>CM034243.1:32685552-33355007 GCA_019916065.1 Vitellaria paradoxa
TGGGATTCAAGGTCCGGATCAGGGTTTTGGGTTCGACTTTTCAGGGTTCTGGGTTCGGGGTTCTGGGCTCGGGGTTCGTGGTTCAGGCTTTCGGGTTCAGGGTTCGGGGTTCTGGGTTCGGGGTTAGGATTCAAGGTTCCGGGATCGGGGTTTGGGGTTCGGTGTTTCGGGGTTCTGGGTTCGGGGTTCTGGGCTCGAGGTTCGTGGTTCGGTGTTTCGGGTCCAGGGATCGGGGCTTCGGGTTTGGGGTTTGGGATTCAAGGTTCCAGGGTCGGGGTTTGGGGGTCATGCTTTTGGTGTTCGGGGTTCGGGGTTCGGGGCTCGGGATTCTTGGTTCGGGGTTTCGGGTTCAGGGTTCGGGCTTCCGGGTTCGGGGTTTGGGATTCAAGGTTTCGGGATCGTGGTTTGTGGTTCAGGCTTTCAGGGTTCTGGGCTCGGGTTTCGTGGTTCGAGGTTCCGGGTTCTGTGTTCAGGGTTCCGGGTACGGGGTTTGGGATTCAAGGTTCCAGGATCGGGGTTTGTGGTTTGGGCTTTCGGGGTTCTGGGTTTGGGGTTCTGGGCTCGGGGTTCGGGGTTCGGGGTTTCGGTTTTAGGGTTCAGGGTTCCGGGTTCGGGGTTTGGGATTCAAGGTTCCTGGATCGGGGTTTGGGGTTCGGGCTTTCAGGGTTCTGGGTTCGGGGTTCTGGGCTCGGGGTTCGTGGTTCGGGGTTCCGGGTTCAAGGTTTGCGGTTTCGAGTTCGGGGTTTGGGATACAAGGTTCCGGGATCAGGGTTTGGGGTTCAGGCTTTCAGGGTTCTGGGTTTGGGGTTCCGAGCTCGGGGTTTGGGGTTCGAGCTTTCGGGGTTCTGAGTTCGGGGTTCCGGGCTTGGGATTCGGGGTTCGGGGTTTCGGGTTCAGGGTTCGGGGTTCCGGGTGTTGGGTTTGGGATTTAAGGTTCTGGGATCGGGGTTTGGGGTTCGGGCTTTCGGGGTTCTGGGTTTGAGGTTCTGGGCTCGGGGTTCGGGGTTTCGGGTTCAGGGTTCGAGGTTCCGGATTCGGGGTTTGGGATTTAAGGTTCCGGGATCTGGGTTTGGGGTTCGGGCTTTTTGGGGTTCTAGGTTCGGGGTTCTGGGCTCGGGGCTCGTGGTTCGGGGTTTCGGGTTCAGTGTTCGGGGTTCCAAGTTCGGGGTTTGGGATTCAAGGTTCCGGGATCAGGGTTTTGGGTTCGGGCTTTCGGGGTTCTGGGTTCGGGGTTCTGGGCTCGGGGTTCGTGGTTCGGGCTTTCAGGTTCAGGGTTCAGGGTTCCGGGTTCGGGGTTTAGGATTCAAGGTTCCAGGATCGGGGTTTGGGGTTCCGTGTTTCGGGGTTCTGGGTTCGGGGTTCTGGCCTCGAGGTTCGTGGTTCGGTGTTTCGGGTCCAGGGATCGGGGATCCGGGTTTGGGGTTTAGGATTCAAGGTTCCAGGATCGGGGTTTGGGGGTCGTGCTTTTGGGGTTCGGGGTTCGGGGTTCGGGGCTCGGGGTTCTTGGTTCGGGGTTTCGGGTTCAGGGTTCGGGCTTCCGGGTTCGGGGTTTGGGATTCAAGGTTTCGGGATCGGGGTTTGTGGTTCAGGCTTTCGGGGTTCTGGGCTCGGGGTTCGTGGTTCGAGGTTCTGGGTTCTGGGTTCGGGGTTCCGGGTACGGGGTTTGGGATTCAAGGTTCCGGGATCGGGGTTTGTGGTTTGGGCTTTCGGGGTTCTGGGTTCGGGGTTCTGGGCTCGGGGTTCGGGGTTCGGGGTTTCGGTTTTAGGGTTTGGGGTTCTGGGTTCAGGGTTTGGGATTCAAGGTTCTAGGATCGGGGTTTATCGTTCGGGCTTTCGGGGTTCTCGTCTCGGGATTCTGGGCTCGAGGTTCGTGCTTTGGGGTTTCGGGTTCAAGGTTCGGGGTTCCGGGTTCGGGGTTTGGGATTGAAGGTTACGGGATCGGTGTTTGGGGTTCGGGCTTTCGGGGTTCTGGGTTCGGGGTTCTGGGCTTGGGGTTCGTGGTTCGGGGTTTCGATTCAAGGTTCGGGGTTTGGGATTCAAGGTTCCTGGATCGGGGTTTGGGGTTCGGGATTTCGAGGTTCTGGGTTCGGGGTTCTGGGCTCGGGGGTCGTGGTTCGGGGGTCCGGGTTCAGGGTTTGGGGTTTCGAGTTCGGTGTTTGGGATACAAGGTTCTAGGATCGGGGTTTGGGGTTCGGGCTTTCGGGGTTCTGAGTTCGGGGTTCTGGGCTCAGGGATCATGGTTTGGGGTTACGGATTCAGGGTTCGTGGTTCCGGGTTCGCGGTTTGGGATTCAAGGTTCCGGGATCGGGGTTTGGGTTTCTGGCTTTCTGGGTTTGGGGTTCTGGGCTCGGGGTTCGTGGTTCGGGGTTTCAGGTTCAGGGTTCGGGGTTTCGGGTCCGGGGTTCGGGGCTCGGGGTTCTGGGCTCGGGGTTCGTGGTTCGGGGTTTCGGGTTTAGGGTTCGGGGTTCCGGGTTCGGGGTTTGGGATTCAGGGTTCCGGGATAGAGGTTTGCGGTTCGGGCTTTCGGGGTTCTGGTTCGGGGTTCTGGGCTCGGGGTTCGTGGTTCGGGGTTTCGGGGTCGGGGTTCGGGGTTTGGGATTCAAGTTTCTGAGATCGGGGATTGGGGTTCAGGCTTTCGGGGTTCTGGGTTCGTGGTTCTGGGCTCGGGGTTCGGGGTTTCGGGTTCAGGGTTCGGGGCTCCGGGTTCGGGCTTTGGGATTCAAGGTTCTGGGATCGGGGTTTGGGGTTCGAGCTTTCGGGGTTCTGGGTTCGGGGTTCTGGGCTCGGGGTTCATGGTTCGGGGTTTCGGGTTCAGGGTTCGGCGTTCCGGGTTCGGGGTTTGGGATTCAAAGTTCTGGGATCGGGGTTTGAGTTTCGGGCTTTCGGGGTTCTGGGTTCGGGGTTCTGAGTTCGGGGTTCGTGGTTCGGGGTTTCGGGTTCAGGGTTCGGGGTTTCAGGTTCGGGTTTTGGGATTCAAGGTTCCGGGATCGGGGTTTGGGGTTCGGGCTTTCGGGGTTCTGCATTCGGGGTTCTGGGGTCGGGGTTCGTGGTTCGGGGTTTCGGGTTCAGGGTTCCGGCTTCCGGGTTCGGGGTTTGGGATTCAAGGTTCCAGGATCGGGTTTTGGGGTTCGGGCTTTCGGGGTTCTGGGTTCGGGGTTCTAGGCTCGGGGTTCGTGGTTCGGAGTTTCGGGTTCGGGGTTCCGGGTTCGGGGTTTGGGATTCAAGGTTCTGGGATTGGGGTTTGGGTTTCGGGCTTTCGGGGTTCTGGGTTCGGGGTTTTGACCTCGGGGTTCGTGGTTCGAGGTTCCGGGTTCAGGGTTCAGGGTTCCGGGTTCGGAGTTTGGGATTCAAGGTTCCGGGATCGGGGTTTGGGGTTCGAGCTTTCGATGTTCTGGGTTCGGGGTTCTGGGCTCGGGGTTCGTGGTTCGGGGTTTCGGGTTCAGGGTTCGGGGTTCCGGGTTCGTGGTTTGGGATTCAAGGTTCCGGGATCAGGGTTTGGTGTTCGGGCTTTCGGGGTTCTCAGTTCGGGGTTCTGGGCTCGTGGTTCGTGGTTCGGGGTTTCGGATTCACGGTTCGGGGTTCCGGGTTCGGGGTTTGGGATTCAATGTTCCGGGATCGGGGTTTGGGTTTCAGACTTTCGGGGTTCTGGGTTCGGGATTCTGGGCTCGGGGTTCGTGGTTCGGGGTTTCGGATTCAGGGTTTGGGGTTCCGGGTTCGGGTTTTGGGATTCAAGGTTCCGGGATCGAGGTTTGGGGTTCGGGCTTTCGGGGTTTTGGGCTCAGGGTTCGTGGTTCGGGGTTCCGGGTTCAGGGTTCGGGGTTCCGGGTTCGGGATTTGGGATTCACGGTTCCAGGATCGGGGTTTGGGGTTCGGGCTTTCGGGGTTCTGGGTTCGGGGTTCTGGGCTCTGGGTTCGTGGTTCGGGGTTTCGGGTTCGGGGTTTAGGGTTCCGGGTTTGGGGTTTGGGATTCAAGGGTTCGGGATCGGAGTTTGGGGTTCGGGCTTTCTAGGTTCGGGGTTCTGGGCTCGGGGTTCGTGGTTCGGGGTTTCGGGTTCAGGATTCGGGGTTTCGGGTTCGGGGTTTGGGATTCAAGGTTCCGGGATCGGGGTTTTGGGATCGCCGAGCTCCAAGAAGAACTGGCAGATGCTGAGAAGCAGCGAGGGAAACTGACTCAAAGCTTTGATTCTCTGATGGCGGAGTTGGTGACGGTACGAAATCGATCGGAGAGGCTATATTTAGAGTAGGGAAATGTTATGCTTTTGTTGGGCTAATTCATGGATTGAATCAAATGGGCCCTTTTAAGGTAGAGTCACGCTCTTTAAACGTCCTAAGAAATAGGCGTAAGTCATCGCCGATAAAGGTTTTTATTTTCCACGAAACTCCTGTCTTAGTCTTCATTTTTCAGCAGAGGATATAGATATGAGAAAAAAAAAGGTAACTGCCTGGCGAGTCGTTTTTTTTAAGTGGAATGTTCATTATGATGATAAGTAGTCGATTAGGAGAACTGCTATGTCCCCTTCACCCCCACCCCCTAAAGTGGTAAAGAAGGGCTCTTTGGGGTCTAATTTTGTTTCTATCTGACAGGAGAAGCAAATAGGAAGGGATGGTTCTTTCATTGCATTGATAGAAGTCTAACTAGAAAAAGATCTCTCTATTACTTTGAGAAGAGAATCGTTGGTTTGACCGACGAATTACGTGGGAAAATTGACCTTCTTTCTTTGGCAAGCATTTTAGGAAAGTAACAATTCCATTCAGTTCGGTTTCGGAAAACTTGCTGGTCGCGGATTAGTTCGTTCTGAATTACATGATATGGAGCGATTTATGGCATATATAAATTACTAAAACCCCAATTTTTTGTAGTTTTGGTCACTAATTAAAAACAATTATTCATTACTGATTGTTCGATCCTTTCACCTTCTTCAGTAGTTTTACAAATTTGTCTTTTATATATTTATTGGTTGATCAAGTGATGACTTGTTAAAGCTTAGCTTGCTAGCATGTGGGTGTCACAGTCCCAGCTGGTACAAAACTACCTAGCCAGGCACTTTTCCTAAAAGGCTTAAATTGCTGAGAAGTTGATTGGGAAGCATTACATGGCATGCACATATATACAAAACTGAAAAGCACGTATATACATATACACATATGTATATATATGGAATGTATATGAAGGCCTCTTTCGGTTTTGATATATATCAGTCAGTGGGTGATGAAAGGAGATTTGAGTCTCTTTTGGCACAAGGCAAAGAAGTAAAGCCTGCGCAGCATATGAATAGAGTATGAACCAAGTTACCAGTAGCATGATTCAAGCCAGCCAGCTGCTTATATGTAGACTCTGAAATCCTCCTTTTATTAATTGCCACTGTTGTCATCCTATTTTTTCATTTTTTCCAAGCACCGACCAAGACCATGCCCACGGTGTGTAAAATTAAATCGAAATGGAATAATCAAATCAAAATCTTAGTTTCCGGTTCTGTTAATTTAAGGCACCGTTTGGGAAAATTAGTATCTATTAATTAGCATGTGCTAATGTGCTAATGGTAGCTAAAAAAAAAGTTAGGCCAGTAGTTAGTTAAAAAAGTTAGCTAATTTTGTGTTTGGGGAGGAAAAAAAGTTACTTTTTTTAGGTTGCTAACTTGTTAGGGTAAATTGACATTTTTACTCTCGAAGTTTAAAAAAGAAGATTAAAAATAAGAGGGTAAAAAAGTCTAATCACTGTTGAAGTAGCCATTAGCACATGCTAATGGCCACTCTTCCCAAACAGTGCCTAATTTTTGTTGATACCATAAATTCAACATCAGAAAGGAGTCGAGATCTGTAATAACTTATAAGCGCCCAGTTCCTCCCTTCATAGGTTTGAGAGGGCTATAATGAAAAAATCTACTATAGAGGTTGCAATAGAAAATGAAGGTTTGATATTTATTTGTATTTAATTCAATGGTTCCAATTTAATGTAATTAAAATTATTTTCAAAATAAAAATAAAAGTTTCAAAATTTTGACTAGTGCACAGTCAATGCAGAATGTCAAAGGTTACATGTTATTAAAGTGTAGATAAATTTTAGCCTTACATTTTTCCTTACAGTGGATTTTTTCGATGCAGTCTCCTAGAACCCTCCCTCCATCATCAGTCGGCACGATATGTGGGAATCGAAGGGGTATGTACTCGCCATTCCTAATCTCTCTCAGTCATCAATTAGGGGCACTAATAACACCTTAAATCCCACATCGAAAAGTAGTCGAGAACTATAGTAGTTTATAAGCGCTCAACTCTTCTCTTTTCTAATAAGGCGTGTTTTAAAACTGTCCTGCTTGGAGGGTTTACAATCTCTCTCTCTCTGGTACGAGTTTTATGATATTCAAACAAAGATAGAACATCAACAATTTCTTTCTATTTTGACTTTTTTAAACGCAAACTATATTTTAGATGGTTTAAGTTATTGTATTTGTTGGACTGAAAAATAAATTTTGTATTTATAAATATAAATATATATAATAACAATTCGATTCCTTTTATTAAAAATCAATCGAAATAATTTGAATAGAACCAAAAATCAAATAATCATGCATAATTACATGTTGGATATATTTTTTTTTCTTTTCAAATTGAGGGTTGAGTTTGGCGCTGAAGGAGGCAATTATCAAGGCACCATATATCACTCTCACTCACATGGGACAACGCACTCAAATCAAACCCACTTGTCTTCTTCTGCTCTTCGCTTATCACAAGGGACTTCTTTAATTTTGTGTCCCAAATCAGGGACTCGTTGGCATTTTTTCGAGCATTGCAGAAACGCACTTGGCAGTGATTCAGTGAAACATTGTAATTGAATTCCACTATTTAGTAAAATTATATTATTATGATTCTAATCATAAATATAAAATGATAATAAATGATTTGTTACTTCATACTTTAGTTAATTCATTTCTTTACAAGTAACAAACAAATGTGACATTTGAATACTCTGCAAGATTGTATTCTGTCTATTCTGATACTCTTTCTTTCACACGCAATTAATATTGAGTAGGAGGCATTAAATATAAAATAAAAGATATTTAAAAAAATAAACTGTCATGTATTTTAATATGCACATATAAGATATAAAATCATTATTATTCAATTATTATTTTGCTTTTTTTTTTCAAATTGAGGGTTGAGTTTGGCGGTGAAGGAGGCAATTGCCATGGAGCCATACATCACTTTCACTCACATGGGACAACACACTCAAAACAACCCACCAGTCTTCTCCTGCCCTTCGCTTATCATAAGGGACTTCTATAATTTTGTATCCTGATTGTATCACATTCTTGGGCCGGGGTTAGGGTGTGAAAAAAATAAAAAAATAAATAAAAATAACTTTTTAGTGACCAATAATTATTTACTAAAAAATTAGTTTTTTGTGTTTAGAAAAGAAAAAAAATTAACTTTTTAGTATCTAAATTTTTGTAATTTTTTGTTAATTAAAAACTTTTGGCCTTTGTAATTTAAAAGAAATTTAAAATATAAAAAAAATAAATTTCGTCATTTTAGAAAAAATTAAAAAACTGTGTAGGCAAAAGTTACCTAGTAACTAGTGGTTGCCAAACGCAACCTTAACCTCTATGTACAAGTAACTCTCAGTTCAACAAACATTTTCTTAGGCTTAGTTTGGTAACCCTCAAAAAAATTAACAACAAATAAAAACGATGTTATTTCTCACCATTTACAGAATATTTAATGGATTATTTGCATCAAAAAGTGAAAATATAAAGTAAAATAATGACCTAACTAAATAATATTATTTTGATAACAATATGTTGTCATAAACGTTAAAATTTTTATATATTTGATAAATGCTAATCTATGATGGCATTTGTTAATTTTTGTATTCTAAATTCTCAAGAAACTTTTTTAAATATAATCAATATTAAATTTTCCTAGTCTATATGATTCGACGTTTATTCTACGTGGAATGGCTTGGCATTTGGGGGCCGACGGCCAGGGAGGCGAGGCCCGAGGGCCTGGGGGTTTTGAAATTCAAACATTAAATATAATATATATATATATATATATATAAAATATGCATGTATATTATATTTGTAAAATTATACCAATAATATTTTTTTAAATAAAGAATTAATTATGTTTTGATATTTGTCCTACATCATTAAAATTTCGCCGCTATTACTGACTGTCACAACTTTTTTTTTTTACCTGTATTGTTTATAAATGACATGTATATTTATATAACAATATAATTTATTAATTTAATAATTATATATTTTTTATTACTTCGTTCCCCTTACATTTTAGTTGTTTTGGGGACATAAGTAGGAGTTGTGAATCAAATTGTTACCTCCTTCGGTAATTGGGGAGCTCGCGTGGTTATTCCATATAAAATCAAGTCGGCTTGTGCACTTGACCCGGGGGATTCGAGGGCACTGCATCGTCTTATTCGCTTCTAAAATATAATTACAACGAAAATATTTTTAGCAACCAAAAATTTAGCTCTTGATTAGTCAATAAAAATTATTTACAAAAAGTTAGGATAAATTTAAAATTTTCAATAAGGGAGCATCAAGCGCTTAAAAAGAGAATAACGAGTTACGTCAAAATTAATATTCAAAGAGAAGTGGTGTTACTTTTATAAAAAAAGAAAATTATTCTTAAACATTAAACCTGTTAATATACTTTTTACAATTTAATAATTTTACTATTCCTTTTAACAGCACCTTAAGTTTAATGGGAATACCAATATATATATATATATATATATCTATAACTATAGGGTTCGTTTGGAATTAAAAAAAATCAAAAAATTTCAAAAAATTTTAAAAATTTTCAAATCCCTCTAATCAAATTTTACAATATATTATTTTTACATCACATCAATCCCATCTTTTGATTTTTTGAAACTCCAAACGCTCCTATAATTATTATTAAGTTTTATGATTTATAGAATTTATTATGTTATATATTATATTTACTAATATTATGCACAAAAATATTTAAGAATGTAATGAGAGAATGTACTTTATTTCACAAAAAGATACTTAAGTTTGATTTTTGTAAACTCTTTTTATGTTAAAATTTTTTACTTAATTTTTTAATAAAATAAAAATACACTTTTTAAATAATTTAATTTTTTTAATAAAACTAAAATATAAAGACTATTTTGATAATTTTGCATTTAGAATAAGGTTGCCCCTTGCCTCTGCATGTCACCGTCCATGACAAAAAGTATTGAGAACTAAAAATATTCTTGCCGAACCAAAGTTTACTTTACCCGGCTCTTTCCTTCAAATTTGTAGTTAACTACTCATTTAAGTCATTATTGTTATGTATGTATATATGCTTGCGCATATATGTGTATATATATATATATATATATATTTTTGGTAAATTATATGAGTATATATTAATTTTTTGCTAACCAAAATTTGATTGAAAAAAAAAAGTAAAAATTTTACTTGCCAAAAATAAAATTTATGCACGAAGATTGGCACCAAAGATAATAAAATATTTATTTTTTTAAAGACCAATTGGTCCAAAAAAATAGAATATTGTCTGATTAAATTTTATTTTATTCGGTCAAAAAATATCATATTTTAGGGATCGATCGGGGAAAGTAATAAATATTTTATTATTATTTATTTAAAATTTTGATGACCAACTAATTAGAAAAATGATCCTTTTAACGATCAATTTACCCGAAGAAAGAATCCTTTGCCAATCAAGATTTTATTTGATTCAAACAAAAAAAAAAAAAAAAAAAAAACAAATCATTAATAGCCAACTCCTATTTAGAGTCTGTTTAGAGTACCCAAAAAGATAAAAAAAAAAAAAGAAAAACTCTTAAAAACTCTTCAATTGTACAATAAATTTTTTTCATTTCGAATTACATGAATTTATATAAATCTCTATAAATTTATATATATCTACAAATATCAACAAATTTTTAAAAATTCTAATAAAGTTTCTAAAAATTTTAATAACATTTTTACAAATACAATTTTCAAAAGTTTAATAGAAGAGTAAAAAAATTTCTGCCGAAATTTAGACAAAAATCTATTCGAACAAAATTATTCATTTCTAAAAAATATGATTTGATGGTTACGTTGCAAAGCCAAAAAAAAACCCAAATCATATTTTTTATTATTTTTTAAAGCTCCGAAAACCCCATTAGTTGAAAAAAAAAGGGTAGTCAAAAGTGTATTCCATTGTAATATGATGCGGATGGGATTCACATGTATAAAATAGCAAAAATAATATTTTGAAATCTTAAGGTGGCATTTGGTTTACTTTTCTGTTTTTTATTTTTTATTTTCGTTTTATGTGTTAAAAATTTTAAAACGAGGAAACAAAAAATACTCCGTTTTCCTTCTTTTGATATTTTCTTTATTTGTTATTAAAAACTCTCAAAACGACTTTTTATCATTTTTTATTTCATATATAAACTCATTTTCAGTTTTCAAAAAAAAATTTTAAGAACACAAGTAATCAAATGAATTTTGATTTATTTCCTAATTTTTAAATATATAAAATAAAAAATAGATTCAAAACAAAAAATAAAAAATAAAAAAATAGACCAAATGAACTCTAATTAATTCAAAAACCGTAGTCAAAATTGTATTCCATTGTAATGTGATGTGGATGTGATTGATGTGTATAAAAGAACAACAACAATAATTTTTGAAATCTTAATAATTAATTTAAAACTTTAATGAACCCGCCCTTTCGAATCTATTATACAAAACAGATCAATTTTTTTATTTGACCGTTATATACGTGTCAAATATATATAGAGAGAGAGAGAGAGTGGGGGAGAGGACGGGTGCAGTGAGCTGGAGGCGAGGGAAAGGGGGTGGGACGGGGTGCAGGGGAAAGAGAGGGAGATGGGGGAAGGAGAGGGGGTGGGGCCCGGTGCGGGGGAGAGAGACAGTGGGTGAGAGAGAGAGGGAGATGGGAGGGAGGGGTGGGGCCAATTTTTTTTGAGAGAGAGAGTGAGAGAGAGAGAGAGAGATATGAGATGGGTGGGGTCGGTTTTTCAAATGAGAGAGTGAGAGGGCCGATTTTTTGAGAGAGATAGAGATATGAGAGGGGTGGGGCCGGTTTTCAAATGAGAGAGTGAGAGAGAGATTATGGGAGGGGTAGGGTCGGTTTTTCAAATGTAAATTTAAAAATAAAAATAATTATCATTAATAAAAAAAGGTGTAAAAATAATTAACATTAAAAATGTTAATATTAAAAAGTTGTAAAAATGTTTACATTAATATTAAAAATGTGATAATATTTTTAAAAAATTTTTTAATTTTTTTTTCAAAATGTGATATTATTACATTAATATTAAAAATGTGATAATATTTTTTTATAAAAATTTTTAATTTAATATTTTTCAAAATGTGATATCTTTTGATTAAATAATTTTTATATTCACAGGTTATTTATACAGTTTTTTTTTATGTACGTTTACTTTATAAATTTATATTTCTCTGCAGGAAAGAGAAAAAAATAGGGAGGGGTGGGGGTTTCAAGCTAGAGAAAATAATATTTTTATTATTTTTATTTAAAATATTTTTTAATTTTAATTTTTAAAATAAAGGCACAAAAATATAAATTTTTTTAAATTAATATTTAAAAAATATGATAATATTAAACAATAGATGGATACCTAATAGACAAAGTCAATTAATTTTTTTTATTAAAATTAAATATTTAAATTAAAATTTCTATTTATGTTTATAAATTTGTATAAACTGACAATAGAAAAATATTTGTTAAATCTATTTATATTTTTTTATTTTCAAAAAAATGTAAACTTAAATAGAAAAATGTAATAAAAAAATCTATTTACTCTATATTTTCTATTGCAAACATTTTGTCAATTTTAACACTTTAGCTATTTTTATTGTATCATATTGCAGTGAATTATTTATTTTTATTGTATCATATTACAGTTAATATATATCATATTCATTAATTAATTTATTTTTACTAAATAATTAAATTAAATAGTTTTTAAATTAAATTAAATAAATAATTAATTAATTTAATATGAAATTTATTAATTCATATTAAATTAATATGAAATATATATTATTGAAATTTTCAATAACTATTAAAATTATATTAAATAATTTAAATTAGTTAATATATTTAATAATTTAATTTAATTTGTTTAATATCAAATATATTTTATTAAATTATTTTTAATAAATATCATAATTAATTTAATTTAATTTAATACATACACTTCTCATTTTTTTAATATTTTTTATATAAAAGATTTTAAATTAATATTTTAAAAAATGTGATAATGTTTGTAATAAATAATAAAATTTTATAATTTAATTTCTTTTGATTGATGATTTTTATTTTTGTAAATTATTTTTACACTTTTTTTACACTATGTGTCATTTATATAATAAGGAAGTTCAAAATTTTCTGCTATTGAATTTGTTAAATAGCTATAATTATTTTTCTTTTTCTTTCACTCTTCTCATATTTTTTAATACTTTTTATATAAAAAAAATGTCATTTATATAATAAAAAGTTTAAAATTTTGAATTTGAGGTATTTTCAATTGTTGAATTTGTTAAATGGTCAAAATTATTTTTTTTCTCTCTCTTCTCATATTTTTTAAATATTTTTTATATAAAAGATTTTAAATTAATATTTTAAAAAATGTGATAATGTTTGTAATAAATAATAAAATTTTATACTTTAATTTCTTTTGATTGATGATTTTTATTTTTGTAAATTATTTTTACACTTTTTTTAATGTAAATTTGTTTTATAAATTTAAATTTGAGTTATTTACACATTAAATTATATTTCTGTGCCTTCAGGTACAGGCAATTGTTAATTTTGTATAGATGCAAATTCAAATTTAATTAGCTAATTAATAAAAGACAACTGGAGCCCACTCTTTCCTCATTGGTCGGAATAGCTGGACCCCACTAATACATTCTAGGTCCGTTGGGTACACCTTCAAAAATCAAAACCAGTGGCAGGTTCGCAATAACAGCACGACGCGCCCTTGCTACCGACCTCAGCCTTCTCTGTCAGTCTGTTTAATATTTGTTTTTACGAACTTTATTTATTTATATATTTTTTTTGTCATATCTATGAATTTTATAATAGTTCTACCATTACTATGAGTGTTTGATTGATTAAAAATTTTGTAAAAAATATTGTAAAAATATAAAAATTTAATGTAAAAGTAATATATAATAAAATTAATTAAAAAAATATAAAACAATAATAAAAATTAATAATTTTTAGTTATTTTTAACTAACTAAACACGTTTTATATATATATATCAATCCGTTTTATTATTTTTTTATTTTTGTCATTACTAATGAATTTAACGAAAATGCCATCGCAGCCTTATCTAAAGGAAAAACTAAGTTCTTATTTTATTTTATTTTATTTTTCAGTTGTGCAAATCCGAATTGTTCTCTTTCAATTTAAAAAAAAAAATAATCAATGATGAAATGCCACGAGCCAATAAAAATCGCACTAAAATGTGATCATTTATTTTTATCATTTAATTACGATCCTGTTATTAGTTAGGAAAAATTACAAAAAATTTGACTTAGTAAAATTATTTCATTCCCCTGAATATAATTTTTGAAACTCTAAAGAAGTAAAATTTGAAACTCTATTTTTATCTCTAAGGAGAAGTTTTTTTTTTTTTTTTTTCTCGTTAATTATGTTTTTATAATTTACAAGTTTAAGCTAACTACTGTGGAAGAAATTGAGCCGATCTGAATTTTGCCTTAATCAATTTTGGCTCATGTTTTATGAATAATTTAATTAATCAAAATCACATAATTTTGATTTAAAATATTATTGATTGAGATGAATTACTTAACTAAATTAAAAGGTATCATCTCACTAAATAAAAATGATATTATTTTGATTTAAAGTATTACAATATATTGTTTTTAAGCCAACTCACGAGTATTTGATAACTTATCTCTACCTTGAGTTTTGAACTAGTCATAAAAGTGAATTTAAATTTAACTTGTTCCGACTACCAATCCAACTTGAATGATTGACAAATAAGGCCCCGTCATCAAGATAAACTTTTAAAAATTTTTATAAATTTTCAACAACCCATTTACATCTAATTTTTTTGCCATCACTAATTTCAAAAAATTTCAATATTTTGTTAAAAAATAAAAAATCTGGAAATAGATTAATCAAATGTGTAAATTTTTTATACAATCATATTTTTTGTGTCGAGAGCTTTCAAACGAATACCATTGTCGCTATTTTTGTGAATTTTTTTGAATCAATGGGAATAGATTTGGAAAACCGTTCCCACGGTTTGTGACTTTTCAGAAAAAAAATGGCACCAAAATTAACTCCAAACTACATTTTATCTCAATTTATCTTATTTTTTCTTACTCCAAACGGGGCCTAACTCAATTTGTGGTTATCCTTACTCATTATACACATCATGTGAGCCTTAATTCCTTTTAAGAATAATTATTTTTTTATTCCTTGCACTTAAACTGAAACTCACTTATGCCTTTTAAGCTTTAAAAAAATTATTTTTGCGTCTCTTATATTTTGGATTGAAGTGAAAATATTACAAAATTCATCAAATATAAAGATTTTAGTTCTTTATAATTTTAAGAATTGTATTTATACTTAATGTAATTTATATTACTTATATTTACATTCTCTGATTTTATTTGTTTTAGTGGATATTTTTCTCTTTTCACTTAAAAAATTAATACCATTTATGATTCAATTTTAGTCCAAAATACAAGAGCTGCAAATATAAATTTTTAAAGCCTAAAAAGTGTAAGTAATTTTCACATTAAATACAGGAGATAATAAGACAATTGTCTCTTTTTTTATCATACAATTGATCATGGTTTGTTCCACTAATTTTTTTCCCATTATTACGAAATTTCTTATCAAGTAAACCTTGAAAATTCTAAATTTTTTAGTCCCTTTTACATAAAGATATTTGGAGTTATAAAAGTTTGTATAAATTTATAAAACTCACAAATTCATAATTTGTGTAGTAAGTAACAAATTTGAAATTTATAGAGATTTGTAAAAATTTTTAAAGTTTTGTAAAGCTCTAAATGTACCTATAGATGCTAGATTCTTGACTTTTTTTCCTTTAAAAAATAGTTAAATAGTGAAATAAAATTTGACAAATATCCCTCAAGTTGGCAAGAAAGTGAGACTTTAAATCCAAACACCTTTGATGATAAAGAAGAGATAGTTTTATCAAAGTAGAAAGAATATGTGACTTCAAGTAATTTCGAGCTCGGAGTAAAAAATTATTGTTGGAAAAAATTCAAAAGCTCAACTCAACTAAAGGACAAGCACTAGCAAGTCTTTCGTTTCATAAGGAAGTTATTCGTAAGTCTTGTAAAAGAGTAAAATGATATCTTCATATTATATGTGGATAAATTTTGGTATGACTAAATATTTGATAACCTATTCACTTGGGTTTATAAGTGAAACTTATTAGTAGATGAGATTGAGTGTCTTTTGTATTTCTTGTTAGTTGTGCTCTTCATTTAGGGAATTGTATCGAGCATAATGTGATATTCAAATTTTTGGTAATAAAAATTAAAACTTACCATTCTAAAAAAAAAAATCTGACAAATATTTATTATTTATTACCATTTTATTTTAAGTTTCATCTCACACCTTTTCTTTTTATTTTCACAAATTCAAAATCTACGCACATAAATATCAAAATCCAAACATTGAACTTATGTATGGATTAAATTTTTTTTTTTTGGTTGCCAAGTGTGTTAATTAATCCTTTATAAGAATAAAGGAAAAAAATGAAGTATAAATGGTAGCCCAAAAATTAACACAAACGGCTCGTAACGGCGTTGACGTCAACGTTAAACTTGTCATCAAAATTTCAAACGCCCCCGTACCGGCTTCAAATTTAAGTTTCTCTGATTTTTTTCTGGAGACTCCCTCTCCTCTCTCTAAACTCCGTTTTTCGCTCTATTTGTGCTTCTTCTTCTTCTTCTTCTTCTTTGTAGTTCTATATTTTAACCTTAAAAAATCACCACTATATCCAAGCCATCTTCGCACTCTCTCTCTATCTCTCTATCTGATACAGTCAGCATTGTTCGGAGACTCATTCTCACTCATCTTCTTCAGAATTTTGAAGCTCTCTCTCATCATTGGCCGGCTATTACATACTCAGTAAGTCTCTGTTATTTTTGTTTCTTCGTAGACTCCGAGATTCGATCGGTCACTTTTAATCCAACTTTGATTCGTCTTTGATTTCGTTGGAATTAAATCCCAGCATTTTCACCGTACTTTTCTTTACTCCATCTCCTTGTTTTTCAACATTTGGATCACATCCCGTCTCTGCATTTCTTCGTTGCCTGATTGTTCTGATTTTTTAGCTTAATTAGGGTTTGTACATGATGTTTTTGAGGTTAGATTTGAGTTGACTCGGTGAGTTCGGTGCTTTATTGGACTCTCAGTTAAAAAGTTCGAGATTTGTAGAACAGTTGAGGAATGGAGTCTTCACAATCGCAGCAACACAGGAGGGGAGGTTTGGTTTCGCTATCGCCGTCTGCAACTCCGCGATCGAGCGATAAGGCAACAAGGGATCTGCGATCGGGGGATGGGAATTCAAACACTAAGCACGACAAGGATAGAGGTGTGAATGTTCAGGTTATTGTTCGATGCAGGTGAGTTTGAATCTAAGGTTGCTCTGTGAACTGAGTTAATTGACTTTAATTTCTGGGTTAATTGGGTGTGGTTTGTGAATGATGGGCTGGCACTGGCTTTCTATGGTAGGCCACTGAGCGAGGATGAGTCTAGACTGCATACTCCGGTGGTGATTTCTTGTAATGATAGTAGAAGAGAAGTGTCTGCAATTCAGAACATAGCTAATAAGCAGATTGATAGAACTTTCCTGTTTGACAAGGTTTGGTTTTTCTACTAGATTCCTCAAATTATATATGTTTTGTTGCTCTGAAAATTGAAGGAAAAAAACTTAGAACCTTAAACCAGAAAACCAGAAAACTCAAGCATTATGACATTCAAAAACTTAAATCAATTTTCTGATGATTTTCATAGCTATCAAGTCACTATGTTTGGTAGTTCTTGATGCCATTTTGACTTCATAGTGGAAACAACTCTTAATGTTTTATGATTCCTTTGTTTTTTTGATGAAACATTTTATGTTGTTGCTTTTGTTCACATTATTGGTTTCCTGTGGGTACACACTCTCATATGTAAAGATCTTCTGTCTAGGTTTTTGGTCCAACCTCCCAACAACAGGAGTTATATGACCAGGCTGTATCTCCTATAGTGTTTGAAGTTCTCGAGGGCTATAACTGCACTATTTTTGCTTATGGTCAGACAGGGACAGGTAAAACATACACAATGGAGGGAGGAGCAAGAAAAAAGGTTTGATATTCCCTACAGAAATGGACTTTGTGTGACTTAATTTATAAAGTCATTGTAAATGTTGCATTATGATTCCTGTTACATGCATCCATTTCTTCCAAATGATATTTTGTTTTTGTTCTTTTGCAGAATGGTGAATTCCCAAGTGATGCAGGGGTTATTCCCAGGGCTGTTCGACAAATTTTTGACATACTAGAAGCTCAAAATGCCGAGTACAGCATGAAAGTTACGTTTCTAGAGTTGTACAATGAAGAAATAACAGATCTTTTAGCCCCAGAAGAATCTTCAAAATTTATAGATGACAAATCCAAGAAACCGATAGCACTCATGGAGGATGGAAAAGGAGGTGTTTTTGTCAGGGGCTTGGAAGAGGAGATAGTATGTACTGCCAATGAAATTTATAAAATCTTAGAGAAAGGTTCTGCTAAGAGGCGTACAGCAGAGACTCTTCTTAACAAACAAAGCAGTCGATCTCACTCAATATTTTCTATCACAATTCACATTAAGGAGTGTACTCCAGAGGGCGAAGAGATGATTAAATGTGGCAAGCTCAATCTTGTTGACCTTGCTGGTTCTGAGAATATTTCACGTTCTGGTGCAAGAGATGTAAGGCATAATTAACAATTGCAACTCTTTTAGTTTGATACACATACCGATGCATGCATATTATTGTGTGGTGGCATATAACTCTTTTAGTTTGATACACAAGCCAACGCATGTGCATTATTGGGTGTGTTTGGAATTGTATAAAAGTGTATAAAATAAAATAAAATTGTAAAAGTAAATGTCTTGTAATTCGTGCAGTGAGTGAAGAATTTAAATTTTGTTATTTCGTAATTTGTGTTTGTAGAGTTTTGTAGGATTTTATTTTATTTGATAGAGCTCCAAACGGAGCCATTATATGGTGGCATAAGTAAATTTGTTTGTAGTGTTATTAACCTTGCAATACACCACAAAAGTTATGAAAATTGACATTTTAAATCTAAGATTGATTTCACAGAAACCTGTTGTTTCAGGGCAGGGCCAGGGAAGCAGGAGAGATCAATAAAAGTTTGCTTACACTTGGTCGTGTCATAAATGCACTTGTTGATCACTCTGGTCATGTACCATATAGGTATTATTCTAATTTGACTTTTTAAATCAACAGTGGCAGCTGAGACGTGTTTTTACCTGTACAAAATTTAACTGAATTAAAGTTACTTATACTTGGAATAATAGGGATAGTAAACTGACAAGGTTGTTGAGGGATTCCTTGGGAGGGAAGACAAAGACATGCATAATTGCCACAATATCACCATCCATCCATTGTTTGGAAGAGACTCTCAGCACTCTTGATTATGCACACCGTGCCAAAAATATCAAGAACAAACCAGAGGTCAGTAGTTTGGACATCACTAAACAAATAAAGTTAATGTTTCCGCTACCTGCCTTTTTTTGCCACATTTTTCTCCATCTTTCAAAGTTTAGTTGTCTATTGATTCAACCCTTTAGTCATTTTTATAACAGTTTTTACCTGGTTAAAATTTCAGATTAATCAAAAGATGATGAAATCTGCACTTATCAAGGATTTGTATTCTGAAATTGACCGGCTTAAGCAAGGTTTGTAACTGCTCTTTGTGTGCCCATTAGCATGTGCGTGCATATGGGCCTATCAGCTCAAGCAAAGTCTATAAAATGTGTATGCATGCAATATATGATATCAAATGTCTTCTTTACATTGAACCAGAGGTGTATGCTGCCAGAGAGAAGAATGGTATCTATATACCAAGAGACCGTTATCTTCAGGATGAAGCAGAGAAGAAGGTTCAGCTATGGGTTATTTTGTTCAATGACAACTTAAATTTAGCTGATAATTTTTCTGACTTGGAAATTTCATTAATCTCTTTTCTATTTTCCCATTTCAGGCCATGGCTGAAAAAATAGAGCGCATGGAACTTGATTTAGAATCCAAAGACAAGGTATATAGGGTTGGATCTGAAATTATGTCTACATCTTTTTACTGATTTTCATTTAGGGGTTTGACTGATTATGTTCTTGTGCCTTTCTGTAGCAACTGATAGAATTTCAGGAACTCTACAATTCTCAGTTGCTGTTGACTGCAGAATTAAGTGATAAACTTGAAACAACTGAGGTATTGTAGGACTAGAATATGATATCCGGACTTCAAAAATTTGCCATAAACTATGTATGTCACTTTTGTTTCATAGATACAATTCTTATCCTTATTTTTTATTTACTTCAGAAAAAGCTCCAGGAAACTGAGCATTCCTTCTTTGATCTTGAAGAGACGCACAGACAAGCAAAAGTAACAATTAAAGAAAAGGAACATCTCATATCCAATCTTCTCAAATCTGGTGAGCAAAGTGTTGTCATTTTTACTCTATGCAAATTTCTGAGCCTAGCACGTCATGCCACTTTGTGTTTTTGGATATAACAACAAATTATTGAGGTTTTGGTATACACCAGATTTCTGTTTCTTTTATTTGTTCCGAATCTTCTGATTCTCTTGTTATGATCAATTCTTCATTGATGGAATCGTATGTGTGCTCTATTGGATTCAGAAGTTCATTTCTTTAAGGCTTGGTTTGGCACAAGGAATGGAATGCCAATGAGAGTGGAAATGGAAAAGGGGTTTGGTTACCCACATGAAAAACATGGGCATGGAATGAGCGTTCTCATTCCCTTAGTTTGTTTTCATATTTTAAATATTGTGTAACGGAACGAAATGTGATTAAAAAATTATTGAACATCAAATTTATAAAGACCATAATCCACCTACCTTTGATTAATACATACATTTTCATGCTTTGGAAACATAAATTTTCCCTAAAAATACGCAACACAACATTTTTCCTAAATTACCCACTTCATTTTTTTAGTTATCATTTTGAACAAAGAGTGAGCAGAACTACAGAATTAACAAGAAACTTGAATAAAAAATATAAAATTACCAAAAACTATCTTAACTGTCTTTCATTACAAACTCAAGCAGAATATATAAAATTACCATCAAAAGAAAAATAAAAACAGAAGAGTGAGCAGAACTAAACAGCATGAATGGTAGACAATTAATAAAGAGTGCAAATGAATTATGTGATCACAATTGGGCCACTAAACAATTAGTTTCTTTCCTTATTGCATATTTTCTCTGACAAAAGCATCTTTTGTTTTGTTAGAGAAAGCACTTGTTGATCAGGCACTTGAGCTTCGAGCAGAGCTAGAGAATGCCGCATCAGATGTTTCTGGCTTATTCACTAAGATTGGTTTGTATCCTAGCATAATGTGTTACAATTTTTATGCTTGAATGATGATTTATTTACTTTGTTTTGTTTTCACAGATCGCAAGGACAAAATAGAAGATGGAAATAGAATTCTTATTCATAAATTCCAGTCCCAATTAACCCAGCAGCTTGAAACCTTGCATAGGACTGTGGCAGCTTCTGTCACACAACAAGAGCAGCAACTAAAAGACATGGAGGAAGACATGCAATCTTTTGTGTCTACGAAGGCAGAGGTATTGTTAATTTTTTTTTTTAAATAAAATATTCGTAGGCTTAAAAATTGTGTGTTGATTGATACATTTCATCACTCTTGGCATTCCTGTAGGCTACTGAAGAACTTCGAGGCCGTCTATCAAAGCTGAGAACCATGTATGAATCTGGTATTAAAGACTTGGATGATTTAGCTGGGGAGCTTGATGGAAATTCTAGGTCAACCTTTGGGCATCTGAATTCTGAAATTTCTAAACATTCTTCTGCTCTCGAGGACGTACGTATTTCTCACTATTATACTTGAAAACCTCTGAAAAATCTTCTCCTATCAGGTTTGCTTGACCTTCACTTATATGTCCAGCTTTTCAAAGGAATTGCTTCCGAGGCTGATGCATTACTCAATGATCTTCAAAATAGTCTTTATAGTCAAGAAGATAAATTAACTGCATTTGCACAACAACAGCGTGAGGTTGATATTTGTTTAACCTAATTCATTTGGTGTTATACAGAAAGCTATTACTTTAACAAATTATAGTCTTAATTACCATTTATAATATGCTGTACAGGCACATTCCAGAGCTGTGGAAACCACTCGGTCAATTTCGTTAATTACTGTGAACTTCTTTAATACTTTAGACACCCATGCATCAGAATTGACAAAAATTGTGGAAGAAGCACAAACAGTCAATGATCAGAAATTATCAGAGCTAGAAAAGAAATTTGAGGTGATAAAATTCCACCATGTGAAATATTTCCTTGCTTGAATAATTACACACGCTTCATTTTTTTAGTGGTTTTGCTTTCATTTTTTACCAATAGGAATGTGCTGCAAATGAAGAAAGGCAACTCCTAGAAAAGGTGGCAGAGCTGCTTGCCAGTTCAAATATAAGGAAGAAAAAGCTGGTAAGTGGCCTGTCCATGTGTCACAAATGTACCCCAATAAATTATATATCATTAATCTACACCATCAAGTATGTCTGTTTGTTTGTCGATGCTCGTTGTTAACTTCACCTAAGATTTAAATTAGATCCAATATTAAAATGTCAGTATCCCGTGAATGCTGAAAGCTTGTCAAAATGTGAAACATTCTTGTTCTGTCATGAAGATGCAGACTAAAAGTTGCTCGCAATATCAGTCACTGCATCCTTTTTTTTTTTTTTTAATTTTGATATTGTTCTTTGGTAACCACTTTAAAAGAAAATACTGCCAACTTACTGTATGATAGAAAGTCAATTGCAGCATATGGTCCTCTTGTCACAATGATATGCTTTGCAGTTGTTGGTTTATTGATAATGATGAGTTATTTCTTGTATTATTATGTAAAATTCCTCTCTTCCTAAATTGTTCTTAAATTTATCTTTAGGTAAATTACGCTAACAGCCCATGAGGTTTCTAAACCATAATAGACTCTTTAGTTTTCGAAATTAACACTTACCCTTGTCAGAGACTTGTCTGTCACTAACGAAGCATGCTTTTTAACTTTTTCCTTGCTTGTTTTCTGTATTTATCTCTTCAAGTAGTATAATAAAGGAAGATTTGTTGTACTAAAATTTTAAGTCAATGATATCAACTTTTGTCAAGAGTTAGCTAATATTGCCAGGTGTTAATGTAATTTATCCTTTTATCTTTGTAACAAATTTCTAGCTGTAATCTCAGAAATCTAATGTATTAGTGAAATTTATCCTTTATCTTTTTAACAAATTTCTAACTGTAATTTCCAAAATCTGTAGTAGTATAACCAGTGCAAATGCAAACTAATTCATTATGAAATTATCTGCTGCTTCAGAGTTGTTTCAGCAAAGTGGAATGGCAGACAATGGGTTTGTGTTTGTGACCCTGAACATTAGACTATAATAGCAAATGGTAGTGGTCCTAGTTTCATGAATTGTTGGTGATCCTCGTGTCTTTGTCAATAGATCTTTACTTGTGAAAATAAAAAAAAAAATGGAATTATCTGGAAAAAATATTAAATGGCACAAACTACTAATATGGAGTGGGATCTTCGAGTTCTTTGTCAATCTATTTTGATTTTCCTTGTAAGCCTTTACGAGCAAAAATTGCCCTCACAAATGAAGAAGCAATACTTTTACACTGCATCTTAAATTTCTTGTGTGTATTGATTCTATTGTTCCCCATTCAACGGATTCATTCAAAATTCAAGGTGTAGTGTATATTGCTTAATTATGAATGCTTAATGTTCTTTATATTGATGATGAACTATTCTTTATATTGATGATGAACTATCTCATGAAACTTCTGTTTTCATTTTTGCTTAGGTTCAAACAGCAGTTCATGGCCTCCGAGAAAGTGCAGCCAGTAGAACCCATAGATTACAGCAAGAAATGTCAGCCATGCATGACTCCAGCACTTCTGTTAAAGCTGAATGGAAGAGTTACATGGAAAAAGCTGAAACCCACTATGTTGAGGACACTGCTGCTGTGGAAGGTGGAAAGAAAGACTTAACAGACATTCTTCAAAGCTGGTAGATACTACTACTGATGATTTCATGCTACGTTATTGACTCGTTCCTTTCTTATTATTCCTGTGTGTCTAATCTTGGCATAGTTGCGCTGTTAAATTCTTCTGTGGTCTAGCTAATTTTAATTCACTCCCATAAAATTTGCAGTTTGAAAAAGGCAAAGATGGGTGCACAACAGTGGGGTAATGCTCAAGATTTGTTACTCAGTCAAGAGAAGAGCAACATTGCTTCTCTCAATGAAATAGTGAGGTTAGTTTCTCAAGTTATAGTTTTTTTGGTTTAAGAGCTTCGGTGGATTTATGTATCCCACTAATTAAACATCTTTTTTCCGGTGAAGGGGAGGAATGGAAGCCAATCAAGATCTTCGTGCTCAGCTTACTTCTGCGGTGTCATCTGCACTTGAAGATGTAGATGTTGCAAGCAAGAATCTCCTTTCTTCAATCGATCGTAAGTATCTCTGGTTCTGCATACAAATTGAATTTTTATTTGGTTGTAAAAGCGCAATCTGTTTAACTGAAACATATACTTGCAGATTCGTTACAACTTGATCACGACGCTTGTGGAAATCTTGACTCCATGATTGTTCCTTGTTGTGGGGAACTGAGGGAACTGAAGAGTGGACACTACCACAAGATTGTGGAGATCACAGAAAATGCTGGGAAGTGTCTTCGAGATGAATATGTGGTAAGAATTTTGATGTGGCATTTGTACAATTAGGTAAAATGCAGGGAAATGTCTTCTAGATGAATATAAGCTCTCTGCTGTTGGTTTATTTCTATTTCCACGTCTCTTGGAATTAGCAATGAGAAAAGAAAAAGTGAAACCTCTCTAGAATTTTCTAAAATCGTGCTTAAAATTCACTTATTACTAATTATCATGTATTTGGCTGTTGGGGCTGAGAGTGGGAGAGGGGAATCTCTCTCTCTCTCTCTCTCTCTCTCTCTCTCTCTCTCACACACACACACACACACACACACACACACACACACACAAATTGATGGTTTGGTAGTCAGGTAGGTGTGGCAGGGGAGACATCATCTCTATTTGTCGGGAAACATATCGTTGATGCTTTTTTTTTTTTTTTTCTAAATGTTCTTATTGTTACACGTGTGAGCAACATCTTCATCAAGGGCCAACCTTTCTACATGAACAGGTAGATCAACCATCATGCTCAACACCAAAAAAGAGGCCGTTTAATCTGCCAAGCATTGCGTCCATTGAAGAGCTCAGAACCCCAACTTTTGAGGAGTTACTGAAGTCATTTTGGGATGGAAAATCATCGAGGCAAGCAAATGGAGATCTTAAACATATTCTAGAACGGATGCAAGAGGATCCCCATTCTCTAAGAGATTCCAGGCATCCTCTCGCTGCCGTTAACTAGGAGCAGAATAAAAACTCGCGTATGATTCTAATGGTGAGAAGATTGTACAGAAATATATGGTTTTGAGTTCATACCTTATTTTTTAATATCGTCTGTTGAAGGAAGAATTTCATTTGTAGAGGCAGGAAATATATAGTAGATTTTTCCTTTTTTATTTTTTATTTTTTTGTTGGTGGTTATTTAAAAGGGCTGGTTATTTTTTTTTTTTTAATTAATACTACGAGGATGGCTTTTGACTGCTTGTATCAAAAGGGTTGTGGTATTGTAATACTTCTATGAATTCTTCTTGGGCAGTTCTATTTATGATATAATTCATTTGAGCTGATCTTGATGGTAGCAGTTGAATAATTGTTTCAAGGGGTTCTGCTATTTTATGTTGCAAGGGGTTCTGCTTTTTTGTAACTCGTAATGGATGAGATGTTTCTTCTACGAGAGGGAGTGGGAAGGATAGAGTAGACCTTGTCATGGGCTCAAATTTTTTGAATAATATTTTAACTTTGTTTGGAGTCTAAATTTTACCCAGAAACACAAAAAAAAATCTTTAAAAGTTAGCAATTTTTTATTTTATTATATAGATTACAAAACTATAATTTCTATTAATTTTTACTAATTTTTGGTAATTTTAGATGCATCATTTATATTAAAATTAAGATTCTGGCTCCGTTTGGAGCTAAACAAAATAAAATAAAATTTTACAAATCTCTATAAATACGAATTACGAGATAATAAAATTTAAAATTTTCACTTACTGCATGAATTAAGAGATATTTACTTTTACAATTTTATTTTATTTTATACATTTTTATACAACTCCAAACACATCCTTTGTTTATTAAGTGTGAAATATTTTGTCAAAAACACTAACTTATATTTTATAAAAACTTTTTCTAAAATATAAAGAAAAATATTTTTTGAACAATATTTTATATTAAAATAATACAACGTAAACAAGAATGTAGAAGTGAGGGAATATAAAATCTTGGAGTGTTTCCAAGTAAAGAAGATTGTCAAGTCAAGGAGTATCCTCAGGGAACGAATGAATGATTTTACGGCTTTCCAAAGAAAAAAGAAAAAAGAAAAAAAAAAAAAAGGATGGTGCTTTAATTCTAACTTTCCCCATTGTCCTCGTAGTGATTGTCTTTAAATAAAAAAAAAAAAAAAAAAGAAGAAGAAAAGTAAAAATTTCTTCAATATTTACATCAAAGTCTCACTTCCATTAAATATTCATTTACACTTTTAAAGATTGAATCTCACTTCGAAATATATACATATTTAATTATAATAATTAAGTGTGCATTTGGAGTGATAAAAAAAAATAACATAATTTGAGGTAAAAAAGGACGTTTGGTGTTTCTTTCCAAAACGCATTTTTTGGAGATGAACAATATTAAAACCGTTAAAACGGCTTTCAAAATTCGTTCTAATGAATTCTACATTAATAAACCGTTAGAACGAGTTTATTCAAAGCCGTTTTAACGGATTTAAAAAAATAGAAATAAATAAGCGACAATGGTACTCGTTTGAAAACTTTTGACGCGAAAAATATAATTATGAAAAAAACTTTTCGTATTCAGTTAACCTCCTTATGAATTTTTTATTTTTTTAATGAAATATTGAAAATTTTTGAAATTAGTAAAAGTGATAAAAAGTAAAAGAGTGAGGGAATTTTAATGATTTATAAAGGTTGTTGGAGTTTTATGGAATTTTTTAGAGTTTATTGGCACTCCAAACGGTGCCTTATTGGATCTCACTTCCAAACGTAAAATTTTAATTGTAATGGCTGAGAATCTATACTCTTCTATATTTTTGCAACTGAACTGTCTGTAAGCCATTTGGGAATTTTAATTAATTGGCCTTGCAATCATATTTTGAGGGGTAAAAAATGTCAAAAAATAAATCAGAGACTTCGAGAACAAACAGACTTGTTTCAACAAAATAACTACTGCTCTCACTTGATATATATATATATATATATCTACACACAGATACGCACACAGTGATGGCTGACGTTCTAACGCAGAATTTGCCAATTTTTCTCAATTCAAAAATACAATTGACTAATAGTTTCAAAAAAAAAAAAAATTGACTACACTTTAAGTTGATATGGATATCTGCAAAATCATAAGATATCCATTTGTGTTAAAACTCTATATTGGGCCCCGACAAAGATTACTATTCTACACA
Organism: Vitellaria paradoxa; assembly: GCA_019916065.1. Classification (NCBI taxonomy): domain Eukaryota; kingdom Viridiplantae; phylum Streptophyta; class Magnoliopsida; order Ericales; family Sapotaceae; genus Vitellaria; species Vitellaria paradoxa. The sequence goes on from CM034243.1 coordinate 32,712,489, forward strand.
CTTCGAATCAAAATTTACATTTACATATCTGCCATACCTCCAATGGAGAGCCAACACCATGGAATGATGAAAAACCACTGATATGTATGTGGGTGGGACTTCAAACCTGCAAATAAAATTATATTAGTGCTCTAATTTGTTTAGATATTGAAAATACATCACCTTTCTTACAATTAAATTAAAAATAAACGAATAAAAGAAAGCCAAAGAATCTGGAATTAACCCACCCAGAGAACCTAAACAAAAAGGACTTCTAATCATGTCACAAGAATGGCAATCTTAAAGACTCGCATATTCAAGCATCAGAAAACACTATCAAAAAACAAAATTACTTCAGCTTATGTTGAACACTGTTTTCACTGTAATTCCCAGACTTCCCTCTCAACAAGACAGCTAAAAGCTGGCTGCTAGACATGGAAATGGGGTAACTTTGTTTTTGTCAAAAAAAAAAAAAAAAAAAGGGTTTAAAATTTGAAGAACTTTCTGGTATAATGGTCCCCTAAATTCACATAAGAGGCAATGGTATTAAGGTAAAGAAAAGAGTCCGATTTTTTTGTGTTAAAGAAAAGAGTCCGATTTTTTTGTGTTCTTTCCAATAGGTATCTTAAGATTACCATTAGTTTACCAATTAACTGGTAATAAACCTAAGAAATGAATACTCAAATCTTAAGCAATTTAATCAGCATGTAGTTGTCTATATGCGCTGATATATTTGATAGGTGGGGGTATCTTTGGATTCTCAATTGATAATGGGAATGGCATGTAAAAATAGTAGGCAGTAACTCATGAATACATGACAAAAAAGAATATATATATATATATAGACACAAATATTAGAACCAAAAAAAGAACCCCAGATATGTCCTCTCTAGCTATCATTATTCATCCTGTTCCAAACTAATTTCTTCACAAGTAATGAAACTGTTACATGTGGAAATCAAATTTATATAAACAATTAAAACACTTCCCAAGTACTGATAAATACAATACTGCAAGGCAGTCTGGAAAAAGTAGGGAATATTATGAACTACCTGGAGAATGCCTCATGACAAGCTTGTGCTTAGAAGTTTGGCCTGTGGTTCTCTTTCAAATGTTTCATCATCAAAATCTTGATTGGTGGAATTTTCCTGACATAGCAATCTTTTCTCTTGCATAGAATTCAAGCCAAGAGACTCCCAAGCCATTGGGTGACCCCGGTGCATGGTCAGCTGTTCAGATCCATGACTGGCTTCCATGTGGTCCTCCATATTATGTCTATCATAATACATGAGCTCCATTCTCTTATCGTCATCCATGCAGAATGGCTCAGCATTTATATCAGAGCTTAACTCAAACCCAGTTTGTTCCCCTCCCCCATGATAAGCCACTGTCACTGTTCCCTGCTCAAATGGCTCAGCAGCTTCTTTTCTTTGCCTTTTCCATTTCTTTGTTGATGAAGTCCCATCATCCTCAAAGTCTTCTTCTTCTCTCTCTCTATGTAAATAAACCCACAATTTCCTTTCCCCATCAAACAATACACAAGGATCGCGTTCGTAATGCAAACGGTCCAGGGCTCCACTAACAATTTGATTGACTTGTGCATCAGAGACATCTTCCACTATATACTGTGAATCTCTAATCAAAGTACAAACATCAGCTCTAGTACCCATACTTCCAGGCAATCTTGCAGCCGCATCTCTCACAAGACAAAGAATTGTCACGTGAGGTGGGCGATCACGTTTCAGCATAAAATGGTCCCGGGCTTTTGATGTTGGCTTACCACCACACCTTCTCAATGGAGCAACAATAGATTTTCTACCATCAACAGCTGTGTAAGAGAAAGCCCTGTCGGGAATTGAATACCTGAGAACTTCCTCTCTTTGAAAATAAGCTCTTACTTCTTCAGAGCTTGGACTGATGGTGGTGAGACTCTTCTGAGCTCTTAGGTCTCTGAACCTTTCTTTCTCATCCAAATTAAATTGCATCAAAGACGAAGGTGGGGCAGGAAGACTTCCTATTTGTTGAAGGGTCTCTTGACCACTTTTAAGCCAATTAGCAAATGCGTCAACTAATTTCACAAGCACCTTGTGAGGAAGACTCCAAGCCTCAGGAGAAGTTACTTCCTCATCGGCTTCGTTATCTGACGAACCAAGAGAAACTGGACCTATCCAGGACCAAGTTTTGGTGGATTTTTCATATAATACAAGTGGCTTCCACCCTTTTGCTCCCAAAGGTGCCATCTTAGATGAGAATACTTTCAGAACTCCTCTGACCAAATCCTGAAGTGGTTCTTGAGTTTCAAGGATACAAGGATCTCCAGGGTTTGACCTCACACGGTTAACAATTTCCTGAACGGTAAGAGAAGGGACATTCAGTTGCACACAATGCTCTGATTTATTGATGTCCATATTCTCATGAATATGAAGCCCATTGGTTCCTTCCTGCTTTCTATCTTGCCCCTCCCTGAATTTTGGTCTTCCATCATTTTTATCAATGTGCTTGTCCACCTCTAAGGAATCTTCTGGAAGCAAAGTTATCATTGCCATACGAACTGCCGATATAAGATGTATAATAGAGAATGAGAAGCCAGTATGAACCGTAGGCATAATCAAAGTGAACGGCTTTTTCTGTGGTATGGATTCTAGCTCTAAATCTGCCGCTCCAATTTCTGCAACAGATGGCTCAGAAGTTCCCATCTCAAAAGCACCAGAGTCATCCTCCAATTTCTTTTTTCCTCGTTTCCTTGAGTAAGTGGTATCATCATGTTGTTGAGAGTTAGACTGCACATAATCATTATCTTCTTGCTCATCATAAGCGTCATAAGTCACATCTTGCTTCACTTTCCGCTTCTTTACCAATGATAATGGGAAATCAGATCTTCCATGATTCTCGTCACCGCATGATTCCATGACTTCACCTTTCTTTCCCAATCCACCACTAACACCATAACCCTCTGCCAATTGCCGCTTTTCGAGTGAATCCTCCTCATTATCATCGTTGTAATCATGCAGGTAATTTGACTCATGGACAGAATATTCATTCCCGAAATCCCCTTTCTGCCTTCTCTCTCTGGAGTGAACCTTCAGTGAGGGTTTGTGAAATCTTTCGCGGTGTTCCCCTTGCAAATGGCCTTTCTTCCTCAGCTTGTACATCTGTTCATGATTCTCACCACCATTTAACTTAACTGACCCAGAGAAATAGCTATCTTCCAACAGCTTTGTAGCAGAACTTTGTAAATGACCAATATCATGCAACTTACCCTTTTGCTTTGCTTTCAAAGAGTAGTTTTCTACATTCAGAGTATGGGGTGGTTCACCCAGATCTGGCATCTTCTTTGAGGAGTGTGATAATCCATCGAAAGGCTTAGCATTATTCTTTTTATCTTTCTTTGAAAGTTTAGGCTTTTTATGCTCTGGACCAGATTTCATGTAAGGACCATCTAAGACGCCAGGAGGGTACGCCAACTTGCTCCTCATCAAGGGATTGTCATCCTCATCTTCATCAATTTGCTCCGATGAGTCTGATTCTGTTTCCTCATTTTTGAGATACCTTTTACTACCCCCCGGTGCAGCCGCGTCTTGCCCTCCATTCTGCATAGAAATTGCTCTAACCTTCTCCTGTATTCGCTTTGCTCTATACACAGACTGAGATAACCTCTCATTACCTTTAAGATCGGAAGACTCCCTGTCAATCTTCCACTTCTTGCTTTTAGCATTCCAATCACCATGTTGAAAGGATGGATCAACAAAGAAGGCTTCTCCCAGTGCTTTATTATGCCACAAAGGTTCAGCTGCATCAGATAACTCATTCTGACTGACTCTGGGAAACAAATTCTGAGCTCGGCTTTTCCCATACTTCATCTGTTCTTCAAAAGGAAACTGCTGTACATCATCAGGATTCTTCACCTTTTTGCCACACTCATAGGAAATTCTTGACTTAGATGGCCTCGTAGTTAAGACCTTAATATCTGACAACTTATTCACCGTCCTGTTGCCACCATAAGAATGTAAATCATTCATCAGAGGCCCAGGCAAGCCAATGAATCCACCAGTGGTATATTCATTCCCTCTCAACCCTTCATGCTTCTTTCCCATCTTAAAAGCCTCAGATTTATCCAGTGCACTAACTCGCGAGAAATTCTGATCTCTATGGACAGCCACTTCATACATTGTTTCATCAGCATCATCATCACCTCTTATACAATCCCTTGACTGGACTAAAGCCCCTGAATCATACCCTGCTGCCTTATTTTGTTGAGGAAGAGCTGCCATTTCTATACCATGGCGAATAGAAGTAAAGTGACCCACTAATTCTTTCTCTGAAGATGTCTTTGACCCAGACAACCTCAATGTTCCTCTTGGCTTTCCAAATTTCGCCTGTTCCAAGGGCATTGGCCTCACCCGAGAAGGAAAATCCATGGTTGGACTTGATCCAAATACAGGATGACGAGCCACTTTTAGATCATGTTTCCAATCCTTTAGCCTTTTATTCCACAAACCTTCCCCAGATTCATCTCTTTCTGAGGTGTCTGGCTCTAACTCTTCCATATTTTCATACAATAAGCTATTTTGACTTTCTAGTATATTTAACACACGGATCTTCTCTTCAATACTATAACCACTACAATTAAGCCAAGCATGCTTCATCTGATGAAGATTAGTGACCAGTGAGTTCTGATGCTTCAGCAAAAGGTGATAGTGTTGACGCTTCTGAAAGGAATCCAAACCCTGTTGATACAGAGTAACCCTTGGTTCACATAGCCCTCCCTTCAGCATATCAAAAAGCTTAGTAATGGGACTCCCAAAGTTCAAATTGGAACCCGTAAAGAGCTCTTTCAGCGTCCGCATGAATGTCTCTTGGTCCATATCAGGAAGATACTCTGTAAGCTTAAATCTCTCTTCCTCGGTCAAGCACTCATTCCACACATTAATCGACAATACATCAGCCAATCCCGGAAGATCATACAATTCAAACGGTATGCCACAAGTCTGGTCCCCAACTTGACAAAACTCTTCCCCAACTTCCCCCAGTTCCAACAAATCAAAGTCATCAGATCCTGCCCCAGAATCACAGTCACCAAACTCGTCATCATCCTCCGATTCAACTGCAGAGCTCTGCTTTTGAAGCTCATCATCCTCACTCGAGATACTCTCCCTACTCCGCGATGAAAACTCGGACTCAATCCTAGTAACCTTAAAACTATTCTTTTCAATCGCCATTCAACAGAAACACACTAAAACAAGCACAAAGCAGTAACTCCCAAAACACCTTTTCTCCCCCAGAACAAAATTCCCAACTCGTACCAATGTAACCCAACAGAAACCCTAAAAACAGCAATACAAATAAGGAAAAGACCTCTCAATACACAACCGACAATGCAATTTATAATAGAAAAATCAAACAAACAGAGCCAAAAAAAAAACAAAATTTTGAAATCGGTTAACGCGTATAATCACCTATGCATATATATACATAAATAACGAAACATAGATAACGAATTGAATCGAAAAACACCTCGAAGCGGAGAAATTTACAGGCGAGGCTCGGCATTGGAGGAGGGAGAAGAGGATCGAGCAGCAGTGGTGGAAGTGAGAGAATCCATTGTGCGCATAGAGTGTAGAAGAGGGGTCTCTGGATGTCACGAGTCTCTGGAAACCCTAGAGCAGAGAGGAAGGGCGACGAGGCGGTTTATTTATGCGGGAGGTCGCAGGGTCAGGAAGAAGAAGAAGACGACGGGGATGTGGAGACTTGTGAACCGTCTGATTGGTGCATGCGTTCGAAAGGACGAAAAAAGAGCAGAGGAAGTGAGAGAAGGCGAATCTGTGCACAGAGAGAGAGAGAGAGAGAGAGAGAGAGAGAGAACGGCGAGTCGGCAACTGAGTCGAGGTGTTGCAGGAAAAACGAGTTGGAAAATCGGGCGGGTCTTGTCCATGATGATGACTTTTCCAGTTTCCAGCCGTTTGATCCGACCCGATTTACTGAAACGGGAAGAAAATTTCAAGGATGCCTCTGTTTGTCTCAACAACAGTTTCTAGGCTGTCTTCCGAAGAGACCAAAAACAAATTGAATCCCCAAAAGATATTTCATTGGCTTTAAACTTAAATTTACTTTTTTTTTGCATGCCAATATATAATTTATATATTTTTCGTTTGTATTTTTATTCATTGTTTATTATTATCTCTTCTTTAAAATTTAAATATCAACAAACAAAAATTAATACTACTAATGAATTTAAACACGATAGGACTGTCACCCTTTAAGCCAACTAGTTATACACAAACGAGTTAAGATATATTTTATAGGTCCATGATCCCAATTATGAACTAGTTTAATATAGTATTGAAACTAATAGGGGGCGTTTAAACTTTAGAGCAAAGATTTGCCGAATGAAAAGAAAAGATAAAGAAATTGAGTTACTCACAGTAGTGATTAAATCTGTGCAATGCACGGATTTAGTATATTATATATTTGTTTTAATTTTTAATTAAACTTTATGTTAATAATCATTTAAAAATATTTTTTTATTAAATTATATGTAAAAATAATTAAAAATCATAAAATTATTTATAATTCTAAAAGCGTATGCTATCAAATAATAATTTATTTTTTACTGTATTTAATAAAATTATATTTATATTACGACAAATGTTAAGATAAATTATAGTTAGAATAAATGATAAATTAGATAAAAATTTATAATAAATTTAAATAGATTTGGATTAAAAACATCTATATATATATTTAATGTTATAATTCATAATTCTATATTTGTAAATTTACAAAATTATATCTAACAGAATATATTTTAAAATAATGCATTGTAGCTATCTAAATAAAATGTATAACTAAAATTTAAAATAAATTTATTAAATTATATTTAATGAAAATATGTTTTAAAATGATGCATTTTAGCTATCGAAATAAAATGTAAAACTAAAATTTAAAATAAAATCATAAAATTATATTCAATAAGATCATAAATTATCACTTAGTATTTAATTTTTATTTAAATTAAATTCTAATATTTAATTTTGACATAATAATTTAAAAATTTATATAATAATAAATATATATAATGATAAGTGTAAGGGTTAAAATTTCAAATTACATGATAGACACTATGTTTATATTAAATAGAATTCGATTAAATATGGTCCTCAATTAAATAGAATTCTATTAGATAATTATAAATTAAGATAGAATTTAAATAGAATTTTAATATTTAGTACACAAAAAATTAAATATTTCAAGAACAATGAAAAATTTAATAAAATCTAAATAGTTACACTAAAAATCACATTAAATAAAAATAGAAAAATTTTAAAAATTATATTTTTTATATTTGAATGGACGAATTAAAAAATAAGTTAAATTAGAGACTTTTCTTATAATATGATACCTAAAAAAATTGAAAAATTTACTAATAATAAAAAATATAATATAAATTTAATTAACAATTACATTAAAAAATAAAATAAAAACTAAAAAATTTAGATTTTATATATTTGAATGGACAAATTAAAAAATAAGCCAAAAACTACATAAACAAAAAATAATTTTAATATAAAGAAATATCATCTAATAAAAATAAATATACTAATAATTTGAGGAGAACATCAAATAAATCAAAATATAACCATAAAAAAGGTTTCTGCTGTAATTTAATATACAAAAAGTTTAAATTTTAACGATAATAAATAATATAATAAAATTTAAAAAGTTATGTGAGCAATCACATTAAAAAATACAATAAGAATTAAAAAAATTATACCTTGTATTTTTGAATGACTGATTGAAAAATATAGCAAAGAGTGGGCTTTTCCTGTAATAAATAAAAAATTAAAATTTTATCAATAACGAAAAATATAATAAAATTTAAAAATTAATGTTAACAATCACACTAAAAAATAGAATAAAATTGAAAAAAAAAAAACACCTCAAACCTTACACTTAACAATTACGTTAAAACATAGAATAAAATAAAAAAAAAAGTCAAAGCTTATATATTTTAATTAACCAATTAAAAAATAAGTCAAAAAATAAATGCATAAACAAAAAATAAATAAATAAATAATTTCGATATAAAAGAATATCATCTAATAAAAATAAATATAGCAAATTTATCCACATTCTTAATGAACTAAAATAAACTAACAAACAATTACTCCCAACCATGTTAATAATAAGTAAAAGCTATCATTGTTGTGAATGTTATTTTGTACCTTTTTTTTAACGCGCTATGTGTAGTAGAATTTTATGTGAATTTGTATTTTGTTTCAGATAGGAATATATCACCTAATCTAATAAATATCAAATTACTTAATCTAATAAATATCAAACATTTGATAGTGATTAATCGAAATTATCCAATTATTTATTAATATATATATATATATATAAAGTTATATGATAAGTAGAAGTATAGATTAAATAAAGATATCAAGTGATATCAACAACTATTCTTGTTTAAATAGAATTGTGAATAAGTGATAATTGTATATAATACTAATTCTTTTTAGATTATATAATTATAAATTAACATAATTATAATTATGAATTAATGTTAATAAATTAAAATATTTATTTAACAGGCTAATTATTTTTTTACATTATTTTGTTTAATAATAATAGTAATAATATATTTTATTAAAACCTTTATTTAACAGGGCAAATATTTTTTTACAGTATTTTGTTTAATAACAATAATAATATTTATTATGCATTAAATGATAATTTATTAAAATATTGAAAAAATAAAAAATAAAAAAATGTTTTAAATAAAAATAAAAAATAAGAAATGATATGATATAGAAGTTTAGATTAAATAAAAATATCAAATGATATTCATTAACATTTCTAGTTTGAATGAAATTAAAAATTGTGAATAAATAGTAATTATTTAGAATACTAATTTTTTATAAGATAATTGTAATTAGGTAACACATGTCGTAACTATACACGTGTTATAACTGTAGCAAAAGTTAGATATTATGTGGTGCAAGATAGCTATAATTAATTGCCACGTGTCACAATTGTAGCGTAAGTTAGGTTCTACATGGCGCAGTAATATTACCAAACTCTACTTTGTATATATATATATATATATAATATGATTTATTTTTTATGATTAGTTAAATAAAAATTAATTTTTTGACAAATATTTATTCATTTTATTCACATTTTTCTATTCTTGTAAAAATAATACTAAATTTAAAATTCTTGTTTTATATATTTTTTTTCTTCAAAAAATTCTTGTTTCAAACACATTCTTAATTTGAAAACTTGAAACTGTATTACTTGCATCCTTTATAATCTATATCCTAAGATATATCTATATCTATACTACGATAAAAAATATAAATATGTGAAAAATTTTTTAGATACTTATATCCTCTTAATTTCAATTAAATTCAATTGTATCCCTCTATTAAGCTCGCAGCTGCTCTTCCATCTTTACTGATCAATGGTGACTCTAATCTATAATCAATAGTGAGACTCTAATCAGTGGTGAGACCTCCCTAATTAATAGTAAGACCTCCTATCTTTATAACTGCAATCCCTAATCAATGGCGAGACCTCCTATTTTCATAATTATAATCTATTATTGTATTGCACGTATATATTCTACTTCTTTCTCTTCATCCTCTCTCCTATCCTTTCCACCTCTATGCTCATCCTCACCCATGCACTCCCTTTTTTTCTCTCTCTACCCACTTCCCAATCTAGCATTGTCATGGCCATCAAAGCCTTTCTCGACCCATAAAGTATCTATCTCTCCTCTTCGTCGTACTCCTCCCCTGGTCGTCAACATCTTGCCGTAAAGCAAGCGTTTTCCCAACCAGATATTGTCAGAGATTAGAGATTGGTAACATGTCTAAGGTTAAGTCTTTTTTTTTTTTCTTTTTACCGTTTTCCTTTTCCATGATTTATTTAGGAATATTGCTATCTTAATTACTAGATCTGAGTATATCCATGTTTACGGATTAATAGATATATACATACACTTCTTGTCAAATTCATCTTTGGGGTACTCTATTTTTCAGTAAATGAGTTGCCATGATTTTACTTGCTGAGTTTGAATTTAATTATTGTTTCAAAAGTGACATGCCAACAACTTAATTTTAGGATAAAAAAGAGCATGTTCAACAAGGTGTTTTTTTTTTTTTAATCAAAGACGTTAGATATTAATTAATTTAAAATTGTTTGCTAATACTAATTAACATTAATTTGTTTGATAATGAGAATTACAAAAAGATTTCTTCTTCAACCTTATATTTCATAGCTTATGTTCTCGTAAATATTTCCTTCATCAATTAAAGCCCACATAATACTTCTGTCTCAAGTTAATTAAAACGGATATAATAAAATAGACATTTTCTTTCTTTTTTTTTCCTACATTTTGTTTTTATATTTATTTTTATTCGATTGTGTGAAATAGATACAATCATATATTTTATTAAGTAAGTGGATAGTCTTTTCACTAATTGGTCACCTCTCTTGTCAAATTAAGCTTTCTCTAAGGAAAAAAGAAAAAAATCTTGAGAGAGAAATTTGGATTGTGCAAAGAATTTTATTTATAAATGAGCACCTATTGGGCTAATTGATTTAGCCATAAAAAAATAATATTGGTGGAGATGACTTTAACAATGATAAGACCAAAATAAAGACAATAATTTTGGTTATAAATATTTATAAAACAGACAAAGTTTAACAAAAGTAATCATGGTTAAAATTTGATTAATGCATGTCCTTTAATTAGCATCGTTGCGTGGTTTGCTCATGCTTATGTTATAAAGATGAATTAGTTTTAAAGGAAAATCTTGCAATGATTAGATTATGAAAATTATTTTTCTATAAAATCTTCTATAGTTACAATGAAATTAATTCAAAGTTAGCCAAATCTTGAATTTGTGTTGCACATTATAGGTTAATTTAATTTTTTCTTATTAAAGTTTTAGTGTAATGTTGTTAATAAACTTATGTAAAAATCATATGGTGGCAAAATTACATTTACACTACATAATAGAAGTATATTGATATTTTTTTAATATTGTGAACGGACCAGTAAAATGAAATAATATAAACATTATGGACATGTATTATATGAATTTCATATTAGGGTTCAAAATTTTTATTAATATATAAAGGTTTCATTCTTCTATTTAGAAGTTCTCTCTTAAACGTGACCAAGAGATATAAATAAAACTAGAAAGCAATTTAATATAGGAAGGATATAAAGAATGTAAATTTAGTTGTTATTATTTTTTAATTTAAATATATAAAAAATAACATATACGTGTAATGCACGTGCAACCTAACTAGCTTACTTAAATGCATCTAAAATTTGAGATGATTAACACTTCTTGATCTTTGCATTTAGTATTTAAATACAAAATTAATTTTTTAGGTTTCAAAACAATACCAATATGCTATGTATATTTTATTCTTTTTTACTATTATGTTTGTTTTAATATAAAATATTAAAAAAAATGCTTTCACAATCGGAACCTAAATCGCAAGATGGCGAGAAGCATCAGCAACTGCTAATACTTCCAGCTATCTTACGGGAAGACTTAGTGAGAGTTCTCACAAAACTTATTAGCGATCACTAAACGTTGTTATTTTTTTTATTTTTTATTTTTTTCATGCCCTTCAATGTATAAGCAACTGCCTCTAATTATTTGTATTCATTTCTGGGGTCGCAATAAGCTTTTTTTTAAAAATTTTTTAAATTATTTAAATTATTTTTACTAATTTTTAAATTATTTTTTAATAAATTTATTTATTTATTTTAAATTATTTAATATTATTTATTTTAGTATATTTATTTCTAAATTATTTATTTTCAATGTAATTTTAGTTATTACACCTGTATTACATGTACCGAAATTTTTTTAAAATGAAATATTAATGTTATAAAATAGAACAAAATTCTTCATTTATATAAACAAAAACAGTATAAAATTTAATTATAAAGTTTTATATATACAAGTCTAACAAAAAAAAAGTCTTCAATTGATCGGTTGGCTTCAATAATCAGTCCAGTCTAGGAGCGCCAGCCGCCGGTGTCCGGGGTCTACAGTGAAACAATGAATGAATGATTAAAAATAAAAAAATAAATAAATTTAAAAAAAATCTACTTAACTTTAATTGCAAAAATTAATATTTCTAGCCTAAGTATTGAAGTCATGGCTTTGACTTTTAGAAAAACATCTCTCCATCTCAGCCATCTCTGCCTGAATTGATGCCTCCCACACGTCCATCTCCACTTGAAAGGTTTGGAGCAAGTCCTTATCGCAGCATCTGGCTTGAGAGAAGCAAGCTCTGACTAATTTTGCTTGTGTGATCACTTAGGGTGAAATGCCCGCGTCTCACGCACATCCATGCCTATCCCCTTCAATGATGGAGTGGAATATCTCATCCCTCCTCGCCTAGGAGTCCATTTTCTCTGCGAGCAGCTTAGCCACACAAGCATCAAATTGATCTTGCATAAAAAAAAAAAAAAGTAACTAAATTATATAAAGGAAAATTTAGTATGCTTATTGGCCAAAATCAAGCCTAAATTAATACTCGAATCTCTTGCGAATTTTCATTGCAAATTGTCAACAAGACAACCATCCGATCAACCCTTTAGCCCCGCTGTTCCAACTGTTGAATGAAAAATTATGTTAATAGTGTATTATCATAGAAAATGAAAAGAAACAAAATTTTTACATGGTAAACTAATGTTTTATCTCGTGGCAAACCTGCGAGAAGTGTTGAGTCATCTCCTTGTGTCCACAGCCCTACATCCCTCACTTCAGCGAGTTTCTCGTGATCTTGTTATATTTTCATTTCTTATCGATTAGTTTTTATAAGTTACGATTTATAACTTAATTTAATTAATTTAATACTATTACTATTGCTATTAATTAAGATGATGATGATGATGATGATGATAATAATAATATTTTAGAATGTTGTATAATATTAGGAGTTTGTATATTATTACTTGAATTTTGAATAATAATAATGTTGTTATTAATTTTAACTAATTTCATATTATTAATACTCTCATTAGGATTATAATAATAATAACAATATTTTAAAATGTTGTATAATATTAAGAGTTTGTGCATTATTATCCTCATTAAGAGTTTGTGTATTATTATTAATTTAACTAATTTAATTACATTATTTCTTAAATTTTAATAATTTCATTATATAATTAACTTAATTAATTTAATTTAATTTAATTTCCAGTCACTTTGAAATTTTAGAATTGACTGTCCCGAATAAAAGAAAAGTAGGCAGTTTTCACAAAAATATCGAAAACACTAATTTGCATTTACAACATATTCAACAATATTACAAGAAATAGCACCCAAAAAAAAAAAATTACTACAACAAAACAGCTAGCCCTGTAAACAGTCCAGCAAACAACCCAACAACAGCCCAGCAAACAGCACAAAAAATAAAAAATAAAAAAGATATAAAAAAGAACATACCTGATGAAGATCGAGAGAAAGAGAAAGACAGCAAACTCAGCAAGCTCGATCAATGCATATTCCCGCAAAATAACCCCCTGCCAAAAAAAGGTTAGTTATATATATATCTATATATAGAGAGAGAGAGCGTTGGGGTGGGAGAAGAAGGAGTTGGAGGGAGGAGACTCACTTGCAGCGGCGGCAGGGGCGGTGTCTGGCGAGAGAGGCAGGGGCAGAGGAAGGCGCAAGAACATAGGCCGGGGGAGGGAAAAAGAGAGAAAGGGAGAAGAAAAAGAGAAAGGGAGGGGAAAGATTTGGTTATGGCTGGAATTTAATGTACTGTATTAGCGACTCCAAAAGATATACTAGCGATCGTAGTAACGCTACAGTTACACCATTTTGTTTATATCTTTCTTATACCCTATTGGCCATGACTCAAAATCATCACAGCCACACGTAAAAGGTGATATTCAACGACTGTAATAATTTTGAGTAGACTATACTGGTCATGACTCGTCATGATCAGTAAGATGTAAGAAGAGTATAAATAAAATGATGTAACTGTAGCATTACTTTTAGCAATCGTCAAAGCAGTCGTCCATCGTCAACAATAGTACTGCCGTGGGTTAATTGCGACCCCTAGCGACCGCTACAAGTTTTTTTTTTTCTGCCAAAAGTTATTTCTCTAATAGTGCAAGCTTATTTTTTAATATGGTATTATAGGCTTTATAGCTTCTTCGTAATAGGCTTTTCACTACGCCTCGCTCATTGTTGAATCTCCTTCCTTCACATCACTTCACACTTATGGCACCGTTTGGAGCTCTAAAAATTTCAAAAAATTCTATAAATTTCTATAAACCTTTTGTCACATCAACTTTTTTCTTTTATTGCACGCATTACGAACTCATAACTTTTCTCACTTTATCTCATTTTTCTTACTTTTTATCACTCCAAACACACACTATATAAGAGGTCGTGAGTGAAATTTTATTTCCTATATCACTTATGTCATTGCTTTACTCTTTACATAATTAAAAAAAAAAAAAAGAAAAAACTTAGATAACTCTTATCTTATTAAACAATTTTCAGGGTTGAGTTAAGATCGTGTTTTTTTTTTAATAATTATATTTATTGTAAATTTAAAATTAATCATGTATTTTAGGTAAATATTTTACATTTAATATATTTTTTTTCCTTTGTCCTAACTTTCAGGAAAATTAGATGAATTGAATAATGGTAAAAATACCAACCAAGAGTTGTAAGGATGCTCACAGGAAGAGAGTACAATAATAGAGAGGAAAAAAATGAACTTAGAAAGTCATCTTAAAAGGCTTTAAGCAAACAATGTTGAAACTACAAATTGAAGTTCAAACTTTTAAGTCTAAAATTCAAGTAAATTACAAATGTGGTCGACGAAGTTGAGAAAGTTAAACACGTTCAAACATAATCAAGGTCGTTCAAATTTGAAAAGGGCAACCAACAATATGAAAAGGGCATTTCAACATAGCATTTAATGTTCGAACATTTACATACACGTTCAAGTATTAGTTAAAAAAAAAAAATTGAGATTGATTTTCCTTTTAATTCAGAATTGTATATTATATATAAAATTTGTTTCCTTATTTGCTTAAATCAGTGTAAGCCTATTATGCATTTAAGTAAGAGTCTCATCGGTTGTTTTTGAATTCAATGAGATATTAATGGTATAAGGCATAATCAAGTAAGATTACATCAATTTAAATATTGGCTGTTGCTAAAAGTTAGTAGTGTTATCTCTAGTAGTTAGGATTGTTATTTGATTGTCATCTTATTTGTTTGAATTGTTCCCTTGAACTTTATTTAAAGAGTGAGCAACTGTGAATAAAGGCAGGGAATATTATGCAAAATCCCTGTGAATTTAGGAGGTACTCGAAGTAAACTACTACAGCAGCTTAGGACTCTCAAGGATCCTCAAAATCAGCAGATACGCAGGACCGATCCTTGTCTGCACTTACCTACATTTTAGGGCAATGGAAGGGGATCCAGATTCAAAATCTATCATATCCAACTATATAGATCTAAACTCGATCCAACCCATCTACTATATTGGGATACAAATACGCAAGGGATTTCAACTCGCAATTAGGTTGCAAGTTTTAAGATTTGAATGATATTTTTTTTGTGCACTTACATACATTTTACTATTTCAAAAAGGGAGATTTGACATGGAGCAATATCAATTCCGTAACTGTGAGGTCAAATTTAAAGTACAGTCCAGAGAGACTGCGAAACCCGCCTGTATCTTTTTGTCCAATGGTCCAGAAAATTGTTACGAAAAATTGTATCCAAGTCATACTTAGTAATCTTTTAAAGTTATTAGTCACACTCAAAAAAAGTATTGCTTTTAAGTCACATTAATGTGAAAAGTTTTGTATTTAAGTCATACTTTTGAGTGGGTCCCACGAGTTTGTTTTAAATATAATTTATAATATGACTTAAATGCCATTTTTTTATAATTAACTGAGATGAAGTTGTCGAAAATTATGGAACCGAGAATCACGTTTTCCGTTTTTGTTTCATTCCTTATCAATTACGTGAACATATAGTGAGATAAAAATCTATTAAAGGATTATATACGAAGGAATACACAAGGATTACGCGAGTTTGTGCTGTGAGATTAACGTCGATCGAATGAATATATACAGATCTGGATTACGTATTTAAACACATGACTGTGGTACTGTTTTTTTTAGGATGCATGCTCGTTCAAAAACAGTACCGCGTTCAAAAACAGTACCGCATGACTCTATCATGCAAACATCATATGTAAACACAAAAAATAGTGCACATATCAAACGAATAACCGACAGTACCGCATGTGTGACAGTACCACATGTCTGCGGTACTGTTTTTTTTAGGATGCATGCTCGTTCAAAAACAGTACCGCACGACTCTATCATGCAAACATCACATGTAAACACAAAAATAGTTCACATGTCAAACGAATGACCGACAGTACCGCATGTGTGACAATACCACATGTCTGCAGTACTGTTTTTTTAGGATGCATGCTCGTTCAAAAACAGTACCGCATGACTCTATCATGCAAACATCACATGTAAACACAAAAATAGTTCACATATCAAACGAATAACCGACAGTACTGCATGTGTGACAGTACCACATGTCTGCGGTACTGTTTTTTTTAGGATGCATGCTCGTTCAAAAACAGTACCGCATGACTATATCATGCAAACATCACATGTAAACAAAAAAATAGTTCACATATCAAACGAATAACCGACAGTACCGCGTGTGTGACAGTACCACATGTCTGCGGTACTGTTTTTTTTAGGATGCATGCTCGTTCAAAAACAGTACCGCACGACTCTATCATGCAAACATCACATGTAAACACAAAAATAGTTCACATATCAAACGAATAACCGACAGTACCACATGTGTGACAGTACCACATGTCTACGGTATTATTTTTTTTAGGATGCATGCTCGTTCAAAAACAGTACCGCATGACTCTATCATGCAAACATAAAAATAGTTCACATATCAAACGAATGACCGACAGTACCGCATGTGTGACAGTACCACATATTTGCGGTACTGTTTTTTTTAGGATGCATGCTCGTTCAAAAACAGTACCGCATGACTCTATCATGCAAACATCACATGTAAACACAAAAATAGTTCACATATCAAACGAATGACCGACAGTACCGCATGTGTGACAGTACCACATGTCTGCGGTACTGTTTTTTTTAAGATGTATGCTCATTCAAAAACAGTACCGCATGACTCTATCATGCAAACATAAAAATAGTTCACATATCAAACGAATGACCGACAGTACCGCATGTGTGACAGTACCACATGTCTACGGTATTGTTTTTTTTAGGATGCATGCTCGTTCAAAAACAGTACCGCATGACTCTATCATGCAAACATCACATGTAAACACAAAAATAGTTCACATATCAAACGAATGACCGACAGTACCGCATGTGTGACAGTACCACATGTTTGCGGTACTATTTTTTTTAGGATGCATGCTCGTTCAAAAACAATACCGCATGACTCTATCATGCAAACATCACATGTAAACACAAAAATAGTTCACATATCAAACGAATGACTGACAGTACCGCATGTGTGACAGTACCACATGTCTGCGGTACTGTTTTTTTTAAGATGTATGCTCGTTCAAAAACAGTACCGCATGACTCTATCATGCAAACATCACATGTAAACACAAAAATAGTTCACATATCAAACGAATGACCGACAGTACCGCATGTGTGACAGTACCACATGTGTGACAGTACCACATGTCTGCGGTACTATTTTTTTAGGATGCATGCTCGTTCAAAAATAGTACCGCATGATTATATCATGCAAAGAATGGTGCTGTTTTAATGAGGTACTGTTTTATTATGCGGTACTATTTTATTATGCGGTACTTTTTTTATGCGGTACTGTTTTATTATGCGGTACTGTTTTATTATGTGGTACTGTTTTTTATGCGGTACTGTTTTTATGCGATAATGTTTTATTATGTGGTATTATTTTTTATGCGGTATTATTTTATTATGTGGTACTGTTTTCCTAAATAGTTTTGATTTTATTTCCAAAAATTAGTTTTGCTTATTTTGTAAAGAAGATGGAAAGTCGCGGAATTAGGTTTTTCTCAAACAGTTTTGATTTTGTTTCCAAAAATCAGTTTTACTTGCTTTATAACGAAGATGGAAAGTCACGGAAGTTATGAGTAAAGTGTGCACTATTTTCGGATAAAACTGGCAATTTTGAAATGTAGTGAAAAACGCGTGATATCCTTTTTGGTCTTTTTGTTGCAAGTGTGACTTATTCACAAATAAGATTTTTGGGTATAACTTAAATCTTTATAAGTCCATAAATAGTGACCGGCCTCCAAAAACCCCAAAGATTTAAGTCATACCCAAAAATCTTATTTGTGAATAAGTCACACTTGCAACAAAAAGACCAAAAAGGATATCACGCGTTTTTCACTACATTTCAAAACTGCCAATTTTATCCGAAAATGGTGCACACTTTACTCATAACTTCCGTTACTTTCCATCTTCTTTATAAAGCAAGTAAAACTGATTTTTGGAAACAAAATCAAAACTGTTTGAGAAAAACCTAATTCCGCGACTTTCCATCTTCTTTACAAAATAAGCAAAACTGATTTTTGGAAACAAAATCAAAACTATTTAGGAAAACAGTACCACATAATAAAACAATACCGCATAAAAAATAATACCACATAATAAAACATTATCGCATAAAAACAGTACCGCATAAAAAACAGTACCACATAATAAAACAGTACCGCATAATAAAACAGTACCGCATAAAAAAAGTACCGCATAATATAAAAACAGTACCGCATAATAAAACAGTACCTCATTAAAACAGTACCATTCTTTGCATGATATAATCATGCGGTACTGTTTTTGAACGAGCATGCATCCTAAAAAAAACAGTACCGCAGACATGTGGTACTGTCACACATGCGGTACTATCGGTCATTCGTTTGATATGTGAACTATTTTTGTGTTTACATGTGATGTTTGCATGATAGAGTCATGCGGTACTGTTTTTGAACGAGCATACATCTTAAAAAAAAATAGTACCGCAGACATGTGGTACTGTCACACATGCGGTACTGTCGGTCATTCGTTTGATATGTGAACTATTTTTGTGTTTACATGTGATGTTTGCATGATAGAGTCATGCGGTACTGTTTTTGAACGAGCATGCATCCTAAAAAAAACAGTACCGCAAACATGTGGTACTGTCACACATGCGGTACTGTCGGTCATTCGTTTGATATGTGAACTATTTTTGTGTTTACATGTGATGTTTGCATGATAGAGTCATGCGGTACTGTTTTTGAACGAGCATACATCTTAAAAAAAATAGTACCGTAGACATGTGGTACTGTCACACATGCGGTACTGTCGGTCATTCGTTTGATATGTGAACTATTTTTGTGTTTACATGTGATGTTTGCATGATAGAGTCGTGCGGTACTGTTTTTGAACGAGCATGCATCCTAAAAAAAACAGTACCGCAGACATGTGGTACTGTCACACACGCGGTACTGTCGGTTATTCGTTTGATATGTGAACTATTTTTTTGTTTAAATGTGATGTTTGCATGATATAGTCATGCGGTACTGTTTTTGAACGAGCATGCATCCTAAAAAAAACAGTACCGCAGATATGTGGTACTGTCACACATGCGGTACTGTCGGTTATTGGTTTGATATGTGAACTATTTTTCTGTTTACATGTGATGTTTGCATGATAGAGTCATGCGGTACTCTTTTTGAACGAGCATGCATCCTAAAAAAAACAGTACCGCAGACATGTGGTACTGTCACACATGCGGTACTGTCGGTCATTCGTTTGACATGTGAACTATTTTTGTGTTTACATGTGATGTTTGAATGATAGAGTCATGCGGTACTGTTTTTGAACGAGCATGCATCCTAAAAAAAACAGTACCTCCTAAAAAAACAGTACCGCAGACATGTGGTACTGTCACACATGCGGTACTGTCGGTTATTCGTTTGATATGTGAACTATTTTTTGTGTTTACATATGATGTTTGCATGATAGAGTCATGCGGTATTGTTTTTGAACGAGCATGCATCCTAAAAAAAACAGTACCGCAGTCATGTGTTTAAATACGTAATCCAGATCTGTATATATTCATTCGATCGACGTTAATCTCACAGCACAAACTCGCGTAATCCGTGTGTATTCCTTCGTATATAATCCTTTAACAGATTTTTATCTCACTATATGTTCACGCAATTGATAAGGAATGAAACAAAAATGGAAAACGTGATTCTCGGTTCCATAATTTTCGATAACTTCATCTCAGTTAATTATAAAAAAGGGCATTTAAGTCATATTATAAATTATATTTAAAACAAACTCGTGGGACCCACTCAAAAGTATGACTTAAATACAAAACTTTTCACATTAATGTGACTTAAAAGCAATACTTTTTTTTGAGTGTGACTAATAATTTTAAAAGATTACCAAGTATGACTTGGATACAATTTTTCGTAAATCTTTATAAGTCCATAAATAGTGACCGGCCTCCAAAAACCCCAAATTGTTATATAACAGAAAACCCAGAGGCTACTATTCAAGGAGGGTCTTCATTGGATTGGTTGCAGAGCCCAACATTGACAATGAACCCTTACTTCACATTTTTTTGTTGAAGGAACCATATTTGGATGGAGCAGCCTTGATGATGAACAAGCATTTGTTGAAGCCTCTTCATTTCTTATAGATGGCCCTGCATCTCTTTGCAAAAGGTGCATACTGAAATAAACAAAGAATGAATACAGGTGCGTTTGAAGTGATAAAAAGTAAAGTAAATTGAAAGTTTGTAATTTATGTAGTGAGATAAAAAATAAATAACTTTTAGAATTTTTTAGTGTTTTTCATAATTTTTCAAAATTTTTTGCCGGGTCAAACAGACTTATATAAAAGATGATCGGAGAGAAATTAGATGCTTTGGATCGAGAGAGATGACGGAAAAAGAATCAGATGCTTTGGATATTACACAGTACTAGATCAATCTGGTAAAATGATAATTATATCCTTATCTTTGAATTACTTATTCAAATGCTAATTTTAACATTCAATCACAACTTTTTAATTATTACAAATTTATATAAATTTAACTTCCATCCGTTAATGTTTTTGTTTTTTATTTATATTTATAAATTTTTAAAAATGGGTAAAAATAACATATTTGATAAACATTTTTTATTTCTTTCTAAAAAATAAAAACAGATTTGAAAATAAATAATAATTTCATAATAAATTTTTTTTTAATTAAAATTAATTACAGTTAAAAATTATTAAAATTTTTATTTATTTTATCAAATGAAAATTAATTTTAATAAATAATACTAAAATAATTTATTTTTTATAAATAATAATTATCTATTAAAATAATCTGTTTATTTAAATATTTTAATAAATTAACTAAACTTAAATAAATAAAATAATAATTTACTATTAAATTATGTTCTTTACTCTATGATCTATTAAACTTAATTATTATTAAAAAATTAATTATCTTTTATTAAAATAATGTATTAATTAGATAACTTTAAATTGAATCTATTAAAACAATTAATTAACATAATATAACATATAAAATTTTATTAAAATAATTCAATTTGATAAAAGTAATTTTAATAAAAAATATTTTTTAAGACAAAATTAATTTTTGTAAACAAAATTATGTTACCAAACATGTTTTCATTTTTGGGACCATGTGTTGTATTATTATTATTTTTTTTTTTATGCTCTAAGGGGCAACTACAGTACATTCATCAAAGAAAGTTAATCCTGAATTGCCCGTTTACAACTCATCAGTAAAATCGAACAACATTGGATATTGAATCCAGTTCCCTTGTCCTGAATCAAACAAGCCTATAGAGTTCTTAATTAACCAAAAAAAAAAAAAAAAAGTAAAAATTTTAAGAACCCAAGCACCCCAATCAACCTTGGGTTTATCTTAAAAAAAAAAAAAAAAAAAGAAAGAAAACCAGCAGGAAAAGGTTAGGAGAGAGTCTTTTCATTTTTTTTTATGGGGGGGGGGGGGGTGGTTGTGGTTTGGAAATTCCAGCATTGTTTGTCTTGATATAGGATTCTCCAGCAAATTAACAGCTGACAATTGAATTAAGAAAAGTTCAAAGTTTAGGGTTAACCATCAAAATGTCAATGCAATGGAACATCTATATGGCAAATTAGCATCTCTCGACGTGCAGCTTGCTACTCAGGAATCAGAATCAATAACCACCACCTGCGCATAGAATTCTCTAATCCGTTAATCATGTTCTAAATGGTGGTTGGCACACCTTTTCGTTTTCTTTGGCAACCAAGAAGGTTCGAATTCCAAATTTTCCATTGTTCTTTCCTCCTTTCTTTTACCCATTTGCCGGTGTCAAAACAATTCATGTAATAGTTTCGCGACAACATTTGAGTAAACAATTAAGGATTAGACACATTTCACGGAGAAATGATTTGACTCAAAACAATGACCCAATACAATATTCCTTAATATATCCAACTAATATTCTAAGATGACAGAGGAAATTAACAAACATTAAGCAAATCATTGTCCAATAGAAGAATGACAAAGATACAAAGATGTACAACAATCTGATCATAGGGAAAAAAAAAAAAAAAAGGCCAGAAGTTGGTCTTCCAGAGAGGCTGTATTTGAGCTGTGAAACTGTCTTCTTTGCTCTATATTCAATGTCATTGTAATAACATGGCACAGCGGTTACTGAATATTTTTTTCACAAATAACAGAGCCTACATTCACCCTTTGACAGAAGTTTCTGACCATTTCAGCCCTCCCTCCCTTTTTCTTCATATCCTACATCCCTCCCACGACTCTTTTTTCCTTCTCAACCTCAATTTTGTGCTCTCTTCGCCTGCAGAAAGAGAAGGACATCATTATGGGATTAATGGGCAATGCAGATTTGGAGAACGTGGAGCCAGTAAAATGGGTTCTCGAGAGCATTGAGATTGATCGCATGGCAGATGTGTCCATTGATGATGAACAACAGCAAAGTAAAATGTCAAAGAATCCAACTGCTAGAAAGATGATTAACGGAGTACAGAGAAACGTACCTCAGATGGGTAGGGTGCAATCAGGGGCTGCGAGAGGGCTTAAAAGCTTACGGTTCCTTGACAGGACGATCACTGGGAAGGAAGGGGATGCATGGAGGCCGGTTGAGAAGCGCTTCAATCAGTGCTCGGTCGGTGGGAAGCTCTCTAGAGACAAATTTGGAGCCTGCGTTGGTATGAAATACAATACAGGTCTTGTCCATGTGCTTTTGCTTTTCTGAACTTTGAACTGAAACTCAAGACTCTGTACAATTTGTTTGTAGGGATGGGAGACAGCAAGGAATTTGCAGGGGAGTTGTTTGATGCCTTGGCCAGGCGTAGAGGGATTGAAGCAGCAAATGGGATCTCCCTGGAAGAATTGAGAGAGTTCTGGGAAGACATGTCCAATCGTGACCTGGATGCCCGGCTTCAGATATTCTTTGACATGTAAGGAAATCTCTCTCTCTCTCTCTGTCTCTTTATCTCTCTCTCTCTCTCTATATATGAAGCAAGCTAATGCTCACAAAATCAAGTGAATATGATAATTTTCCAGGTGTGACAAGAATGGTGATGGGAAGCTATCTGAGGAGGAGGTTAAAGAGGTAAGTTAACAGACCTTGTGAATCCTTCCTTGTTCCCCTTGTTCTTATTCTGAAACTGCTTGAACTTGTTATTGAGAAGGTGATAGTGATGAGTGCCTCCGCAAATAAGCTGTCCAATCTTAAGCAACATGCCACAACTTATGCAGCTTTAATCATGGAGGAGCTCGATCCTGATCACTTGGGATACATTGAGGTGAGCTAGAGCTAGTAGTCAAAGCTCTTCTTCTTCTTCATCTTCTTGTCAGCTACATTAGCACCTTTAACACTCGTCAAAATTTTCCTTTTCAACAGATGTGGCAGCTCGAAACTCTGCTAAGAGGAATGATGAACTCTGAAGAAGACCACAAAATAGCCAAGAAAACACAGACACTAGCAAGAACCATGATTCCCAGACAATACAGAACCCCAGTTAGCAAATTCCTATCTAAAGCTGCAGAAAAAATCCAAGAGAACTGGAAGAGAATATGGGTTCTTACCTGGTGGTTAACCATAAACCTCATCCTCTTCAGTTGGAAGTTCGACCAATACAGACGCAGAGGGGCATTCCAAGTCATGGGTTATTGTCTCTGCTTTGCCAAGGGTGCTGCCGAGACTCTTAAATTCAATATGGCTCTCATACTCCTTCCTGTGTGCAGAGGAACTCTCACAAAGCTCAGAGAAACATTCCTGGGTGCCTTTATTCCTTTCGATGACAATATAAACTTCCACAAGTTAATAGCACTTGCAATCACGCTAGGGACTTGCCTCCACACGCTAATGCATGTAACCTGTGATTTTCCAAGAATAACAACTTGCCCGCAGAACAAATTCCTGAGCATTCTAGGACCAGCTTTCAGTTACAAGCAGCCTAATTACCTGGACCTCCTTGAAAGTATTCCAGGAATAACAGGGATTTTTATGGTCATTCTCATGGCTTTCACCTTCACGCTAGCAACACATTCATTCAGGAGGAACGTGATCAAATTGCCGTGGTCTTTCCACCATTTGGCAGGGTTCAATGCTTTCTGGTATGCACATCATTTGCTAGTCATCGTGTACGCGCTCTTGATAATCCATGGCTACTTCTTATTTCTCACCCGTGAGTGGTATAAGAAGACGGTGAGTATCCTCAAACTACTACTCTTCAATTGGATATAAGAAACCCAATCCATCTCTTATCATTGAATAGCATTTGAATAAATGAATCACAAAACTAATGTGATAACCTTAAAATGACATTACAAGTTTCTCTTTTCTTGAGTCTTGAATAAGTGCAGCAAAAACATATTATCATTGATTTCCATAAAGTTTTCACAAAAATTGACCATCAATCCCAGATTTTAACATTACTCTGATTCTAAATTTTCCCAACCACAAATTTCACTAGAACATAACATACTGCTACAGTCAACAAACATATATATCCTAGTAGTACATTCTGGGTTCTCCAAACCATATCATTCCTAAAGTTTATATAAAACACATTCTAGCTTAATCAATCTGTGACTCAGTAGCAGGATCCCAATAGTCATTCATTCATGACACAGACTAGTCCAGCAATCCTGTAGTTTCAATGTTATGATTAAAGTCCATAAATTGAACTGTAGTGGGATAATATTGTTTCACTTTGCAGACATGGATGTATGTGATGATCCCAGTACTTCTTTATGCTGGTGAGAGAATTCTTACATCAATTCAAGATCACAATTATCGTGTGAATATCATTAAGGTTTATATTCTAAACTTGCATTTTTTCCATTTTCCATTTTTGGCCATCAAATGGATGAAATCATTCACTTTGACTCTATTATGAGGACAATGCAGGCCACAATATACACAGGAAACGTTTTAGCACTATACATGAGCAAGCCTCCAGGATTCAAGTACAAAAGTGGAATGTACCTCTTTGTTAAGTGTCCAGACATAGCAAGTTTTGAATGGTAAAGATCAAATATATATTATCATATTATCATGAGGAACGGAATATCATCTGCCTAGGTCTAAATTTGTTATTTGCCAATGCCCTAATCTACACAAAAAACTGTTACAGGCATCCCTTCTCCATCACTTCTGCGCCAGGAGATGACTACTTAAGCGTGCACATCCGTACTTTGGGAGACTGGACTAAAGAGCTTCAAAATCGATTTGCACAGGTGACTTTCAATTATGTCTTGCAATGCCTCAATCGAGCTACTTTATTTGTTATGCCAGTTTAAGTAGTTTCTAGTATGCTCCCAAGCAGTGTACGCCTAGAAAATCCGTATTTTTCAACTGTGAATTTGGCTAGGTAGCTTGCATGCTAGCATTTAGGATCAAGATGATGCTGACATTGAATGGAATTCATGAATGCTAAAATTGGATCCACCAGAATCAATCATTTCAAAATTTTTGATACTGCATCGTTCTTTCTAGAAAATTGTTAAGTCACCAATTGCTCCAAAAGTTTAAGTTGTTAGGAAATAGATCTAACAATATATAGCAAGCTAGCTTAACATTCCCCCTTACATGCAATCCCGTTTTGCACGTGGAGTAGAAAGACAGACAAATTAAATAAGGAGGTGCACTGATCAATAAAGCACAAGAATTGATGGGAAAATAAGCATGATAACAAGACTTGAAGCCAATACCTTTTGGAACCAAAATTCTGATATCATGTTAAGTCAAAAATTGTCCCAAGAGTTTAAGATGTTAGGAAATTGGTCCAACAATGTAAATCAAGTTAAGCTACGAAATCATCCACATGCCAAATCTTCTTCTCTTTCCTTTGCTATTCACCATTCTAAGGCATGAAATGCAGGTGTGTGAGCCTCCAGCTACACGATCAAGAAGGGGAAGTCTAGTCAGAATGGAAACTAAAGCAAATTTAGACTTTGAACATTCACAAGCAAGGTGAAGAGGGGTTTGCATTATACTCATGCAAAGATTTACTTGGCATCATATTTAATAGCTCTTCTCTGTTAAAGCAGCTTTCCAAGGATCCTCGTCAAAGGACCTTATGGAGCACCGGCTCAGAACTACAAGAAGTATGACATTCTTTTGCTTATTGGCCTGGGAATCGGAGCCACTCCAATGATCAGCATTATTAAGGACATTCTAAACCAAATCAAGCCAAGTAACATTAACGTGGTGAGTTAAGAAGCAATAGAGCTAAAAGTATTATAAGGACATAGACACACTAAACAAACAAGTGGTATTCAATCTAATGCAGGACATGGCCGGTGGCCAGCCCTTAGAGGAGAATAAGAAAGGTCCTGCAAGAGTTTATTTCTATTGGGTTACAAGGGAACAAGGCTCCTTTGATTGGTTCAAAGGTGTCATGAATGACATCGCAGAGTATGACAACGACGTGGGTTTTGAAACTTTAAGAACACCACTTAATTTTTTCTTCCAATATTATTAAGATGAATCGAACTGATTCGTATTTGTTTTGGGGCTGTTTGACTATGGCAGAATATAATAGAAATGCACAACTACTTAACTAGTGTGTATGAAGAAGGAGATGCGCGATCTGCACTCATTGCCATGGTGCAGTCTCTACAGCATGCTAAAAATGGAGTTGATGTTGTGTCAGAAAGTCGGGTATTCCCTATTACCAAATAATCCACTGAATCATTCAATTGTAGTCATTCTTTCAGGTCCAATTCTAACACGTTACTGAACAGATAAGAACACATTTTGCAAGACCCAACTGGAGAAAAGTGTTCTGTCATTTGGCAACCACACACAAATCTTCAAGAATAGGTAAGCAAAGTTATAACTACATTTTCATGTGTAATAATTATGGTATCTTCTTCTTTTGATAAGTAATTATTCGGTGTTTTGCAGGAGTCTTCTACTGTGGAAGCCCTGCACTTACCAAAACACTAAAGAAGCTTTGCCAGGAATTTAGCCTGAACTCATCCACCCGTTTCCAGTTCCACAAGGAAAATTTCTAGAGTAGGAATTTGTTGAATCAGCTTTTACCCAAGTTGGTGGCACGCTGCAAGGAGGACGGTGCCTCCATTGTTGACAAAGAAGAGCTCCAAAGCCGCACTGCAAACACCACCTCAAAGAGCTCCAAAGCCGCACTGCAAACACCACCTCAACCACTCGGCTTGACATTCAAGCCATTTCATTTAATGCACTGAATAGTTCTTTGTCTGTTGTTTCAAAGGTTCAATTATAAATAGAGATGAAGTGTTAAGTGTTTGATGTGTGGCAGTAAAGAAGAACTCAACCGAGTTCAGAGAGAGAAGAGAGTATTCTGTAAAATCTTGTAACACAAGATTAAAATCAATCAAAATGGAGAGTGTTTCTGTGCTTTATTCAATTCACTCACCAACAGAATTCTGTGTCTAATAAATTCGTAGATCATAAATATTACTCTATTGGTTCCTCTATTGGTTGTGGTTACAGTCAGGGGCAGGAAAAATTGTACAAAGAGCAGTTTTAGATTAAAAGTTTCTTGTTATATGCTTCTCAGTTTGATGTTTCCTTTTTTTTTTTTTTGGGTGTGGAAATTAATCTTGCTCTCACAACAAAGTTTTTGACTTGAGACTTGTCCTTTGAAACTCACACAGTTTTGGCCCTATGTTATTGTGCTTAAAATAAACTACAAAGCTTTAATATGCATGACAGTTTAAAGCCAAAAAAAAAAAAAAAAAGAAATTAAAAAAAAAAAAAAGTTAATTCCAAAAGCATTCAGTAGATGGAATTCATCAAGAAACTAAGGAAACAACATTGAATCTGGTGTTGTGTCCTTTATTGAGCAGTAAAAGGATATAATAATTCAATAAGAGCAGCAAAAAGAACAATACTATTCAGGGAAAAAAAAAAAACTACAACAATATGGTAAAAATTGATAATCATGTGCCGATTAGAATGTCGAAAATCAAAATTTCACAATTAGTCAATTTTGCTGACCAAAGCTGATGGAGTTTAAATTATAAGCACACATTATTTCAGAGCAACAGAACAACGAAAGCAGTAAAAACATGTGTTCCATAGAGTAATTATCAATCAGTCAAAAACCAAACAGATGTTTTATAGCATTGGGACATAGAAATTCAATATCTGTGAATAAATTATCAGTAAAAGTAGCAGTCATCTTAAAAAATATTGGGAAAATAAATAGCAATTCAGGAGAAGTTGATCTCATGGCACGAGTTGTTCTGTTAACTAACATTTTACTCTAATGTCCGTCATTTTTCAATAATGAAATTTTAATACTCTCAGTGCTATGGTCACAAGAATCACGTGTGATGGACGGGCAGTAAAGTGGGCTGATCGACGAAAGATTGAATGAGTTACCACTGAAATTCAACGAAACACTCTTTTCCCACATCGTCTGGGTGAAGGATTATATATGTATAATTTGACATTTTCATAGTACAAAGTGTTTTAAAGTCATATGGACATTAAATTTCGTAAGCATGTTTGGGTGAGCGTAGTACCAAAATGGTAACTCTCTACGAAGTCCTCGTATTGTACCTAACCAAGATGACACATTGTACATGCGGGTCGTTATATCACATCCACACAAAATATTCAAAAGCATACTTGTGCATGTGAGCCCGGAGGATATTACATTACCAAAGGACTACCATATTCCAACTGCAACTTGTTTGTCCATGATATGGGGGCAAAGAGGAGGGTAAATATTTTTACTATATATATATATATATATATTTTTTTTTTTCTTTTCAAACCTAAAATCGTCAACTGTTCAATCGTAGAACTTCGTTTTTCTCTTCTCCTTTCTTTTGAGCTTTGTACCTCAAGCCACACGAAACATAATTGTCTCAACTTGGATTTGGCTGGTTCCCATAACAAAACACATCCTTTAATCTTTGACCTTCCACAATCCTAGAGGATGAATAATTCCAGCCAACATGGAATTCCTTTGTGGAGTCTGATTTTCGTTTTATAAGAAAAAAATAAAATAAAATAAATAATAAAAAGACAAAATTATTTTTTCCTTCTCTTTCCCCCATTTTCTCCCAATGCAAACAGACCGGAGCGAAATTCACCAAACAAACTTGCAGCTGTCCATAGAACTATAATTTTTCCTCTTTTATTTGGGTTTTGTTCATCATAAGAATGCATCAACTGAAGAACAAACATCACATTGTTTCAACTAAAATTTCACCAGTTCTCACCCATTAAAAAAAGAGAAAAAAAAAAAAAAAAGGAACGATTAGCTATATACGTTTGAATCCAAACAACCCTCAATTCATGTTCAAGCTTGTTTACATCTCCTAAAAATGCAGAGCCATGTCAGAATTGTCCATGGCCCGAGTCAAAATTAAATCTAATTCATGACTAACATCTCTGAGAAGCAAACAGCAATGAACCCTACGAATATGTACAGAACTTCAACTCAGAGCACGGGAAAAAAAAAAAAAGGGAACACAGTGCATTAACAATTTCACTAGACACACGCGCGCGCGCATATATTGTATGTATGTATTTACGTACCTCCGATAGTGATCACGTATCCGCACTGTGTTTGGCAGGAGTGAAAGCGATGGATCTATACCTGTGCGTCCAGAGGAAAACAGTAGAAACCGTGCGTCCATTTTTTTCTTTTTTATTTGATAAATTACACTGATTAATATTTGAATAATTATACTTATGTCCTTTAATATTTAAAAATTAAAATCACTTCTATTATTTAAAAATATTATTAATATTAATTTCTTTTGTTAAATAAACTATTAAAATTTAACAAATAATAAAAATATATCATGTGATAACGTCTTATATTTTTTCATGTATAATTTTAAATTAGATTGTGTTTTTAAATTAACTCAATTTGTTTTTTTTTTTAAATTAACCTTTTTGTCATCAAATTTTGATTGCTAAAGGTAAACTTTTTCCAATCAAATATATATTGGTCACTAAAAGTCTACTCTTTAACTTAAATATATTTTTAGTCACTAATTCCTTTTACGGCTAATCTTTGTTTATCAACTAGCGATCAATTTATATTTAATCGGCAAAAGTTTTAACAATTAAAAAATAACTTTTATTTTAGTCGTTGAAAAGCATTGATTGTTATAGTGGTATTACATTATTTAATGCTTTAGAAGTTTGAATTCATTTACACATACACACACATATATATACATACAGACACACTTTTCAGTTATTACTTATATAATGATGTTACTTTTTATTTTTTAAGCACATATGCATGTAGTCTATGAGCCCGGCATTATTTATACTTAGTTTGGAAAAAAAAATTAATTTTTTAACTAATTATTTAAAGATTATTTTTTTTTTGGTACTTGAGAAGGAAAAATTAGTTTTTTAATTGAAAATTTTTGTCCTTCATAATTTAAAAAAATTGAATATAAAAAAATAAATTTAATTATATAAAAAAATTAAATAATCAAATAATTAAAAACTTGCTACTCTTCTTAAACGAAATTTTAGTATGATACCCGAGCTTTAAAATTTTGATATTTCAATCTTGGAGTCCTGTTCTACTTTCTTTTAACCTTAAAGAAGCCTTTCGGTCCCCCATGATTCATTTTCAGTTGAATGAATTTTATGAATAAAATAATAACTTGAATGTGAGATTGATGTGCTTGGAATTATATAAATTTGTAAAAATTTATATTTCATACTTTATGTAGTGAGTAAAAAATTTAAATTTTATAATTTCGTAATTTGTATTTGTAAGAATTTATAAAATTTTATATTTTTTTTAACTCTAAACAGCACCAATAATTAGCATCACAAGGTTGCCCGGACAGATCCACATCATATACAATGCAGGGGCAGTTGACTCCAATAACTTTGTTTTTACTCGAGATATATATATATATATATATATAACTATTTTTATATCATGTCCTATATATATATACACACAATAAAAACATTTGTATAACATTTGTTCATCTTGGTAACAGTTTGTTCGTATCAGATGTATCTATGGCCGTCAGATATTTTCTGACGTTTAGTGGCACTATCAAAATTTATCAAAATTTTTGTTGGAACTTTTGTTAAGTAAACGTTTTAACAATTGTCACGTGAAAAGGCTGAAAGTCTGTCAGTAGTATTACAATAAAAGTTGTCAGGCTAAAAAAGAAAACCGTTGGAACAGGCATTCTAGCACCTGTTCCAATGGATTTCAAAAAAAAATCTTGACATTTTCTGTAGAACAGGCATTCTAGCATCTGTTTTAACGGATTTAAAAAAAAATCCTGACCTTTCTGCGAGCAGGTCATTCATGCACAAATTACGTGATTGGTAAAGTTTGAAAAATTTTAATAATTTTTGGTATCTTTTAATCACTTTTGATAGATTTATGTTACACCAAACATGCCTTATATATGTGTAGCTTACATGCAACAATCATGTAACTCGGCGGTCTAATGTAATTGTATGATCCTTTAGGGGGAATATTCCTCGTTGACACTTTCCAATTTACCAAACAAATACCAACAGCCTGTCCAATCCAACTGTGCTGAAAAATTGTAAATAAACAAATAAATAATAAAAAGCCATCGGGAGGATGTGCATAATAATTCTTATTTTTTTTTAAATCACTAACCAATTAGCTAACGTTGGAGTACGTACTTCTTAATTAATCATCCATCCCAGGAGGTCTGTGATTTAAAAAAAAAATTAAATTAATTTTTTTTGAAACATTAATAAATTAAAATTCAACAATTGAAAAATGCTGGATGATCCCAAGAGGTCTGTGATTTTTTTTTAAATTAAATTAATTTTTTTGAAACATTAATAAATTAAAATTCAAGAATTGAAAAAATGCTGGATGCTATGGATTTTAGGCTCCCCTCGAACGTAATTCGGTAGTCTGGCCCCAATATATATATATATATATTTCTTTATTTAGTTAAATTTTTTTGGTTTTTAAATTTAATCAATTTTAAATTTTTATAAGTCAATTCACTCTACCTTTAAATCTTTTATTTTATTAGATATTATCACATTAATTGTAAAAGGAGATAATGGTCAGTATACAAATATAAAAGAAAATATCAGATTTTGAACTAATTTTTGAGATTGGAATAGGTTTAAAATTACCTAATATATTTAAGTTAAATTTTTGTAATCGAACTCGCTCAGTCAGTAAAATTTTTGTTTGTTAAGTGAATTCCAAATCTTTGAGTCCACTGGTGAGTTTACCGTCGTCTTCATCCCAATGTCAGCCCTGGTCCCTCTTGTCGTGAACAAAAAATATTTGCATTGACTTGTTGGAGCATAAAGATAAGGGCAAGAAAGCCAGGCTGGTGTTTGTCTAGTAAAAAGTACTGATGTTTCACTTCCATGGCAGCTTTTAAGATGATGTAGAGACAAGGTAGCCCAAAATCAATGCGAAACAAAACAAAACCCTTTTGTCGCGCCCATGCATGCAGAATTCTGATTTGGAAATTAAATAGTTTCATACGTAGGGTGGCAGTGGCATCAGAAGTAGTAACAGCAGTGGTACATACTCAGGGTTGATTTTATTTGGAATTAAATTCTCTTTTTTTTTTTCTTATATATGAATTTTTATCAAATTATTATTTTTTTTATTTTATAGTTTTTGGGTAAGTTATTTATATTCATAAAAGAGCTATATAAAATAAAAAAATTCGAACCGAATAACAAAATTATTATAGTTTATTTTTAAAAAAAATTAGTTAACTTGTGTATGAAATTTTTTATTTAGAAACATATTTTTTGTATTTTCTTTACGAATACAAACAATATGCCTAAAAATCATCAAATAAAAAAATTATATAAGATCCCCCCCAAAAAAAAAAAACTGATATTTTAATTCCCACGTCAAGCATAATTAGACAATTGAGACGTTTCACTTCAGAGCCTACAAATATTACAGAAACCAAGAAACAAAAAACTGAACAAGTCATAGGTTGCTAAACCCTAGTAACTAGAGAGAGAGAGAGAGAGATCCATGCAGTTAGGATTAGTTGGTGGAAGGTATGTTCTCGGGTGTGGGTGACTCGTGTTTGAGACCAGTCGCTGTGATAGGGAAGAGCTCAAGGGTTTTGAGGGGCTTGTTGCAGCAGGGAGTTGTTGAACCCACATCCAGCATAATCATCCAATCACGACCGTTTGATCCGGCCACGGACTTGTCCATCTCGAGCCTTTCTGGAAAATGATCCACCATATTCCATGAGTCACTCATGGTTTGTGTTGGCGCATCTTCAACTCCACCCTAACACAAGACACAAACAAAGATCGATGGAATAAGTTTTTTTTTTTTTTTAAATCTCTTTTCTCTCTAAAATATATTTCACGAAATTATTTATATTAAAGCTAAGAAACATTAATAAAATGGTTTTTATAATTACAGGACATATGCACATATAGGCTCACCTGCTGTAGCTCGGATAGTTTGGTCTAAAAAATATATATTTTTTAAATTCAACATATCTTAAATTTTTGTAAGTCAAAGTTATTTTATTTTTAAATCTTTTGTTCAGTTTAAATTTTTAAAACTTAAATCTATTTTATTTTTAAATTCTTTGTTCAATCTAAATAAATTCTAAATAATGGCTCTGTCCTGATAATATATGAAATAAAACTCCCACTAATTCACACAATAACTGGAAATTAAGTTTATTTTCAACAAGCTAATATATAACCAAGATTAGATTACCTGAGGAAGAAATCCAACTGGGCTGTAGAGGGATAGTTGTGGAAGAGTAGGAGGAGGTGGTGGTGGAGGAGGAGGAGGAGGAGAAGAGGAAAACTGATTATCAAAGTAGTGAAGAAGGTGGTGGTGGTGGTGGCAGTAGTGGTGGTTTTGCTGTTGTTGGTGGTAGAGTTCTTGTTGATGGAGTTGCTTGCTGAGTTTCCTCCTAAGCCTTTGTCTATCCCTTGCCTTGTGGTTCTGAAACCAGTAGAACACATTCTTGCCCTCGATCTTCCCATAGAAAGAGAGGTGGGCTGTGATCTGCTGTATCTGAGAGGCAGTCGGAGTTCTCACCCCACCTCTGTACATCTCCTCTAAGATCATGAGCTGCTCTGGTGTTGGACACCACCTTGATGAAGCTGCTGGAGACATTATTATTGTAGTCAATGGTAATTTCGATCTCGTTCCTATTTTCTCCCGATGAGTTGTGGAAGTGTCTGGATTTCAAAAGGTGGTATAAATAGATGGACAGAGAGAAAGTTACAGTATGTGAGATAGCGAAGGGTGAAGGAGCAACAAAAAGGAAGAGGTTAAATGAGAGAAAGGACTAATGCTTCTGGTCGTGCTGATGGTTCCCTTCAGAGAGGCATTCAGTGAAGGTTTCAGTACATGCATATATAATTATATATATATATATATAGAGAGAGAGAGAGAGAGAGAGAGAGAGAGAAGACTTTTTGTGGGGGGGGTTGAATTATTCCGTCATGATCACCTTATTATTATTTACTTCAAAAAAAACAGAATGAAATGGAATTAGAAAGAAAAAAGTTAGGTGATGGAACAGCTTTGCTTCCTTCTCAGACACCGACAGATTCAATGCGAAGCTGCTGCATTTCAAGTGCAGAGTGCTTGGAGGGAGGGACCCAAGCTTAGCCTCCTCCTCATCTCTCATTGATTATTGCTTGGCTTCTTCACGTGGAAAAAGAAATTGAGAAGGACCAATGATATGTCTCATCCAACCTCTTGCACTGCTAAAAGTACTCTACCTGTGCAAGCAATAACCCAAAAAAAAAAAAGCAACATGAAGATTTTAAGTTTGCTGCTAGGCCAAAATTATTAATGACTTGAGAACCAATTATTTTTAAAACAGTAACCTATTGATATATTTTTTAATTTAAAATAACTTTTTATTATAAATTTCTTTAAAACAATTGTATCTTAGCTGAGTGATGTGATAATAGTATTTTTATAGTAAAAATACATTATGATGTATTCTTTCAGTTGAAATGATATTGCTTAGAATGATATTGTCATAACTGATGTTTATTTATATAAATTTACTTTCTAGAACCATACTTTCTAGAACCAATAAGCTCTCAAATATTCTACATCATTTTGATTATTTCTTTTTTAGAAAATCTTTTTGGTGACATAGTACCACTATATGACTATTTGCATTAAGAATTTAAGACAGATTTGAAATTATTGTCTGCCAAAATAGTATTTGGCTTAAACTTACAGCAGTGTAATTAATCAGTGTTTGCTCATAGGGTTGGCTGGCCCCTCACCAATATCCCATCCCATGAATCTCAATCTTGTAGCTGGATTTCTATTGTTCTAGCTCAACTTTCTTGTTCCCATGCATGGGTCTAACTACTCCCCCCTAAGAAACCATAGGGGTCTCGATATGGGGCCTTCCTTTGGCAGTTTATCATTCAGTACCCCCGATCATGAGCACTAAATTGAAGAGCATCCATGTGTTGGGAATGTCAAATCTCTCTCTCCTCTCTGTCTCACTAGATCTCTCTCTCTCTCTCTATACATATGTTTACATATAATATGCTCACAGTTAAAAAAAAAAAAAAAAAAAAAAGGTGGTTGTGGGGTTTACACAAGTAGACTTTACATATTCTTTAAATGCATGCAGATTCACTGTCCAATCTTTTTGTCTTGGGAGGCCTCTCTCCCTCTTCACAAGTTCACATTGACAAAACAGACTTTCATTCCATAAATGCATGCAGATTTACTGGTCCCTCTTTTTTTTGTCCCTGGGGGGGGGGGGCCTTGTCCTATTCCTTTCTGTCATCAAACACCCAATAATCTCAACAGTCCAATTTAGCAGCCAGATTCGAGAATTTTAGCCGAGGGGTAATGAGCAGTTAGGTTTTGTTTGGATTAAGAATTTTTGGGAAGGAAGAAAAAATGAAAGTTTTAAAATCACTCCTTGTGTTTGATTTGTGCTAGAAATGAAAAGGAAAAAAAATTAAAATTTGATAAATTAAAAAGAATTAGAATAAAAAATTAATTTATTAATAATGGCCTTTTTAACTTTTATATTTTTAATCTGTTCACGTAAAATTGTGTAATTAGAATTTTATATTTTTTTCCCTCTATTTTTCGTACCCTTAGCCTTAATTTGTATGAGAGGTGATGAAATGAAGTAAATACTTGTTTAAGAGGGAAGGGAAGTAAATGAAAGAAGTTTATTATCTCTATTTACCAACTTTCACCCCTCCCCCTATTTGGGATTTTATGGGTTTACAAAAAATTAAATTGTATGTTATTGATTTTGCCCATAGTATTTTTTATTATTTCTAGAAATGTCTGTTACAAATAAATATATTTTAAAAAATAAAATAATATTGACCATATTATTTACTTTATTCTCTATTCCTCTTCCCATCTCTCCCATGTAAAAATAATAATAATAATAATAATTAATCTTCGCTCCCTTTCCTTCCTTTCCCTCCACTCCCGTTCTCTCCCCAGAAAATGAAAAGGAAGGGGAAAAAAAAATAAAAGAAGCACATAGTTTACAGCATCTGTAGACCCCTCTAATTAAAACAACTTGCATACACACGAAGGTATATAAAAGTTTAGGTCGGCTGGTCAACGGACAGGCATTAAGACTTCTGTATGTTTGTTTGACGAGTGATGAGCATTCGAAATCGGAGCCAATCGAGGTATATCTTGTGATTTATCTCTCCTACAGGAATCGAAGAACCGAACTGTAAGGGCGCCCGCGAGGGAGGCCTTACCACAAGATATATACAAGTTATTTCAAAATGGCCTATAAGCCGCGTGTTGTGGTGGTCGGAAAAGGAAAAAACGCAAAATGATTTTGAAATTTTAAGATCTGAAACCGCAATTTGATTTCATAATTTCAACCAACTTACTAAAAACTATATTTTAAATTTACTTTTTTAGATTTGTTGAAAAACGCAAAATGATATGGCATTTTCATTAATTAATAGTATATTGATAATTATCTTTTTCTTTTTTTTAAACAGTATTTGAATAATTTTATACTATTTTAACAGTAAAGAGGAAAAAAAAAATTCATGGAAGTGGAAGGTATCAATGTAGGAAACTTTAGGCAATGGTAGAGTAAATATATATCTATATATATATTTTTATAAGGGAGAAAGAGAAGATTCGAACTTGAGTCATGAGTGGAAAAGAGGGATTCTTAATTACTGAGTTACAAGTCACACTCAATAGTAGAGTAAATATCAGACTACCTTAAGTGAGCAGTTTCTATTTTTTTTTTCTTTTTGAATTTGGGATTATAATGGTAACCAATGTTGTTCTAATCAGATAAAACTAAATCAAATTCATGTATTAAAATTTTAAAAATATAGTTGATTTCTTTTCCCCGAAAATTAACCTCCATCCCTTTCTTCCAGTGTGCTGTTTGGTACACTGCCATGGTGCCATGTGCTCATAACTGCATACTGTGACATTAAACACAATTGCTAAAGTCTCTAATAGGAAGAGAATTGGGGAGAGAGAGAGAGAGAGAGAGACATAGAGAGAGAGGAATTTGAAGACCTCATAAATGAGCTATGAAGGGTTTGAGGTAATTGGTTAGAATTAGGCCTGGAGTGAAAAACTGTGCATGCATATAGGCTCTCCGTTCCTGCTAAAACAGAAGTATGGATTCCATGCCTGCAAATTTAACTGTCTAGTCACTTCTCAGTACTTCCTCTCCGTATATAAAAGTAACAGCTAGATTTGGCCCAATGTCGTTTGAAAAAGAAAAGATTTACATCGCGTGCAATGTCAATATAAAAAAAAATTATACTAGATATCATTAAATTAAAATATAATAATTTAAATATATTTATATTTATTTTAAATTAAAAATATATAAATATAATTAAACTATTAAATTTTAATTTAACAATTCCGAGCTCCATTCAACCAAACTAAAAGAACGCGTGATATCCATCCTGACCCCACCCCAACTTTGACTTATCTGTCTTTGGTTTGAGCTATCACTGCAAGGCTTGTGTACCTAAAGATTTTTCGTGGACTCAAGATCAGCTTAAAAGAATGAATACCAAATTTAATGAATTATATGAAATAAATAATTGAGCTAAACTCAATTAAAATTATATTATTAAAGTAAACCCATATTTATTTAATAAAAATTATTATAAATATAAATATTTACTAGTTTATTAAATGGAATTGTAAGTTTTGAGAGCCATATTTTCTGGTTTGATTATCAACCATGATTTTAAGAGCATGTGCAGTAGAATAGGTAAATAAGCATTTTATGTATTTTTGCTAACAAATATGAAGAAAATCATCTCCACCAGACTCTCTAAAATCACAACTATTTTTGATCCTGCTACAGTAACTCTTAATTTCTGCCGAGTTACTATTTACCAATTAAACAATTGTTTATTATTTATTGAAGAAGACAATGACCTTTATATTGAAGAAGATAATGGGATCTAATTTTAAAAAATTAATTTTTTAATAGACAATTGATAAAATACCTAACATTGGTGTGGCTTGAAAAAGAAAAACTATTAGCTAAACTCAAAATGTGTAATGTTTACTAGATAATTTGGTTATCCATTCGTACACTTGTTCTAAGCGAGCTATAAATTAAATTTAAGTCCCGTTTGGAGTTTTAGAAAATTTCATAAATTTTTATAAAATTTGAAATTTTTTTACTTAATATATAAATATCAAAAATATAATTTTTATAAATTTATATTAATTTTTTATAACTCAAAACATTCCTCTAATTTTAACCGTCAAAATCTCAAATGGAGCTGTAGCGGCAGTTAATTGGTGTGCCCACGGTAACGGGTGGGAAAATTTTGTATGGAAGCGAGGACAAGATTGTCAAATCAAAAGTTGGACAGTATTGAATTGATCATTTATGGTAATGTTGAAATTCTGCTGTGTTTCATGCATGGATCTATCAGGTTGAAAGTTGATTGGACCCCTCAGGCTGCTTTCTCTCCCTCATAAATTTTTATCTTTATTAATTGTCACACGCCATCTCTTTCTTTGTTCAGTTTGTTGGGGCACCACATGCCAAACAAATTTTCTCGAGTCTTTCAACCCAAAAAAAAAAAAAAAAAGAAAAAAAGAAAAAAAATTACGTTTTAAAACTTTTTTTTAACTCAAGATACTCACGCACAACCAAAGGGTCGTCTCACTCCATCCCTGACTAGCAGGGTAGGCTCAAAATTTATGATAAGTGGAGACAAATAATCTTTTTAAAGTAAATAAGAATAAAAATAAATATATAACGGGGTAAAATTTTAACAACAATGGGGTAACTAAGAGGGCGTTTGGCAGTTTAAAAAAAAAGAAAAAAAAAAGCTCAATTTTTGGTTTTTTTTTTTTTTTGTATTTATTGTGTGTTTGGTTGAACAAATTGTATTTTTTTAGTATTTTTTTGTAATTTTTGGGTGTTTGGTAAATTTTTTACTATAGCAAATAAAAAAGTGATAACTTTTATGTGTTTGGTATATTTTTTACTGTAACAAATCAAAAAAGTGAAAAAATTTATAGTTTTGTCAAACGTACCAAAAGTTACAAAATGTAAGTTTTGGTATTTTTTTGTTAGTTTTTGAGTTGTCAGACGTGCTCTAAATTTATGAAAAAAAAAGGGAGAGTAATATTATAAAAATTTTTACGTAATTCTACATTTCAGTGGGGTAATTGCTTATATTGAACTCTTAACTGCTGTGCCCTTTGTAGCGAGGGATTGTAAATTTTTAACCAACTTAGATCGGTCTCATTTATTATTATTATTATTATTATTATTATTATTATTGTTATTGTTATTGTTATTGTAAATTTATTTGTGACAAATGCTAAACAAAATCTATGGTTGAATTGAATTTGATATTCTGTTTGAGTTCTAAATTTACTAAGAAATCTAGATGTTGAGTAGAATGGAATTTTGAATGCTGAAGAACTAGAGTTTCAATTTAGAATAACCACCAACAAAAGGCCTTATAATTTGGGAGCATCTTGTCTAAACCTCCGAATATATAGCAGAAGAGCCCACAACCTAATCGAAAGCAACTCGAATTTTCCAGTCACCTCACAGCCTGCTTGTAGGGAGCTCAAGGCTTTGACATGAAGGCTTTTTCAGTCTTCCAGTTTCACTGATCAACCGGTTGTTCAGAGAAAGAAAACATGATATAGAGAATTATATATTATTTTTGTGGGTTGAATGTTAATTGTTTCTGGCAATTGATCTGCATTTGTAATATTTTGAAGGAATTTAAGACTGTATTTTGATGAGTCGAAAAGCTTGTTCTTCACTAGATTATGGTGTATCAAGAAGTTGAGTAAAATTATTGACAGAATATGTACGATTAGTCATAAAATATTTAGTGTTAATTTTTTTTTACAACCAGTTTTATAGTATTTGTATTTAGATGGTCTCTGAAATTGAAAAAATATAAAAAATTAATAAAATTTAATAAATTTTGATTGATTTGGCCAATCAAACATCACTAGAACTCTAAAAGCACCAACTCCACCCTCTCCCAAAAAAAAAAAAAAAAAAAAAAAGTTGTAAAGCGCCTGACAAGAGCCATAAAGGGCAAATATGAGCCCTAGCAGGAAGAATATGAGCTTCCGAAATTGCCCATCGAGAAGGGGAGGGCATGGGAACATTATGAGCCCATTTGAAACTTAGAAAAAAAAAGTTAATTTTTTAGTAATTTTTTTATTTGTTTTAGTATTTGGTAACATATTAAAAATTATTAAACATTTTATTAATATTTTTATCAAACAACTAAAAGTTTTTAAAAGTTACTACAAATTCTTGAAAATTTCTTAACTTTTTTTTTTTCAAACAACCAAAAATTATTAAAAATTATTGAAAACTTGAAATTGTTATCAAACATATAAAAAATTACACTAACAACTTTTGTCAAAAAAAAAAAAAAAATTACTTATTCAGAATTTCGCTCGAAACGGGCCTTATATGGTTTTGTTCGGCACGCATGGGTAATGTACTATAAAGTTAATTACCAAAAAAAAGAAATGTATTATAAAGTTAATAAGGTATAGGTGCAGGTCAGAGAGTCAAACACGTCGGATTGGCACTAAAATGCCTGGATGAAAGGCAAAAGGAATTTTTTTTTTTCTTTTTGTCTCAAATTATTCACTTTTAACTTAAAAAAATAAAAAAATAAAATAAATGAACAAATGCCAAGCTCATTAATTATGCATTTTTGTATATATTCAGCTTATGATTGTTGTCATGTATAATTGTAAAGACACCAATACCCGTTTCTTTTTAACATATTTTATTAAATAGAGTTAAAAAAAAAGATATTTTTATATTTTAGAGAATCTTTTATTTAATATTACTCTATTTTAGATTTTAAAATGAATTTTTATGATAAAAAATGTTATAGTTAGTAAATTTTTTGTCTTTTATACTTAGAAATTTAGGTGGCATTTGGTTTATTTTTCTATTTTTTGTTTTCGTTTCATATTTTAAAAATTTCAAAATAAAGAAACAGAAAATATTTTATTTTCATTATTTTAAAAGTTTTCTTATTTTGGATTAAAAACACTTAAACAACTTTTTGTCATTTTTTATTTTATATGTAAATCTATTTTTTATTTTTTAAAAAAAATTTTAAAAATGCAATGACTAAATGCATTTTGAATTTTTTCCTTATTTTTAAAAGCGTAAAATGAATAATAAATTCAAAACAGAAAATAGAAAACAAAAACAGAAAATAAAAAATAGAAAAACAAATCAAATGAGCCCTTAGATATTCGAAATCTTCACCATGTAACTGGTGAATAAATTGGGAGATGTACGTTACTGCTTATGCACATCTCGCATGCAAAAAAAACTCAAATCTGTGTGATTTCTGTAAGAAATATATTCACAAGCCACTCAAGTTAACGCTATGGAACAAGCGAAAAAAAGTTACTGATGTAAATTATTTATATTTTTAATTCTAAATGCATCTTAATTTTTTTTCTTTTAGTTTAAATAAGATAATTAATTTAAAAAAAGAAAAAATTTACGCAGGGCGGATGCTCACAAGACGTGAGTGTTTCGTGGAAGAGGATTTTATCAAGTTGGAGCCAAAACTCCCAAGTCTCCTATATATACATTGAGAATAGAAAATAATAATGAGTATGAATTATTAAATCATGTACCAGCTTGCCTGCATTTAAGCAAATTATATGATGTTACGCGTCAAGCTCAACAATACGTTCATTTGCTTCTTAGGACATGTTTGTTTCTAGGCAATGAAAGGTAAAATTTACTAAAGTAATCTTTGCTCTCTATTACATTAGTTTGAAAAATATACTCCCATATAATGGTAAATTGTTGCCTAGAGAGGAGGTGGGTAACGGAAAGTAATGAAAAAATTTATCATTTTCTAATTATCTCGTAAAACATTCTTTTACACTTCTATAAAATCTTAAATAACGTTCTATTATTAATAATTAAAAAAAATATTATAAATATTTTATTTAATAAAACTAA
Source organism: Vitellaria paradoxa (assembly GCA_019916065.1). Taxonomy (NCBI): domain Eukaryota; kingdom Viridiplantae; phylum Streptophyta; class Magnoliopsida; order Ericales; family Sapotaceae; genus Vitellaria; species Vitellaria paradoxa. Next base: position 32,755,559 of record CM034243.1, read on the forward strand.
AATTAATTAATTATTAAATTATTTTACCAAATAAATATTTAATAAATAATAATTTATTATTAAAATTATTTATTTTATTTTATTAAATTAATATTATTTAAATGATTTATTTATTAAAACCTGACACTATAAGCATTGCGATACAAAGAGCTTTGCTTGGAGAAATAGAAGGAACGGCTCAAATGATACGATCCCTCCATCACCCCTTTCATTCTATTAAAAAAAATTATCTCATAATTAATAATTTACTTAATTATGTATTGTATTAACATATTTTACTAAAATTAATTATTTTATTAAATAAATTAAAATTAATTATTTTATTAAATTATTTTATCAATAGAAAAATAATTTTTAACAAATAATAATTCAATATTTAAATTAATTACTATTAAATTATTAATCAATGATAAAATTATTTTTATAATTAATATTTTTATTTAAAATTTATATATTTTAATAATAATAATAATTATTAGAATGATTTATTATATTATAATAATTTACAAAAATTAAATATTAACTTTTTCCACTTGGCATATTTACTCTCATTCTAAGCATAATTAACTTTTACTTCTTCAAAATTTTTAGCATTTCAAACATTATATAATTATTACTAGATAATATCTACTTTCTCATTCTAAATATAAGTATTATGAACTTATTATCTCAGTAATCATTGTCAGGGTAACAATTATTCTTATAATCTTTTACTCTCAAAATTTTTATCCCCTGCCAAACATGTCCTTGGCAGAAAAAAAGATGTCCCATTAAATTGGAGACCAATGACTCAATTGTTTGTCCTCCAAAGTTACATACAATTCTGATAACTGCATTGATTGTCGTTACCAAAGTGATCAAACGCCAGCACTGTAGTACTGGCTGGCCTTACAATTTCAAATAATTGATTTTCCTTCTCACAAAACTTCTCATAGAATTAATTACAACCCCAACCCCTCCAACCCAAAAAAAAAAAAAAAAAGAAGGAAAACAAAATTTTAATATGCATTTATTTTATCAAATATTTTATATTGATTTGGGTTCACAACTTTGTGATATCATCACTTTAATTAAGTTTTTTCAAAATAATATTTTTGATAGTGTAACATTTATTCATGAATTTTTATTACAAAATTCTTACATAAAAAATTATAAAAAAAATTAAATATTGTGATATTGATAATTTTGTATTTGAAGTGTATATTGGTTTTGTTTTGCTTTTTTTTTTTTTTTAATCTCAATGCAAGGAATAATTTAATTGAGAAAACTTTTAATTTACTCTTCCATGATCACCAATTCGACTCTCTGAAAACTTACATGATCCTCCTAAGGATTAGTCAAGGAACAAAAATTGTTTTGTTTTTTTTTTTTTTTTTTCAACTAAAAATTCCACAACAATGTTTAATTTTGAAAATAATTTCCACTAGTATAACATTACCCTTTCTCTGTACAAGTGAAAAGAGTGATGGAAGAATTGTTTGCCATCCCTAAAATTGAAGGTCCAATCACTCACGTTCAGTTTTAATTTAGAAGATTGACAAGTTGGAAGTTTTTCGAGACAAAATATACTATTTTGGACCAGAGAAAACGAAACGAAAATAACACAAGAGCGGCAAAATTTTAATTAAAATAGACTTTTATGAATTTTTTTAATTTTAAATAAAGTTCTCAAATATATATGTCATCTCATTCTAATTATTTATTTATTTATTTATTTTGACAATTTTTTTTTCTCACCGTATATCTTATTCTAACACATGTGAAGCACAGTTATTGAAAAGAAAATGGTCAGCAATTATTTTCACATCACCTCCTAACTATGGGCCTGTATCAAGCATGGCTGATCAATTAGCAATCTCAGTCTTCGTCTTCTTCTTCTTCTTCTTCATAAAGACCTTCCTCTTGTATCTGCTACCAAAGGGAGTGGCCTCCCTCCCACACATGTCGGAGCCGTGCCACACGTGTCTAGGAAGATACCGCCGGAAATAGAAATACTCCGAGCTAAGACGGGACCCCTCGACCGCCCGGACTTGCGCGAAACCGGGCCGCCAGTCGTCGTCTCCGGCGAGCTTGAGGTACAAGTAACAGATGGGTGACTCCACGCATTGGCCCGTGACTTGGAATTGGTCGACGGTGCAAGCCTGAAATGGTTTCCTGGCCACGTCGTCGAGGACTTGCGGCTGTAATGGATCCACCCACCTCACGTGCTTCGAATTGAGGTTTCTTACCACGATGTCGTTTGATTTCGTGTCCCCAAACCTCAGGCTGACATGGTTCGAGGTCTCCGCACCTCTGGTGCATGTTGTTTCTATTGTTACTGCGTAGGTACAATTTCCCTGCAACTTCAAAAGTCAAACACTTGGTCAGAAGTCTTAATTTGGAAAAGGGTTAGCTGTCAGCTCGTTGACATTGATTAGCAATTATTGAAATTTTTACTTTAACGGTTTAGATACATTCATAATATTTTAATTTAAATTAAAAAAAATTCAACGATCCTAATTGCGAGCCACTAGACTTTCCAAAACCCTTAATTTATGAGTGATGATCAATTTTTTGAAAAGGAAGAGATTGACATAGGAATATATATTAGTTCGGTGACATTGAAATCAAAGCATACTGTTAGATTAAAATTTAACGGTTCAGATGTATTCATAAGTTTTAATTCAAAAAAAAATCTTAAATATATCTAAACCATCAAATTTTAATTTATCTGTTCCAAACACAAGTCACCTAACTAACATATTTTACCATAAAAAATTAATAAAAAAAAGTGCAGAGCCATACTCTCTAGCTAGCATTTTTTTTTTTTTTTTCAATACCTTATTTCTGAGTGGAAGACTTTGGCCTCCTGCGATTATGAAGCCACAAGCAAGAAAGATAGCACAAAATGCAAATAACGCCCCTCTACAATCACTGCTCATCATCCCTTTCAATTATTGATATCCGAAGAAAATAAGCTCTTGGAATTAGTAACAATTAACAGATGGATCGATGCATGCGGGAGCAATTATTATATAATCTTTTCCAAATGCTTATTCGTTCCTTCACCAACTCTAAAAGCTCACAATCACAAAGATTTTACATACATATATATATATATATAGATATATATATCCTCCCTTTTTTTTGGGTGGTGGGCTTGCTTTGTTTTGACTCATACCATAATACCTTGGTGGGGATAATTTTCTGTTAATTAATTAGGGCCTGTTTGGTTGGTCAAATTTTGGTCAAAAAATATAATAAAAATAAAAAGATATTTTGGTCAAAAAGTACAATAAAAATGAAAAGTTGTAACATAAAAGTGATAGGTGTTAAAATTTTATTAGAAGAAAGTACAAAAAGTAGTTAAAATTTAGTAATTTTTGATAAAATTTGGTAGGCCAAACAGGCACCTTTTGCTTTTGCAGTCATCCTTTTTGTTCTGATTGCTTAAAGCAATACCTATGTTTTTGATGCTGCATTTAGGTTGTGCCATTTGATATTGTCCCTCTCCTTCTCCTTTTTGGTTAAAATACCCTTAGACAATTATATCTTAATACCTGAAAGATTGTAACAAAAGGAAAGAACAATAAGCAATCCTTTTGTAGAGAAAGTGACATTGGATATTGGGCCGATAGAATGAGAATACCCAAAAGTATAATAATACTTTTGTCGACTAAAGCCCATAATATATATTTTTTTAGTTTTTCAGGTCATCTAAATCCGTTTTCACCATATATAGTTGTGACTTAAGCTTCCCTAAGGTCATTTACTGCTGATTGAGGTTTCAAATCATTAGATTTGCTATGTTGGTAATTTTTATTTTGACAATTGCCATTAGGTTAAATTATACATTTATTTATTTTTCTTTTATTTCTTGATTTTGTAATTGTCCTGTATCTGTCAAATTTGATAAATTTTGAGTACATTATCATTTCTTAATTTGTCAATCAGGGTTTTATTTTTAAACACTTTGTGACCTTATGGACAAATCACTTCTTATTCAATAAACAAATAAATTTCTAAGATTTATTCTCTATTTTTTTGGTGGATTCCAGAAGCTATCATTGGATAAAGATTCTTTGTTTGGCTAGTACAAAAACTAGCAAACTATGATCAAGCTTGAATGATATCAACCCCCCTTTCACTTTCTATTATGCCTCAAAATGCGACAGACCACTGACGTTAATGTGGGCAGGCTGACGAGATACTAGGTGAGTTACCACTGAAGCCCAGTGAAACACTTATGTCCCACATCGCCCGGGCAAGTTAAAATAAAGTGCTATAAATGTAAATATTAAACATCTCCAAATTATAACATGCTTTAAAATAATGCGAGCATTAGATTCTACTATAATTTTGTCATTAAACGTGCTTAAGTGAAAGCTCTACCAAGATGGATGATAATATGAAAAGTTCTCACATTCTATCTAACCAAAGTCCAAAATGAACAACATCGTATTGTAGATGTAAGTTATTACAAATAGTATTAGAGTCAATGTCCAACTAGAAACATAGGGCCTTACAAGATGCCTGCCCAAAAGGAGGGTGAGGCGTGATGGACCAGTGGTGATATAAGTGAACTACCACTGACACATGATGATGTACTCCTATCCCAAATAGTATTAGAGTCAATGTCTAACTAGAAACATAGGGCCTTACAAGATGCCTGCCCAAAAGGAGGGTGAGGTGTGATGGACCAGTGGTGATATAAGTGAACTACCACTGACACATGATGTACTCCTGTCCCACTTCGATTGGGCAAACTAATGTTTTAAAAACCGGACCGTTCATCGAACCGGAAAAGCGACCGAGTCACGGGTTAGTGGTTCAACCGGAATTGAACCCGAGTTTAACCGTGACGTCATAAATATATTTAAATATATAAATAAAATATAAAAATATGTTAAAATTACATAATAATTTTAAAAGCCTATATTTTTTTACATATTCTTCTACTCTATTTTGTTTTACTAATAAAAAATGTCAACAAAATGTGTTGTAAAATAAAATCACTTAAAACTAATATATTATATAAGTAAAACTAAACAAAAATAAGAAACAATAAGTATCAGTAGTTCAATGGGATAATAGTACTTTACCACAAAATAGTCCCGGGTTCGATTATAAACTAGTGCATGTTAATTTATTCATTTTAACATTCAACAAAATAAAAAAAAAAGGCCCGGTTCAACCGGCAAAACCGGCACCGGTTCGCCAGTTCAACCGGTGGGGCACTGGTTTTAAGCCGGTTCAACAGTCCACTGGGTTTTACCAGTGGATTGGACCGTTTCTTGGACCGGTTCCCGGTTCAACCGGCCGGTCCGGTCCGGTTTTTAAAGCCATGGGGCAAACTAAGGTGAAGTGATTTATACGTAATATTCAAAGTATAATGACATTTGACGGGTGCATCATGTAGTAGATGCCTGACCTTTTTAATGTCAAAATGCACATATCGACCTTGAAATGATCCATTACAGTTTCCCAGCAGTCAAAGGTACCCTTTTTGTAGAACTTATACTATCATACTAATTGTGTGCCTGTATAAAGCCAAAATAATATCAACAACCAAGAAGCAAAAAGTTGGTTCTCTGCCAATTAAATTAGAAAACTAAACACGATAGATGCAGAACAGCCTTTAGCATATGATCAGTTAACTAAAGGCAGAGACAACTAGACAACCTTTTACATAAACTGGTTACTTGTGCACGCGGACAGCAAAGAGAGAGCATAATAATTATCCACGCCACAATTTGTAATAGTGATTTTTTCCTTTTCCTGCCACCTTCTGCCCTTTCTCTGGCTAAGGGAAAGTAGAACAACTCCAGACAACTAGATAAATGCTCTAGCATTGATCCCATAAACCAAAGAAAACATAAGAATAAAGGATAGCATGAAGTAAAATGTCATACCAATCAACTTTATTCAATAAATAACACCACGAATGTTGAGAGATCCAAGCAAATAGATAGGGCTCTTCAAAGAACGTAAGCTCCAAGTAAGTAGAAAAAAAAAAAAGGCAAGTTTCTTTCAATTGTAACCATCTTTAAGGCCATTTAATCAAAATGAATTCCAAATTAGGCAGTTAACTCAGACCAGAATTGAAACCTAAGACCTTTAACTGATTTCACATCACATATCAAGTATCAGCACTGCTAAGATAAGGGCCAACACATAAGTAAAGGAGACCAGATTGGAACTCTAGCTGACCTTTTATCTTTCTCCTCTTAGTACTCGTAGAGTCCATACAGAATGATACGAGTCTCCAGGAATTTGAAAAATGACATGTTCGTTTGAATCATAAGCATCTTTAAGGCCATTAAATCATAATGATTAAGCAGTTAACTAGTGCTTAACATAGAACCTAACATATAACTGATTGTCTATCGTATTTCAAAACTTCAAACTAGAGGGCCCAAATAACAACCTAAATATCATATATTCAGACTCTTGGTTATCCTTCCTGTCTTTCCATTTCTTCTTGTCTCTAAAAGTCTTTTTTCTTTTCCAAAGATTATATTATAAACACAGCTGACTGCACTTTAAACAAAAATGATGAGTCCATAAAAAGATTTGCAACACCATAACAGACCGTCACAAAGAAAAATTCTTAGCAAGCTTACTACCCCCAAAAAAAAAAAAAAAAAAAACCACCCCAAAAAAAAAAAAAACCGGCTTCACCACATAACAGCTTGGAAGCAGAAATAAGAACTTGAATCAGTGTATCTTGCATTGTCATGGTGTTTGCAACACATGCCATGAGGTAGACCTACAAAACCAAGGTTGAATTTGCCCTTGGATTTAACCAAGTACATATAGACCTTGTATGCAAAGTGTCTCTATGTTTGTAGAATTTCAAATGCTGAATAATCAAATGCAACAGTCATGGGGGAAAAGGAATCGGAAACATATTCAAAAGGCCCATTCTTAATAATTGGTCATCTTATTTTCTCGCAACAAGGTTTATTCATGAGAACATCAAAGCTTGTTAAACTGCATTCCCATGAGGTGAAATTAAGCAATCCAGTTTCCAATCACACGCTCAACAACAACCCCTCCCTCTCGAAATAACAATAATAATAGTAGTAGTAGTAGTAGTAGTAGTAGAAATTAAGCAATCCAGTTTCCAATCACACGCTCAACAACAACCCCTCCCTCTCGAAATAACAATAGTAGTAGTAGTAGTAGTAGTAGTAGTAATATGAAAGCATATTCCATTTCTTTATATTTCTATAAGAGGATTCGTCTTGGTTTTGAGTACCACTTTCACATTTTGTATTAGGGTGGTTCAAACATAGGACTGTAATTATAACAAATCTAATCATATTCATAAAGGCTTATGGACAACCACTAAAGTCAAAAAAATTTCACTCAAGTACATTAAAAACAAGAGAAATGGGATAATGGCACTCAGAAAATCTAGCAAAGCATAAGTTACTGAACAAGGAAGCTGTACACAAGAATAATATCAGAAATACCTGTAGGTTTTGCGCAAAGTTTGTGCCATGATTCATTGAATCAGAATCTGTAAGTAAATAGTCAAACTCCCCCTTCAGCTTCACCAGCTTTTCCCTTCTGTTCTTTGATATCATACAAACATTAAATAGTACAATTAAATAACCATTAGCAGAAACCAACAACTAGTTAAATATCTAACAAAAGTGAGGTTAAATATCTAACAGGACGACTGACAGAGCAATTCTTCCCCCTGAAAAACATTAGATCGCTTCAACTATGATAAGAGCTACTTCTTCCTAGGCTTAGGCTAGCAGCATAGTTTGAACTTTTTTTTTTTTTTTTGGGTACCCTGTATTCTGATAGCCACATTAGGAATACTAGCATAATATTAACTCTCGTGGCTTCAAAACGAGCTCCCTCTGCATCTCAACTAGCATTCATCCATTGTTTATTTGTTTCTTTACAAAACCTTTATCAAAATTATACTATTGCAATTAATCTATATATCAGCATCCAAAATTCAGCAAACAAATTGCATTAATAACCATGTGGAAGAAAATAAATAACATAATTCTTCAAAAATAAATTTCATTTCAACTAGATTCTGAGATAATCATCAAATGAAAATTCCCCTGGTATAACGCGGAACAATTTACCACAAGCAATTTACCCAAACAATTCCTTATACATTGATCCCTCCAATGCAAAACCTCTTTCAAGTTTCAATCACTAACTATAAATGACAACAGAAGCAACAATGCAAAACCATTGCTTGCCTGCTAATCTTGGCCTTAAATTTTTCTCCTCTTCGTCATCAGCTTTTTGGAATCACTCTGCTCTTTTGACCCAACAGCCTCACTCTCGTCAACCTCCCCACTCTTCCTCTTCATCCTCACCTTCTCCGCAGTCGCCAAACTACCCATACCTTCAATCTCTACACCCTCATTCTCTCTCTTTCTCTTCTTCTTTTTATCCCTATTTCTCCCACTATCACTTCGCACAATGTCTTCAACTCTCCGACCCACTTCCTTTCCTTCCAGGTTTCGCTCGTACTCCACTGGGTCTTCATTGTCTGCACTCTCCTGCGCATGCTTCTTGAGCTTGCGATCAGACTTCGAAGCCTTGAGCTCTTTGTGAAACTGAACCAACTCGTTGATCTCGGCCGAAGCCCGCCGCAGGTAAGCTGACACCGCCTGGGAAGCTCCAGTCTCGGCCGCGACGAAGTTGGAGAGAACTTTAGCTGCTTTGGATACAGAGATCGTCTTTGTAGATAGGACTTCCCCTGAAACAGTCTTCATAGCGGTTTTAGCCCTGAGAAGACTGGTTCTACGGCTTTGCTGATGATTGGGATTGGGAAATATGAGGTGATTTTGGGTTTAGGTTTTGTAGAACAGTGCACCGGTTCTACCCCAATCTCATCCCATTGAGGGCTGCAGGTTTTTCTCGTTACAAGCCTATATAGGGTTTTGGAATTCGTCCCTGACGCGAGCGGTGGGTGGAAGCGCTTGAGGCTTTTATTGAAGATGGCTCTTTTTTTTTTTTTTTTAATGATGCACGATGAAATTGAAAGAGGGAAGCTTTTTTTGTGGTGAAATCCTCCTACAAGTCATAAATCAAAAATTCAAAATGTATATTTTATTATATATTGGATGTAGGTGCAGGGTGTGACTTGTTTTTTTAAATAAATAAATTACCAAATAATTTAAAATAAAAAATAAAATACTTGTAAAATATTAAGTAGTTTTAGATGGCATTTAAATAAATAATGTATAATTAAGTGAAATTTAAAAAAATATAAAATATAAAAATAGTGGATAGTTAAAAAGATCATTTAAGAAATACTAAAAAAATATAAAATTAAATTTACTTAATTAAGTGTTAATTGCTAAATTTTTTTGACCTGTATAAAATATACAACTTTGGTTTTTTTTTTAATTATTTATTTATTAATTCACTTGAATGCTTAGAATCTAGATGCTTAAATTTCATACAAATTCAATCCTTTTTATATTTTTCTACTTTCTTAATAGATTGTGAAGATTGATTTGATTCAACAGTAGATATTATTCTTCTAGAATTATCCACCAAAATATTTGTGATACTTATAATAAGGATAATCGCTTTTTTAACTCCTTGTACTTAAGATAAAAATCACTTACACTCTTAAATTTTAAAAATCTATCTTTGCCTCTCTTATACTTTAAGTTAAAGTGAAGTTGTAAATGGCGTTAAATTTTCAAGTGAAAAAATAAAAATACCCATTAAAACTAAATAAAATTAGGGGTGTAAATATAAGTAATAAAAAGTACAGGAGTATAAAATATAATTGTAAACTTACTTAGGGTGCGTTTGGAGTCCCAAAAAAAATCAAAAAAAACCAATGGATGGGATTGATGTGATGTAAAAATGATAGGTGGCAAAATATGATTGGAGAAATTTGAAAACTTTTGAAGTTTTTTGAAGTTTTTTGATTTTTTTTGTAGCTTCAAACGAGGCCTTAAAGTCAAAATCATTATATTTAACGAATTTTTTAACGTTTTCACACAAGTTTTAAAATATTTTAATTTATAATATTTATAATATTTCTCTAGAATATTCGAAACACTTCTTAAAAATTTCTGTAGTTTTTAAAATATTATAAAAATATAGAGTAGTCTAATAACTTTTAAAAAGTATTAGACTATACTAAAAATTTTTAAAACTTTTTAGAACACTCAAGACTATTTTAGGACTCTTTAGAACACTGTAATAAAATTCGATTTGGAAAGTTATTGGCAAATGACAAAAGATAATGAAATATGTTATTTCATTTAAAAGAGAGAATTTAAAGACTGGTAATTATTTATAAACATATTTAACATGAAAAAAATGAAAAAATGAGAGTAAAGTGGAGTGGAATATAAAAATTCATATAGAAAAAAAAAGTTTGTTTGGTTTGGAAATATATTTTATTATTTTTTATTTTCAATCAAGTATAATTGATGATGGGAATGATGCTAGTGTAATGCATATTATTACATTGTGATTTGCATTTTCATGATAGCGATATGATATTACATGTTTATAGATCCGTTTGGTTTACTTAAAAATACTGAAAAATTCTGAAAATTTTTAAAAGTTACTCACTTTTTATCTCATTGCACGTATTACAAACTCACAAATTATTTCATTTTATCTCAATTTATTTTATTTTTTATTATTCCAAACGCACTCTATATGTTACTTATTATATATCGAATACATATGATTATCGTGCTTATTCTCCTATTATTAATACTAGTAATTGCCTGCGCTTGAAAGTATAGAAATATAATTTAACGTGTAAATAACTCAAATTTAAATTTATAAAATAAATTTACATAAAAAAATATAAAAATAACTTATAAAAATAAAAATTATTAATCAAAAGATATTAAAATATAAGATTTTATTATTTATTATAAATATTATCACAATTTTTTAACATATTAAATTAAAATCTTTTATATAAAAAGTATTCAAAAAATATATGGGAAGAGTGAGAGAAAAAGAAAAATAATCCTGTCTATTTAATAAATTCAACAATTAAAAATATTTTAAATTCAAAATTTTGAACTTCTTTATTATATAAATGACATCTTTATATAAAAAGTATTAAAAAATTATGGAAAGAATGAAAAAAAAAGAAAAATAATCATGACTATTTAATAAATTCAATAATTGAAAATATTTAAAATTTTCTTATTATATAAATGACACATAATGTAAAAGTATATGTATTTAAAATTTAAGTTTCAAGCGCATTAAAATTGAAATTTTAATTTAAATGTTTATTTTTTAATTTTTTTTAAAAAATTTAAAATTTAAATATATTTTTTCTAAATAAAAATTTAGTTGACTTTATCTAATAGATATCCATACATTATTTAATAATAATAAATAATATAAGTAAAATATAGTTTTTATAATTTTACAAAATAATATATATATATATATATATATATATATATATATATAATATGTATGTGTAATTTGCCAAAATATAATATATATATTTATTTGGATTTTAAATTTCAAATTTAAATGATAAGTTTTATAATAAGTGATGATATAATAACACTTTAATGATGATTAAGACAAACATTAAATCAAATCATGTGATTTATTATATAGATTGTAGGTTTGAGTATAGTAGATTCTACGCATTCAATTGAGTTCGCTGGGCGAGAAGCACAGCGACTTTTGTAATTTAACCTCTGTCATGAGGCAGTGTTATATATATTACACTCAGGGAGACTTTGGGGCTCCAAAAATTTTCATTAATCTTCGTGAAATTTTAACTTTTTCTAACTTCTATACAACCTACATTAATTTCAAAGAAAGTGTATTTACTACCCAAAAAAAGTAACAGAACCCGCAATCATATTGGTTCCTAAAAAATTATCAAATAATAATACACTTCACACATTTTAAAAAATATGTACTGAAGTCTATCAAAATTCGTTCGAACGAATCACTTACCATTCGTACAAACAAATTGGGAATTAAATCAGTAAAAAACTAATGGATTTTGAGCCTAATGACAAAAAAAAAAATCCAAGAGCTAGGAATACTCCAAACGCTAAAAAATTTGACATTCCACTAACTTTTGAAATTTTATTGTTTATTTATTTATTTATTTTTTGAACTCCAAACGAGGTCTTAGACTTGTAGTTGAGTGTTTCGGGTTTGAAGCCATGATGCAGATGTTAAGTCTTTTAGTCCTCCTTAGCGAGACTATTGACAGCCATGAGCCCAAAAAATAATTTCCTCCATGTTCAACGGTTCAAGTGATCAATTCATTCAGAAAGATGACAGCAACAACCAATAATCCCAATCACCAGTCGCTGGAATCAAGAGACGACCATGAGACAACCATGTCTAATCTCTATGAATGCGCACGCTCAAATTCCAATCATATAAAAATTATATTAAATGCACAAGCAACTGCCGCAAAACCTATCGATAAAGAGTCCTTACAAACTCTATTTTTCAACCAATTCTCTTACCACATAGATTGTTTTATGTTACAGAACTCTCATTCAAAAAAAGAATTCTGAAACAAATGAAAAAAAAAAAAAAAAAAAAAAAAACCCAAATGGATATTAGGAAAAGGAAATTACATATAGCTCGACTGAAAGATGGCACTTAATATGTACAGTTGATTTCGATTATCAGAATGTCTCAATCTGGATAGTCACAGACAGTTATCTGCAATGGAGATTCGGCCACATATTGTCTGACGAAAGCTCTTCTCCACCAAACTTCAAACGCTCCCTGAATATTGGGGCAGTCATCTCCTTTGTTAAGGAATCGTTCAAACCAATTTAGCAAGATAACCTGTTGCTGTGACAATGGCAGAGTAAGAATCGTCTGACTCAATCCATCCTCAATCAGTTTCTTATCCATGGATCTACAGGCCCTCCTCATCCAACCAAAGTCCTCGTATAGAGCTTCCAACCATGTTGACAGCAGAGAATACCGGATTTCTTTCGGCACCAAAATGCGTCCTCTCCCGATCGCAATACATAGTTGCGCGGTGATCCTGCTGATTTCGTGTCGGTACATGGTGGGAATCTTCGAATGAAGAATGGCAAGCTCCGTCTGATCTGCCCACAATTTCACAAATTCATCTCCTGTCTTTTTATGAATTAGGATATCGACGATCCACTGCATGTTGTCAGCTTCTCGAGCTATTTCGCCCATTAGGACCCCGCGGTCCCGCCTGTTATCATCCATGGATGTAGCTTCGGATAAGCTTAGTATAAGAGAACTCAGGCATCCATGACAGAGATGATAGAGCGTATCTTTGGAGATATCAAGCCTATTGCCGTACTTGCTGTGGTTGGTCTCGTCCTCCCTAAGCAGCCGGGACATTAGAGTTTTCATTTCTCGGCGAGCTTTATCATCCTTGGCCTGTAAAACACCAGCCAAAAGTTTCAAGAGGATGTCATCGGCTCTTGAAGACGTTGATGGTTCATCTGATACTCTCTGCAGAACTTCAGCTGCAGAGTTGTGGAGCTGAAGTTGAGAGAGATGCGAAACAACTTTCTCCTCTTCTTCTTCGGTCCAAGGAACTGCTTCCAAATGCTCTAAGCATGACATTATTCCAGCATCAAACATGATAGCAGCAGACACCTGCAGCGAGAGAATAAATTAAGAAAACCTCAGATAGCGCAGAAGCAGGAATCAAGGCACAGGCATTCTCATCCCTAAATTAAATTAACAAGCAGGTACTAATCTTTTAACCAAACATTTGCCACTTCCACTCTTTAGCTAACAGTGATAAACTATAATGTTAATTCCATTTTTCTTAGTCAAGCCGTATTAGCTTCCATGCTGTCCCATATCGCCGGTGTTACGATGTTCTATTCTCCTTACAAGATCCTGGGCACCCTCCTTTCGTAACTGCAGTTTTGGAGTTGAGTTTTATGTATGGTTCTAACATGGTATCATAACTAGGTTCGTGACCTTTGGGCCAATGTTTTAAAAACCGAATTGGCTGGTTCAACTAGTTGGACCATTGACCAATTCAAGAAATAGTCCGGTTGACTATTTAAACTTATTTGAATTTTGAATCGGTGAAAACCAGTAACCCGGCGGTTGAACCGGTGAACCAGTTCAAGAAGTAGTCCGGTTGACTATTTAAACCTATTTGAATTTCGAATCGGTGAAAACCGGCAACTCGGCGGTTGAACCGGTGAACCGTTCAACTGGTGCTGGTTTTTACGAACCAGGCTTTTCATTTTTGAATAGTAAAATAAAAAAACTAATATGCATCGGCCTAGAATTGAACGTAAGTTTGTATTGTGGCAAAGTACTATTCCCCCGCTAAACCACTTATGCTTTTTATTCTTGGTTTTGCTGATACAATATATTAGTTTTGAGTGATTTTATTTTAAGACACCTTTTATTGGCACATTTTATTAGTAAAACAGAACAAAGTAGAAGAATATGTGAAAAAATATAAGTTTTTAAAATCATTATATAATTCTAATATATTTTTATATTTTATTTATATATTTAAATATATTTATAACGTCAAAGTTTAACTCTGGTTCAATTTTGCTTGAACCGACGGTTGAACTATAATCCCGTGATCCGGTCCTTTTTCCAATTTTGCTTGAACCGACGGTTGAACTATAATCCCGTGATCCGGTCCTTTTTCCGGTTCGATGAACGGCTCAGTTTTTAAACATTGCTTTGAGCCTTGCCGTCTGCGCAAGGGAATATGTTAGCTTCCACGCTGCCCCACGTCGCTTATGTTAAGAGGTTCTATTATTCTTATAAGATCGAGGTCCTATTTTACTTATAAGATTCTGGGCACCCTCAAGTCTCAACTCATAACCGCAGTTTTGGGTTGAGTTTTACCATGGTTCTAACAAGCTGAATGCCATAGCAATGAATGTCAATTCTAATTTTTACGGTTGTTTTGGTTCCTAAAGATAAAAAAACTCAACTCAATTCCATAGCTATGCAGAAACTTCTGTCTTCTTGTTTTACCAAGTTAAAAAAAATAAAAAGAAAAAAAGAAAACTTGGTTGAATTGTTCAGCAGGTTCTCCTTCCCTTCATTTTCTCAACCAAACAAAACCAGTTCAGCTCAATTACTGTTTTGACGAAAAAACAACAGCACACAAACCCATTCAAAGGAAACCGATTATAAACTTCTCCCACCAGCAATCATATAACTAGAATCCACTTCAATTCAAACATGCAATCATCACTCGATCAAACTCCATCAAATTTAAAGAAAAGAACACAAATTCATAAAAAAAGGAAAAGGCACAAATACCCTCAACAAGCCCAGGACTTTAGACACCTCCTCGCCCATCAGCCTCCTCTTCAAATCATCACAATACATCAAAACCACGGTCTCCACGTACACTTCCACATCGTCGCAGTCACAAATCTCCACCGAATGCGACACCCCCGCCGCATCCTCGCCGTCCCGCTGCAACAGCTTCTCCGCAAAGAACCGGCTCCGATCAGCCAGCACCCTCCTGTGCACGTCCATCGAAACCCTAAACCCGTCACGCCCCGCGATCGTGAGCTTCACGTCCCCAAACCCGCCCCATTTGCCCGGATTCCGAAACGGCG
Source organism: Vitellaria paradoxa (assembly GCA_019916065.1). Taxonomy (NCBI): domain Eukaryota; kingdom Viridiplantae; phylum Streptophyta; class Magnoliopsida; order Ericales; family Sapotaceae; genus Vitellaria; species Vitellaria paradoxa. The sequence goes on from CM034243.1 coordinate 32,771,113, forward strand.
CCGTCTCTAGAACCCTAGAAACCCTCTCGTGGAGCTTGTGCCTAGCTTCCGCCAACTGCTTCGACTCGCGGGTCTGCTCCTCGGACATCATCTCGAAAAGGGTCGGGCTCTGCCGCGTCGTGGCGGGCGAGTCGGCGGAGAAGGAGGGCGGAGGAGAGAGAGCGTGGGAAGGGGAGAGTGAAAACCTAGAGGGAGAGATGTGGGGTCGGGACGGAGGAGAGAGAAAAGGGTCGGAAATGAAGCCTTGTTTTATCATTGTTGAGACCTCTTTTGACTTGCTGTATGAGTGGTTGTTCCCGGCCGCCATTGTTGAAGCTCTGCTTGAGCTCAGAGAGTGAGTGAGAGAGGAATCCAAGAAAAGCGAGAAGCTTTTCAAGAAGAGAGAGAGAGAGAGAGATTTGCCTGTTTAAATAAGTGAAAGTGATGTACGTGTGTGGTTTTTCTTGGATTATTTGTGATATTTCCCCCAAAATTTAACTATAAAAACGGCTGATTAAGAGCGAGCGGGAAAGCTTCCGTGTATCACGGAATTAACCTGTGCACCAGTTCGCGTGTGACGAGAGCCAATAGGATATAACCACGTCCACAAAAGAAAGATCGTAGGATATAAACTCTTCCTTGTGACGTGTTTAGAGTAATAAAAAAATAAAATAAAATAAAATAAGTTTTAAATTCGTAATTTATGTAATGACATAAAAAATAAATAATTTTTAAAAATTTTTAAATATTTAAAACTTTGTTACAAACATGCTTAATTTGACATGTTTAAAATAGTGATTACAAGGAAGGCAGTCATGAGGGTTGATTTGGAAACCAAAAGTTTTTTCTTTTCAATTTTTTTTACGATTCTTCTGACCAAACTTTAATTTTATTATTTTGTTTGTAGTTTTTTAAGTATATAAAAAATCATGAGAAAAATGCTTTCAACTAGGCACGTGTAAAAAAATTATTTTTTTTCAAAAAAAGAAAATATTTTTTTAATTCATTCATAAATTTGTTTATTTTTTTATTAATACAAATAATATGTCTAAAAATTACAAATAAAAAAAAAACTTTGTAACAAACTATATTTGTAAGCATATTTTTCGTTGCAAACCAACCCCATAACGAACATCTAAAATACATATATTAATTGTAATTCTATAGAATTTGAATGACCAATAATTATTATATAACTAATACGTCACCAAAATGAGAGGGTGTTTGGATATCAAAAAAATATACAAAAAAGTACAAAAAATTAATATAAAAGTGATATATAATAAAATTTAATTAAAAGAAATTGATAACTTTTTATAATTTGGTATTAGACTTGTTTGGTTAATCAGGTGTAAGAATAAATCACAAATTACGTGACTAAAATTCTAATTTCATTTTTCCTAACATATAATTAATTGAAGGGTATAATTGTTTATCACGAGGAATAAGAAATGCAAATGTCTCATTTCTTAGTTAAGTGGTCAAGTGAATTGCAAAATTCCAAGGGCTGTTGGTGTAATTTATCTTAATTATGATATCTCGATGGGTACTTATGTCAAATGAGGTTAAGAGTGTCAATGTAATTAATTGAACCTTTGTCAGTTTTCAACTTGTAAAGGTATTAGAACCAAAGTGCGTGTGCGTTATAATTGGAAAATTTGCAGGAAAACCAGCTCATTAGCAGATGGAAAGAGGTGGCCTGCATGATAACAATAGCAAAATGATTTAAGTAGTTTGATTAAAAGTAATTGCTCTTTCAACCACCGAAGATGCTCTAATTATTTAGTCTTGCTTTGCCTGCCCATGGCAGGCGTGCAGTGAAAAAGGAAAAAAAAGAGAGAAATTATTAACACTTCTTGTTATCTTTTGGGTGAGTTTGGAGCGAGTCCGTTTAGTTTGCAAACAAACTCTAAAAAACTCTATAAATTTCTATTAATTTTGTATCACATCAACTTTTTTCTTTCACTGCACGCATTACGAACTTACAATTTATCTCAATTTATCTCAAGTGAGATAAATTGAGAGTTCGTAAGGCGTGCAGTGAAAGAAAAAAATTGATGTGATACAAAGTTAATAGAGATTTATAGAGTTTTTTAGAGTTTGTTTGCAAACCGAACGGAGCCTTTGTCTAGATAGAAAGACATGTAACAAGGATTCGGACATAAATTCTAGGGCCATATTTCTACCAATTTTCTTGGAATGTGGATTTCTTAGGTGACATTTGATTTACTTTTTTATTTTTTATTTTCTGTTTTTGTTTTATATATTAAAATCTCGAAACAAGAAAAAATAAAATGTTCTATTTTCTTTATTTTGAGATTTTCTTTATTTTTTTTGTTAAAAACTTTCAAAACGACTTTTTATAATTTTTCATTTCATATATAAATTTATTTTCAGTTTTCAAAAATAAATTTTTAAAACACAAGTAACTAAATAAATTTTGAATTGTTTTCCTTATTTTCAAAAGTATAAAATAAAAAATAAGCTCAAAACAAAAAATAAAAAAATAAACCAAATGACCCCTTAGCATTTCATTTTATCTTCCGTCATTAAACTACAAATAAAAGGAAAGAAAGTCACTTTCCTCTTGTTATTATTATTTAGCCATCCAAACACGGGGAGGATTTACACTTGTCCTCCCTTTTTTTTTCCCCCTTTCCTTCTCCTTTGATAGCCTTTCCTTTTCCTATGATAAGACTATCTTCTACTATCATTTCTTGACTAAATCTTAAACATACCCTGTTAAACATATTTCAACTAGAGGAATCAGTTTTTTCAATACTTCAGAATATAAATTACTCTTAAAATCGTTATCACATGTTAAGTATACTAACTGCGATGAAACTGAAAGAAACTTTGTTGAAAGAAAATTCCTTGAGACTAACCTCGATTGAGATGATGCTAGTAAAAGAAGACAGTGGGAGATGGAGAAGATAGAAACAATGCTAGCAGGAAGAGATGTGATTAAGACATGCGTACAGAGGAAGGGTTGTGGTTCAACCATGACCAAACAGACTTTCATATGCTTGAAGGGAAAAATTATCATTTCATCACATATTAGTATATTAACTGTGACAAAACTGAAAGAAATTTTGTTGGAAAATAATTCCTTTAAGACTAAGCTCAATCGAGATGATGCTAGTAGAAGAGAACAGAAGAAGATGGGGAAGAGGGAAATGATGCTAGTAGGGAGATATGTGATTAAAAAAGACATGCATACAAAGGGGAGAGTCGTGGTTCAACCATACCAAGTGCACCTTCACATGCTTGAAGGGCAAAATTGTCGTTTCACACTCAAAATTAGGGGACCAAAAGGGAAGAAGATGCCAAATAAGGACGTTAAAGCTCAACTTCTAGTACAAACTCTATTATATAGAATAGATTATTGTTGCCACAACTACATTACACTACCGACAGTTCTAAACCTAGTTATCCAACTCAACAAAAGAAGTTAGATACATGCTTGCTATGAAGATTTCCAAATACATTTATCTTCCCAATCTGAATTTTTGCGAAATGAAGTTTCAACTTCCATTACCTCTAAAAGCCAATGCAGATGAACTTCCTTTCATGGACCACTTCTGTTTCAACCAACTCATGTAAAGTAACTCCTATGGTCTACATAATGCGATGAATTGCATCAATTTGATGAATATTTTGTGCCTAAATCTTGGAACTTCCTTCTTTCCATATCCTTATGGAGAAAGAAAAAGTTGGGTGGAGAGGGAGAGATCGAACCGTAGAAAAAGCATTGAATGAACTGATTTATTTACAAAGTTTTCATGTTCCATCTAACAATTGAGCATGGTACACAGTGAATTGTACAATAATCAAGAACCTTGAGTTCCAAGAAGCAGACCATGCTCAGCTTGGGAGATAAATGAAGCAGGTAAAAAGAAATACAACCAGTGAGATCCTCACTCACTGACCAAGAGAAAGGCAACTTTTGCGTCCTGTCATTATGTGCCCCGAACCTGAGACATATTTGGATGTTCAGTTCTGCATCATATATACAAAGTGTCAGCTCAAAGAGGAAGAAATTGTAATTCCCCTGAAAGAGAAAGAAACCACGAGGAAATAGAAAGCGTCAAGGCAAACCTCTTAGAAAACATTTGTTTGTAAATCTTCTAGTTCAGGATCAACAACTTCAACTCCCCTTTCATCTTCAGTCCCAAAGAGAGGAACCGGCAGCGTTGGAGGTTTCTACACATTAGATTGACGCATAAATATTAATCAATAAACTTTGAGTGCATTACATGGACTATAAGTAGAAAGCTAACCTCAAGCAGATAGCTTTGCATCTCTAATATTAATTAACATAAATATTATCTCTACCGGAATTGATCTACATGAAACACTAGTTCCATGAATTCTCATATTTAAAGAATCTTCGTAAAGAATGATGATTTCATTTTATGATAATAGTCTAACATTCTCATGCGTTTTAGATGGCATGGAAACAACTTCATTCTGCTATTGGAATTGTCTCAATACATGGAGGACCATTCTTATGAATTGATAAACTTAAATGGAATCATTCCAGATTTCTGCCAAGTGCCATCCCTTATTGTGACAGTTCCCTACCCTTTGTAAATTTTCTAATAGGCTATCTTGTAAAATGGGATGAACCTCAAGTGAAGGGCAATGTTGGTCTAGGAAATGAATTTCAAACGTGGCAGTAAACAAAAGCTTTTCCTTTCACCTTGCACCCATCCCTGCAAATATATTACCATATACTTCCTTCTACAAATTAATTGTGCCAATGTGCAATCAGATCCCCAATCCCAGTGTCTCCCCCCCCCCCCCCGGGCCCCCAAAGGAAACGAAATTCTAAAAAAGTGATTTGTTCATCTGTAGAACAATGGTTTCTTCCTAGTTCCCACCAGATCCACTTAATTAGGCGTTCAAAGTTAGATCTCATATGTTAAGGTTCTTGATTTTTACCATGCAACGAACTAGCGCCCAGTGGATGCCCTTGAAGAAAGGATGTCTCTTAATTTCATTTGATCCTTCACGTGAACCCAATCTGTTTATGGGATCTCTGTGCAACAACTGACACATCAACTGCTTTGCTGAAAGACTCACCTGCAGCAGGTAATTAAAAGAAAGTTATTCTACCCCCTGCAGCATTTCAATTTGTGAAAAAGATGAGAAATCTCCATTAATTCTATCATTTCTCCATCTACATTGTGTGTTTGTATTTAGGAAGTAGTTGTAAAAGCAGATCCATACCATGTTCCCACATCACAATTAGGTGAAAAAAAAATAAAATAAAGGGGAGGTTGTTGCAAAAGCAGATTCACACCATGTTCTCACATCATAATTATGTTGAACAACACATTTAATAGTAACAAATTAGGTAGCATATGATATTAGGAATGGGTTAAAACTGAGTTTTACATAAAATTAAGCATTTCAATCTTCTTACAGTTTATGCTTCCTGCAGTACATGCAGTACTGCTATATTTAGCACTCTTGGCTTTATCTTTATGTGTTTTGTAAGACAACAAATACATAAGCCAAAACAAATTCAAAAGCTTCCTAGAATTAAAGAACGTTGTGCCAATCCTACTTAGCAGGTGTTTGAATTAAGACAGATGATCTCACTGTTATACTTCCTGGGAATTTGAGGTCTTTATGAAGAATATTGGCAAATGTCTTTTGCCTTGTCTTTCCCCTAAATGGTGTGTATCCATACAGCATTTCATAAAGCAGAATACCTATTAGTAAGCAGCAGACAATTAGCATGTGATTGTATATGAAAAATGAAATTTACAAAATATATCTACGAGGAAATAAAGAAAGAGAAAGGAAGAATAAATGGGATTATATGCAGTAGAAACTGCAGTATTCTGCATTTCAGTGCCTTGCAATAGATAATTTCATGCAAGACAGCCCAGACTTGGCTCTATCTTCATCCCACCAAAAAAAAAAAAAAGGATTGAAAAGTATGCATGGGTTTTATAAGGTGTGTTTGAATAATGAATTTGGTAAAGGAATAGAAAAGGGAATGGGAAAAGGAAAAGAAGTAAAATAGAATAAATGCATGTATTTATTTGATTGGTTTACAAATATAAGTAGATGAAACTCATTTCTCAATTAACTATTTTTCTAATTTATTTATTTTTTTCATTTCTCAAACTCCATGCTTTTTTTTTCCTTCTATATTCTACCACTACTAAACAAAAGAAGTGATTTTGAATCCTCTTTACTCTCCTTTTATCTAAGTCAATCAGTGAGCCAAACACAAAGTGAAGGAATACAAAATTACCTAGAGCCCACCAGTCCACCGCACTAGTGTGGCCTGCTCCAGTTATAATTTCCTGCACAACAATGGTTTTTCTAAATCGACATTTGATAAAAATAAAAAAACCAAAAGAAAGAAAGAAAAAGAAAATAAGGAGAAATTTTTTTATCCAGATACGGAGTATTCATTTCTATACATCCCTTGTGAAAGCTACACGCATCAAATATTGATGAAATTTCTAATCCTTCCACTATATTGTTGAAGCCAATTTATTGGTTTTAAAACTTTAAACATCAGAAAAAAGGTTCCTGCTTCCAATAAGATCAAAATTTAGAGTGAAGGGTATGTCTAAAACCTTAAAATTATGACGTCCAGTATTTGACAGATGAAGAAATCCAATATGAAGCAAGAGTTCACAGACTATAGGAACTGGGAAACACAGGTCAATACTAATCTGGGAATTGCATAATACATTTGTTTTTCTTTTCTTTTTGTCTCATTTACACTACAATATTATGTGAATTTACGTAGAAATAGATAAGAGGCAACATTCATAAGCCTGCCAACTTTTATAGATGGAAAAGGAAAGAAAAAGGATGTAAGTAAACATACGGGGGCTATGTACTCTTCAGTTCCAACAAAAGAATTTGATGCTCTCATTGGTTCAGCCAAAAATACTGGTGGCCGTTGACCTTTACGACGCTTTTTCTTTTCATTTATCTCTTGAATCAGAAGCTGCACAAGGCACAACAAACCAATTGAACTTTTGATCCCACACAGTAACTTCACAAATACAACCCAGCAGAGTTGGAGGTTGAAGAGTTGACACACCTGGGGCTTGCAAGATGTCAAGCAAGACAAATCAAAATCTGTCAGTGATACATGCCCATTGCTCCGAAGTAAAATATTTTCAGGCTTTAGATCCCTGTAAATTATTCCTGTAAGAGAAAATAACTGTGTAACATATGGCAGAGCATTTCTTGTAAGGTCATAGTCAGATTCCCAAAGAATTTGGGAGAAAAGAATGGATTAAAACGTAAACTGGAAACTTTAATTAAAAAGTAATAATACGATCTAGAAAAAGTATTGTTTTAACATTTGTTATGATTATGTATTAAAAAAGAAACAACTATAAATTAGGACATGCTCAAAATAATTATCACAAACTTGCGCATATATGGCTCTGTATTTTATAAATGATGGAAAAGCGCATGCATAATTATCACAAGCAGTACCTTGACAGTGCAGGTATTCCAATGCAACGACTACTTCTGCAGCATAAAATCTACAGATATCAAAGAATTTAGGTTAATAAAAAGGGACTAACAAGGAACCCAGAGTTTGACTAGAAAAAAAAAATGTTAGAGAAAGAATATTTAATTAAAACTGCATTTTTCCAGTGGAAGCAAAACATTAACAGCAACACAAATGCACATTTACATTGTACATTGTGGTTTTATAATTATCCATCTGAGCAATAACCTGATTATATCCAACACTAATGAATGAATCAAAAACTCTTCTGAACGACTTGTGGGTGTTTGTCTATAGTTTAATTATCTTACTCAAATTCATATTATTACCACATATCTGCAACAATTAAGAATATCATAGCAGGTATATATCCCAATGTCCTTTATGTCAGATCAAAACTTGGGTAAGAATGAAACACTTGAAATATCTGCGATATCTCAGAGATTCACTTCATTTGCTTTATTCTCCACCCTCACCCCACATATAAATTTTCTTACTGAATGTCCCTAAATGTTTTTGTTGTTGGACTACATTTTTTTTTTTTTTGGGGGGGGGGGGGTTGTGGGAACACACAAACAACTTAAACCATTGTTTGTTTATTTATTATTTTTTTTAACAGCTCAAATCAAAATTTAGTCTCAAAACTACAACTGACCCTACAGTTTACTTGTACTTGAAACATAATATTCGATTATTAATTTCTTTTTTACCTTGCTGCATTTTCCTTTAAGACCTTATCGGGCTGCTTGTCCAAATGCAAGAATAGCTCTCCGCCGGAGCAATAATCAGTTATCAGACAGACATGTGTTTTGGTCTGCAAAGTACAAGTAAAATTATTTGAAAAGACAAATGAAGACAATTAAAAGTGTCACTGAAGACAGTAACTGGTAGTCTAGGAACAATGCCATACGTGGCTAATGGAAGAAGGTCATCCAGGAAGGTGAGTGAGTAATGGCCTCCTTAAATGAGGGAGTTTCCTGGGTATTTATAGAAACTATTCTAGGTAAGTCAATTCTTGCCTTTCCAAATTGTGACAGAGGACAAATCATATAATGTGTGGAAGAAAGCCTCTTACCATGGTAGAGCCCATCCCGAGAAGCCGCTCCCTCAGTCTGAGTTTTCCATCAATAAGGGTTCAAGTGTTCCCCATTGATAGAAGGCGCTATTCTAATGAGTAGGTGTGTGATCATGGAGTTATAGATACAATGCTAGCGTGTTAGCCCCTTGGGCTTTAAACTACAGTCCTGAGTGAACACTGCAATGCCAGCGTCACCACCAAGCACCGTAACGGATGGGAGACATGGTGTAGACTTTGATACCACTTGTTACATACCTTAGGAGAACTCACCTCTAAAAACTAATTGTTAAGGGGCGGGAGCCCGAGGTATATAAATACAAACACCAACATCCCATAATACCGATGTAGGACAAATGTAGTTGATACTAACATGAGTCTTTGGACCTTCCTCCTAGTGCCAAATCTAGGTACTCATGGCATGTGGTCCAAGAAAAGGTTCGTGGATCAGTTTTGCAGGACTCTGAATTCTCTCAATGCTTGAATGTCCTGCAGGAGGGATACAATCTGGGGAGGGAGGGGAAGAATTTGTTCATGGCGGGGGATGATCCAAAATGTGCTGGAGCAGTGTTCATAGCCAGGGTGAAAAAGGCTCCAAGAAATGAGGGTCTCGCTGCGGGGGAGGAGATTGACCACCCTGGGGTATTGCTGCCTAGGGGGTTCATGGTGTAGGGCTGATGTGATGTGCTATCGCCTACAAAATGCATAGTCTTATATATTGAGCAAAGTTCACGAGATCTCTCGAAAAAAGAGCTATAGGTGTGACAGCTTTATATTTAAGTCATGCACATCTTGAGCGATTAAGCTATTTAAACAATTATTTTATGCAGCTTATGGAGTTGACATTGATTTGCCTAACCTGAAACGAAGCATATAATACTGGAAGAAAAGGATGATCTAACATATCCAGGATTTCTCTTTCTGCACAAGCTCTATGCACCTGCAACAAACAAAGAAAAGAGTCTTCTAACAATAATGAAAGTTCTCATAGCCATGTAATTAATAACATTTAGGAGAAATAACATCATAAAAACAATTTATGTTCTATCATGTTCTCTGGCATTAGGAATACACACGATCATCTCATTTAATTTTGTGGTCAAACAGTAGGAATAACTGATAAGGAACAGAAATAGGTATGCAAACTCTGAAGTTGCATTTCAACTCAATTAATTATATCTGTTGAAACCATAGAATAAATGAACTTTCAGCACCTTATTGCGGTTGAGCATAACCCCCTTGTCCATAGCTTTCAAGGCAAAGTATTCGCCAGTCCCATACAACTCCACCAAATGCACGCTGTCATACAAGTCAATGTCTCAATTTTGTCTTTAAAAATGAATTGAACCAACAAAGTAAATAGATCACATGAATGCGAAAGAACTATCATTGGTAAGAACATATTTTCAGTCCAAATTAGAACAAATGACAAACCAGCCAGTGTCACCAGATCCCAAGGGTCTTATTGGTCTAAAATGCCTCAAGGCTAATTGTTCTCCACTATCTAGAATCTGCAATTCACAAACCACATGAGTGAATCAAGAGACGAAAGGTGAGAGAAGCATTGAAATAGAACAGGATCTCCAGAAAACTACAAGAGGAAACACAAGGCAATCTATTTTCGATGTCATAAGTTCTGTATCAACACCAACCAAATGTAAGAAGTACATTACACCATGGGCAATTAACATTCAATACAAATTGGGAAACCCTTGGGAATTTTGATGTGAAGCTCATGTTTTTAAAATTTCAATCAAAAAGTAATCAACGGGACAACTATTGAGGAATTTCAGCAATCTAACAGACATAATGTTCTTAAAAACTGGCATCCCATAATCAATATCTTGTTTATTCTCTCTCAAACAGTCTGCACACGAGTAACATTTAAACCTTACTCCAATCAAAAGATAGGAAGAAATAGTGGCGAATCTAGGAATTTTTTTCAGTGGAGGCGGAAAATACTTTTGAACTATTGTTTATGGTAAGATGATAAATTTCAAAAAATGAAAAGATACTATAACATTCAAAATTCTACACAACAGTAAAAAATGTTTTTTTACACAAAACGATGTTCACATTAATATGAAAAATTACAACAATCATGTAAATTTTTTTTTAGTAAAAAATAATAGTTCAAATATTTTTTTACAGTAAAAATTTTTACAATAATTTTTTTTACAATAGAAATTAATATGAAATACTACACATCAGTAAATCTTTTTTTTTTTTTTTTTTCCAAATCTCAGTGGCAGCGGCCACTACCACTTGTCCTTAAGTGCATCTGCCACTAGGGAGAAATACGTTTATTAAAGTATTATACCTTTTGAATAGCCCGCCAAGATAAGCTGTCCTTCGTGTGGGGCTTTGGATGAACCACTTTTGAATGGTTAAGCCATAGATCCTCTGGTTTCTGGAATTGATAGAAATGTGGTCACAATGTTGAAACCATAAACTATACGAACATGTTTACAAAGTTTAACATTTTGCACATTACCAAATTGGCATCTGGGAGTTCTCTCGTTGCATCATCAACATTTACAGCAGTTTCTTTCACCTGAGATTGGGCAAACATGAGTCTCAGTAATAATCGGACAAGTGAAACAATTATTTGTTTGTCATAACATAATCAGATATGAAGTACTGTAAGAATGTGTGATCTGAATTCAATTTTGGTTTGGCTTGAAAAACTCGCGGTGCGACTCTAAAATAGGAATTTTTTTTGGACCAGTTGACCTGACTCGAATCCAACCCGTTTAGGGTCTTGTATGAAGAATATGTGCTTTGGAATTAGGTTTTTTCATATACATCTATCTTTTTGCGCCGTACAGTCTATTATTATCACCTTTTGTACCAATCTTTCCATATAGTGAATTTCTTCTCTTCTGCCTATGGTTTTTCCCATCTTGGGTTTTCCACGTAAATCTCGTGTGCAATTCTTCTTCTTTTCTTTGTTGCTTAATTGCGTGATTTTCTAACAAGTACTTAGTAATGTATTAATTCCATGGTCAAATATATATAATTTGTTTCTTAAGCATGCATCTATGTTAAAAAATTGAGGGAAATGGAACCTTGTTGAAAACAGATAGTAATGAATGCTAGCATATGGTATCTTATAAGAAACTAGCAATAACTCGTGCCTCTGTCACTCTAACAAAATTAGTATTAAGTTTCTTATATAGTTGAAACTTTGACAAAAACTTCAAATTGAAAAAACTATGATAATATATGGGTTTTAATTTTTTTTTCCAAAACTTTAAGCCCTAGTAACTGCATGTGTTTTGGTCTCTCTCTCTTTCTCTCTATAATTAATTTTTGATAAGCACCATAAAAAAAATTATAGTGTTTTAATTTGGAGGGTTTAACTTTCTAGAAACCACAATTGAATGGAATTTAAGTTGGTAGTTTTGATTTGCATTTATCTCCAACTTTAAAAAAATATGGCGAAATTTAAAATGCCCAAGCCGTTTTGTGAGATAGATGGTAGTGGGGTTTACTAAAATAAGAATTGAGTAGGAAGTTAAAAATATAAAAATTATCTCCATCGTTGAATGAAAGAAAAAATAATTCTTAACCATTGAGTTTTAGTTTGTGAAATGAACATTTTCAAAAATCGTTATGTTTTATTCTATTTACAGAGCCATTCTCTGCTATCAACAAAGCTCTATCAAACTTTTGTGTGCAAACATGAAAACAAATGATTATGACATGCAAAGATGTGGGGAAACAGACTATAGAATCAATGAAGCATGCAGGGAGAGCTTAGACCTCTTTTGCACTCTCTTTTGCCTTTGCTTCAGGGATGCAGTTGTGAAGTGGCTCAACAAGTTCACTACCATCTAACTGTACCCCAATGAAGTACTGTACTTCCCCCTGTTAAGAAGAAAAATTTGAGAATTATAAGTAGCCATTCATATATTGAAGAATAAATTTCATTATGTCTCAAACCAGTGTAGCATATCATGTCCTAGATGTCATTTAAAAACCATACCTTAAGATCACGCATAGGCTGCAGATGAAAAACATTCCAAAACTTTTTGCCTGCAGTAATATCAGAGAAGTGTAATTATATTGAGGATGCTATAAATTACTAAGACACTACAACCCAATATGACGAGAAATTTCTTATCTAGGTTTACATGTTTCCAATTAGATAATACTACACTTAATATATATTGGAATTTTATCTCACGTCGATAAAATAATGCCACTCAAACCAGTATAATAGCGTGACGGTGTCTCCACTCCTTGCCAATCAGCTTTGGGTTAGATGTTTTAATATGCTATCAGAACTAGATTTGGGAAGACTCTCTCCCTTTCGCTTCTTAATCTCTCGTTTGAGCATTTCTCGTACTTGGTGCATTGGTCTAACTTTCCACGTACGAGCACGGTCACATGTGAAAGGTCGTGTTAAATTTTATCCTACATTGAAAAAATAGTGTCTTTCAAACCGGTACAAAATCCCAACGGGCCTCCCCAATGTTTATCAATTAGTTTTCAGTCGGAGACTTTAACAAAACAGATCAAATCAACGCCTGTTTCTCTTCATCTTGTAGATATGCTGACTCAATTGGTTCATGGTCTTCAAATTTATTATGTAACTGACAGGAAGGATTTACAAATTGGAAGTGATAAGCATACCACTTTTGGTGTAGTTAATAAGCTGCACAGTAACCTCGGTTTGGGTGTTAATTGCTTCTCTAATCTTCGTCACAGTGGCTGGATCAGTTTCAGGGCCTTGAAGAAACCTAGACAAGTTCATACAACTAGAATTCAGGGGAAAAACAAAACCCTAATTTAAGGCATTTCCAAATGTCGAGAGAGAGAGAGAGTTTGAAATCTAGAAATAAATAAAGAAATGCTCACAGAAAAACTAGAATTTAAATAGGTTAGTCACCACCAACTGAAAAGACAACTAATTTTAAGTTTATTAACAACGTCCAAATTTGTCCGTGACCCAAATTGCTTACATATATATATATATATATATGTCACCATTTAAATCCCATGGCTACATAGTTTTTGTCCCTCATCCTTGTACAAGTGAAAAGATATTCCATTGCATCAAATCCATTCAACTTTACCATGCAAAAATTTTTGGACTCCCCTCCTTTCAAGTACCAAAATCTCGAGTTTTACCTGCAATTTCTTCCTAGGATTTCTTCACGGCTGTATTCGGTTAGCTCCAAGAAGCTATCCGAGGCAAATATCTGAAAATTCATGCAAACCACGATCAGTTATTACTTCCCTATCCCTATGATTGAGCTCAAAGTATAAGAATCATGACCAGTGTTGGAAATAATATTTTCAAACAGTACTAGGATCCTTACAATGGGATTATCAGGGAGCCTTGGATCAGTGATGACAAAGTTCTTCTCAATACGTTCTAGTGTCGTAGCAAGATCCATACCCTTTCTCATCTCCTTTTTCCTCGACGTGTCATCCGCACTCTCGGGCCGCTCATCACTCTCGCCATCATCCAAGGCGATTCCTACATCAAATACATCTTCACTGCCGGGATGACTGTTCTTTCTAATCCTGAAAGCAGGAGCACAAAATTTATACGTAAGCAAATGCCGTTGTCACGGATTGTGTTACCACATGGTATGAGAAAAGATGAAAAAATACGAGAATAAAATGTATGTACCCCATGAAAGAACGACAAGTGGATTTTTTCTGCTTCATTTCTGGCAATTCTATGATTTTCTGCGTGGACTTTCTGGTACCAACAACTGAATGCCGTCGTAGGGGTGCCACATCATCCAAGTTTTGTCTCCCTGGAACATCTGATCCTCCCCGTTCCGCACCGCCCTCTGAATTCCTGTTGAAGGGCCGAATTTCGGATTCACTGTTAGCCCGCGGCTTTACTGCCCGCACTAGCTCAGTCACTGAACTAGTAGCCATCTCTTTCTGACGTGCTGCACAAGTAGTCACAAAATCAGCGTTAACTTATATATAAATATAACTACGTTTATTTGTTTCACGTTGCTAAATAAATTCCCTGTTTATGTGATCTACCATGAATCTTCTCTTGGGTGAAAAAGGCGATACTCTCTCGCCTCCAGAGCTCCTACCCCCGGCCCCAAGGGAATGATGAAGGAGCTAAATCGCTGTACACGACGGTCTCTTAGACAGGAGGATCAGTGCCTGGTATCCCACAAGGAGCCACCCCCACAAGAGGATTAAACTCCCACACTATGGTTGTCAGGACTCGAACCTGCATCATTGGGTGCAATCTGCTGCCCGAATACTAACCGTGCTACGCTCGCGGGGGCATGAATCTTACCTCTCTGAGCGCTCAAAGATTTCGATTCTGGGTGAGTTTGGTTTGTTATAAAATGCTGAAAAATTCTGAAAATCTCTAAAAATCTCTAAAAATTATTCACTTTTTATCTCACTACACGAATTACGAAATTATAAATTACCTCACTTTATCTCAATCTATCTCACCTTTTATTACTCTAAATGCACTCTCTAATGTAAAAGTTTAAGTACAAACACATCTCAGTATACATGAAAGCATGAGAAGGTTGACAAATAATCACCATAGGTTTGATAAATGACTTAAAAAAAAAATAATCACCAGGTGATCAATCAAATATTCAATCAAACCGGATCACCTGAAGGGCTACCTTTCTGCCTATAATGGTGAATTTCATTATCTTAGTTAGATAAGGTGAAGTCCTTATTGAATCCATAAAATATATGATCAGTGGTCTTCTTTCCGCTCTTCGAGGCTCTTCTTGTAAAGAAAGGCATCGATACATACATACACCCCACAGCCCAAAAGGCCTACGAGGTCGGTAACCGGTGTAGGCTAAGATCCTTTACGAACTGGAAGAGCAAAACAAGACACTGGAGCTTACTCGAAAGGGAGGCGTAATTGCATGCTTCGCTTCAAGTGCACTAGCGGTTTGAGGAACCAGCGCCCAATGAGCCTGCGCGGCCGGTCCCCGTTGGCTAAGAACCCCTCTTTCACGTGAAGTGAAGCAATCAATTTCGCTTCGGGTAGGAAGATTTACATGCTATGGAAAATTCAATAAGTGAGCAAGAAAGCAAACATTGATTGAAAGTATAGCGCGAAGAGAGCAGAGCAGCAAGCAAGCAAAGCTATAGCGCGCTCCGAAACAAACAAGCTAGCCATAGCGAGACCAAATGCTTTAGCAATTGCGCGAAATAAGACCTAAGCTAAGGGAGGAGAGATTCCTTCACAGAAGAAAGAACCGGTATGAACAAACCCTAGAGCTGGCATTTAATGGTACACCCCCTTATCCACCACTTCCTCACCATTAGTCCGCCTACGATCAGAAAGGAGGAAGGCTGGAACCGGCCCGACGAGTAGTCAATCCGTGCAAAGGATTAGATTTTCAGCACGGACCTTTTGATCATTGCGCACCATTTCACAGCATGGATCGACGATCCAACGCAATAAATAAAGGATTGAACTGAGATCGAGGCCTGTCGGGAAGCTTGGAGAAGGAAAATCCGTAAAAGAAGTTCTTTAGCGGGGAAGTTTAAAAAAGGGGAGATGAACTGGGCACCCACACACACGGGGTGGGTAGGTCGGCGTGATCTATGCGAGGTGAGGTTGGTTCAAAATCAATAGGAAAAGGATAATCCTCTGATTCCGTTGTTACTGGATGATTTTGTTCCGAACCGGGATTCGTTCTCCCGCTACTAATGGTAATGGACGAGACCAAGGTTTGGTTTTCAATCAAAGGAAGTGAACCTTCGGAAAAGCCAAGTGGCTACTCCTTTTAAAAAACAGGATTCGGCACAGACGTGGTATGCTCTCAATCTGATAGAAATTGATCGGACCGCCCTCCTTCCCCTGTTCCTTCTGGGTGAATAATGGAAAACTAGTAGCGTAGTCAGTCATGTAGTTATAGTCCTAGTGCAGTCAGTCATTGTGCTATACTTCTTTCTTTCACTCATCGAGCGAAAAACCCGCCACTTCCATCGAGGGGGAAATGAATGCTCCTGCAACCATTAGGGCCGGGCGAGTGTCGAATCCTGGTCCAATCTGTTCGATAGCCCAGCACAGCACCTCCTGAGTCTATCAACTCGAGCCGTGGCACTTATTCTCATCTCTCAGCCCCGGATCCCGAAGCTTTCCTTCCCTTTTTGAGTGGAAGCTTACTTATAAGTGTAAAGGGCCCTTCGATCGACAGAAATCTCTATCTAAAGCAAATGATCCGTCCCTCCTTCCAGAGAAAATCTGTCTCATTCGGGGCGATGGATGTCTGCGCAAGTATCAATCCTTCAATTCTGAGCCCCTTGTCATCCCCAGCTGGATATTTCAACTCCAATATCAAGCCCCGGAGAAAACACCCCGAAACGACGAGCAGGGAGAATGAATAACATGAATAAAATACTATCCTCAAAAAATAAATTCAAGTTGATGCCCGAACCGCTCCGTGGGTTTCTACTCACTCTCGGACATATAGAGCTCGCCGGTAGCAAACATGTAACACCCTACGTGAGGGATACAAAAAGTCTTCAGATGCCAGCTAATAATGAAATCTCAAGATAACTGAAAAGGGCATAATGGCTTCGCCACCAGGGACCAATGAATATGGCCTTGCCCCTGTGGGAGTGCGGACTGAGGTGCGGTATGCCCATGCGGCGGGATAAAGTTGTCAATGCGAGTCACGGACAGAGTTGGACACCATATTTTTAAGCGTGATGCTGATAAGTCCACTCGATAAGATACAACTTCCGGGGCCTTATGGAGAAGGGCCACCTTAGTTTTAGCTACTGATGACGGGGCTGCATCCGGGACCGGAACAGGGCCACAAAGCTGCTCCGTGACATTCCAGATGAGTTGAAAGACTATGATCCCCTCCCTTGACATCCACTCGCCCTAATGAATACGCAGGAGAGAACCCACAAGCTTTTATCCGCACCATGGCCTCGAATCAGGGGAGGCTTTGGGAGAAAGGTTCTGAACTAGAGGGACCTCCCTACCCCGCGACAGGCAGGGCTTGGACCAATTCCTCACATTTCAGCTACATTCCCCACGCCAACATATGTTTACCAGCCTGAACTGCTTTCCAAGATAGAAAATGGTATGAAAGAGCTGTCTGTAAATGAAATCGGCAGGGCGGAGCTGGAATTCAAATTCGTCCCAAATGAAGTTGAATCTGAGAATATGGCTCACATGTGGGTAGAAGAAGAAAAAGAAAATACACAGCAGATTCTGGCCAATTTGGACAGAGAAATAGAGCAACTTAACCGAGAGCTCCTCGAGCTAGATCAGGATTCAGAGGATGATCATCTCTCTGAAAAGGCAGAGCAGTGGGCTGGCAGTATGTTTTCTGACAGGGAGCAAGATTGGAAATATTTTCGGCAAAATGAAGGTTATATAAATAATATAATATGGTTTTTTCAGATCTTCCAGAGATTTCTCCAATCCAACCCAACATTCTTGATCTCAACTCAGACGTTCAACCCGTTACTGAATGTGTTATTCCTGAACTTGGAGGTATATGGGGGAATACTTGTAACTGCGGCGAATGAGCAAAGACAAGACCCGAACCCCCCTATAAGAACAGTCCTTACTAGCTTAATATTATCATTAGATATAGAAAGTGCATACAAAAACTTCAACTACTCTAATAAGTCCTAAAAGAAGGAAAGAGGATAGAATAACAACAAGGTCTCAGGGGGATTCAAAATCCCCCCCTTGTTACACCCTAACTCAAAAAGCAGAACTCAATGGTTGTCCTAACTATCCTAATCTTTTTATTACAACCGAATCAACACAACTCTTAAATCGGAGAAGGAGTTGTAACAGCAGGTATTGCGTATAGTGATCACAGAAACTTCGATCCGCTATGACGGGTAGAATACTCTCCAGAGAGAGGGGCACCTTTCCAGGATAAGTGTAGGTCATTACCGGGAGTCGACAAGACTTGGAAACAGGCTTGCTTTCAGGCTACTTTCTTGTATAACCGATTTGATGAATCAAAGAAGTTGCCCAGATCGCTTTCGGTTGGTGAGACCTCGCACAAGAGAAATGCCTTATATAAATCAGAAGCGGGGGTGAGGGGTGAAGGCGCCCCAAAGGCAAAAAAAATTTCTTATATATATATTTATTATTATATATATATTACAAGTCGGATCATGCAGACTCTATCTCTAGAGTCTGGTTAGTCTGATTAGTATGAATCTCAGATTGCAATCAATCACCTCGCTAGGAAAGACAGTCTAGCCATATCGAGAAGCCCCATCGGAGGATAGAACTAGAGTACAGATCGGGATAGCCGGGCTTGAGGCATAAGTCAATCTACGGGGAGTTCTCATTACAGGGGAGGTGATACCTAGATAGAGAAGAGGAAGAGGACGAACGAGAGAGCTGCTTTTGTTGCTCCAAGTCAAAGGAAAAGAACTAAAAGTAGCATGTTTTGCTGTTGTTGCTCTTTTTGTTGTTTTTTGTCCTCAATAAAGAAGTCAAAAGAAGCACGAAAAGCAAAGACCTTGTTTTGTTCTTTTTGCTTTAAGTAAAAATAAGAGTCAAAAGAGTGAGCTGGAGCGAGCGTAGGCAAGAGGCAAAACCAACTATCACAAGCGGGTGAGTAGGCAAAATAGGAAGAAGGAGTCAAAAAGCCCTTTATCTGGAAAAAGCTGGTAAGCAAAAGCAAGGTCTTGTTTCATAGTTGGAGTGATAGCGCTTTCTTTTGGAAGGAGAATGTCCGGTCCGAACAACATGCTATTCCTGTACTTCTATGAATATATTCCTTTACTTTTAAGACTTCTCAAAATCATCAATTCGAATTCTCGGCAATAGAGGCAGGAGAGCTGGCAGGGCTAAGGCGTTGCGCTCGAGCTTATCCGGTTAGAAGCTTGATAGTCAGGGGTGAAAGGTCTTTAGTCTTGTCTTCTTTGCAAAGCTTTCCTTTAACTCGTAACAGGCTTTTCCTCCGGTGGATCAGCCTGTAGTATTTGTCTGCCTGTCTGTCCTCTTTCACTAATGAATCTGTCTTTCCTTGCCTCTCCTTCCCTTGATTCGTTAGTGTCCAACATTGGTTAGTCTCGAATGGATTGAATCACTTGGATAATTTATATTTCATTAGGGTTTTTTCGGTTAGTGATGCTAGCTTGTATTGATCGCTTTCTCTCCCTTCCTATTCCCCCCCAACCCAGCAAGCTCCGGCCCTTACTCTATAGGGTGACCCCCTTTATTAGCAACCTTTCCTCTTTCTTTGCTGCAATAGATGAGATTGTCATTGGCATTGGCCTAGTTCCAATCCTTTTAGAAAAGCCCGTGTTTGTTTGCATAACTGCCATTTCCTTTCCTTGCGTGGATATCTTCTACTAGTGAAAGCGGCATCCCAATCCCAACTGACCCAGATAGCATACAGTGAAGCAGATGCTGAATTATTTCCATTATATCCCAGCCCAGAGGGAAAGATATGAGGAGCTAGCCTTCCTTATTTATTTAATTGATCGAGATATGCTTTTCATAGCCTTAGTTACCAGGAAAGATCAGATGTGAACAAAAGAAAGAATCTCATGGTTGAATGCTCACAAGACATGTGACCAAGAACGGCTTAAGTTGAATCGACTGTGAACGAATGGGTAGCTGGGAAATAAGCTTTTGTTGAATCAATTGAAAGTGGGAAGGAAGGTGGTATCGTATTTAATAAAAATGGCTGCTTTTAGGCGTGATCTATCTCTCTGCTTTTCATAGTCAAGATGTGCCCGTGGGATTTCCCTTCTGAGATGGAGGTCCTGTTCCCAAGTCGTGTTGAATCAGAGCTGTGACCAAGTCGACTGCTTTCCTTCTCCTGGCAAAGTCCTATTCGGGGTGTGAAAGAAGCCGGTGAAATTCTTTCGGAGTCCCGCTCAGGGGAAAGGCGAAAAAGACCCAGGGAAAGGGAAATGGCTATCAGTTCTGACTCTATTCCTGGACCCGAGGGTGATTCTATTGTTTCAGCTCGAGTGAAAATGCTTTCTGTCGAAAAGTAAATTTTAAGTTCAATGAATCCGTAGTTGATGTCTTCGATCGTGTTAAATGCTTGCATGTGACCAAGCCAAGAATGGCTAGAGTTGAAAGAGAGATTCTCTTTTAGTTGAAGCAGGAGCAGTTCTCTTTCTGTTTGAACGAATCCTGTGACCGACTGCTTTCTTGAAGGAGTAGGCACCGTTGGAGTCAGGGCATTAGCCTTTTCTTCAACCATGTCTTGAAAGATAGCCAGTCCATGCTAGAACTCTAGTTACGTTTTCAGGGCTGGGCTAAGAGAGACTGGAGAGTAGTTAAGAAGCAAGGAAGGAATGAAAACCTTCTCACTCTCCTTTACCTGAAGGACATATCAAAGAGTAAGAAGGAATAAAAACAAAACTTGAGGAAGGAAGAAAGGCAGGAACTATTATTGAGTGAAATACGGCCTTTTTCCGATACTAGAAGAGATAGAGTAAGGAATTACCAATCGGAAGCATTAGAAGAAAGGGTGCCTCACTCATAGAACAGTCCTATGGCTTCTTAGAGAAGGGAGAAGCCACTCATAGTAAGATTCAGAACTTCAATCTAATCACTGGAAGGAAGCTAGGCAGGAGCCATTCAAAGCTTCTAGCTACCTCAGCTTGAGAGTGCTAGATAGAAGGAGTTATAAGGCATTCGAGCCCCTGAAGACGAGAAGACAAAAGAAGAGCGTATGATACCTAGGGGAAGACTAACAACTAGTATGAAAAGATATAACTATATTCCCATTACATAAGCGTCCTGTTAGAACTAATAGAAGATTAGATAGAGACGGAAGTACCACTCGGAAGCCTTAGACGAAAGGATGCCTCACTCAATGATAGATCAACCAATGGGAATAATTAGAAAGAGATTGCTAGATCTAATTGGTTCTAATCTCTCCTAGCTTGTTAGAAACCTATAGATGAGGAAGATGGAAAGAATATACTATACACTATAGGAGAGTCAAAGAATAGGCCTGTTGGAACTATATCAAGATTAGAATGACCTTGAAGCTTAGAGGTATCCCACTAACAGTAAAAAGAGAGCAGCGAAATTCCTTGCATTCGAATTCTAAAGGAGAAAGCAATTGTTTGGCTCGACTCGAAAGAGGCAAGGAAGGACCAACGAGAGATTCTCGGGGATGGGATACTGGCTCGTTACGTATACTTCACTCGCTCCTTACCCTTACCATCAGACAAATAGGGGGCATAGGCCCGAGTTATCTATTGAAAAAGACTAATTCCCGCTCCTTCTTTTTTATTACCTAAAAAATTCAATCTCTTTCATAACGAAATGTAAGCAACTGTTCCTGCCCTGCTGAAGTCCGTTGTCCCTTTCGTCAACTGTCAGATTGGTTCTTAGCCTACCGGTGACCGGCTTTCGTAAAAGCACCTTTGGGCGGAGGTTTCTCGATCCACTATCTTACTTTTTGAAGAAAGACACAACTCGTCATATACAATTAGAAGTAATAGATCGAGGGAGGTTCGAACTTCCATTGACTGCTTGTCAGGCCCATCCGATCCGATCTTGTTTGACTGCTTATATACATAACATAATTAGTTAACCCTTCAAAATAGCCCAGAAAATGACAGCCATCAAAAGGCCTAAGCCCATATAGCCTCGGCCTGTCCAAATGATGTTCAGCGGTCTCTACCCATCAACAATTAGTTTCTGAACTGGCTAGGCTCAAAAGAAGATTCAGATAAGCAAAAGCAGTGATCTTTTAATTAGTTTTTGAAAATTTGAGCTTGATGAAGTTGATAATGGCAGGTAAGAATGTGGGATATGCGTATGATTTTCTCTAAATTCCATTTTGTTTGATTACATGCCTAAATATATAATAATTTATAATATCACACTATACTATAAAATAGTAATTAATTTAGTTTGAATAAAATAAATATTTTAATAAGTATTTAGCGCTTATTAAAAAAGTAATTTTAATTTAATAAAATAATTTATCACAAGTTAATATTTTAATAGTAATTAATTTTTAAATTTAATAAAATAAATCATTATAATAATATAATTAATTTCATAAAATAAAATATTTTAATACAATGCATTTATCAAAAGAAAAAAAATGAGTGTAAAAAACATGATTTTTCTATGAGCCTAAACTTTCAAATAAATTTTCTTGATGAAAAATAAAAATAAATTTATTAAATACGCTTTTGTTGTCAATTTTTTTTTAATTTATAAACTTCAAAAAAAAATTAAAATAAAATAAACAAAAAAGTTACCAATTAACTGCTAAGTATTTACATAACCAAATAAGAAGAACGGAAGATCGCCCCCTTTCTATCTAATTATATCTTATCAAACCAAACCCTTTCCTTCTCTTTCCCTAATTCGTTCACTCTCTTTATAACTTCCAGCCCATTTTATTTTTGTTCTTTAGGTCTCCTCGAAATTCTACAAATCTCTATAAATTTTAAATTTTTTATTCAACATGAATTATAAACCTATAACTTTTACAAATATATACTAATTTTTATAATTCTAAATACTTTTTAGAGACGTCCTAATATTTGATTTTTATGACTATAATTTTTATAACTCTAAATACTCTTTAAACACGTACTAATATCAAACTTATAGAGTTTATAAAAATTACAAAAAAGGTCACATAATGAGATGGAGAAATGAAATTTATATATATAGAGAGTGTTTGAAAGTTAAAAAAAAAAAACGTTTTGGTAGTTTTTTGATTTTTTTTTTTTTTGCACTTTTTTGTGTGTTTGGTTGAACTAAGTGAAATTTTTAGTATTTTTTAGTAATTTTTGGATGTTTGGTAAATTTTTTACTGTAGTAAAGTAAAAAAGTTGTAACTTTTGGGTGTTTGGTATGTTTTTTACTGTAGCAAATCAAAAAAGTTGTAATTATAGAATAGTACTTTTTACTGTAACAAATCAAAAAAGTAAAAAATTTATGATTTTGTCAAACATACAAAAATCAACTTTTAATATTTTTTTACTAATTTTTGAGTTGCCAAACACCCTCACATATGCAATAAAAACAATACTCTCAAATAAAACTAAGCAAATTAACGGGCATGATTTGATATGATATGTGCCAAAAATACCATCATATCGAATCAATGACTGAGGCAGTCCATTGGGGCGGGTCATCTTGTCCTTGGCGCCTTCAGTGTGCTTGCTCACCTCCACTTGCATTCTGACAAACAAAAACGCAAAACTGCTTCTATAAATATATATATTTATATATATATACATGTATGTATAGATAGATAGACATGCAGGTTTGTTGGGATGCAGGACGCTGTGAAGTGTAAATGCACTGAAGTAAAGATATCAACTGCTGTTATGGTTTAATCAAAATAAATTTGATTGAATTAACAAATATTATTGATTAAATTAATGAAAGATTATTTGATTAAATTAATAAATATTAATTAAATCATGACATATTAGTTTGAGTACCCACTTTTCCTTTGTTAATTTTTGTTTTCCATTTACAGAATATTATACACACGCACACACTGATGTATAAAATTTAAAACGAACACCAACATTGTTCAATTCGTGAAATTGATTGACAAAAAATATTTTTACGGCATTGACTAGGCCTGTTTGAAGTAAGAAAAAATAAGATAAATTGAGATAAAATGTGATTTTGAATTAATTTTGGCGCCATTTTTTCTGAAAAGTTGCAAACCGTGGGAATGGTTTTTCAAATCCGTACTCACGGATTCAAAAAAATTCACAAAAAATAGCGATAATGGTACTCATTTGAAAGTTCTCGACACGAAAAATATGATTGTATAAAAAATTTACACATTCAATTAACCTATTTCCAGATTTTTTTATTTTTTTAGCAAAATATTAAAATTTTTTGAAATTAATAATAGCGGGAAAATTAGATATAAAGGGGTTGTTGGAGATTTATAGAGATTTTTAGAGGTTTATCTTGATGCCAAAGGGGGCCCTAAAATGTCCTTTAGAGTCAGCTATATTTAAAAAATAATAATATTTACTTTAATTAATTTAATAATAAATTTAATCACAAATTAAATTTCTAAATTATATATATATTTTTGTAACGATAGTGTCAGGGTTAGGTTACATGCATCTCGATTAATTCTTAAATTTTGAAATTAACGATTGGTAAATATTTCAGTGACGAGACTCGAACTAATGACGACTAAGAAGTAAATCAAGATCTTACCACTTTAAAACAACTTTTTACCCCTCCAAATTTAAAAAAAAAAAATTACTTCCTATAATTTTTGGAGTTTCTTACTGCCACGAAAAGGGTAGTTGAGTTGGTTCGAATGGTGGGCTAAAGGGACTGGAACTAATAGGTACCGGGTTCGACTCTACTCAAGGGGCAGTCATTTCCTCTAATTGTGAAGAGCCATCTAATAGTCTTCTCGACTGAGTCGGTCAACCAGGGCTTACCTAGGCTAATTTATCTCCTCGTGGTTCTTTGCCCGTTAGGACCACGGGACGAGTTTCACCCAGTGCGCACCCATTGGTAACAGCTGCGAATTTCTCTCCGACCCCAAAAGATCTTATCACTTAAATTAAACCCGCAAGGTTAAATTTCTAAATTATCACTCTTCACTAATTCTGACTATTACGTTAATTAAAATTTTAAACAGAATGGATTTATCTAATTTTATATTTATAGACAACCAAACACTAAAAAAAAAAAAAAAGTGGACTCCACAAATAATAAATGTCTCATCTTTTCTTCTCATTCCGCGGATAAAAATACACACCCTATGTATTGAAACAAAGCATTGAATGTGGAAATTGAAAGGGAACTAACCCGATGAATTTGATGAGCCTTCCGGTCTCATCCTTGATGGGTGCAATAGTGAGAAGGTTCCAAAAGGGTGTCCCATCTTTCTTGTAATTCAACAGCCTCCCGCAATAATTAGTCCCCGACTGCAACGCTTCTCTAATCTTCCCCACATCTTCCGGGTTCGTATCCGCACCTTGTAAAAACCGACTGCACGCCCCACCACCAACCCAACAAAGAAAATGTCTTAAACACCCCTCTCCAAACACCATGAGGGTTTGGTTTGGGAGTAAATGTTTTGGGATCAAACCTTTACAATGACTAACAGGGAGGAGAGAATGACATTGAGATTGGTGATTGTTAGATTAAAATTCAATGGCTCAAGTTAGATTAAAATTTAATGGCTCCAAGTGTAGTTATATATTTTTTTTTTAATTTAAGAAATTCATGTATATAAATGTATCTAAACCATTAAATTTTTTAATCTATTGTTCGTAAATTGACATAATTTTCGATGCTAGCTCTTGAATCTACACGAACTCCGAATTGGATTTAGTTGCTCTATGTACTCTTTATTTTTTTTTTTGTAATTTTTTTATTTTTAATTTAAAAAAATTAATGTATTCTTAAAGATCTGATAGATTTTTTAAAATGTTGGACTGACATTTGTTCCAAAAAATTCTACAAAACTACAAAAACTTTTAATATTCTCTACTTTTTACGCGTCACTTTATATAATTTTAACAACTTTATATCAAATCAAATACAAACATTCAGACATCCGACCATCGTTTTAAAACAACTTTTTACCCTCCAAATTTAAAAAAAAAAAAAAATATTACTTCCTATAATTTATGGAGTTTCTTACTCTCCAAACGGATTGTTAGCATGGGTTCATATATTTGAACCCCAATGGTATCTAAGTTTGAAACACCAATAATAGTACCCCGTACCAGTTTCTCCCAATGACTTCTTTTGATGTGTAACCGGTCAAATTGAAGAACCCGGAGCTCGCATACATGATCGGGTTATCGGGCTTCACTGCATCTGTCACAACGAATGTTTGTTGAAACGTAGATAATGCATCTTTTAAGTCCTCCGTCATATTCGGAAGTTCTCCTGACATTAGCATATATGGTAACCCAACAATCAAAACTTCATCCAAAATTAATTTTGGTGAATTGGATACAAAAAAAAAATTATAAGGTTGAAAAATATACAAAATTATAAATAAAAAAAAATTCAAATTTGTTACGAAAGAGCTCTTACCTGCTCCATCATCATATATATCGCCGGAAGTCCGAACCGACTTGCCGGATCCCCTCATAGAACCGCCGGGTTTGTCATTCGGCTCATCCCCGGAAGTTCTCGCCTTCACAGCCCGTGGCTTTCCAGTTTCGGCGTCCGTCTCCAGCACAAGTCCCCACTCCGCCGCCCTCTTCGCCGCCGAGCCAACTTCCCCCGTGGATCGCCGGCCATTTCCGTCGACGACGGCGGAGACTGTCTTTTGGGCCAATAAAAGCGGGGTTGGCGGCGGGGTGGGGTCCTTGAGTGCCATCCATGTGGCGATGTCCTCGGCGTTCGACCTAGCGGACTGGGAAGAGAGCTTGGAGACCTCCGGCGGCGGACTGTTAGTCGGCGGCGTCTCCTGCAGCCAGCTTTTCCAGGCAGGCAGCGACTGAGAGCCGAAGCTGGCGTTCGTCGGCCTGGAACTGTAAGTGGAGGAGGGTTTGAACACTTCGAGGGAGCCACGCCAGTCTCTGGCCTGAAGCGATGCGAGGGGCGATTGCTTCTTTGCTTTCTCTGTTTGTTCCATCTCATCTGCACTGCATGGACTTCACCCCACCAAATATAGAAAGAAAGTCACATGTTCACGCACATCGGGGCATCTATACAGTAGCCATCATCATCAACCATCAATGCCAGGATGATGATAAATCATGTTCATATCAAAATACCGCTGTGACAATTAAGGGCGTCAAATGGACTAGTAAGGTGGTGTTTGGATGGTAAAAATAAAAATAAAAAAATAAAAAATTGGTGTAAAAATAAAATTGATAAATTTTAATTAAATAAAATTTAAAAATTAGTAAAAATTAATTTTTTTTTGTTTTTTTTTTTTTGGATAAACTACACACGTCCTAAATTGTAATAGAAAGTATTAACCATAATATGTTTAAATTTTGTTTGTTAATTTAATTATTTTAAAATTAAAATAAAAATATTCTAAAAATAAAAAAAGTCACATACAAGTAAATCAATACATGTGATTTTTATTCTATATATAATAGATGATTTATATTTAAAAAATTAGATCATCGATTCTTATAGAGTATAAACCTGCCATTCATAATTTTAGGTAAAATTAAAATTATATCACATGGGTTTAATAGTTTTATCTTGATTTAAAAATAATTTAATTTCGACTCCTTGTGTTAATACACTTTATGTTTGTGTTTATTTAACGGCTCAAGTAATTATTTTGTACTGAATTAATTTATAAAATAATTAATGCACCATAATTATTATATATATTCATACTCTTAATCCAAACATTTTTAGTTTCAAATTGTATAATTTAAAGTTTAATTTTAAATATAATTAGAAGTGCAGTTATAATTCTATAGTAGTGTGAATTACATAAATATAATTTAATCGAGGCTGCGACCAAGTCTAGAGTTTGAATTTTCTTTCAATTTTAATGTGAATAGGATGTGGATAATTATCCCGTGGCCCATCGTCCTTTAATTGTCATGGGCATTATCAATGGTTCTTTTGTGATAAAAAGTACATATATTCACAGTTGAGGATGCGTGTGCGGGCATTTTCTTTTGTGGGGCCTGATGCCATTGGCAGTGCACGAATGAAGAGAGAGGATATACACGTTTCACTACCAAGGGTATTTAGGACATTTCAAATTTCCCAATTAGGCAAACCCGGTGTCATCAAAATTGTGAGTACGTTTAAAGTAATAAAAAATAAGATAAATTATAAATTCATAATTTTTATAATAAGATAAAAAATAAATAATTTTAAAATTTTTTAATACCTTTTACCTTTTTTAAGAATTTTTTGTCCCCCCTAACGAAAGCTTGTATGGTTTGGTGTCTAGGAAGACTCAATAGAGCCTCATACTTTTTGGAGGACAGTTTTGTCAACTGTGGACACTTTTCCGTTTACGGTCACAGCCAAAAATAAAACAAACTGCGCTGGGGAACAGGGTGGCGACGATATTTCAATTCATACCAAACAATGACAATTTTTCTGGGTGGGCAGCTTGCCTCATTAAAGCCCATCAACGCTGTCCATTTGCTGTCTTTGAGAGTGATTTTGTGAGAGAAAACAAAGGCATCGTGACCCGGCCGAAAAGAATGATCATAGATCAATGATCATTTGCAATTAATTAAGGAAAAAAAAATACCACACTAAAACTGCAAAAATGACAAGGTTTTATAATTTTTCAATTTATCTAAGTAATCTAGTAGCTGTCTCACTTTTAAACCTCTTTTTATTAAAAAAAATAAAAAAAAAGGAGATAAAACAAGTGAGAAATGGATAAGAGCAAGAAATGCAACATGGTAACTAATTTGATGCTGGGCGAAAGCAGACAAAAGCGAAACATTGAAAATAGCAGTTGTGATTTTTAATTTTTTTTTTTTTTTTTTGTTTATTTTCCAATCAAGAAATCAAGTCAGTGAGAGAGAGAGAGCCTCGGGTTGAAGTGAAAACGAGAACAATTCGTGCATAT
The DNA here is from genome assembly GCA_019916065.1 of Vitellaria paradoxa. Lineage (NCBI taxonomy): Eukaryota > Viridiplantae > Streptophyta > Magnoliopsida > Ericales > Sapotaceae > Vitellaria > Vitellaria paradoxa. The sequence goes on from CM034243.1 coordinate 32,800,145, forward strand.
AGTTTCTTAGAGTTTCTTAAAGAGGCTAAGAAAGAAAGCGAAATAAAAGGATTAGAATTTGGTTTGGAAGAGATTAATTCAAACATGAAGATTAGAACCTCGGAGCTTGATTTATTCAGTATGTAGAGAACTTACCAAAAAAAAAAAAAAGTATGTAGAGAGATCACTTCAAATTAAAGAGAAAGGAACCGACCAAGATTAAGAAATTAATTGAACTCAAAAGGTACCTCAAATGAAGCTAAGGTTGTTGATGAGTTTGATCCACCCGACCCCTGCCTTTGTTTTGCCCAAAAGCTTCCAACTCTCTAAGGAAGCTGATCCAGATGGGTCAGATACCCTACAACTGTGAGAGGGAGGGAGGGAGGAAGAGGCATAAGAATTGGGGAACGAATAGTCAAAGAGACTTTTAATAGTGAAAAGGTTCCAAGAAATTAAGGAGAGAATGATGGAAGAAAAGGGTCACCTCACATCCCAGAACACCCAACAATTCACTTGGCTCTGCACTTACTCTTCTTATGCCCTAGCTAGAAATCCAATCATTTTGAGGAAACCCGCCCCATTGGTTTTTTTTTTTTTTTTCCTGTTTTAAAATACCCTCACCTCAACATTATCAGTAGAGAGTCTAATTTCGTTTGCAGTAAGAAAGGAGCAACACAAGAAGAAGAAGAAGAATTATTATTATTATTAGTCGTAGTAGTAGATCCACATGTGGTGAAAAAAGTCAAAAAAAAATTTTTTTTTGCTTCATTTGTGCGTTAATTCTCTTAATTTAAAGTATTTTTTACAACTTTTTTTATGAATATAAATGAATAACATGCTTAAACGTTAACAAAAGTAAATATATATATATATATATATATATATTAAATTTTAGTAAAAAAAAATTATATAGGACAAAAATAAATAAATAACCCAACTACCCCCTTTTTTTTTCTTTTTACCAAAAACATAGTTAAAGAAGTAATTTCATAATACTATTGATGATAGATGTGCATAACCAAATAGTTAAATCATCAAATTGAATCAAATCAGTCCTTTAGGTTTAATTTGGTTTGCTTTTTTGAATTAATGATTTGATTATGGCTTGAAAAATTGGAAAACAAACGGTTCAGTTTAGCTTGCAGTTTGAGGAGTCGGTTAATTGAATTAAATCAACATTATTAATATAATTAATATACATTATGTAATATTTCAAATATATAAGTTATTTAAAAAATAAAACTAAAAATACTACATTTTAGGATATATTATAATTATGAATTATGGAATTGGATTTGTAAAATCATTAATTTGGATCAATTTCTTATAACTTTTTATTTAAAGAATTAAATCGATTGCTTTAATTCCATATTCTAAATTTAAAATATCTTCATTTTATTTTTTTAGAACAAGTAAGAATATCTGTATATATGTGTATTTGTAAATATATTATTTGTTATCTATTATCAAAAGTTAAGCTAAATTTAATGATAAAGTAAATATATGTACATATATTATATTTCTTGCCCTATAAAAGTATCCAACCAAACCTAAAAAAGGATTTAACCTCGAGAGATTCACTCCCTAGGTCAAACCCCTAGAGAGTGAATCTCTTTTGGTTTGTGCCACACATACCGGCCCCTCAACATGTATAGCGGTCAATCGCGAACTCGCGTAGCGGCGGGGAGTCGGACCCATACCCAAGAACTGGATACGGTTCGTCCAGCCAAGGAGGCCCGTCCTACCAACCTTTACTACGCTTTGCGCCCGGGAGGCTGGCCCCAAGTTTTTGCTAGAGAGGAGACTTGAACTTGAGACCTTGGGGTTGTAAGCCCCTAAGTCCCAGTCCAAGACCATCCCATCTAACCCCTTGGGGTTCCAACCAAACCTAAACTGGTGATTCAATTTAGTTCTATTTCATAGATGAATGGTTTGATTACACTTTTAAAATTTTTCAAACTGATCGATAATAACTTGCAGTTCAGTTTAAGTTTTGGTATGTGCATATATCTAATTGATGATGTTTAGAGGCTGTCGAGCATGGACACTTTAAAATGACTATCATATCTACATCCGGCATGTATTAGATACACATATTTATAGGATACTTTAAGCCAAATTTTTACTGAATTTTATTTATTTATTTTTTCATTAGAAGGGGTTTGTACATGTTCTATCCGTGTGAATATTCCGCAAGCATGAAAAGTTTTTAATATTAATTGAGATACATGTCAAAAACGTCATATGGCATGTCATACACATTATATAGCATATCTTATACATTATTTTATCGTGTATTTTCAGATATATTATTAAAATAAATCTAAATTTGAGTAGTCAAAAATCTAAAAATTATAAAGCTTGTATCTTATATTTATCATTTTTATTTATTCAATTATATAGTTAATTAGTTTTATTGCAGATATTATATCTATATAATAAAACAAGACGATTTTTTAAAATATTTTTTTTTACAAACTAAGTTCTAACAGGTAAAAATTATTTTTATTTCATTTAACGATTGAAACCATTTTTATATTTTTAACTTCCTACTAAATCTTTATTTTAATGGATCCCATTATCATCTATTACATAAAACGGTTTGGACATTTTAAATTTCACTATATTTCAATGGTGAAAATTATATGCAAATCAAAACTATTAACTTAAATTTTACTCAATTATATTTTCTAAGAAATTGAACATTCCAAATTAAAATATCATAATTTATATTTTCTTTTATGGTACTTATCAAAAATTAATTGTGGAGAGAGAGAGAAACACATATAGTATTTGTTTAGAGTCTAAAGTAGTATCTATAACAATCTAAAGTTTTGGAAAAAAATTAAAACGCACGGATTATCATAATTTTTTTAATTTGAACTTTTTATCCAAAATTTCAATTATATAAAAAACTTAATACTAATTTTATTCAAAGTGCCGTAAGCACAAATTATTTTTAATTTATATATATAACTAATAAAAATATACATAATTTAATTATATTTTTTTAATTATATTCTTGTCTTGTCTTGTCTTGTCTGTAGCCTCACTTCTTTTAAATTTATTGTGTCTGTGTTTGTACTTATATTATATCTACATCTAATATCTATATTTATGCTTCTTAATTTACGGGCCATGGTAAAATTAGAAAAAAACAAAAAGAAAAAAAAGTAAAGTAACAACGAAAATTTGACCATTACCAATAAAAACTTGCTAGAACCAAAAATTGACACTAAAGTCCATAGGCCAACATATTGTGGGTACAGGATCACAGATTAAAGTACGAGGTAATGCTAATGAGACTGAATCTACTTCAAATTAAGAAGCCTATATACACAAATACATTTTAATTAAAACATTGCAATTTCACACAGCATTTTTTCTTAATTAATTGGTAGCCATGCAAATTTAACCGCTTTATAGCACTTCCATATATATATATATATATATATATGCAGTCGAGTTATACCCGCCTCTAACTTCGTTGATTTCTATACAGACAATTTTCTAGAAAAACAAACAAACAAACAAAACTCTCTCTCCCTTGATCCGAACAATTCTCGGTCCGAGCTCCCTCTCCATCACTCACCTCTCCTCCTCCTACTCTGCACATTGAATTTCATTAGGCTGAAAGCATGGGAATCATCAGCCAGCTGCTACCACATTCCTCCACCTGAAAGCATGGGAATCACCAAAGACACCATCAGAGTTCGGCTCCGCCGGCAGCAGCTGACAAATGGGTTCGCAGATCGGCATCCTCAAGAATTGCCTCACCTGGTTCTCCCTCCTCCTCTTGCTTCTCTACGTCCTCTACTCTTCCAAACTCATCCTCTCCACCCCCAGTTGCCACCTTCCTTCCGCCCAGTATAAGGCCTCAGACACCAACCTCTCTCTCACCACCTCCTCTTCATTAACACTCTCTAAAAAACAACAACAAAAAGACAACACAGAGCTCAAACACGTCGTTTTCTGCATTGCAGCGTCGTCGAGCTTGTGGGAGAGGAGGAAGGAGTACCTAAAGCTCTGGTGGAGGCCCAACCAGACTAGAGGAGTTGTTTGGTTGGATGAGGGAGTGGGGACAATGAGGAACACGAGTGAAGCCTCGCCGGAGATTCGTATTTCCGGGGACACCTCCAAGTTCAGATACACCAATGCCGCGGGAAATAGATCGGCACTAAGAATAACCAGGGTGGTTTCGGAGACTCTAAGGCTGGGGTTGAAGGACGTGAGGTGGTTCGTGATGGGCGACGACGACACCGTTTTCATGGTGGACAATTTGGTCAGAACGCTCTCTAAGTACGACCACACGCAGCTTTACTACGTCGGGAGCTCGTCGGAAAGCCATATCCAGAACATAGCTTTCTCGTATTCCATGGCGTATGGAGGAGGTGGGTTGGCGATCAGCTATCCGCTGGCTAAGGAGTTGGAAAAGATGCAGGATCGGTGCATTCAGAGGTATCCGGGTTTGTATGGAAGTGACGACAGAATGCATGCTTGCATGGCTGAGCTCGGAATACCGCTTACTAAAGAACGAGGGTTCCATCAGGTAATCAATTAATTAATGAAGTATGCTATTGGGTCATAAAAATATAAGAGAGACTCAAAAAGACAATGGAAAATTATTTTATGTAAATGATGATTAGAAGACAATTTTTAAATAGCTGTAATGTAATATCATTTTTATCCTACTACGGAAATCATATAATTGATTGCATTATGTGACTGTCATTTAAAATAATTTTTTATAAAAAGAAACAGCAGTAAAGTGTATCATCCTTATCCTAAAACTAAAATCATAGATTTCATTATACTATGTAACTGTCATTTGGAATAATTTCCCACAACAAGAATGATGCAATAACAAAATTATGGGACGACATATATGTTCTAGGAATATAGAATAATTACTCTAAAAATAAAGTTCTATGGAAGTATTGTTTTCAAGTGTTAAGCTCACAAGTGCTCCATATCATTCTAGCCGATTTTGTTTTGACAACTCTTTTTGGTTATATGGTATTATTATTCTTAATTAGTTAAACATGATATTTTAGCATAACTATTGTAGAGAATTTTGAATTTTACTTTGAGGGTTCATCGCTTTAAGATAAATTAAGAACTCACTATGTAGTCTTTTATTACAACCATACGCATCATTCTAATATATATTTTTAGTCAAAAATTATGGCAGATTATCATTTTTCATTACACAACATTCTGATAATTTTTCTGACAAATTATTCTCGCAGAATAACATTACTCATAAAACACACACTAAATTAACACACAAAAACAAAATAATGATCTGCGTGCCTGTATCTTTCTGGTTCTGGATATGCAGTACAATGTGTATGGGAGCCTATTAGGCCTTTTGGGAGCACATCCTGTAACACCATTGGTGTCCATCCACCACATCGACCTGGTGGATCCAATAATCCCACGAATGAGCAGAGTCGAGGCCCTTCGACGTGTATTCGAATCCACAAAACACGACACGGCCAGCATGATGCAGCAATCCATCTGCTACGACAGCCAGCGACTCTGGTCCGTTTCCGTTTCGTGGGGATACGTGGTTCAAATCATAAGAGGAGTAATGTCTCCCAGAGAGCTAGAAATGCCCACTCGAACTTTCCTCAACTGGTACCCCAGAGCCGATTTCACTGCTTATGCTTTCAACACTAGGCCTGTCTCCAGGCAACCTTGCCTCAAGCCTTTCGTGTTTTACGTCGAATCGTCTCGGTACGACGAGGACAGGAACCAAATCACTGGGGTTTACAATCGCGATCGCCGGGACCCCCACCCGCTCTGTAAATGGAAAATGGAGTCACCTGACACGGTTAACTCTATCGTGGTCTACAAAAGACCAGACAGCCAACGATGGCTGAAGGTATGGTGAATTAGAAATAATGAGGGGTTGTTTGGAAAACAAAAAATTAGTAAAATGTAACGCTTCAGCCACTTTTTGGCATTTGACAAACTCAAACTTTTTGATATAATCTGTTCAAATAAAGTAGATGCTTCGTGTTCAAACGATTTCTGACAAAAAGTGTCTATTGTGTCAATCTTTTTTTTTATATTGAACAGTTACTTTCTAACAAAATCCATTTGAACAGGATCAAGCATATCTGTTTGAATTGCTTGGACAAAAAAAGTTGTAGCAATTTTACAACTGAGAGTGGGTAATAGTATGGTGGCATTTGAGAGACCAAACTACACCAGAAGTTATAAAAAAATTACAAAAAGTTATTAAATTTCGTCACATGTTACTGTTATACTAATTTTTTCTTTTTTTTTTTTTTTGTCATCGAAACACCACCTATGTATGTATAAGTATATGAAAAATAAAAATAGGTGAAAGTCTATGCAAGTTTATAAAACTTTGTAACTTCTTGTAAAATTTGAGCTTCCAAACACTTCTACACGACGACTTGCATTTTTGGATTTTCTTATTTGACTAGTAACTCTAGTGCTAACTGAATCGTGACCTTTTCTTGCAGTCACCAAGGAGGGATTGTTGTAGACTCTTGCCATCAAGCAATAGATCGCAGATGTATATATGGGTGGGCAGCTGCGAAGAAGACGAGGTTACCGAGGCGTAGCTGCAAGGGGGAGCTAAATTTATAGATCTCGTTTTGTCTTTACGGCTTCCAAATTCTCTTGATGCCATAAAGGAAACAATCCAATGCTATCAGTAAATTTTCTTCCATGAATTTGAGCTTAGAATTACACTCGATCGTTAAGTTTTAGCGACATCAAATAGCTGTAGACGCAACTTCGTGTTGAACTAACATCAATGTCTTATACTTTTCTCAATGTAAAATGTCAACAATTTTACTTATTTTCAACCATATTTTCTTTGAAATGGGCACGCAATCTCAATGTAACTAAACAATCTAGTAGAACTAATGACTTGTACGGAATAAATGATTCTTCAATCAATTGGATACCCGATCATGGTTCACTTTCATTCTTCAGTGCCAAAATGTGAGGAAATGAGGCATCTGGGGGTGGGGGAGCAAGTGATGCCACAATGGTGAGTTCAACATGATTGTGGTTGCAAGGCTGTAGCATCTTGATCCTGTGGATGTTGGAATTTCTGTATATTGAGCACACTTTAATTAATTTTATTTTTAATAAAAATGAATTAGAACTGAGTTAAAAATGATGATAAGCCTCGTTTCTTAACAATTAATTTATTTAATTGAGTCTATGTGTACCTAATAGTAATAATGATGTTAGACAGTTTAATTGTGGGTCAATTGTTAAATTTACTGTAAACTTTTTATGAGATGGCACAATAAGATAAATAACCATTTTCTTCACAATACACAAATACAATTTTTTCTATTAATAACCGTCATATAATTAATTTGTGATAGAGAAGAAGATCAAGCCCTATAATTTTAACTCTAATTTCCTAATTTCAACAATGGTATAATCACAAATCAAAATAAGATCATAAAATGACTGAGTATATTTTTTGCATTAATTTATTATATTAATATTCTTATATTCACGTGCACAAAAAAATTTATTATGTTTACTGTGGACTGCTGTGATTCTTCCATCACTGATTTCCATGTTTACAGCGTTGAGAAGCAAAGGATACACACACACACACACACAAACAATCAAAATAATTAAAGAACAAAATCAATAACAGGAAATTAATTTTTTTTCTATTTTTCCCCTTGAATAATTAAACCAAAAACTTTGTTTTCCTCCTTAAGAAAACCAAGGGAAAGTGTTTCAGATGTCAGGTCTGTATTTTGCTATGACTTCAATTGAAAACATCACTTTGACTAATTAAGCACCTCAATATAACTGAATTTCAAGAATAGAAATTTGGTTTTCTATGCATGTAAACAAGAAGAACATGAAAAGTAAAATACAGAGAGAGAAGGCAAAGAAAATAAAAGGCGAGGCAGAATTTTATTCTGCTATAAGCGGTTTCACTATTTGCATGAAAATAGCAGGCCTCTGTGATTTTTTGAAGAATTTTGTTCGCTCGATGGAGGGGAAAAAAGATTGAAAATTCATAATTACTCAGCAGAGTTTTGATTTGAACGAACTAGTGAAGTGTGAATGTTGGGTAAAGTAAGACTGGAACATGTGAAATTGTCGAACAGTTTAAAGAGAATGGCACGTGGTCTAATACTGAATATTTTTATTATGGACATGTGATCATTGACCGAACACTTTGACTATGGACACGTGGCCCTGTACCAAACAAACTATTAGGTGACACGTGGTATCACTCACGAGCAATATGGGTTTGATGCGTGGCTTACAATAGAGATGGCTAAGATTTCATTGGCATCCTAGTATTGATGAATGGCATGTTGTCACGTGACGATCGCCGAGAATCACAAAAGTTAATTTGTTCAGCACTTGAAATGGTGGCTAATAAATGTTAGGCATGGGTCTCACAGCATCAATATGAGTTTGTAACCATAAATACGCCCTAGTTGTGACTGAATTATGTATTTATCATAGTAAAAGAAACTAAGTTAGTTCATCTCGTTACAAGTGGTTGATAGATGTGACAGGTGGACAGTTTGACAACTGAATTCTAGCTATACAGCCGCATTTAACTACCAAATGCATTTAATGAAAGGTATATGGTATTAAATGAGAAGTGAAAGGCATTTAAAGCAGGGGAGAAAGAAGTACTCGGAGGCATGAATACAGCCAAGTCATAAGTATTATTTTATTTATCCTTTACATTACTATAAATACAACACTTCACTTCACAATCAAGATAAGCTGACTATTGTCAACTTATTGCACTCTTTGCTCATTCTCTTAAGAGTTTTTCATAAGCTATCTATTAACTTAAGTATCGGAGGATTTTCCGGTCAGAGACTTCTACTCCGACTGTAACTTTTCTCTTTTCTTTATTCGGTAGGTTTACAGACGTATTTTCGGTTGACGTAGTCAACAGTTCCGGCAGTAAAATTTGCGCTGCCGAACAGTGAACATCCTGATACTCTCTGATTTTACATTAATTGATTTCTCAGCAAGGAAACAGAGCTATTGACTTCTTGAATTGAAATCAAACAAGCCAATACCAACAAGAAGGTGATCAAAAGAAGTATTTGCCCTGCGCTTTGCTCACTCAATTTTCTCTCAAGAACCTGTAAATTAGAAGCAAATAGGCACCTACAAAGCACAGATCAACGCACACACATATATATATATATATATATATTCATAAGATATACATACATTTACATATATATACACAATCCATATACAGAGAGAGAGAGAGAGAGAGAAGAGAAATCCTAGAATTTAAAAAATGATCATTACCGGCATAAAAGAACCACCAGAAGGTGACAAGGAAGATCAATATCAATGCAATCGCAGAAATAGTTCAGATAAATCCACTATTTCACAATTTCACAAATTTGTACTGCGACGTCTCCCTCCGAACAGCACAAGGACGGTCGGGGGTTATGGCCTGAAAGAATTTTGAGCTTAAAAAGTTTTCATATATCCAGATTTTTGAGCCGCAAAGTTACGATTTTAAATTTTACATTTAGAACATTTAATTGTCTCTCACTGTAATATAGTTAATTTATTTAATTTATCAATTGATCTTTAATAAAATTTTATTAAAATACATGGTCAAATTTTACTTACGTCCTTTTATTAAATTTATTTTTAAGGGTGTTTGAATGACAAAAAAATTTAAAAAAAAATATAAAAATTTGATATAAAAATGATGATACGTGGTAATATTTGATTTGAAAAAGTTCATAACTTTTTGTAACTTTTGTTAACTTTTGATTTTTTTGTTCGACCAAACGTCTCCTTAACTTTGTTAGCGCAAAAATCAAAGTGAAACTTAACCATAATTGGAACTGCATGAACTAAAATGAGATTTACTATAAATTATAGAGATAGTTTTTATTATTTATTCTAATTTTAATTTTGAAAAACTTTTTTTAGCCAAATCAATTGTATTGTTAATAATATTCTATAAGCGATAGAAATATTAAGAGAATAATTCAACTTTTTTTATAAATTTAATATATCAATGGGTGCATTAATTTTTTCTTTTATAATTTTTTCAACATTTTTAATTTTAAAAATAAATCAAAACCGTCAATATTTATATGTAAATATCGGAACCTACTTTTCACTTAAAACCTTAGGCAACTATTTCAAATCGACTCAAGACTTGGTTTGAGAAGTAAAAAAGTTAAGTGTTTTTATAATTAGCTGTTACCTAACTTTTATTTTTTTTTTTTTTTGAAAAAAAATACTAATTTTTTAATAATTAACTTTTTAATTTTTTATTAATTTGATACTTTTACCCTTTAAAATTTAAAAAAAATTTAAAATATGAGAAGATAAATTTGATCATTTAAAAAAAATCAAAAAATTAGCAATTGATAGTCGAACTACCAATTGGCTTTTGCCAGACGGTGCCTAAGAACAGTCAAAGATGGAATGATCGATGAAACAGTCCGTTTGCGACTCCTCCATGACCGATCACAAGGCGGTGGTGGTCATGCCGATCATCGAAAGCTCAGGGATGAGCTATTAAGTCTCTGCATCGTAGAGAGTGATAGGTTTTGTGAAAAGAGAGCGAAAGGGAGGGAGTAACAGTTAATCTGCGAAGTGGAACTCCACGAGTTTTGTTTAGAACCGATTCACGGTTATTTTGCTTAAAATCATTTTTCTAAGAAGAAAAAACTGATATATTATGGTTTGTACCGTTACATTTGGCACCTAATTCCATTCAAGTCCCTATATTTTTACTTGTCTCGGTCAACTATTTAAACTAATGATTAGATTAAAACTTCACTTTAAGGTTTGGTTTGAAAAGTTAAAAAAAAAAAAACTAATTTTTTTTTTTAGGTAACTAGTAGATAACTACTAAAAAATTAATTTTTTTTGTATTTGAATAGAAAAAAAAAGCTAACTTTTTAATAATTAGCTTTTTAGTTTTTTTTTTAATTTGAGACTCTTGCCTTGAAGGTTTAAAAGAAGATTAAAATGTAAGAAGGTAAATTTGACCATTTTAAAAAAAATCAAAAAGTTAGTAACTCGTAACTCAGCTACCAGCTACTAATTTTTTGACTTTAACTATCAACTACTTCTTGTCAGACCAAGCCCAAGTATTAAGTAAATGTTTGCATTTAAAAATTATAATAAAAAAAATTAAAATGAGAGTTGATATAGTAAAATGGCGCTAACTTTAATTTTCTAAAGAAAATAAATTATTATGTCATCGTTTTCTAAGAATTAAAAAACACTTATTTTTTCATTTATAGATGAATTTTTTTTATTGAATCCCCAAGGGAGGAAAAAAAAAGACAAAGAAATTAAAAAAAAAAAAAAAAAACAAAGAAATACAAAACTAGTCCAACAAATAGAATTTTAGTGATCCTTAAAGATATTTTTAAAATCACTAGTTTCTAAAATAATAATAACTCTTTTAACTAGTTTACATAACATTGGTCCTCCATCAAGTTCACATTTTAATCCTAAAGCCTGAATTTATGTTAATCCTTATATCATAAGGGAGAAGGAGGGTGAATTGGGCAGATTGCCAATCAAGCCTAACATTTTAATTTTACGTATGATCAAATGTTGATTCTTAAATATCAAACTCATCTAATATATAACCTAACATATATATATAATATTTAAATAATAAAACTGCATTTCAATCTCTTCATGCCTAGCTTTTGACATTATATCAAGTCTGAAATTTTGTTCAAACTCACCCTAAATAGTTTTTTTTTTTTTTTTTAAATCAAACCTAAAAAAAAAATCGAACCTAAAATCCTATATAAATGATGAATCCACTCAAGGCATGAATTCCCATAATTTACCTGGATTATCATTCCTCAATTACAGATTGATAAACCCAGTAAAACCAGAGGATTGCTTAATCCGAATGAGATGAGATAATTATTATTTCTAAATATATATAATTTTCTACAACTATGCCACAAGCATCCAACAATGGGGGAACTATCAAATAAAGTTTAGCCACCCAATTCATCTGGTGCCTTGTTGCAGCCTGAATTTCACAAACATTGAAGAAAGAGAAAAAATAAGTACAATAACAATAAGATGACCCCACACCCCCTCTCCCCCCCCCCCCAAAAAAAATAATAATAATAAATAAATAACACAAGAACTAGAGCAAAAAGAAAGCATTCTATCTTTATCCATTAATATAAGAGGACTAAACTAGTATAGAAGGAAATCTACGTGTATGAAGCGTATAGCTCGGATTTACATGGAGAGAAGACGGACAAAAATGGCAGAACTTGACTGCAATTTCCCCCCCGGAGATTTTTCTTGGAAAAATGATTAATGGGCACATCATATTCCTTTGGCAAACAAGGGTTCAACATTTAAAGCTAGTCCTCCAGCTTAGATGACTTTGGATCATCATCATCATCATCATCATCGCCTGTCAAGGGTCTCAACTCCTCGTCACTTCTTGTTGATGGGGCCTTTCGGGAGCTTTGGACAGAATGGGTTTGGGGATCATATGTTTGGGCGGCAAGGTAATTCAAAGCAGTAACGATGTCAGCAATGAGGGGCCGCAAGGTAGGCTTCTCCTGGACACACATTGCAGCAATGGCCAGAGCTTGGTACAAGCCTCTCATGGGATACTGACCTTCCAGCGCTGGGTCAGCCATCTGTGGAAACTTTCTCCGGTCTTTGAACAAGGGTCGTGCCTGAAAAAAACAAGCCCGAAAGCAGAGAACATTTAGGTAGCGCCCAATTATTTTCTTCCGTGATTCAAAGGTAAAATATTTTTAAATGTAGAGCTCGTCTTCGCCCAAATATCATTTTTTGAAATAGACAAGCTCATGGCAAACAAACTAATGTATTCTATAATTCTAGTAGAAGAGTCTGTAATACAAAGCTTTTTATATAATTGGGAGGAAAATAAGTCCATCAAGACAAACAAATAACAATCAACTCACAGTTTAGTAAATACAAAGAAAATACAAATCACTTGCATATGAAATCTGGATTTTCTATCGAGGGATAAACTCAATTAGCAACGGTCAGATTGGATATAAATTTTATATCACTGCCAAAGCTGTAAGCCGACATTATTTTTGTATTTCATTTCTTTGGGAGGTATCATGTGATCATTGCATTCTCTCAACAAGATGTGCAAATGAATTCGCTGCCTCGCATTCTCCCACCAAGATGTGCAAAACTGCAAATGAATTCGCTGCCTAGCTTCCAGAGAACTTTGCAAGCAACTTTCAGTTCCACGTAATTATATTCAAAGCACAAATTACCACAAAGGGACACATGACTTTATTGCAACATTTTTTGACTTTATTGCAACATTTTTTATTTTATTTTAGTTATTTATTTAGTTTTTTTTTCTATTTTTTTGGGTGGGGCGGTGGGGGGAGGTTTTACCTCTAGGATGATGATACACTGGTGTTGTGCCTATGTCAGACACTAGCATTCATTGAACACTCTCAAAGTGACCCGGATACTAATTTCAACGTGGCATTATTTTTAAATTGTTTTATAACTTATTTTTTGGACACTTGGGAGACACAAAAACAAAATGAAACACGTAATTTTCAAGAAAAAAACGAAACTAAGTAATATTATAAAAACTATATAAGTTTATATTTATCAATTCATTATCCTCTAAATTATTCCAACTTTCGAATTTTTATGACTTAAAACTTCTAATTTATTTGTAAATAAATTTTTTTAAATAGATATAAATAAAAGATAAACGTATTTTTAATATAAAAGTGAACAAATAGCTGTTTTTTCAAGTGTATAAATATATATATATATATTCGTTAACATTTTCCTATTGTATAGTGTTCTCATATTTTTAAAAATTAATGTCTTTGTATGTCCATGTCATGTCTTATCCGTACCACATGTTTGTATCCATGTTTATTAGCAAGAGGGTGTACAAACCCAATCACAGTTATCAATTATTGTACCAGATGAAAAACAAAATATTGTGTTATGTACCCGCAATTTGTACTCTCCTACAACCTTGCTTCCCAACTTGTACCGGGATTTTTAAGAGGTACAGGATCTCTCTAAAATTTTTTAGAATTCTGATGTCATGTCATGTCTTGGAATTTTTATTTTTAGTTTCCTAAAACATATAAAACTATAAATTTTGTTTTGGCAGCGTACGGTTTGCTAAAAACCAACAAAATCTTTGAAAATCTCTAAAAACCTCTAAAACTCTCAACACATTTTAGCCACCCCATATTTCATAAAATCTTTATAAATCTCTATATATATCTATGTATCCAAACAAATTTTTATAAACCCCAATAACTTTTTCACAAACCCCAATAATTTTTTAACAAATTTCAACAAATCTGACATAAATCCATGGCAATGGACCAAAAAAAACCGTTCCCACGGTTTTTTTTTTTTTCCAACTTTTTCACGTAGAAGTCAAAAAATTCAACAACTCTCAAAAAAATTCTGACATAAATCCGTAAGAACGGACCTAAAAAACAACTCCCACAGTTTCTCTCTCAAACTTTTTATCGCAAAAGTCCAAAAGTTACACTATTCATCTTCAAAAAACATGGTTTAGGTTAGAAACACTAAACACCAAAAATTATTCCAAACCACATTTTTTCTTGTTTTTTACCACTCCATACACTTCTTTTATTTTTTTTGTTTCCTGAACCTTATAAAAACTAATAATTACATATGGATGTTCTTTACATTTCATACACAACTCCACATAAGAAATTTTTTCTTTAATTTTCTTTGTTTTCTGTTTCTCTATAAAATGTGGAACATGCTAAATCAGTTGTCTTAATCAACAATAATATGAAATTGTAAAACATTAGCTGTCTTAAATTACATTTTATACTTTTTGCATGGATACCTTAAACTCTTGAGTAGCTACGTATAACTTTTACAAATATATATTTTTATAATGATAAATCCGAAATGTACCGATACCAGACCCTCCATCTGGTACATGATTTACAACTACAAGCCCAATACAAAATTTTGAAACTTATCATCCAATAATTATGATGGGGAAAAAAAAGAAAAAAAAAGGGAGAGATGTAAACACCCAAAAATTATGCTACGAAGCATAGGATACCTTACGTGTGGGCCAGACTCTAATCAGCCAAGGCTGCTAAATTACTAGAGATTTGGAAACAGCCCAAACCAAAAAAACATCACAATCCAAGTGGACCTCTCAGATTGTAGACAAGCCCATCAGAGAGGCCATAAATGAAAAGTGATTATAGGAAATGTACATCAATCTTTTCAGGCATGAAGTTTTACCTACCACTTACTGATGCTTTTATACTTCCTTACCATTGCATGGACATTTACAATGCAATTAGAGAAGTGGTCTATGCAAAAGTGATTTTTTACTAAAGGCAGGTGAGTTAGGTAAATGAGCACCCAAATCTAAAATTATTGCTTGATATACCAATTATTTTGACGAGGACAACCAGTAGATTCATGCATATATGATCAATTGATGCTAGCACGAAAGTGGGAAAGTGTATCTTACCCATGCAACCAGATTTTGCTCAGCTGCAGATCTCGCATTATCAATTGCTTTCCTGCCTGTGATGATCTCCAAAAGAACAACTCCAAAGCTATAAATATCTGATTTGAACGTCAGCTGACCGGTCATTGCATAATCTGGTGCACAGTACCCATATGTGCCCATCACTCTGGTGGAAACATGAGTCTTATCTCCAACAGGACCTACTTTGGCCAAGCCAAAATCGGATAGCTTGGGATGATAGCTCTCATCAAGTAGAATGTTTGAGCATTTCAAATCCCGGTATATAACAGGGGGCTTCATCTTGTCATGCAAATACTCCAAGCCTCTAGCTGCACCAGCTGCAATCTTCATTCTAGTATTCCAATCGAGTCGTTTCCTGCTAAGCCAAGGGTCTTGCAAGAAAATAGATAGCAAGGAAAATCCATTAGGAGGCAAAATAAATAAACAAGTAGAAGCAAAAAGAAAACAGAACATAAGGGGAAGACAAAGATGGAAAAGAAGAATGAAAGCAAAAACTCACACGATGACTTACAAAATGCTTGAGCAAATAGCAAACTATAGAAATCAAAACAACAATAAATGAAGGTTGAAGGAAAGAAATATGGGATCAAGTGTTTAATATGTGATATACCATGCAAATGGTCTTCCAAAGATCCTAATGGCATGTACTCATAGACCAAAAGCTTCTGATCTCCTTCAGCACAATAACCAATTAATTTGACAAGATTAGGGTGGTTGGCTAGACTTAACGTCAACACTTCAACAATGAATTCTCTAATCCCCTGCACTCCATTACGATCAAGTTGCTTGATAGCTACAACCTTCACACAGAAAAGAACAATTAGGTCCAATAACCAGCTTGTTTTGAAGACTTAAAGCTTAAAGAGACCCTCTAGGAAGAGAACCATCAAGATTTACAAAGGTAATAATTTTATGAGATAACAACAATGTTCGGATTGAGTAAACTAACGAGACAAAATTTGGCTAATGAGCAAACAACTTTGCAGATTTTGTATAATTAATAACTAATAGCAAAGCGGCTTCAACCAACCTGGTCTGTATCCTCTAATTTTCCTTTATAAACTTTGCCAAAACCTCCCTCACCCAAAAAGTAATCTGCTCTGAAATTTTTTGTTGCAGCCACCAGTTGGTCAAATATGAATTTTCTTGCCTTGGTGTTCTCCGTTACTCCATTATTAGATGCATCCTTCACATCCAACTCCTTCCCCGCTGAAGATTGCTTTACAACTTGGGGTTCCTTCTTCAAATTGCTAACCGGGCTTGAAGTCGATGTTTCTTAATCATGTACACAAAACACCAAAAGAAAAAAGGAAAGGAAGTGAGACCTATTTGAAGAACAGAAAAAAAGACTGAAAATGCAAATGGTGACTCAAAACCAAATAATTGATTCAAGTATGATTCTCATAAAAGAACTAACACGGTACCTACAGTGATGAAATATGAAAAAGAAAACAAAGACCAAGGAACGAAAAAATCAACAGAAGTTACAGAACATACAAGAATAACCATCCCCAAAACACTATTTCTCTACACCCTCAATATTAACAATAAAAACCACCCCAAAACAGTCAAAAAACCAACATATGATTTTTACAACTGCTTATAAACTAGCAATAATATTTAAAAAAAAAAAAAGAGACAGCTAGGTTGAAAAGCCACCACACTCAAATCAGTGGAAAACATGATTCGTACTTCCATGGGTACAAAGGTACACACGTGTAAATTAATGTCCTCCTCAGGCAAATGAAAATTCAGACTTTCCGAAACCCTTCAGTTTACACCCCACCTCAAAAGAAAATTAGCTCTTTTAGACCAATCCTCCGGAAAGAGAGCTTGAAAAGCCCAATTTGTTTGAAAAACCTAATATCGAAATGTGAATTGAAATAACACCCAACAGGGTAAATTTCAAATCCAATCGCACCATATTATAAAAGAAACAAAAACAAATCAAAAATCAAGAAGAATTGAAGAGGCAATACCAATTCAAAACCAGGCGCTGCAAATAAAGATCATTCACAAAAGAATATAATATAAACATCGAAAATATATACACATACATATATCGTTTGATCAATCGAGAACAAACCTATGTCAGAGATATACCAGAAGTTGAATTTAAAAAGATTCAGGCGCCTTCTTTTCCCCCAAATGCATATGGATAGTTACATAAAATAAAGAATGATCGAATAGCATAGAGAGAGAGAGATTAGTATACCAGGAGCGGATTGAATTTGATCGTCTCCTCTATTTTGCCTGCTATTGCGGATAGTTCTATCCCTATCAAGCCGTCTGCTTGAATTCCCAGAGAAACGAAAACAACCCATGCCTTCTCTCTCTCTCTCTCTGCCTCTCCCTCCCTCCCTTCCTCCCTCCCTCACCCTATCGCTCCTTTTTTTCTTCTCTCTCTATATATGGGTGTGCGTATATATATGTATATATATCTTCTGTAAAGATGATACAGAGCCAAATACAAGAAAGAATGAGAGCTAGAGAGACCTCTCTGCAAAGTTCACAGAGAGAGACAGAGAGAGATAGAAGGAAGGGAGACAGAGAGAGTCCGGTTTATATATTTTTCTGGGTTTGTTCCATCGGTGTATAATTTTTTTTGGGGATCCCTGCGGTGCCTCTCAGCTGTATAACTTATTCTACACCGTTTCTAATGTTCGGATGACACGTCAGCAGCCGGCGCGTTTTGAAATTTTTACTGTGGTGTTGGTGACTCGGTGTGGCGTTGGTCGTTGGCACATTAATTTACTACGAGCTGTTTAGCACCAGATTGCTGTCCGTGTCTGTTACCTCTTTCCTCGAAGCGACACCGTATATTGCAGGCGCGTCTCTCACCGTCGGAAAAACGGCGGGGACCAAAAACATTGTAATAAACTCTCCTCGTCGCTTCGGCGGGTGAAAAAAAATTAAAGTAATGGAAAATTTGAATCAAGTAAATTCAATTAAAATAGTTAGAATTTTTCAGTTAGTACGATGAATTTAAAGCTTTTAATAAATTCAGTCTATGGAGCATTTGGAAGTATAATTTTTCGTATTTTTTTTGTCAAAAATTATTAATTATAATTTTTTATATACTTAGTAAAGTAAGTAGTAATTTTTAATAATTTTTAATAATTTTTAGTAATTGTTTTACAACTTTTGAGTATTGAATAAAATTTTTGGTAACTTTTAGAATCTTTTAGTAATTTTTGACAAAATTTAATAATTTTTAACAATTTTTAGTAGTTTTAGTAATTTTTAATTTGAAAAGTTATTGTAACAGAATAGAAAAATGACAAAAATTGGTGATTTATTAAACACTCAGACATCAAAAGTGGGCAGGTTTTTATTAAAAATTTTGCTACCAAACACCCCATTAATTAGTTTAATGGATGCTGAAAATTTTTGGCCGAATCAACCTAATTAATTGAACTTATTTTTAAAAAAAATAAATTATATATTATTTTACATATTTTATGATATTTATTTTATATTTTTTAAAGTGTAGGTCATGTCATCAAATTTATCCTAAATCTTAATTAAGTAAATATATTTATATTTTGTAATTTAGTGTTTCTTTTATTTTATTAAAAAAATGATTTAAACTTAAAATGAATTATTTTGATTTTTTGATATGTTTATAAGTTCAGTTAATTCCGTTAATAAAAAACCCAAATTGAAAAAGAAAAAAATTAAAACTACATCCATCGTTGCTTACTCCTATCCCCAGTAACCAATAATGAAGTGGGTTTCACTTTTCGATTTTTTTTTTTAAGATAAATTACACTCATATGACCCAGATATTAGTATAATTATAAAAATTTTTCTCAATAATTTGATAATAATACTCAAAAGTCATTAATAATTACCCCTACTTCCATTAATTTTTCGTTCAACGGCATAAAAAATACACAAAAGTATAATTTTTCGTTTACAAAGAATTCTCATATATATATATATATATATATATGTATATATATATATATTCTCTCAATCAACACTATTTTTTTTTTTTTTGGTGAAAATTTAAACACAATGTTATAATTTGAGTTTCATCTTTATATAAAATCATTATTTTCTTTAGTTTATAATAATCACAGTCAATTTTTATCAATCATTTTCTAGTGATTCTATTATAGTGCGATAAATCCTAAAATATCTTGATTTGAATTGTATAATTTTTATCAAATCATATAAACTCCTTCTAACTTCTTCAATCTTTCAAATTTTAGTTCGAACAGCTTTGATGATAAGTTTACTTGGAACTATGTATATTTCTACAAAACTCTACGAATTTATACAAAATTTAAATTTAAAATTCACTATATAAATTATGAGACTGTAACTTTTATAAATTTATAATAATTTTTACAACTCTAAGCACTCTAAAAAAGAGGAGGGGGAAAAAAAATTAAACAGCAAAGTTGCACTTAGTATTGTATGACTATCATGTTGTTATATCCACTATGTTGTCATGCCTTGATATGTATCAGAAGCCTGAATGAATAACGGGGGCAAATGACTACGAGGTAATGCCTTAGCTTTTGTGCCACAAAGATTAAAGCTAAACAGTGTCGTTCAACAGGGGAATATCTTGTCCTACTCCATGGCACCATCCACTTCTTATGTTAGGATTGTTTCAATAGATTTTTAGTGACGCATAGGAGGAGTTACGGTCGTAGCGACCCATTTTAGATTTGATTAGCTGCTTCTCAGATATCAATCATCTTAATACAACTTCTAATCAAGTACGCTTAATTCTAAAGTTTCAATCGAATTCAATATAAGAATATCAAAATTATCCGTATCTAACAGGTATTCACTTCACCCATCCCGTTTAATGAGAATATGGGGATATAGTAACGGGAATGAGAATGAGTATGAGAATTTTAATATTTTTCTGAATAGGACGTTTTTACCCCGTTCCATACCCATTTAAATATTTATTTATTAATTTATACATTCTTTTAATATTTACTTTTTATATATGTAAAATATATATATATTTAAAAATATATTTTTTTATTTAATATATATTTAAAAATATATATGATAAAACAAATATCCTTAGTAATGAAATAATATTCCTAGCGATAGAGCAAATACATGGAAATGAATATGATTTCCACATAAAGTGCCAAATGTGCGGAAAAATTTTAACCTTATTTGCTCCCTATCCTAGCACGGACCTGCAAGTAAGAAAATATTGAAATAAAGTAGCGGGAGGAATTCCTGACCAGATATACTATGACATTCAAGCTAAGAGTAAGTTATAATAATGATAATCTTATATATATGTGTGTGTAGAGAGAGAGAGAGAGAGCCCCTTACTTTACATATGTCTCTAGTATTTATGGACGTAGATTATCTAATGAGTATTATTTTGATTTGACTATAATAGTGGTAAGTAACATTAAATACTAGTTATGATGTGAGAAGTGGGGTTAGTGAAAAAATAATTTTCAAATAACCTTTTTATATATATTTTTTTAATTTTATTCCCTAATATATTCTGGGTATAATGAATTAAGTAATTATATTATGTAATTATTAAATTATTTAATTTCAATTTAACTAAGATATAACTTTTGGCCGAAAGCATAATTTATGATTTATGATTGGAAAAATACACTTTTCTGGTAAGAAAATAATAATATTTTTTTTGTTCGCCCCGACACGCACACAGATACATATGTATAATATAAATGGTATGTTCGGTGGGAAGTTGTGGGATTTCCACGTGTTGCTAAACTTTTCTACCCGTGCTGCATACTTTTGCATCCACTTGGCCTGGTTTTCCACTTGGGCAAGCGACACTTTCCCCACCCCCATATGTTTTATGTACGTATATGTGGTTTGAAGGACAGAATGTCCGAAGAGAGAGTGTGTGTGTGAGTAAGAGAGAGAGAGAGAGAGAGAGAGAGAGAGAGAGAGAGAGAGGGGGAGAATTAAAGCTTTTTGTGGATTAAAGCTTGAAAGAGGTAGGGATTTTCTTGTTTAATTATACTTTAAGTTATTAAATAAAAATGATATTTAAATGAATAATTTTGGATTATTGTGAGGTGTTTCAAATTGTGAATTTAAAAAATAATTTGGGTAGAGTAATGCGGAGGAAAATGATGAATTTGAAGAAAATTGAAAACTTCGGCTAATTTGATTGAATATAAACTACAAAACAGAAAACTTTAATAATGGATGAACTGTGTAATTATTGAAATAAAGTTTACAAAGTTTTGATTTATTTAAATTGCATGATTAATTGATAACTTTTACTAATTACTTATATGGATCGGAGAAGATTTATTTGCTTATTATTCATATTTGTATGAGTTGTAAACTATTGATTTGATATGATATTAAAATTTATATGGTCGTAAGACCTTGAAACAGTAAAAAAAAAACATATATTTAAAATAAGTAATAATTATTTATTCGTGAATTTGTGATATTAATTAGTATTATCGTTCGTCATTTTTATGTTGTGATGAGATACAATGATTTATCCTTCGGGGTGGCCGAGTGGAGTTCGGGAGCGGTTGATGGGCTCGGTTCTTAAGATTCCGAGTTCGAATCTCTCTTCAGTGGGACAGCCTTCCGTTTATTGTGGCGGGCTTTTAATAGCTCCCTCGGTCGAGCCGGTCAGCCAAGGCTTGCCTAGGCTGGTTTATCCTTCGTGACCTTTTGCCGGTTAGGGTCACGAAGCATGTCTCGCCCTAAACACACTCTTTACGGAGAAGCGACTGCAGACTCCCACGTACCAAGAGATACAATGATTTTCCCTCATACGTACGATTTCCTCTAATTGGTAATGCTTTTCGGCATTTTCGCGTAACTTTCCTTCCATGAAGCGTTACTTCATTCATCATTAGTGGCCTACTAGATCCCAATAACCAAATACAATCAACTTTATAAATGTTACAACTCTAATCAAAAGCCGAGAATAAGACAACATTAGTATATCAACTATATAAGAAATTTAATCCTAATTTTATTTATAATAATGTAAACGTGCGTAATCATTAGTATTTTAGCATTTTATGTAACAATTTCAAAGATATTTATAAATATTTTTAATAATCTAATAATAGTGATGGCTTGGAGTATTAAATTTTGATTAAAAAATAAAAAGTAAACGAAATTTGAATTATTAGGTGTTTGGTGTATTTCTATGAAAAATTAGTGAAAATTAAAAAAAGTTAACAAAAGTTAGAGAAAGTTAAAAAAAAGTTAAAATTTTTTTTTAAGAAAAAAGTAAGTGACATTTAAATAAAATTAGAAAAAATTAAAAATATTTAATTAAATTTTGACACTTCAAATATACACAAAATTGAGGATTTCGTTATGTTATTAAATCTACCGTAAACATTTTACGCGTTTGAAGATTGATAAATAAATTATAGGACGCAAATATTTTAATAATGACACCTTTTTATTTAGTATCATAGGATGCATCATTACTTATTGGAATTCAACATTAACAAATAGATGTGTACCCGCACAGTATATATATATATATATATTTTAAATGTCAAATGAGTCAAATCTTGTAAAAATTTTATAAAAAATCGCGAAAGATCAAAATTAAAATAAATATTATATGGTGTCTTGTAGATATGATGTGATGTCAAATCCAGTGTCGGACCAATAGTTTGACCATTCTTATGAAAAAGCATATATAATGAGCTGTCCTGTTGACGCTAGTTTGAGTATAATCATGAAAGAAACCACCGACACCGAGGGTCAGTTTGGCAACCCTATAAAACTCTAAAAATAATTATAAATTTTTAATAATCTCTCTATTTTTAATTTTTTTATCAACATTAATTTTAAAAAATTTTAATATTTCGTAAAAAAAAAAAAAATCTGAAAGTAAGTTAACCGAATGTGTAAATTTTATATACAATTATATTTTTCGTGTCAAAAACTTTCAAACGAGTACAATTGTCACTATTTTTTATGAATTTTTTTAATTTCATAGGAACGGATTTGAAAAACTATTCCTACAGTTTGCTACTTTTCAAAAAAAATGTACTAAAATTAACTTAAAATTATATTTTATCTTAATTTATTTAATTTTTTCTTACTCCAAACGAGACTAAGTATAAATTAAATCACTTGCTGTATGAAAAAACATCAATTTAAAAAAAATGAAAATAGCTAAAATTAGTGATGAATCTAATATTTGGAGGTGGGGTTGTAAAACTATGGATGGCTATTAAAAGTTTTGAAAACGAAAAAAAAAAGAGACGAGCCTTAATAAGTATATACAATTTTTATTAAAATTACACGAGATTTTTTAGAATTTTTTAGTACAAAATAAATTTGTCTTTTTGTTAAAACTTAGTGTAAATAACTCAAAACAACAAATAAAAATGGGGTTTTAAATTTAAAATTTAAGTATTAAAATAAGAGAAATCTATCTCTTGTTAAAAAAGAACCAAAATCGAAAACTTTTAACCTCTAGTTGTTACTATCCACAAAAAATAAAAAGAAAATATTATTATAATTAATATTATTATTACCAATTGCCATATTTTATTATATAGTGAATTAGAAAATCATAGTAATTTTGGAATTAGAGTGGTTGGTTGGTCAAAATCAATCAAAATTTACTTAACTTTTACTAATCCTTTTTGTACTTACTTCAAATCAAATTTTATCATAGTTTACTTTTACATTAAAACTTCATACTCTTATTATGTTTTTTGACCAAACTCTTACTAACCAAACATCCCCTAATTTCACCTCACTCGTGACATGTCATTGTACTGAATTAAATGGCATGATATATTCTTGTTACTAACCCTTTTCCCCCCTAAATAATGACGGTCTTTATTAAGCATAAGGTCCCACTTTGTTCCTGGGCGTCCCTTTCACTTTGACCACTACTGCTTTTACACTGTTTTTGCATGCAGTCTCTACTTGAGTCGGGTTGGGTAGGCAGTGACCTTGCCAAACTTGGCTGAAAATAATCTGCCAGATGTTTGACCATGTTAAAAAAAAAAAATTATAATAAAAAATATAAACTGTAGTTAAGAATTAATTTATAACTAGATAATCTTGAATTGGCCTTGAATTAGATTTCTTGATACTCAACCCAAACTAGTGTTAGATTGTTTTAGACCTATTTCAATTTTAAAAATCAATTCATGAGTAAAACTATCCCTTGTACTCATATACTGATCTCCAACCCCTTCTACAATTAATGTTAAATCATCCCATCAACTAGCTCTAATTAAATTACTTGGTTCATCATTTTCTTTTTTAAAAACGTGTCAACGTGACGATGGAATCAAAATTGTAGTTGATAAGAGTAAATGATGTGTAATAATAATCTTGCAAAAAATAATTGAAGTAACATCCCACGAAGCACAAAATTATCATTACAATTGTTAAATCGGATGTTTTTGGTAGAAGCAAACGACACTAATTGTGGGTGCAAAACTTAGTAAACCGACTTTATTGTGTATGAAATTTGTTAATAGAGAGCACGAGAAATTCAAAACTTGTATTTATAATACTTTAAAAAGAGTTTTAAATTTAAATTTTAAGCTTAGAATGTTTTATGTTCGAGTTAAGTGCTCAAATTAAATAAATAAACTTCGTTCCTTACGAGACTTGGCATGTATTATCTCTTAATAACTAATAAATGACCTATAAATTCAAGATCCGAGTTACTCGTAGTCTACTATTGTAATTTTTACTTTAAATTTTATTTTTTTGATATAATTTAAACTTTTATTTAGTTCTTTCTAAACTATCGTTTCAATTACTAATAATAATTGTTTGATTTTAATTTTTTTTTTAATTTTGATGATGGGTTATATTAAAATCTGGAATGCCAGAATTTTGTACTTATATTTTATTTGAACATTAATTTTTAAACTTTTTTAGTTGTATTGTAATTGGTTGTGAATGGAGTTATTAAACCTTTTTTTTTTTTGTAATATTAATAATAAATATTTTTTTTTTTTGGGTTCATTGTTGTTGTGAATGATTTAGTGTTGAAAACAGATTTATTATTATACAAGTTTAGGAAAATAGAAAAATTTTAAATATATAAAAAAAATTCAAAAAATCATTGGCAATAGTCACTATTTTTAACGTACAATATTGGTGGCTAATACACACCACAATTATTGAAGCGGTCACAGCCCAAATATTCTCGTCCAAATATACGAGTTCGTCAGAGGCTTTGGTAACTTGGGGAGAACTTTAAGAATTATACTAGACGATCGCTAAGGGATGTGTCTGAAATTGTATAAATTTATAAAAATTAATATCTTATACTTTGTGTAATAAATATAAAATTTAAATTTTACAGTCTCGTAATTTATATTTTTAAGAATTTGTAAAATTATTTATTTATTTTTTTAACTCAAAACGGTGCCAATATTACTCACCCTGCTAGTGACCTGATTTGAGATTGTATAAAATACTCACAATTACTTTAACAAATCAAATTTTTTTTTAAATTGAAAATTCATATTTGTTAATAGTTTAAAGTACAACAATTTTTTTTTTTCTAATTCTTGTGTGATATACTTTCTACTATTATGGGTGCATTTGGTTTGTTAAAAATTACTGAAAAGTTCTGAAAATCTCTAAAAATTATTCACTTTTTATCTCATTTCATGAATTACGTACTAACAAATTATCTCACTTTATTTCATTTTATCTCACTTTTTATCACTTCAAACGTACCCTACATGTTTGGAGTTTAGAAAATAAGCATCTTAGAAAAATAATCTTAAAAATTTACACTCGTCATGAATTATCTCTCATCAAATATCACATGATATTAAATTTAGGTTTTAAATACATCAACTGAACTTTTACAAAAATAAAAAAGAATTTACCATTAATATTATCTATCGATACATACATACATACACATATATAAATTCTTAAACTTATTCCTTGACGTATGTATTTGATCTAACATTTTTTTATATTTATTCTAACTACTTTTTTAATTAATGGAAATATAATTTAATTTACAAAAAAAAAAATTATGACTCTCACTAGTTTTCCACAAATGATTGGAGATCACATCAACCCATCTCACCATTGGGCCACATACCCAATATGAGAATGATCTAGAAAGCCCATTTAACAAATGAAAAGCCGACCAAATGGATGGCCACAATCAATAAAAAAAAAAAAAAAAAACAACATTTAGGTATCTGTATTAACACTTGTCATGCGATTAAAATGTATGATTAGCCCAAATTTCAATATAATATTTGTCAAAAAAAGGTATTAAAAAAATTGGATGATTAACTAATAATAGTTTGGGCACGTAGCTCATTAGGGGATGACTAACAAATGATATTTTGGCTTCTCCAATTATGTCTAATACTAAACTATTAATGTTGATGATTAGTGCTGAGATTTTTTTTATGTGCACTAATAAGGCGACAAATAAGCATGCACGTGTCTATTAATAATGGAAGATTTCTAACCTAAATCGAGTTTGGCCGGACAGCTGTGATTAAACCCGACCATCACTACGTCCATCTCTGCCCCTAATCAAGTTGTGTCAGGTTGAGGATACTCCAACCTAATTTGGGATGGTCATTTTGTCCGACCATATGAATCGGGTCCGTTATCCGAACCAATTAAATATGAGACTAGAAATTTTTCCGGAGATTGGATTGAATTTAAATTTTATTTAAAAAAATCGATTATCGGATCGGATATAGAATCGGGAATACTTTCACTCCGAATCCGTTATTCAATTAGAATTTATATTGATTTATCCTGAAAAATATTCAAACAAACCCAAACAGTCTCATTTGGATGTGGATACTTTTTAAAAATTCAAAAAATTGGGATTAATAATTATATTATTAATCGTTGTATTTTGTATTTGCTATTTAGACTTGGGACAATGTTGATACTATGGAATTATGTATCTGGTGAAACGGTATTTTAGTGCAATGTTAGTTTTGGAGATATTTATATATTACTTTCATGAATTGTTATTGTTATGATGTTCATGTATTATTTTGATTTTAGAGATGAATTATTTAGTAGTAACAGGTGATACATGCAATCAAGTTATATATTAACTTAGGGGTAGATTTGGAGGCGGACAGTAGTTTTGAATTTTTTGATATTTGCGGATATATTCGTTTTCCGATTGGAGAGGAGATGGAAGTCCAAAAAAATATCCATTCAGAGTTCGTGGTAGATTTGGAAGCAAATAGAAGATTCGAGTTCGGATTCAAATATTATTATATCCGTCTCCATTCTGTTCTGTTGCCACCCCTAGACCTAATTTGCCTCTTAAAACTTTGTTTGGATAGACTCGGCTTTTGGTTACTCAATTTTTTTTATTTTTTTAAAATGATAAAATTTACTCTCTTACATTTTAAACTTTTTTTTTTTAAATCATGAAAAATGAAAATATCAAATTAACAAAAAAATTTAAAAACTAGGTAATAAAAATTATTTTTTTTTCTCTTCCCAAATACAAAAAATAAATATATAAATAAATAACCTTTTAATAGCTAACTAATAGTCAACTGCAAAAAAAAAAAAAAAAGAAAACACTAACTTTTTTTTTCTTCTCCAACTAAGCCTAATTCCTTGATCATATATATTTTTTAATATTTTAAATTTTTAAAAATTTTATAAAATAAATTAATTATCAATTTAATTTAAAATAAAATATAGTTATCCAATTGGTCTTATAAACAAATAAATTTCGTAATTTTAACTACATTTAACTTTATAATTTTAAATTTCAATTTACAAATAGAAGATCATTTAAAAATAAAAATAGATGAACAAATTTTATTTAAATAAAGGAACAATTAAATTTGATTCACAATGAAAAATTGTAGTTATAAATTTACAAATTGTAGTATGATAAAGTAAAAAATTAAATGTTTTATTAAAATTTATTAAAATATTACCGTAAACGCTAAAAATGTTAGTACATCACGAGTTATAATAGTAAAGATTAGAAACCGATGCTATAATCTCTGTCAAGCCAAAAATTCAAAATCTACAGCATCTTCTATTGGAAGTAGATTTAGATAATCTTGTAAATCTAATTAGAAGATGTTACTAGTAGAAATTGACAATGTTTAATGAAATTTGAGTCATTGTCAAATTAGGTCAATATTAAAATGAGATGTGCTAGACACATACGCAGGTGTAACAAGTTCCTCAGACATTAATCAATTTTTTAAAGTATTCTTTAATAGTATGTCTACTTAAATGACAATCATGACATACATTTGATTAACGCTATTATCAGTTGCAGCAATTACTCTTTAAAGCCCGTTTAACAAAACTTTAAATTTTTAATTTTCATTTTCATTTCTTTTAAATATTCTTTAATAATATTTTTAATGTTCTATAATACTTTTCACCACCTCCACCACCATTCAGCTTTAGCCACCCACCTCTGACCACATTTCCGCCATTAGTCAGTTACCGACCGCTACTGACAATCCTTTTAATATTATAAGTATCAACCAGCAACTATTATTACGAATCGCAATTTTAAGCATTAGTTTTTTTTCCCCCCGACTATAAAAATTAAAACAAAAGAAAGAACTAGAAATTAAACACAAAAACTGAAAACTAACAATTTTATTAAACGATTCTTTAACAAGCTAATTCCAATTTCCATAGCACATATATAATTAAAGGAATTAATTGAAACAGCAGCACTGCAAGTAGCATTTCTGGCCCATTTTATTTTGTATTTTCCACTACCGTATTAATAAAACTTGATTCAGAGTGCACAAAACAAACCAAAAATGAAGGCTAGGATAATAACCTTCTTTGCTCTCTCAGAAATTCGTCCGGGAGCAGATTCTGGAATGGCGAATCCAGGAACTCCCTAACATCATATCAACCCAAAACAACAGCCTCCCACCAACTAACCAATAAATTGGAGAGACTATATCCATAACCACTCAGGTTGTACAACAAAAAGAAAACTCTCAATCACATTATACAAGAATTCACCGTCCAAGCCAAAATCAAACACTACTAAGATATTATTGAACTAAACAACAGAAACAACAAAGAAAATCAGTGTTATAAGTTACTCCCCCTCTTCTGGGTTGAAGTTGAGTGACTCCCTCCATATGAGCTCCTTTATATCCTCCTCACTTAAAGATAATTGCTCAAAGTCAAAGACGAAAGGAGATGGGCAGGTTGGCTCCTCGTTGATCTCATGAAGACTCGATAAAAACGGATGATTCAATGCTTCCTCGACTATATACGCATACGATATCAGGGAGTAAGAATCAGTTCCGTCAGTAAAATTAACGGTTGCATAAAATGGAAAAATGTTCCAAGCATAAATAAATACCGCAGGGCATACCTGTTATGCGTTTAGATGGATCAAAGGCTAACATCTTTTCTGCAAGATCAATGGCTACCGGAGACAAGTCGGGGAACTTGTGTGAAAAAGGTTGCTTTGAGACGCGAGGGAGTTGCTTGACATACTTAAGCGCATTCTCGCTCCTCAGGAATCCAAGATCTGAATCCTCTGGTGAACCTAACAACTGTTTCAGCAAACAAGAATGGAAAACCTCAATGAACAATTTTTAGTTTTTGAGGGAACAAATTTAATGTAGATGTGCACAACTTGTACTGGTGTTCCTTTAATAAGAATTATAGAAGCCTAATTAATAGGCACATTATTAAACTAATCTACTCATGCGAAATTATGGGAGAAAAAAAATAGACACGAGTTACCTCTGTTATAAGCAACAATTGCTGAACATAGTCTTTACCCGGAAACAGCGGTTCCCTTCTAAGAATCTCCATTAAAATGCAACCAACAGACCAAATATCAATGGCTGCGGAGTATTCTGTGCAGTTGAGCAACAGTTCGGGGGCTCTATACCAGCGAGTTACAACATATTCCGTCATTAAATCTGCCTCCGAGGTAGTTCTTGCAAGCCCGAAGTCACAAATCTTGAGGTCACAGTTTGCATTGAGAAGCAAGTTGCTTGGCTTCAAATCTCGGTGCAAAACATTTGCAGAATGTATGTATTTCAGTCCCCGCAATAATTGATATAGAAAATACTGCCAAATGATATAAATGATGTTAAATAAAGCTCATTTGTGACATGGTTCCAGCCAATTTCACCGGCAATACTTTTAAACCTACATTTATGGTGCATACTTGAGCATACATCGTGTTGTGTATCGTGTTGCATTAAACACACTGGCATGCCATTTTAGAAAATTTTGTATAGAATGTTTGAGTAATCCTTGAAATAAACAAGTGGTTGAGCTTTTCACATTTTGGTACAGTTTACCTTTGCTCAACGATGAAATTGCCAAGCACTGAGATGTTAAGTCTCATGTGAAACTATCCAGAAGATATTAAATCAAAACTTCAGAATCTAGCACTGAGATGTCAAGTCTCGTGTGAAACTATCCAGAAGATATTAAATCAAAACTTCAGAATCTACTGAGTATGCAAGGACTGAAATGCAAAAGCCACTCCATAGTCCTTTGCATCCTGGTCCCATAAGCACAAGGATTCTAGGAAGGGTGCACTGATTAGAGTAACCCTTGGCAACATTGGCAGAGATTGGCTGCCCGCAGTCTCAAACCAGAATTCATATAGTTGGTAGCTTGAACTTTTACTATTGCATCTATTGATGTCAAAATAGTGAAATATGACTTCGTAAAAATTAAATAAACTGTATTTGAGATAAGGGTGATAACCCTTTGTCAAATACATGACTCAGCTACAAACTTCTTGTTAAATATGCATAATAATAACTCGCATTCTTTCAAATGGTACCAAATAATGATTAATTATAAGATGAACACCAAATAAGTCCTCATATTTCCATCTTCTAAAGCATTCTCAAGGACTCAGTAGCACTAGAAATGTGGAATGCAAAACTACAAAATGGCATAGCCAATTTTGATTCGCTTATAATTTTTTACCATTGACCTGATAATGGCAAGAAGGTCAATTCCAAAATGGGCATGGAGACTTCACCAGCAAAAATTTGTCAAAAATAATTTCACATAAATGGAACCTGTTGCAGTTCTTCACTAGCAAACATATGTCCAGGTATAAAACATTGCACTTGAGATATACAACATTTTTTCTACAGAAATGGAACTGCAATCAACAGATGGTTCCAACTCATTGATATTCCAGTCAATTAAAACCAATATCTCCAAATCAATCGAAAGATCAACATAGCAAAACATAAAAGAAAGTAATGATATTGCATAAAGAGAAACACAGAGAACTTACTAAACTTACTAAGTCTTAATTGTCAAAATCCTAAAGAACTAATATAAGACAAGATCACCTAACCTTTCCAGGGAGAAAAAAAAAAAAAAAAAAGAAAAACTGGATAAAGGACTTCATGAGCTGCAAAGACACCTGCTCAATAATTAGGACAAACCTTGGTGATTTTGCAGGATAACTCTCCTAGTGAGATGCTCAACCCCACGTACAACCCACGTGGGTAGCCCTTCCTGTTTCTTTTGCTACACATAACACGCTTATACAAGCATTAATCACTAACACAACTCAGAGGAGAAACGGACAGATAGTTTTACAATGGCAAACTTGAAAACATACTGTTTTGACTGTAGATGTTTATATATAATTTTAGCTATATGAGATTCACTGTGTGTATAGGATGCAACAACTCAGCAGAATTACAGACTTGCATGAATTCACAGTTATCCATCATGACCAACTTTTGAGTGAAGCAAATCACATACATATAACATACCTGACAATGATCATCTGTGAGTGCTTGGGAAGAGCCTATTATTTGATGTAGGTCAGTATCCATAAGTTCATATGCAATATACACATCATTGAACTCATCTTTTTCTGGTGGCTGTATGATGTCCTTAATTTTAATAATCTGCACAAATAGCAGTGTGTTAAATCATCTGAGACTCATAGCAGAACCTCAAAGCGTTCACAAAAGATGGGTCAAACATATTATCTGCATGCCCCCCTCTGCAAATCTTAAACTTATTTATGGCAACACTGCCTAATGCCCCTATGGAGATAATTGACCATGCATTAAAATAGAAACCAAGTGCAGAAGTTGGCTTGAAGTACAACAATTTATGATAAAATAATTTGCAGACGAGCTGTAGAAGACATGTGACCCAACCAAAAAAGCACAATATAAGCTACGCGTGAACTGATGAATACATTCTCATGATCCATATGGCAAAGGAGCTTGATTTCACGCAGGGTCCTTTTAGCATCAATCTTGTTGTCAAATGCATTCGCAATTCTCTTGATTGCAACCTCTTCCTTTATCTCAGAATTTGTTGCAGAGCTGAAAGAAGGAAACAAATCCACCCCGCACCATTTGTCAGTGGAATAGAGAATGATGTGGAAGTATTGGAACAGCAACACATTAGATGTGGTGCATATAAAAACAAACCATAATTTTTATTTTATTCTATTTATTTATTATTGTTACTATTATTTTTTCGTGAATTTTACCTGGGAAATAAGCTTCAACGAAATCACACTTACATGTAATTGTATTGACCAATGGATTAGTTTAAAGTATGTAATTTAAACAGAACCTTTAGGAGTAACTTTAATTTAATTTTATCATCTCATCCAAAAATAGGGTAGCAAAACAAACTTAGTAAATACATTAATTTCATGCAGGTATTTAAGAATAAAAAGCAAACTCCCTATCTTTATAAGACATTATAAACCTCAAATCAATTTAAAATCATCATTTGGAAGTGAAGACAACATCATCGAATTAATTTAACTTCATTTGCTCCCCGAGGAATTTGGAAAGTTAAAGCTGAGGAGGAAAAGAGAATTCACATCATACATCTTCAGTTATTCAGTCAATGACAAATATTCCCCCCCCCCCAAAAAAAAAACAAAAAACAAAAAACAAAACAAGTCCAAGTAAGCCATATGGCATATTACAAATTGGCATTTCAAAGCAAATGAACAGCAGATCATACCATCAATTAATTTCCAAGAAAATTCGGGAAATTAGAATGAAAAAATGGAATTTGAAGTTAATTTCTTGCTTAAATTTGCAAGTAATATATATATATATATATAACCAAATAACAATACATTCAGAATAACCGAGCAGTCTTTTTCCTAAATCTCTCTTTTCCCTTAATTTCATCTGATTTATCACTTGAACCGTATGCTAAGACTTTCCACAGAATTAAACACAAATGCACATATTTACACACATGCCCAAATGCGAAAAGCAATCTCAAAATGCCATTTGAAAGCAAATCCAAAACCCAATTAATTTTTGTTTGGCAACCAAAAAACAAAAAAGAAAAAGAATTTAAGCTAGGGATTGAGGTGCGTTATGATTTTGTTTTTCCGTTATTGCTACAAAATATACATTTAGATACATACATATATATATATATATAGAGAGAGAGAGAGAGAGAGGGAGAGAGAGGAGTTACCAAACAACGCCATAAGCACCACGGCCGACGGGTTTAATCGGAGGAACGTACTTGGCGGGGACCTCAAAAAGATTGCCGAGGACGTTGTACACCACGTACCGCCCACCATAAGTGGGAACGCCTCCTTTTACTTCAATGGCGGTGCTTGCAGATTCGTTTTCCATCTGGGCTTTTTCTTCTTCTGCTGAGATTCCCAGATTCAGATGAAAGTAGCAAGAAAATCTTCAATATCAGTATGAGCTCTCTCTCTCTCTCAATCTGTACGTTTGTGACCTGTATGTATATACTATCTACTGATCAATCTTTCTATATCTGATTCAGAATCACGGAGAGGGTCTTCATCAAAGAGACTAGGAAAGTAAAGAGAGAGTGTTAGAAGGGACCACATTTCTCTGGCTTTTAGAGCTTTGAAATTTGAATTGAGAGTGAGTAAGACCTTACCCAAATAAAAAAATAAAAAATAAAAATAAATGACTAAAAGAATATTTGGAGTGAAAATGTTTGATAAAAAAGTACGGTAAAAATATAAATATTTAATTTAAAAGTAATATGTGGTAAAATTTGATTAGAAAAAAATATAAAAATTTGATAAAAATTAATAAATTTTAATTAATTTTGCTCAACTAAACACCTGAACTAGGATCGGTGTGTCGTGACGATCCGTAAGCCAATTCTGGTTGAGGACACTCTGGATAGACTGGATGGCAGTAATTCATAGCTCAATTTTAAAATGCAGTTTCATTAATAATATTTTTTTTTTTGAACAATTTTTTCAATTTTTTACCTTATTAAAAGCAAAAAAAAAAAAAAATCGAGAGAAGAAGAGAGAGAATAAGAGATAAAAATTAAAAATATAAGCTTCACATACTTGTTAAATAATTTTTTGCCCAAAATAGCCCACAGTCATTATCAACCATGTCCTAAACAAAAGACAAAGCGTTTCGAGTGAAGATCACAACTATAAGAATCTCAACCCTGAACAGATTGTGCATAAATACAAAAACGTATTAACAACATTTAAGCGGAAAAAAGCAAAAATCAGAGAAATGATTTGTTTGCCTAGAATTAACAGCACCGTACTGATGTCAAAGATTTGAAAGGCATACCTTAATTGGTAAGTTGCTCTAGCCTCTAGCCAATCTCCTCTCTTGCTTTGTTCGGATTCTAGTAAATTGGTGTTTGGTATGACAAAAAATAATAATAAAATAATAAAAATATGATTTGAATAATTTTTTTGACGTTTGGCGTACAATCACCGAACTACATTTTTCATAAATAAATTGTAAAATTTTTTTATTTTTGTATCAATTTTTTTGAAAAAAAAATCATCCGAACGATTTTTTTGTTTGTTAAAACAGTTTTATTTCAAAATTTATTGAAATATGTTAAAAATTTTGAGATTTGTAAAAAAGTTATTGACGTTTTTAAAAAATTGTTGGAATATATAGATATATATAAATTTATAGTTGTTTCACGAAATATGAAGAGTGTAAATGTGTTAAAGAATTTTAGAGATTTTCAAAATTGTTTAGCGATTTTCATCGCCCCAAACACCCCCTAACTTATTTACATAAACATGTAAATATAATCTAATCCAATTACAAAGTTTACGTAAATACAACTACAAGTTCAAAGTTTATAAATACAAATACAATCCAAAGTTTACATTAGCATAAAACTAAAGCTCAAAAAACAAATTGTAAAACAATCCAACATTAGATAGTAGTAGTAGCATTAGCTGTCGAGGATAAAATATAGGAGGTGATAGACCATTTATCTATGGATCACAAGAAAAAATGACAAATAAATAAGGTCTAAACATGAATGAAATCATATAAGACACTAACTAGTTATTTAAAAAAATTTACTATTCAATATTTTTAGGAGATACTGATTCAATTGCATCAATTTTTACCTCGTTTAACATGACCACCTCGAAATCGATAGTAATTACATTCTTCCTCCAACTTTGTATGCACAAGAGAGCTTCAATAATTCTTGATAGCAAAGAACTATGGCAATGCATAATCACATAATCTCTAGTATTGAAAGTAAATTTTGAAGTAACTGTAGAAGTTGAGATAAAAAATAAGTCACATGCTATCATCGAAAGAATAGTAAATCTGTCCACTAAAACTTTTCACTAATTTAATAAATCAAAGTTTGGTATCTGAATGTAATAAGTGTGAGACACAACTCTAATAAGAATAAAAATGAGTAACGTTATAGTCTAACACAAAAATTTGCAAGTCACGACACTCTTAAATTTTATGTAAATTAAATTTAATTATGACACTCCAATATCCTTATATTTATATTTTAGTTACAAAATCAATTTGAATTTTTGAACTAAAAATGATCATATGCAATTTGAATTTTTGAACTAAAAATAATCATATGCAACTAACAGTCATATATTAATCTTTTAAAGGTGAAAATGAAAATTTACTAACATGCAAAATAAATGTCCTCATGTTTGATTACACCTTATAATATTTAGATTACAAAATCGTAATTGAGTAATTGTATTTAACTTTTCTCTTTAATTTAATCTTTTTACCCCCAAACCTTGTATTCTCTTAACAACGTAATTAGTGACATGTTAGGCTTTGTTTGGAAATAGTAGAGTTTCTAGCTATTCAAATTTTTAGTTTTTCGTCCTTTTTTTTTTTTTAATTTGCTAACCCAATCTAACAAATCAAGTCAAAATTTTAGTTTGTAGATGAGACTTATACATCACATGCACATACCTTAATATCTTAATGTAGGATGCTTGTATACTATAACTTTTTGGGCCGAGACCCAGACTGTACAGAACAACCTATAGAGAGAATGGAGTATTAGACACGTGCACACAACTTTAAATTTTCTTTTAATTAACCCAACCCACCAACCCAACAAACCAAGTCAAAAACTTGATTTGTAGGTGAGACTTACACACTACCTACCCCCCACACTCACAACACACCCCCACACACACACTCTCTCTCCCTCTCTCTCTCTATAATATCATGATGTGGGATGCCTTTTTTATTTTTTTTATGAAATTACCAAATTTATCTTTTTACATTTTTTTTGGGACTATGGAATGCAAAATTATTAAATTAAAAAGTTATTTTTCAAATACCAAAAAAAAAAAAATTAGCTAACTATTTGCTAACTTAAAAAAAAAAAAAATGTTTTGTCTTTCTAAAAGAAGCCTTAATTTCAACTCGAACATGAAGCGTACCATATACGAACATCAATGGTGTTGAATTTCTATACCATGCAATAGACCATATCTTCACTCATGACAAAGGTTATGATTTTGACTTATTTTAACCACTAATTATGTTCAACAAAAAAAAAAAAGGAAAATTCCCATATACTCCTTTATTCTATTTGACATGAAAAAAAAAAAAAAAAAACTCAAAATTACCTTCCTGGCATTTGCTTAGAGGCAAAGGAACCAACTCAACAAATGTAACAAGCAATATCAACTTCTAGACGAGGGAAGGAGAGAAAAAAAAAAAAAAAAAAAAAAAAATCTCTGGAAGATTGACTATTTCTGTTTGTATGCTTGCCCGCACGTGAATGTGCCTCCACTTGACTAACATTATTCTTGTGCGCGCGTGTGGTGGTAGTGGTGCATAAGCCCTACCTACAAAGAAGTCTTGACTTATTTTGTTGGATTGAGTTAGTTGAAACATATATATATATGTATACCCTTTTCAAAAAGATTATATTATTGTTTGTTTGCTAAGTATAGTTTTATTTTTTTATTATATTTAGTTTATTATTGCATAAAATATCATACACAAATATTATAATAAATATTAATTTATTTTTAAAAAAATAGAAAATATTAACGAACGCTCAAACTAATAACAATTGTGATATTCCACCATAAAATTGGATGATTTTAGGCTCCGTTTGAAAAAAATTAGCATGTGCTAATGGCTAATGGCTAGTAGTTAACTAAAAAAAAGTTAGCTAATTTTGTGTTTGGGAAGGAAAAAAAGTAGCTAATGGCTAATAACTATTAGCTAACTAAAAAAAAGTTAACTAATTTTGTGTTTGGGAAGGAAAAAAAGTTATTTTTTTTAGGTGGTTAACTTGTAAAGGTAAATTGACATTTTTACCCTTGAAAGTTTAAAAGAATATTAAAATATAAGAGGATAAAAAAGTCCAATTACTATTAAAGTAGCCATTAATACATGCTAATGGTCATTGTTTCCAAACGGAACCTTAAGTAGATGCGGTGTTCTTGATTGACCTGATTTAATCACACCAATCTCACAATTTTATTTGAATGTAAATGGAAAAAGAGTGGTCTTGTTAACAAACGTGATTGTGAATGAAAATCATTTTATGAAAATATGATATAAATAAGCAATTTATGCAAAATTTTATGAAAAATTTTTAATGATTACTGTTAAAGTAATCATTTTCTAAGACTGCAAATGCAATTAAATATTTTTAAAATGTTCAATTAATTTTATGTAGGTTTCATCTCCAAAATAATAAATTTACTTTAAATTTTAAATCAGTTAAATTTATACGAAATTTTCATCTAAATTAATAAAATTATTTTTGAAAAATGATTTTAAATAAGTACTCCAAAGTTTTCTTTAAAATTTTAAATTTAAAAATACAAATACAACAAGAATAATATAAAAATTCTTCACTAAATTGATCGGACGTGTGGGTGATAAAAAGTGAGATAAAGTGAAATAATTTATAAATTTATAATTCATGTAATGAAATAAAAAATAAATAATTTTAAAAAATTTTTAACATTTTTTTAGTACGACAAACGGGCTTTGAATTGTGAAAATGTGACTTATCTTGCAAATTTGCTTTGCTATGCGTAATTACTTTTTATTTTTATTTTTATATTAAAGTGTTAAATTATTTTTCAGGACAGGCGTATTCACAGGAATAAAAATTTTTTAGGGGCATCAAAGTAAGACTCTGTTTTGTGGCATCAAAAATTATCAAAACTTATCAATTTTAACTAATTTTTATACTTTTTTTCAATCAAATTTCTCTACATATCACTTTTATATCACATCTTTCTATTTTTATTATACTTTTTGATCAACTTTTTATCAACCAAACATTTTCTGTAACGATTTTTCATGTGAAATTATAGATGCGTTTAGTTTGTTAAAAACTACTGAAAAACTCTAAAAATTTTTTAAAATTATTTATTTTTTATTTTACTATACAAATTACAAATTTACTAATTATTTTATTTTATTTCATTTTCTGCCACACTAAACGCAACTCCAAACGGAACATGTATGATTCCATAATTAATATTTCATCTGGTAAAGCTACCGAGAATTCGACCCGATTCAGTACCGGTGGACGCCAGGTGGCTGACTCTAGCACGAAAGTCCATAATTAATATTTCATCCGGTAAAGCTACCGAGAATTCGACCCGATCTAGTACCGGATTGACGCCAGGTGGCTGATTCTAGCACCAAATTCCATAATTAATATTTCATCTAGTCACTTCGTGCCGCCGCCGGGTGTCCATCCAAAGAGAGGAGAGGCGCGTGAAGTTGAAGAGCTTACTAATGAAGACAAGTGGGCCAAGATGGTGGATCGGGTCAAGTTGAGCCGACAAGTCGACTCACTACACTCACCGGAGAAGTGAATACGGGCGACGACGCGTCAACTCGGTACAGTAATCCGTCTCTCAATCTCCGAAAGCTCAAATTCATCCCAATTAACAACAAATCCAGGGAAAAAAAAGCCCAATTTTTCACAAAAACCAAATAAAATTTCCATTGAGGAACTCTTAATAATTTACAAGTAACAACAATATTATCAAACAACGACGAGCTACATCTCAGCTCCGACTACAAAACAATTTGGGTTTTGAATAAGAATACCAAATGCAATTGGTACAAACCCAGAATTCAATACAACCATTAACGAATTAATTAATCCAGAGGAAGCCAAAGAGCAAATCGAATTAGATAAAAGCGCTGTTTCCGACTTTACAACTGTACAAAAAGGACCACAAATTCAG
The DNA here is from genome assembly GCA_019916065.1 of Vitellaria paradoxa. Taxonomy (NCBI): domain Eukaryota; kingdom Viridiplantae; phylum Streptophyta; class Magnoliopsida; order Ericales; family Sapotaceae; genus Vitellaria; species Vitellaria paradoxa. The sequence goes on from CM034243.1 coordinate 32,840,128, forward strand.
AGGGAATTTGGGAGGGAGGAGATCAGCAATCGGCATGGCCTTCCGAGTTGTACCCACTGGGAGTTTCATGAGGGGTTGTGGAGGCTGGGCTCAGGGACTCTCCGGTTTCTCCTCCTCCTCTTCTTCTGCCGAGCCCTACGGCGACCGACGAAACCGATTTGACGAATTTGGTGAACATCCTCAGCTTGATCTGCCCTCTTTTCGGTGGAAGAGTTGCTTGTGACCTTTGCCTGGTTGTGTTTTCCATCTTTGGAAACTGCGTTATAACAGATGAGAACGGAGAGAGGCGTTGATGAGTTCTCTCCGTTACTTTGAAGAGAGAAAGAGAGAGAGAGATTGTGCAAACGAAGAGCGAGCTTTGTGGGAGTTTGTGCTGAGCAGAATGAAGAGCGAGAGATTGAAGCAGAGTTATTTATAGAATTGTACGAGTGAATGGGGGGACTGGCCCGATTGGGGACTACGGATCAAAGTGAATTCCTTGGCACCCAAGCTTTGGGAGAGGCCTCGTTGGCGTATGAGACAAGCACTTTTTTTTCAGACACGTGGCAGTGTGTATAATATTTTAAAAAAAAAAAAGCAACAACAAAACAAAAAAACAAAAGAAAACGAAGCAAACGTACTTGTCCAATGATCTTATCTATTTCCAGGGTAATCCGCAAATTAGAGGGTGTTTGTTTAGTAAAAATTCGGTCAAAAAAATATTGTAAAAGTATAAAAATTTAATATAGAAGTGATATGCGATAATATTTAATAAAAATATATAAAAAATTAATAAAAATTAGTAAATTTTGATTAATGGTAACTAATCAAACATTCTCGAGCTCCATTGGATTCAAAAGAGTTACTGACTTTTTTTAAATTTTTTATTTTATATAACTTTTTCATCAAAATTTAAATTTTTTTAAAAAAAATTATAATTTTTAAGCGTGTTTATTGTATTTGTAAAAAAAAAAAAAATTGAAAAGTTCATATCTATTCGACTAAAAATTAAAAAAATTAACTTTTTTGTTACTTTTTTAGCCAATCATCTAATTTTTACTTAGACACATGAGAATTTTGTAATTTTTTTTATGAATACAATTAAAACACCTAAAACTTACAATTTCTAAAAAAATTTCAAAATTTAGGTAAAAATCATAAAAAACGAAAAGTAATTTGTTAAAAACTTTAAATTCGACAAAAATCAAGTCATTACTAGATTTCATTTGGCATCAAAAAAAAGTATAACTTTGTAATAAGGTGCAGTTACATGTCATATTAGTTTTTGGTTAGATATTTGGTAAAAAAATTTTAAAAGTTAAAGAAATTTGATAAAAATTAGAAAAAAAATTTAGCGATTAAAAAAAATTTATAAGAGCAAAAAAATCTGTTTGATAAGAAAGTTAGGGGAAATTATTAAGAATTAATTTTCTTTTTTTAATAAAAATTGATGAGCCAAGAACCATTCCAAGTGAAGGTGGAATCCAGCTGTATCCAACCATATGCATATTCTTACGCAATATTTAAGAGGATGGCTTCGGATTCCAGAAGGCAGGAACTAATATGTTTATTTTGCCACGTGCCTAATATGGTTGCCTAACATTTTTTGGTGTATTTAGAGTTGTATAAATTTATAAAAATTAATGTCTCGTACTTTATGCAATGAATAAAAAATTTAAATTTTACATTCTTATAATTCATGTTTATAAGAATTTGTAAAATTTTATTTTTTTAACTCCAAATAGCACCTTTGTGTGAGTTGAAATATGAAAGGCACCAGGAGCAAAACACATAAAGAAATCATTTAAGTGCAAAAAAAATTAATTCTTTAAAATTATCATTCAATTATAATTTATCATTTAAGTAAATTTATTAGTAAAAATTAATACTATAATAGTTGTGTTTGGAGTTAAATAAAATAATACAAATTCTACAAATTTCTACAAACATAAATTACGAGACAATAAAATTTAAATTCTCAACTTACTGCACAAAACCCGAGACATTAACTTTTACATTTTATATAATTTTATGTAACTCTAAACACACCTAATATAGTATAAATTTTGAAGAATAAGTTTATTTGCACTTCACAAATAGTCTGTCACACTTTACCTTACATTTTTTCATTTAATAAAATTACTAAACTCTCCTTTTTCGATTAGTTATTCTCATGTATAATTTGAAGTGACATAATTAACATTTGCATGGAAAATATTTATAAATTTAAATAAACACTTTTAGACATACAAATGAATAGAAAAATATTTTTAAAGATTAAAATAAATTTTATTTATATTTATATTTTTAACAATCAAATAAAATAATATTTTGTTTTATTCTATAGTTTAATCAAATAAAAAACTAATTTCTTTCACTCTTTTTATTTATAATTTTTTGTTAATTTAACTTTAGTCACTATTCTTAAGATCATTTAATAAGATATAATATGATTTTTCCGATTCTCATAATTTACTAATATATTTTGAAAATAATATAATTAAAAAAATGTAAGAAAAATGTAAATGTGATAAATGTTAAAATAAATAAATTCTGAAAGTTTTGTAAAAAAAAAATAATAAATATCATGATGATATACATAATGGCAAAAATTTTTCAATAAATTGACACAAAATAAGTTATTTTTTATTTGATTAACTTATAAAATAAATTAAAATTTATTTTTATATGATTACTAAAAATTTAAATGAAAATAAAATTTATTTTAATTTTTAAAAATATGTTTTTTACATAAAATTTACAAAAATGAAAATGAAACAACTTATAAATTTAAATTTTTAATTATTTTTTACCTCTACTAACTTTTCTCACAAATTGTAAATTCAAAATAGAATCATTGAATTTTTTTCTCAACATTTATGTATCGGAAAAAATAAAACAATCAAAAAATATTTAATTAAGGAAATTAATGAACCAAAAAATTAATTTTTAAAAATACAAACAGATTTATCAAATAAACCATAAATATCTGAATTTTTTTATAATAACAAATATTTTATTTTGAAAAAATGTAGAATTAGAAATTTTCGCCTTATTTGCATAATTATTTTTTTTTAGAATTAAATTGTAATTGCCTGCCCATTTATCAAAATATTTAACAAAAAATTGTAAGTTGCATTTACTATATATTTTATTAAAAATAATTTGTATTATAAATAAAGATATTTATAACATTATAATTATGGAGCTGTTTAGACAACCAACAAAGTTAAAAAATTTTCAAAAAATTTCAAAAGTTTCAACTTTTTTAAACTCCAAACAATTCTTACTTTTTTAAAAAATTTATCAAATCAAAATCCGTTAGAACAAACCAAAATGGTGCATTCTAACGGATTTTGTTAGATTTTTTTAAATTTTGAACTGACATTTATACAAAAAAATTTCACAAAATTTCAAAAATTTTCAAGATTTTTCATTAAAATTTTATCACGTGTCACTTTATATAGTTTTTAACAACCTCATATCAAATCAAATATAAACATCTAACTATCATTTCAAAATAATTTTTTACACTCTAAATTTTAAAACAATTTCACTTTTGGTTTTTCTTTTTTTTTTATTTGAGACTCCAAACGGCTCCTAGATCTTGAATTGAATTTTGTACGAGGACTTTTATGACATTAAAAGTATATAAAACATTTGTGAAAAGTGGTATGGGCAATTGTGTAATTTTAACTAATAAAAAATAAATAAAATTGAATGTAAGAAGTTATTTTTTTGGATGCAAATAGTCTCACCCAACTTTTAAATAGATATAAGAGAGACTTTTTTATATGACTCATCATTAAATATTATCAAAATTACCCTTTTTAATAGTCAAAATTACGTTTCGGCCATTGTAACACTTCACAGCGTCATTTTCTGTCTCAAACCAGAATTTTTTAGACTGTCCAACATTTCTCAAAATTCTAGTGTTCCATCTTATGGTTTTTTTTTTCCTCCTTTTTTTTTTTTTTTTTTGAATCTTATAGAATTACGAATGACAAATTAAAGTTCTTTTAATGTTTTAGCGAACGTCACATAAAAAACATAAGTGGATTCTTAATTTGTGTAAGAAGAAATTTGGGAATGTTTAGTAATTTTATTGATTTTATTATCTTATTCTCTAAAATATGAAGTGGGTTAAATCGGTTGTATTTTTTTTAACACTAAATGTGAAAATATAAAACATCTTATTTATAACTTGGATTTTATACTTAAAAATTATATTTTATATTAAGTATATAAAGTATATATTAAGTTTTTTTCAAATAAATATGATTAATTTTATAAATATATATTTTGTAATAATATAAATCTAAAATAATATATCAAAATACATCAATTTAAACGCATAATATACCAATGGAAAAATCAACAACAAATTCACAACTAGGGATGTACTATGGATCTACTTATATCAAAATTACTATTTCAACCTTAAGTTCCGTCATATATTAATTTTTGAATGTCAAAACTGTCCAATTAAATACACTTAATTTATAAATTATTTTTTTACTATTTATCTCACAATCTTTTTTTTACAACTTAGTGATTTACGATATTAGCAATAACTAAATAAAGTTAAAATTATAATTAATAACGTAAAAATAAAAAAAAATTATTATTTGATATTTAAGTGTTGTATATATCATTTTTCTAGTATTTATATTTTTATTTTTATGGTAGCGTTTGGAGTGATAAAAAAAAAAGAAAAAAAATGAGATTTTGGGAAATTTTTATGTTTCTTTTTTTCAAATCATGTTTTTTGGAGATAAATAGTAGTAAACCGTTAGAATAGGTTTCCAAGTTTGTTCTGACAGATTCAAAAAATCTCTGTACATCTAATATCTCTCTTTCTCTCTCCAAATTGTATTTTTTGGAAATAAACTGTGGTAAACCGTTATAATGGCTTTCTCAAATTCGTTTAACAAATTCAAAAAATTTCTGCATCCCTAATATCTCTCTCTCCAAATCGTATTTTTTTAAGAAAAATAATGGTAAATCGTTAAAATGATTTTTTCAAATTCGTTCTAATAAATTCAAAAAATTATATGAGCCCAAACCATAATGGTACTCTTTCGAAAACTTCAGACACGAAGAATATGATTGCCAAAAATAATTTTTGCAGTCGATTAACGTTTTGTTAGATTTTCTTCTTTTTACTAAAATATTGAACTTTTTTGAAATTAGTGAAGATAGAAATGTGTAAATATATAATAGAAAATTTTAGTAATTTTTAAAAATTGTTAGAATTTTATTTTATTTTATGCTGTTTTTTGGCATACCAAACGTGTGATATATGGGTGAGTTTGGAGTGAGATAAAGTGAGAGTTCGTAATGCGTACAGTGAAAGAAAAAAATTGATATAATATAAAATTAACAAAAATTTATAAACTTTTTAGAATCTGTTTACAAATCAAACGAGGCCTAACGAAATTTAAAAAACTTATCACGCTATTTCTATGATTTTAGAGAAAATTGCACTGATTTTAAATGCAGGGACGGAACCACCGTACCAAAGGGGGCTCAGCTCCCCTGAGAAAAAAAACACTGTATATATATATATTATAATTATTTTTATAAATATATTTCTTTAAAATCGCACCCTTGATATACAATTTTGATGCTTTGATAGTGGTAAAAAATGAGATAAAATAAGATAAAGTGAGATAATGAGTGTGTTTAAAGTTATATAAATTTATAAAAATAAGAGTCTTGTATTTTGTGTAGTAAATAAAAAATTTAAGTTTTATATTTTTGTAGTTCGTATTTATAGAAATTTGTAAAATTTTATATTTTTTAACTCTAAATAATGCTAATTTGTGAGTTCTTGATTCGTATAATAAGATAAAAAAAATAAATAATTTTTAATATTTTTTAACAAATTTTAATAAATCAGACAGACGCTTTACCTCACTGGCCACCACAGTGACCATACAGTAAATTTCTCTCTCCCTCTCTCTCAAAAGCTGCAACCGTATAGTTTTTTTTTTTTTTTGTCTTTGTTTGACTTTCTCAACCCACTCCCACTCACTCCACAGGTCTAGAAGCTTTTTTTTTTTTTTTTTTTCATCCTAGCATCACAATGGCCATGTTAGAAGGCATCCAGCAGAGACACTTGTTATAAGGTGTGAAAGTATAGAGATTGTCAAGAATAGGAGGGTAGAGGAAGACCTAAGAGAAGTTGAAAAGAAATCATTAAATATGACCTAACCTACCTAGATTTATCGGAGGACATGTTCCTAAACAGATCTAATTGACGTCGATAAATCATATAGTCGACCCCACCTAATGAGAAAAATTTGGTTTGATTTAGTTTAACATCGCAATGACCGCAAAGAGGAGTGCAAAAGATCTAAAGGAAGCTGATTTGAAAGGGAAGAAGGTGTTTGTGAGAGTTGAGTAGCCGTTCCAACCATCAAGTACTCGATGGGTCATGGTGCCAAAGTCATCTTGTCTTCTCATCTAGTACGCCAAAGTCACTTTGGATTAATCTTTAATCTGAAACTAAAATTTCGCGGACTCTCTGATTCCCTCTTTTTTTTTTTTCTAAGTAACTTTGAGGTCCTTGCTTCTTTTCCCAATTGGATTTGAGTCATGTATACCTTGTAACCATTTTTGTTTGTCTAAATTCTCTCTGTGTTTATCTTGCTGATAGGAGTCATTTTTTTGCGGTTTGACGTTATTTAAGGGTTCAAACTTTGTTTTGGTTGTTTATACGGCTGAGTTGTTAATTTTTTATTTTTTATTCATTTATAATTTTACCTTAATTAAATTTTTTTTTGTGCATCTTGCTCTCATAGTTTTTTTTTTTTTTTTTTTTTTTTTTTTTTTGCGGCACTTTAACTCTAATTGTTATTCTAATTTGTATTAAATGACATTTGCAATTAATGTGATGGGTATTGTTAATTTTTGATTTTTTTGTCCACTTATAATTTCACTCTAATTAAATTTTTTTGTGTATTTTGACCTGATTTTTTTTGGGTGCACTTTAAACCTAATTATTATTCTAATTTGTAATAATTAGTATTCACAATGTGATAAATATTGTTAATTTTTTATTTTTTGTTCATTTATAATTTCACTCTAATTAAATCTTTTGTACATTTAGGGTTAAGAATCAAGTTGAGTCAAGAATACCAATACCTCCTTCCATATTCTTTGATTTGTGAATCATATTAATGGGAAAGGCATCTACAATTTATAATTTTTTCAAATGAGAATGTCCAAACTCTTTGCAAGTTGATGGTAGTGATGCACCATTACATTTCTCTAATAATATTGGAATTGTAAGTTTTAAAAATTCTCAAAAAAAAAAAAAATCTCGAAAAATTGAGCGCAATCAAATTAGACTATTAAATAAATCTAATAATTGAAAATTTACAAATGTGAAATCATGAGTTTTGTTATTATATTGATGTGATTTTTAAAATAAGAAAGAGAGAGTTTGGCATACATAAAGACCAAGTTCTCATTGCGAAGTCAAAAGCAACATGTAGCCTATGCAAGCATTGGAGATGAAGTCATAAGGAGTACTGTAATGGGTTTTAATACAATTTCTAATAAACTTTATGGGATACCAAAGATGGATAGATTGGAGGGCACAAAGAATTTGGTGAATATTTTTATAATATTTAAAATGGTTGTGAAGTAACAGATTAAAGAATAAAAAGTAAAATTGCATGTTTAAAAAGTTTTTTAAAAAATTTTGCTTGACACTTCCAATATTTTAGCCATGATATGACTTTTTTTTTTTCTCACTTAGAGATAGGACCCAAAATATATACAATTGTGTTACAATGGGGGTGTTGGTAAACTCATCTACTTTCTTTCCTCTTCTCCACCTCTTCCTTCTTCTGTTAAACTTTAGTTTAGGCTGGATGAAAACCAATTGTGAATTATATAAGTTTTACTTTTATTAATGTAAAATTATTTGCACTGTAATTCTATGGAGGCATTTTGAGTTTTGAAAAAGTTAAAAAAGAATTAAAAATTAATATAAAAGTGATACGTAGCAAATTTTGATTGAAAAAATTAAAAACTTTTAGAATTTTTTTAAAATCTTTTGAAGGTTTCTGAAAAACTTTATAATTCCAAACAGAGCCTATATCATTTGAATGTTTGTTTTAATGCTTTAAGAATATATTATTATTATTATTATTATTATTATTTTTTTTTTTTTTTTTTGCATAATCCTTGATCCACCACCATCGACAAGTTAAGAGTCTTGGCAAAATAAATGTTTAAGTTTAATCTTTTGATTTAGGGTGAGTCTATTTATACTTCATAAATAGATTTTTGCACTCCGCGTTATTTTTTTTATTAAACAAAATTACAAAACTATCATCATTCTTCTAATCGGATATGTTGTATTCTCGACATCTAAATATTTTAATTCTTGATTTTTCCATCTTATACATTTGTAATTGGGTTTAACTAAGAGAACTTAGATTAAATTGTAGGCCACTGTTATTCAATTGAGATGATTTATTGCATTAATAAGATGGAATTTACATGGTGATTAATTGGTGGAGGTCAACCGCCTAATTGTTTTTTTTTTTTTTCATCAATTTAAAACTCTATTAACTGTTTTTTTGTTTCGTACAATCAAATTTCTAACCATATCAAATTCCCTATTTTATGTTCTTAATCTTGATTCCAAAAACATTGATTAAACTCCATTTTTTTCTCGCGGATCCGTCCTAGATTCACTGAGTTATACTTGCACGTCAAAATATCTTTCAATTTTTATAATAAAAATATGCATTTAAAGTTCCTTCTCCTTGTTTTTTTATTTTTCTTATTATTTTTTAACCCATGATTTAAAAAAAACCACTAATAAATGTGTTGAATAAAAAGGAAATGAAGAAAGAAATTGCATAGAAACCAATTAATTTTAAGGTGCATTTGGAGTGACAAAAAGTGAGATAAAATGAGACAAATTGATATAAGTTGTGAGTCTGTAATTCATACAGTAAAATAAAAAATAAATAACATTTAGAAATTTTTAATATTTTTTATCATTTTTTAAAATTTTTTGTTACTTCGAACAGAGCCTTCGTTATTTAGTTTGTAAAAAAAAATGATAATAAATTTTTTTCCTAAGAAAAGGATAATGCTAATGGTAACCCACCAAATAACTAAAAAAGAATGAAAACATCTCATTATTTTGATAATTAACCTTATTTTTTTCTTTCCATTTAAGAAATTCATTTCTCTTTTTTTTTTTTTTAAGTTACATTAGTAGCATATGCTCAGTTTGGATATCATTGGCTTTTTTATTTTTATTTTTTGCTTTTTATTAGATACACTTCTAACTTTTTTTTCCCAAACATATTATTGAGGTTTTACCTTTGGATTAAGGGAGCATTTGAAGGCACAATTTTTAGTAATTTTTAAAAATTTTTGATCAAAAGTTGTTAGTTGTTATTTTTTGTGTGTTTGGTGAAACAAGTATTAATTTTTAGTAATTTTTAGCAATTTTATGCAACTTTGGGATGTTTGATAAAGTTTTTGGTAATTTTTAAGAATTTTTAGTAATTTTTGGTAATTTTTAGTAACTTTTGGTAACTTTTAACAACTTTTGATTCAAGAAGTTCTTGAAGCAGAGTAAAAAAGTAGTAAAAATTAATAGTTTGTCAAACGCTTAAAACGTAAAAATTAGTAATTTTTTACTAAAAATTTCATTGCCAAACAACTCCTAAATGCAAAACTTTTCTGAAAGCTTTTCATATATAACTTTTGACTCAAGAAGTTCCTAAAGCAGAGTAAAAAAATAGTAAAAATTGATGGTTTGTCAAACGCTTAAAACTTAAAAATTGGTAATTTTTTACTAAAAATTTCATTGCCAAACACCTCCTAAATGCAAAACTTTTCTGAAAACTTCTATGGTTGATTATTAATTAAATAATATTATTCGTTATTTTTCATATATAAGTAATTATAGATTAAAAATGGATATATACAAGCTGCTTTTCGATTTGTGTGAGAAAATCTTTCTTGTTTAGTGTTGAATAAAGGGTATCTTCGTATGATTAGAATCTCATAACCTAATTGCAGGTGAGGGTAATATTTTTTAACTGAACTAACGGTTATTATTTGAAAAGCTTTTCTAAGAGCTCGTTTGGCCAGTCAAAACTTATCAAAAGTTACTAAATTTTAACTATTTTTTATATTTTATTCCAATAAAATTTTAACATACATTACCTTTATATCACATTTTACTAGTTTTACTGTACTTTTTTGTCAACTTTTATTCTTCCAAACAGCCTCTAAGGGAATATTTGGTTGAAAAAAAAGTTGGCTAAAAAGTATTATAAAAATACAAAGATTTAATGTAAAAGTGATATGTGACAAATTTTGATTAGAAGAAAATACGAAAATTTGGAGAAAATTAGTAGGTTTTGATTGGTTTTAGTCAACCAAACACCCCTTAAATCTGAGCTAAAGACACATGAGTATTTATTCGGTTAAAACTAAAACTAAATAATCGAAAAGTGAATTTTTTGAAATATTTTAGTTCGCTTAAAAAAATAAATAAAATAACTGAGTCTAAATGTATAGGAGATAGAGAATGAACTAGACACCGTTTGGGAAAATTAGTATGTGCTAATGGTAGTTAAAAAAAAGTTAGGCTAGTAGTTAGTTAAAAAAGTTAGCTAATTTTGTGTTTGGGAAGGAAAAAAAAAGTTATTTTTTTTAGGTTGCTAACTTATAAGGGTAAATTGACATTTTTATTCTTGAAAGTTTAAAAAAAGATTAAAATATAAGAGGATAAAAAAGTCTAGCCACTGTTGAAGCATGTGCTAATGACTACTCTTTCCAAACGGTGCCTAAAATAATTCAGTTCAGTGTGGGTTCATTCAACTCTCCAATTAAATAAAAATTATTAACTTGATTTTCATGTATATAATTTTATTATTTATATAGCCTTTTCTATTCTTTATAAAATCGTCTCATTCTATTTTGATTCGGTTTTCAAATGTATTATAAATTTATTACTTTTTACATTTATATATATTTTGATTTTTCTGTTAATTTGATTTTACAAAAAGAATAATTGGAATAAAATCAAATTAAAGCAATTTGAATTTAAAAAAATAAAATCGAAATGAAAAATCAAATTAATTAAATGGAAGAACCGAAAAGCCCCAGCTAAGGAGAGGAATTTGGTGTTAGAATTAATCCAGCATGGCAAAAATTAAGTTTTCGTGGGTCCCACAAAGAAAATTTAGTAAAACGAAATCAACGGCCATTATAAATACACAGACAAAAATGAAATGTGTACGTGTCGTGTCTCAAAGATTAATAAATCATTTCACCAATACAAAGGCCTGCACTACGGGAGATTCTTATTAAGAATTTCTTAATACTATTACTTGTACGTAATTTTCTGTAACTATTATAATTTCAGTTGAAGCGTTGAGAAAAATACTGAAAATCGTCAGAGAATACTAAAATTTCTTTAAAAATATTTATTTTTTATATTACTGTATAAATTACATACGCATATGTTTTATCAGATTTTATAATTTTTAATCAATCTAAAAAGCTCCTATATTTGCATAAAACACGCAAATGCTATAATGGGTTCGTTTGGTGTGCAATAATTTACTGAAAATTTCTAAAAATCTCTATAAATCTCTATTAACTTTATATCACATTAACTTTTTTCTCTCACTGCACGCATTACAAACTCTCCCCAAATCATAATTTATTTTAATTTATCTCATTTTTCTTACTCCAAACAAACCCAATAACATCATTACGGAGATTTTAAAAATGTACAATTACCCTGGTCCGTAGACTGGGTGCTGGTCTAAAAAGAAAAATAGATTCTCGGTCTACATTTGGCCTTTAATTTTCTTGCAACTACTACTGTTGTTGTCCCCTCTTTTGAGAATTATTTATTAAGTATGTGTTTGGAGTGATAAAAAATGAGAAAAAAATGAGATAAAGTGAGAAAAGTTATGAATTCGTAATGCGTGCAGCGAAATAAAAAAGTTGATATGATATAAATTTTTAGAATTTTTTTTATTTTTTTTGTAGATGCCAAACGCACCCTAAAAATAAATAAAAATTAAAAAACTAAGCCTATGGAAAAAGTAAAAGAGAAAAAAGGTTCATAGAAACCCAGAATTGTTCCGTGAACATAGATTTAGGTGATATTTAATTTACTAAACTTCATAAAAAGTTAACACGTTTCTTTTAATTAAATTTCGCCACGTATTATTTTTATACTAATTTTTTTAATTTTTTGTTATCTAAACACTCTCACTTAATGAGTTAAATAAAATAAAATTATTGTGTTTGAATTTTTTTTTTTGGCTCACTAATCGATTTTAATAACAAAAATATATATATAAATTTATATACACTTTTAATCCTGGGTAAATAAAAATTTCAACCGCTGAACGTTTGATGAAGTAAGAGTTTTACCATTAGATGAATGTCGGGTTTGTTGTCGGATTTACGTGCACGGATAACTAAGATTTCATAATTTTCATTAGTATTTGGCTTAATAAATTTTACGTTAGTGTTTGACTTTTTAATTATTATAATTAAAAATTATGATTATTAAGATTTTATATTTTTTTTTTGTTGAGAACTGTAATAAATTAGTGCGAGGCTCGGTTTATCAAAAAAAAAAACCCTTAAAATATAAGAATGTAAATTATAATTTAACATTTAATTTTTAAATCCCCAAAAGTTAATTTTTTTTTCAAAAAAAAAAAAAATCAATTCGTTAAGATTTTTTCTTTAAATCAATACGTGAATTAGTTATTTTTTAATTTTTTTAATGAATGTAAATAATAAACCTAAAAATTATTAAAAAATAATAAACAATTATATTAGATGAAAGTTCCCAAACAGTTAGAAATTTATTATTATATTATTTCCACAAAATTGCCTTGTGGTCCTGCCTCTTAAGTTAGTGTTTGGAGTTAAAAAAAAAAAAAAAAACAAGATAAATTGAGGAAGCGTTTGGAGCTCTAACAAAAATTAAAAGTTTTCAAAAATAAATTTTAGAATTATTGTGTAATGGTTGTTGAATGTTTAATGGTTGATTTGATATAAAATTATTAAAAATTATATAAAGTGACACGTGTCAAAATTTTAGTAAAGGATTTTAAAAAATTTTGGAGTTTTGTGTAATTTTTTGTACAAATGTCAGATCACTTTTTTTTTTAAATTCTGGCAAACTCCGTTAGAACATACTATTTTAATCAATTTCAATGGCTTTTGAAATTTTTTAGAATTTGAGACCGTGGCAGCTTTTGAGGTTTTTGGGGGCTCCAAAACGCTTTCTGAGATAAAATGTGATTTTTGATTAATTTTGGTATTTAGTATTTTTTTTCAAACCCCGTTTTTTGGATATGAATAGTAGTAAATTGTTGGAATGGTTACACCAAAACCGTTCCCATAGATTCAAAAAATTAACACTCAATGTTCTGCTTTACATACACATAGTGCCAAAACCGTGGGAATGATTTTCTAAATTTATTTTCACACATTCAAAAAAATTTGTATAAAATAGTGACAATGGTTCTCATTTGAAAACTTTTGACTTGAATAATATGATTGTCAACAAAAATTTACGCATTCGGTTAACTTTCTTTTGAATTTTTTGTTTTTCTAACGAAATATTGAAATTTTTTGAAATTAGTAAATATAAGAATGTATAAATACGTAATAGAGAATTTTAATCATTTATAGAGATTGTTGGAGATTTGTTTTGTTTGTTAGAATACCAAACGCAGCCTTGGGAAGCAAGGTTAAAGTCTCCAACGCTAGAGCAAGATACTTTATTGATAGTGACGCAATAAAATGTATCAATCACAAAGGGAGTGTATGTGCAAGGAATCAAGTAAGAAATTTGGTTTGGTTAGGTAATTAAAGAATTTTAACTTTAGCAAACACCGCACAAGAACCATTCTTATGACAAAGGACAACAGCATTAATTGTATATTTAGGGGTGTTTTGGTTAACAAAAACTAATAAAAATCTATCAATTTTTATAAATTTTTTATACTTTCTTATAATTAAATTTTGTTATATATCATTTTTATATTAAATCTATATATTTTTATTATACTTTTTGATTAACTTTTTTTTAACCAAACATTGCCTTAAATTTCTTACTTTTATAAGCATGTGAAGCTTTTTACTTTTGTACTTGGGTCCTTAAAAGGTAACCCCAGATGGACTATTATTGAACAACCACCATTCTCAATTTAAGGCATTCAGATCATGATCTAGAACGATAGAAATTTTTATCTTTACCCTTGATTGGACAACTCTCTCTCTCTCAAACAGGCGCACAAAAGAGAGAGAGAGAGAGAAGGGGGGGAAAAACTATGCAAATATTGCTCATGTTTGACAGGAAAACGAGAATAACTGAACGAACACCATTACCGCATAAAGGGGACCAAAAATATACGAATCCATGGAAAATCCCAAACACCAAAATCTCCTCGTACAATCCAACACTAAAAGCCAGTTTCCTTTCTACAAATAGAATGGCACTACATATATAGCAATTCCTTAATGACACCACTGGCATGTGACATTTATATTAACTGAAGAAAAGTGGTTAAAATCATCAAACTAGACCCTTACAAACTTATCTCCACATAATGTAATAAACTGTCACCTTCCATTCACACACACAAAATATATATATATATATATAGTTCCCCGTCATTAGAACAACAACAGGGGAGGCAGCCACCAGATGCTCTGTATTGTAGTCCTCAACTACTAGTCTGCCAAGTTAACAAAGTTTGATGAGATCATCATGGATCAGAATGGCCTTCTGAGTTATACCCACTTGGGGTTTCCTTTGGCCCTTTGGGGTTGTGGAAGTTGTGCTGAAGCAACCTCCATTTTCTCCCCCCTTTCTTATGAGCTTACCCGCCATCGACACAGCAGACCGGGCTGATCTGGCGATTTCGCAGAATATCTTCTTCTTGATCTGTCCTCTCCTCGGAGGAGGGTTTGATTTTGCTTTGTTCGGGGAGTTTGAGGTTTTGGTTTCCATTTCTGTGAATTGGGTCTGAACGATTTTTAAGAATAAAAATAAAATGAAAGGTTGGGTTAGTAGTGTGGTAGGTACAGGCATCTGACCTCCAATATTGATGATGAAAGTGTTGGGAATAGGATTAACGGCAACCCATTTCCCACCATGGAGAACCTGCAATCCGGGGACATCATCTTGAAGGAGGATTGTGATTAAATTAGGATCGGTGTGTCCTGGCAATCCGTAAGTCAATTCTGGCTGAGGACACGCTGGATAGTAATTCATGGCCATGTGTGGCCCGTGCTTCCCTAATTGCTTCTTTATGTAATCTCTCTTCAGCCCCAGGCTCTGTGATACTGCTTCAAGCAGCTTCAGAACTAGCCCTCTCACACTGCTGCAATACTTGGCTACCTCCTCCCTATATAATATCCATCAATCAATCACATATACATTAACCTTTCCTCTCTACTTAAATTAATAAATATATATAGAGAGTTACTAATTACCTGAAAGATGGAGGATTTGTCGGCCATTCATGGACATAGTCTTGGAGTGGGTAACAATGGAGTCTCAAGAAATCTCTCCAGTTGGGGACTTTCTCTGTTTTAACATTGAAACTAGTGGACAGCCTGGTTGTTTTGGAAGGGTCATCCGAGTGATTCTTCAACCTCTCGCTTTCTGGCAACTTGAAAAATTCTCCAGCTATACCTAGTACATTACTGATCATTGTCTCCGGTATCCCGTGGTTTTTAACCTGATCCATGTCATATATATTAAGTTATATATACACACAGTCATTAGCAGCGAAATAATTAATTAACGTTAATACAGTTGGGATGTATATATACCGATAGATACAGAGTCATAGTGATACCTGAAAGAAACCATGTTGTTGGCATGCTAGCCCAATCTGGGTAATGACACGAGAGTGTTCAGAGGCATCGTGGAGACCCTCGAGGTCGATGAGAGGAATGGAATCGTCGGAGGTGTGAACGTCGACGAGATTGGGACGTTCGGAAATGGGGCGGATGTAGTTTGAGGGAAAAAATTTGTTGGCTTCAGCGGCCACAAGGTCAGTTAGCAGCATCTTCCTTGCACTACCTGCACCGGGCATGGCTACTCTCTCCCCGATGAATGATCGATCGGTCTGAAAATTATTAATGTTCTAAATGTTTCGGGTTGACACGATCTGGCCAGCCGCGCGCAACCTTTTTATAGAGGAAATGGGTCCCTTCTTTCGTGCATAAAATGCGTGTACTGATAAATTATTTTAAATGACGGTCGTGTAAAATATTTACTGTCATTTTAATAATATAAATATTTATTAATTTACAACTAATATCACACAAATTAAATAAATTTTTTCAACTAAAGTGTTTGTCTTATCATTATTCATTAGTAAGAGGTGTTTGATTAGTAAAAATTTGACTAAAAAGTATAATAAAAATACAAAAAATTAATATAAAAATGAAATATGATAAATTTTGATTAAAAAAATAAAAAAATAATAAAAATTAATAAATTTTAATTAATTTTAACCACTCACAAACAATTTCTAATTTGTTTGGGATAGCAGATACACTGGCAAGATTCCTTACGCAATTTAATGTGGATTTTTCACTGTACAAAGCCGGGAATTTAAATTAACAAATTAAAAAAAAATCTTGATATGTACCAAAGCCGGGAATCAGAATAGACGGTTGGGTGTTATGCTGCTACGTGTAAAGCTGTCATTGCGTGGTCCCAAGCACAGCAGACACTTTGCGCAGAGGATGGACGAGAGAGAGAGAGAGAGAGAGAGAGAGAGAGAGATCATCACCGACCTTATCTTCCACGTCAGATCAGATGTTCTGGTATATGCAACATTTGTTAGCACTCGGTGGAAAAATCCCAAATTTAATGAATTTTTTTTTATTAATATGGCTCAATTTCTCACAACCATTAATATTATTATGAAAATAAAAATAATATTTTTAATAACTACAACTTAGTTAAATAAATTTAATTTGACATATTTTAATATTCCTTAAATACCTTTTTTAACCATTCACAATATTTATATGTATATTTTTATTTTTTTAAATATCATTTAATTACATATAATTTATTAAACTCCATTTAAAATTAATCAACCAATATTTTCATGTGTTTCAATAATTTTTTATTTTAAAATTTGTTTCGTAAGTTATATAAAATTAAAAAGAATATATTTAGTTAAAAAAATTCACACACACAATATGTACACCTACATCTAGTGTGTGATAAAAGTGAAGTAGAGTTACACTAGAGCACAAATTACTTTTATATTTTATCAAAATTCTCAATTCAAAAATTTATATTTTAAATTGTCTCATTTTATTTTAATATTTTAAAATTATAATTATTAAAATTTGACAAAAAAAACATTATTATCTATCACACACAATGAAAAATGTGACATTTAGTATCAATAAATTTGACAAATAAAAAAGTAAGTCGATATAAAAATATATAAGTAACATGGAATGATTTAGAAATAACAAATATTAAAATGAGATATAGATAAAGTTCAAAATTTATAAGTATAACTTATCCCTATTCGCTATGTTAATTTGTAATAACGGTAACTTATTTTTTATAGAAAAGAAAAATGAAAAATATAGACCATTTGATGTCTAATTGGACACTTGATAATTTAAAATGGTTATAGTAAGGTATTGAGAAATAAAAAAATAGAAGATTAGAATTAATTAATAACTTTAGTAATTCATAAGTGTCGGATCCTTCTTTTTATATTTATATTTTCTATGATTATATGTAAAACGTGCGTTTGGGGTTCACTGACATTCATATTTATATTTATATTTTCTATGATTAAATTTTACAAAAAGTTATAAATTTTTTTTTATTTTTTTAATTAAATTTTATCACTTGTCATTTTTAATTTACACCAATATTTTTAATTTTTTTTTTTTTTTTACCATCCAAACACCATCGTAACCAATCATAAAAGAGGAAGACAGAGGTGGTCATGGGTGCGTCTTTCTTCGAAATATCTTGCAATGGAAAATGATATTTAGCTGGCAAGGCTCCGTCCATATTACTCTTCATGTTTGTACATGCTCCACGCACTCTCCATTTGTTGGTTTGGAAGTCTCTGCGCGGGTCAATACAGATGAAGGTGGTTGGATGCACAATTTTGAGAAAAAATTATTAACTTTTAATTTTTGAGTATTTGGTAAAGTATTAATTTTTATCTTTTTTTACTCAGTTGAAATAATTTCTCAGCTCAAAAGTTATAAAAAATTACTAAAAATTTTATCAAATAGCCAAAAATTATAAAAAATTGTTAAAAATTACAATTTATTTCACTAAATATATTAAAAATTACAATTAACAACTTTTGATAAAAAAATATAAAGAGTTATTAAAAATTGTGCTCTCCAACGCCCTCTTAGTCTCATTACATAATTGCCTAAGTCACCAAATTAATTACAATATTTCTGAAAATAAGCACTTATTGCCATCAATGATCTCTTGGTCATTACAGTGACCACCAAATTAACAAAACTATGAGGAGAAGTATCACAATAAGTTAGAGAAAGAAGAGGAGGATGAAGGAAAAACAAGTTGAATTGTAAAGGATAAAAAATCAATTTTTGTTCAGTGATAAAAAATCACTACCGGAGCTACTCATCGTATCAACAGGAAATGCAAAAACTGACTTACCGAGCACAAAGAAAACAGAGGTTATAGTTAGAGTGGGGGCTCCCGACTAAAAAACTCTCCGATACTTAAGTTAGCAAAAGCTTTAGAGAGAATAAAGGAATGCAGTGTAATAATCAATGCACTAAGTTGACGATAGTGAGTATACCTGAATTTTGGAGTTAAATGTGGTATTTATAATGTGATGAAATAAATAAAGTAATATGCAAAAATTGGATTGCAATGATACCTCCTAATATACGCTCCTTATTTTCCTTTAAATGCTTTTTCACTTCTCATTTAATACCTTCACTTTGCAATAAATGCACGTGCGCAATTGGGGGCGTCTTAATAGACTGAATACAGTTCTAGAAGTGGAGGTGGGTGGCTAACATTAAATGCCAGATGATATAAGTTTCATAGGCCGTGTGGTAGTGTAGTACATAAAGTAATTATACAACGTAACTAGTAAACTATTTAATCCCAATTTAACTAGAATATACCCCTATTCGGGGGTGCAATTTATGGTCGGGGGACCACTCTTGTGGTTGGGCAAATTATTTTTATGCCTCACATTGATTTATTTTAACCAATAATTATGTTAAATTATAAAAAAAAGAAGAAGAAAATTCCCATATGCTCCTTTATTCTATTTGATATGAAAAAGAAAAAAAAAAACTCAAAATTACCTTCCTGGCATTTACTTAGTGGCAAAGGACTCAACAAATGTAACAAGCAACATCAACTTCTAGACGAATGAATGGTTTGTTTTAGAAAAAAAAAAAAAAAAAAATTCTCTGGAAGATTGACTGTTTCTGTTTGTTGGGTATCATTGTATGCTTGCCCGCACGTGAATGTGTCTCCACCTGACTAACATTATTCTTGTGCGTGGTGGATAAATTCCACCTACAAACTCAGTTTTAACATGATTTGTTAAGTTAAATTAGTTAAAAAAAAGTTGTATATTTTTACTTTTTTATTATATTTAGTTTATTACTGCATAAAATGTCATACACAAATATTACAATAAACATTAACTTCTAGACGAATGAATGGTTTATTATAAAAAAGAAGGGGGGGGGGGGAATACTCTAGAAGATTGACTGTTTCTGTTTGCAGTGTATCATTGTATGCTTGCCCGCACGTGAATGTGGATCCACTTGACTAACATTATTCTTGTGTGGGGGTGAAGAAACCCCACCTACAAATTAAAATTTGGCTTAGGAGATGTTTGGAGTTCTAAAAAAAAAAATTAATGAATAAGATTGATGTGATGTAAAAATGATAGATGATAAAACGTGATTGAAAAGATTTAAAAACTTTTGAAATTTATACCGATCATAGTATAATGGGTTTGTTTGGAGTAAGAAAAAATGAGATAAATTGAGATAAATTGTGGTTTGGGGAGAGTTCCTAATGCGTGCAGTGAGAGAAAAAAGTTGATGTGATATAAAGTTAATAGAGATTTATAGAGATTTTTAGAGATTTTCAGCAAAATATTGCACACCAAACGCAGCCAATATCAAAATTCTTCACTAAATTGATCAAAAGAATTAGGTGGGCGTGCAGGTAACAGAAAGTGAAATAATTTATAAATTTATAATTTATGTAATGAAATAAAAAATAAATAATTTTTTTAACTTTTTTTAGTACGACAAAAGGGCCTTGAATTGTGAAAATGTAACTTATCTTGCAATTGCAAATGTGCTTTGCCATACATAATTGCTTTTTTTTTTATTTTAATATTAAAGTGTTAAATTATTTTTCAGGACAGCTGTATTCACAGGAATAAAATTTTTTTAGGGGCATCAAAGTAAAAGCGTAGCGATTTTTCATGTGAAATTTATATGACTCCATAATTAGTATTTTATTCGGTAAACCTACCGAGAATTCGACCCGATCCAGTACCGGATTGACGCCAGGTGGCTGATTCTAGTCCCTTCGTGCCGCCGCCGGGTGTCCATCCAAAGAGAGGAGAGGCGCGTGAGGTTGAAGAGCTTACTAATGAAGACAAGTGAGCAAAGATGGTGGATTTGGTCGAGTTGAGCCGACAAGTCGACTCACTACTCTCACCGGAGAAATGAATACGAGCGACGACGAGGCAACTCGGTACAGAAATCCGTCTCTCAATCTCCGGAAGCTCAAATTCATCCCAATTAACAACAAATCCAGAAAAAAAAGCCCATTATTTGACAAAAACCAAATAAAATTTCCATTGAGGAACTCTTAATAATTTACAAGTAACAACAATATTATCAAACGACAACGAGCTACCTCTCAGCTCCGACTACAAAACAATTTGCGTTTTGAGTAAGAATACCAAATATAATTAGTACGAACCCAGAATTCAATAGAACCATTAACGAATTAATTAATCCAGAGCAAGCCAAAAAGCAAATCGAATCAGAAAAAAGCGCTGTTTCCGACTTTACAACTGTACAAAAAGTCAGATAAAAGCGCCGCTTCCGACTTTACAACTGCACAAAAAGGACGACAAATTCAGAGCGAATTTGAGAGGGAGGAGATCAGCAATCGGCGAGGCCTTCCGAGTTGTACCCACTGGGAGTTTCGCGAGGGGTTGTGGAGGCTGGGCTCAGGGACTCTCCGGTTTCTCCTCCTCTTCTTCTGCCGAGCCGTACGGCGACCGACGAAACCGATTTGACGAATTTGGCGAACATCCTCAGCTTGATCTGCCCTCTTCTAGGTGGAAGAGTTGCTTGCGACCTTTGCCTGGTTGCGTTTTCCATTTTTGGAAAGTGCGTTATGAAACAGGGAGAACGGAGAGAGGCGTCAATGAGTTCTCTCTGTAACTTTGAAGAAACAGAGAGAGAGAGAGAGAGAGAGAGAGAGAGAGCAAAAGAATAGCGAGCCCTATGGGAGTTTGTGCTGAGCAGGATGAAGAGCGTGAGCTTATAGGAGTATCTAGCGGTGAATGTGAGGTTGGTCCCGATTGGGGACCACGGACCAAAGTGAATTCCTTGGCCCCCAAGGTTTGGAAGAGAGGCCTGTTTGGCGTATGAGACAAGCACTTTCTTTTTATCAGACACGTGTACTGTCATCTGAGGCATTTAAAACATATATAAAATAAAAAAAACACGTGCTTGTCAAATATCTCTCAATGGAAATTCTAGATTAATTCCGTAAATTATATATCAACCTGTCCTCCTTAGATTCGGCTAATTTAACATGTCTTTTATTTAGCAGAAATGTTTGAAAATGCGAATGAAAATGAAATACAATGATTAAGCATCCATTTAACATAACAAAAAATTCTTAAAAATATTAAAAATTTTTAAAATTTTTAATTTTTTCTGACACATTTGGTAATCTTATAATTCATAAAATTTTTATAAATTTATATGTATCTACATATTTTAACAAATTTTTACAAATTTAAATAAATTTTTTATAAATCCCAATAATATTTTATATACTCCATAACTTTTTTACAAATTCTAAAAAGTTTTTACTACTTTCAATAAATTTTGACATAAAACCATTTCGACGGAATAAAAAAAATCGTTTGAACGATTTCTCTTTTTAAAAAATTGACGCAAAAATTAAAAATTTTTATTATTCATATCTAAAAAATATAATTTGTTGGTTACGCGCCAAATATCAAAAATTTCTCAAATTATATTTTTTGCTATTTTTCGTTGCATCAAATGGATCTGAATATCCCTTTTCTTTTTGAAGGATAAAAAATTTTTCCTTTATAAAATCTTGTTTAATTAAAGAAAAATAAATGTGTAAATATATATTTTTTGATTAAAATTTTATAAAAAATTATTCAAAAAATAAACAGAATGCACTTGTAATATTTTTCTCTCCACTTCTTCTCTTCTTCTTTCCCTCTCATCTTTTCACCCAAAGTTGGGACGCAAAAAAATGATAAGTTACTAGAAGAAAAATATTCATTCTAACTTTTTCTTCTCTCCACTTTCCCTTTAAACCAAATAAGAAGACCAATATTCCTTCAAATTTTCTCTCACCTCCTTTCCTCCTTTCTATTCTGCTGCAAATCAATAACCGATTTGGTTCAAATTTTAAAAATAGTCAACGCAATAATTTGATTGTTGAGTGGATATAGTTTTTAATTGAAGTTGAATCAAGCAATTGTAAGTGATGTTTGAATGGCTAAAAGTAAAAAAAAAAAAAAAAAAAAAGAAGCACAAAAAATGAATGTAAATGTGATATACGATAAAATTTGACTGTAAATTCGTAAAAGTAATCTAGCGATTCTTAGAATTAACCGTAAATTCGGAGGTCTTATGTTCGAATTCCGCTGGTTATTATCCTGTCTTGCCCAGTACTTGAGTCTTGCGGGTGAGATTAAGCACCCCCAATTTATCCATCGGTTATGCAGTTTGTTGAAAATTACAATTACTCTGTCTTACTCGGTGCTTGGGTCTTGTGGGTGAGTTCAATCACCCTAATTTATCCATCGATTACGTAATTCGTCGAAAGTTGTAATAAACTGGTGCAAGTTCCAAGTTATCAAAAAAATTTTGATTGTAAACAAATTAAAAAAACATAGATAAAAGTTTGTGAGTTTTGATTAGTTTTACTAAATCAAACATTCCTGTAATTTATGTTTTACATTTCTATTGTCTACGCGTCCCAAGATGCATATTTATAACAGAGTTTGAAATTTTGAAAAAGTTTAAAGAAATTAAAACTTCTTATAAAAATGATAGGAAATGAAATTTAATCAAAAGAAAATTTGAAATTTTTGAAAACTTTTTAAGATCGTTTAAAAAAATTTGAAGGTGAGTTAAAAAAAAAAAAAAGGAAAACAAAAATTGAAGGTGCAAAGTAAGCCTGCGTGATATCTCTTCGGCAGCCCATGGCTCAAGCATCTTCAGAAGTGGCCCTCTTACACCGTTGCAATGTTCCCCCACCTTCTCCTTCTATCCACCAATCAATGATACATTAGCTTCTTATCTCTCTCTCTCCCCTCCTGTTTTTTCTTTTTGTCTGTGTCATTATTGTCTCATGTTGGGTTTGCTTTCTCTCGAGCTTTTTGGTACCATCTCTCTCCGGCTGCTTTTGCACGGCTAGCTTTGAGCCGTTGGTAGATTGCGTTTCCAAGAATTACAATAAAAATACAAAAATTTAATAAAAAAAATAATATATAATAAAATTTAATTGAAAAAAATATAAAAAAGGTAAAAGTTAATAAATTTTAATTAGTTTTGACCATTTAAACACCTCCAAAATAGCATAATATTACGTTTTCAGAGTATATGAAACTCAATTTTAAAACACATTTTTATTAATAATATTTTGCTATTTTGTTTTTTGTACAATTCTCAATTTTTTACCTTATTAACAGCCAAAAAAATCAACGGGAGAAAAAGAAAGAGAACAATAGATAGGTTCTACATATTTTTCAAATAATATTTTTATACAAAATTTTAATTATATTATTCTTTCTCGCAGATGCGTGCGCATACACATGCACACGCACACGCACACACACGCACACATATTTCATTTCGTCTTTTTTTTTCCTCAAATCAAACAATTAATTGGTGTGTTTGTGTTGTATAAAATTATAAAACTTAATGTGTCGTCTTTTGTGTAATGAATAAAGAATATAAATTTTACTGTCTCGTAATTCGTGTTTGTAGAGATTTGTAAAATTTTGTATTATTTTGTTGCACTCCAAACACTGCCAATGTTGAGGAAAGAAAATTTTCCATCCAAGGTGAAAGAAAAATTCAACTTTCCTGGTTTTTCCTTTTTCTATCTTTTCATACTTCCTAACAAACTGAGTATATGTTTTGTTTGAAAAAAAATTTGGTAGCACAAAACATGATTAGAAACTGTTTATGAGCTACATTAATTTGTCCTATAACACCTCGCATACTTTGCGCAAACACCAAATTAACTATTAAAAAGGGAAAACAAACTACACTAACAGTCATTACCCACCATGTCCTAAACAAAAGGCAAAGCATTTCGAATGAATACCACAACCAAGAATCTCAACCCCCGACAGATTATACATAAATGCAAATATGTATTGACAACATTTAAGCAAAAAGGAGTAAAAAACCAAACAAACAATTTGTTTGCTTAGAATTAACGGTCCATACTGCTCTTAAAGATTTGAAAGGCATACCTTGATTGGTAAGTTGCTCTAGCCTCTAGCCAATCTCACTTCTTGCTTTGTTCGGATTCTAATAAATTAACTTGTTTACATAAACATACAAATATAATCCAGTCCAATTACAAAGTTTACATAAATGCAACCTCAAATTCTAAGTTTATAAACACAAATGCAATTCGAAATTAGCAGCATTAGTTGTCGAGGATAAAGGGTTGGGGAGAGAGCGGTAAACTATCTATCTTTGGATCACAAGAAAAATGACAAATGAATGAGATTTAAACATAAATGGAATCATATAAGACATTAACTAGTTATTTAAAAAATTTGCTATTCAATACTTTTAAGAGCTGTTAATTCAACTACATCAGTTTTTTCTTTGTCCAGCATGACTTCCTTGGAATCTATAGTAATTACATTCTTCATTCAACTTTGTGTGCAGAAAAGTAGTTCAACAGTTCTTGACAGTAATAAATCATAGTGATCTATAATCACACAACATCTAATATTAAAGCAAATTCTGATGTAACTGTAGAAGTTGAGATAAACAAACAAATCACGTGTCATTGTGGCAAGAATGGTAAATCTACCCATCAAGACTCTATCAAATTAATAAATCAAAGTTTGGTACCTAAGTGCAACAAGTATAAGATACAACTCTAACAAAAACAAAAATGTGTAACATTATATTCTATTACAAAGATTTACAAGTCATGACGCTCTTAAATTTCATGTAAATTACATCTAATTATGACACTTAAATATCCTTATGTCTTAGTTGCAACATTAATTTGAATTTTTGAACTAAAATTGATTTTATGCAACTAACAATCATGTAATAATTTTTAAAGGTAAAAATGAAAATTTACTACCATTGAAAATAAATGTCCTTATGTTTAATTACAAAATTCCATCGTCATCTCTTATGCATCCCTTATCTCTCTCTTAATCTTAAGCACACATTGAGCACACTCTTGCAAATGTGAAAAGGATTCAAACCTTATAATATTTTGATTACAAAATCATAATTGAGCAATTGTATTTAGCTTTTATCTTTAACTAAATCTTTCTTCCTCCAAACCTTCCAGTCTCTTAATAACCCAATTAGTGATATGTTAGCTTTCATCTAAGGAGTAGTAGAGTTTTTAGTTATTCAAATTTTTTATTTTTTTTAAAATACTAAATTTATCTTTTTACATTTTAATTTTTTTAGACCATAAAAGAAAATTGTTAAATTAATAAAAAATAAAAAAATTAGCTTTTTTTCAAATATAAAAAAATTAGTTTTTATTAAGTAACTAGTCACTAGCTACAAAAAAAAATAATAATAATAACGCTCTTTTTTCCTAACTAAATCTTAATTTCAATCAGAATAACAAGTGTACCATATATTCACATCAATAGTATCGAATAAAATTATACCATACAATATACTATCCTCTTCACTCATGATAAACGTTGTAATTTTGATTTATGTTAACCACTAATATTTATGTTCACAAAAAAAGAAATTCCCATAAACTTCATTATTCTATTTGATATAAAAAAGGAAAAAAAAAATACTTACCAAAACTACCTTCCTGGCATTGGCTTAAAGGCAAAGGAACCAACTCAACAAATGTAACAAGCAATATCAACTTCTAGATGCATGGTTTACTAAACTCCACCGGGGACGGTGGGATTTCTAGAAGACCGACTGTTCCTCTTTGTAGCTTATCATTGTTTGCTTGCCCGCACGCGAATGTGCCTCCACCTGATTAACATTATTTTTGGGTATGGAATTATTATGTATCCTTTTGATTGGCTTGATGGAATCACACCGGTCTCAGAATTTTATTTGAATGTAAATGGAAAAAGAGTGGTTTTGTTGTCATACGAGACGTGGTTGTGAATGAAAAATATTTTATGAAAAGTATGATATAAATAAGGAATTTATGCAAAATTTAATGAAGAATTTTTAATAATTGCTGTTAAAGCAATTATTTTTTAAGACTGCACATGCAATTAAATATTTTTAAAATGTTCAATTAAGGATGTGTACGGAGTTGTCTAAAATTGTAAAAGTTAACGTCTCGTATTTTATGCATTGATTGGGGAATTTAAATTTTACAGTCTTGTAATTTATGATTGTAGAAAAATATACAATTCTGTATTTTTTTTTTTACAGCTCCAAATATTGCCTAGTTTTATATAGGTTTTAAGCCCGCAAAAATGTATCTACTTTAAATTTTAAATCACTTAAATTTATAAATATATCCTTTTCTAAATCCATAAAATTATTTTTAAAAAATAATTTTCAATAAGTAGTCCAAAATTTTATTTAAATTTTCAAAACTTAAAAATGCAAATACAGCTAGAAAGATTTGATCATCCATGACACAAGGATTACCTTTAAAAATATGAAAATGACATTACAACCAATTATTTTATCTGATTATATTAGCCAAATAATATAACAATGATAATATTATAATGAGTTTATTATTCCAGAATATCGCTATAATATCAAAATTCTTCACTTAATTAATAAAAACAATTGAGGGGCGTTTGATTGATAAAAATTAATTAAAATTTATCAATTTTTATTAATTTTTTTATACTTTTTTCAATCAAATTGTGTCACATATTATTTTTATATCAAATTTTTATATTTTTATTGAATTTTTTTATCAAACTTTGCGAGCCAAACACCCCTAAATTGTGAAAATGTGCTTTGTTGCGCTTACTTTTTTTTTTTCCTTATATTAAAGTGTTAAAGTATTTTTTAGGACACGTGTATTCAGAGGAATAAAATTTTTTTAGGTGCAGCAAAATATAGAAGTGTAACCATTTTTCATGTGAAATTCCATAATTGGTATTTTATCAGGTGAAGCCACTGACAATTCGACCCGACCCATGCCGGGTTGACCCGTATTGACGCTACGTAGGCTGATTCTGGTTCCTTTGTGCCGCCGTCGGCTGTGAATCGAAAGAGAGGAGAGGCCCGTGAAGTTGAAGAGCTTACGAATGAAGACAAGTGAGCCAAGATGGTGGATTTGGTCTAGCTGAGCCGACGAGTGGACTCAGTACTATCACCGGAGAAGTGAATATGGGCGACGACAAGTCGACTCGGCACAGTAATCGGTCTCCCAATCTCCGAAAGCTCAAATTCATCCCAATTAACAACAAATCCAGAAAAAAGCTCAATATTTCACCAAAAAAATAAATAAACAAATAAAATTTCCATTATGGAATTTTTAATAATTTACAAGTAACAACAATATTATCAAACAACAACGAGCTACATCTCAGCTCCGACTAGAAAACAATTTGGGTTTTGAGTAAGAATACCAAATACAATTAGCACAAACCAAGAATTCAATAGAACCTTTAACGAACTAATTAATCTAGAGCGAGCCAAAGAGCAAATCGAATCAGATAAAAGCGCTGTTCTGACTTCACAACTGTACAAAAAGGACCACAAATTCAGACGGAATTTGGGAGGGAGGAGGTCAGCGATCGGCAAGGCCTTCCGAGTTGTACCCACTGGGAGTTTCATGAGGGGTTGTGGAGGCTGGGCTCAGGGACTCTCCGGTTTCTCCTCCTCTTCTTCCGCCGAGCCTTCCGCCTACCGACGAAACGGATTTGAAGAATTCGGTGAGCATCCTGAGCTTGATCTGCCCTCTTCTCGGTGGAAGAGTTGCTTGTGACCTTCGCCTGGTTGTGTTTTCCAGTTTTCGAAACTGCGTTATGAAACGGAGGAGAACGGAGAGAGTTGTTGATGAGTTCTCCCTGTAAATTTGAAGAAACAGAGAGAGAGAGTTGACGAGTTCTCCCTGTAAATTTGAAGAAACAGAGAGAGAGAGAGAGAGAGATGAAGAGAGAGTGCAAAAGAAGAGCGAGCTTTGTCGGCGTTTGTGCTGAGCAGAATGAAAAGCGTGATATTGAATCAGACATATTTATAGAATTATAGGAGTGAAAGTGGGGATTGGCCCAACTGGAGACGGATCAAAGTGAAATCCTTGGCCCCCAGGGTTTGGGTGAGGCCTGCTTGGCGTTTAAGATGAGAACTTTTTCAGACACGTGGCAGAGGGAGAGAGAGACAGAGCAAAAGAACAGCGAGCTTTGTGCTGAGCAGACTGAAGAGCGTGAGCTTGTTGGAGTATCTAGCGGTGAATGCGGGGTTGGCCCCGATTGGGGACTAGGGATCAAAGTGAATCCCTTGGACCCCAAGGTTTGGGAGAGGCCTGTTTGGCCTATGAGATAGGCTCTTTCTTTTTTTTTTCAGACACGTGTACTGTCATATGACGCATTTAAAATTTATATAAAAAAAAAACCGTGCTTGACCAATAATCTCGTCTCTCAATGTCAATTCTAGATTAATTCCGTAAATTAAATGAACCTGACCTTCCAAGGTTGGGCTAATTTAACTTGTGTTTTATTTAGCAGAAATGTTTGAAAATGTGAATGAAAATAAAATACAATGATGGAGGGTCTGTTTAGCGCGAAAAAAAAAAATATACTGAAAACTTTTTATGATCTCTAAAATTTATAAAATTTTCTAACACATTTTGTACTCCTCGTATTGTGTGAAATTTTTATAAATTTATATATATCTACGTATTCTTATAAATTTTTACAAAAATCGATAAATTTTTTACAAACTCTAATAATTTTTTTACAAATTCTAAAAAGTTTTTAATAACTTTTAATAAATTCTGATATAAAACCGTTACGATGGAACAAAAAAATCGTTTGAACAATTTCACTCTCCAAAAAATTGATGGAAAAAGATGATAAATCTACCCATCAAGACTCCATCAAATTAATAAATCAAAATTTGATATTTTAGTATAACAAGCATGGATACAACTCTAACAAGAACAAAAATGAGTAATGTTATATTTTATCGTAAACATTTGTAAGCCATGACATTCTTAAATTTTATATAAATTAAATCTAATTATGACAGTCAAATATCCTTACGTTTTAGTTGCAACATCAATTTGAATTTTTGAACTAAAATAGATCTTATGCAACTAACAATCACGTATTAATTTTTTAAAGGTAAAAAAGAAAAAAATTACTTACCCAAAATTACCTTCCTGCCATTTGCTTAGAGGCAAAGGAACCAACTCAGCAAATGTTTAACTTTTAATTAAAAAAAAAAAAAAAAACTCAACAAATGTAACAAGCAAAGTCAACTTCTTGATGCATGGTTTAGTAAGGAGGGGAGGGGGGGGGGGGTTCTAGAAGACCGACTGTTTCTATTTGTATTGTATCATTGTTTGCTTGCCCGCACGTGAATGTGCCTCCGCTTGACTAACATTATTCTTGGATGTGAAATTATTCTGTATCCTTTCCAAAATGATTCTATTAATTTCTTGGTCAAGTATATTTTTATTTATTTATTTATTTATTATATTTAGTTTACTGCTGAATAAAATATTTTTTTAAGAAAAAAATAATATTTTATTCAGCAGTAAATAAAATATCATAGAAAAATATTACAAAAAAGTAATACTTTACCTTTTACAAAATCAAAAAAAAAAATATTAACAAACGCTTAAACTAATAACAATTTTGACATTCCACGATACAATTAATTAGTTAATTTTGAGTAGATATGTTGGTCTTGATTGACTTGATTTAATCACACCAATCTCACAATTTCATTTGAATGTAAATGGAAAAAGAGTGGGTTTGTTGTCATACGAAACGTGGTTGTGAATGAAAATTATTTTATGAAAATATGATATAAATAAGCAATTTATGCAAAATTTCATGAAGAATTTTTAATAATTACTGCTAAAGTAATTATTTTTTAAGACCGCACATCCAATTAAATATTTTTAAAATGTTCAATTAATTTTATATAGGTTTCATGTCCACAAAAATGTATCTACTTTAAGGGGGTGTTTAGAGTAATAAAAAATGAGATAAAATATAATTTGGAGAAATTTTTTGCGTTTGGTGCATATAGTCAAATCGTATTTTTTTAAGATGAACAGTATGATTTTCGTTCCGACGAATTGGATTTCTATTTAAAAGGATTTAAAATTTGTACCAGTCATGGCTTCTTTGCAGAATAAATCAGACTCGAAACGATTTCTATAATTCATTTGGATAGAAGTTGCCCATGCGATTCCGTCGGAATGGCTTCTACAATTCGTCGAAACGGTTTTTACAACCACAAAAAAATTAGTCACATTGGATATTATTTAGTTGTTTGGGAGTCCGTGGTTAAAATGGCAACAAATTTTTACTATTTAATTAACCAAATTCCAGTTATCAACTTTTTTTAAAAGGTATTGAACTTTTTTCTAAATTTCGAGAAAGTAAAAATATGTAAAAATATAATAGAGATTTTTAAAAAATTTCATCAAAGTTTGATGCAAATAGGTCCTAAATTTATAAATAAATCTTTATCTAAATTCATCAAATTATTTTTAAAAAATAATTTTAGATAAGGGGTCCAAATTTCTCTTTAAAATTATAAAATTTAAAATTACAAATACAAGTAGAAAGATTTGATCATCCAGGACACAAGGATTACATTTAAAAATATATGAAAATGATATTACAACAAATTATTTTATCTGATTATATTATCAAAATAATATAACAAAGATGATATTATAATAAGTTTATTATTCTAGAATAATGCTATAATATCAAAATTATTCACTGAATTAATAAAAACAATTGAATTGCAAAAATGTGCTTTGCTGTACTTACTCTTTTTTTTTTTAATTTTTAGATTAAAGTGTTAAAGTGTTTTTCAGGACACGTGTATTCACAGGAAAAAAATTCTTTTAGGTGCATCAAAATATAAAAGTGTAACCATTTTTCATGTGAAATTCCATAATTGGTATTTTATGAGGTAAAGCCACTGAGAATCCGATCCGACCATGCCGGGTTGACCCGGATTGACGCTGGGAAGTTGATTCTAGCTCCTTTGTGCCGCCGTCGGGTGTGAGTCGAAAAAGAGGAGAGGCGCGTGAAGTTGAAGAGCTTACTAATGAAAACAAGCGAGCCAAGAGGGTGGACTTGGTCGAGTTGAGCCGACGAGTCGACTCAGTACCGTCACGGGAGAAGTGAACGTGGTCCAGTAATCCGTCTCTCAATCTCCGAAAGCTCAAATTCATCCCAATTAACAACAAGTCCAGAAAAAAAGCTCAATATTTCACCCAAAAAATAATAATAATAAAATTTCCATTATGGAATTTTTAATAATTTACAAGTAACAACAATATTATCAAACGACAACGAGCTACATCTCAGCTCCGACTACAAAACAACTTGGGTTTTGAATAAGATTCAATTGGTACAAACCCAGAATTCAATACAACCATTAACGAATTAGTTAATCTAGAGGAAGCCAAAGAGCAAATCGAATCAGATAAAAGCGCTGTTTCTGACTTCACAACTGTGCAAAAAGGAACTTACGAAAAAAAGAAACTGCACAAAAAGGACCACAAATTCAGTGGGAATTTGGGAGGGAGGAGATCCGCAATCGGCATAGCCTTCCGAGTTGTACCCACTGGGAGTTTCATGAGGGGTTGTGGAGGCTGGGCTCAGGGACTCTCCGGTTTCTCCTCCACTTCTTCTGCTGAACCCTCCGGCGACCGACGAAACCGTTTTTACGAATTTGGTGAGAATCCTCAGCTTGATCTGCCCTCTTCTCGGTGGAAGAGTTGCTTGTGACTTTTGCCTGGTTGTGTTTTCCATTTTTGGAAACTGTGTTGTGAAACAGAGGAGAACGGAGAGGGGTGTTGATGAGTTCTCTCTGTAACTTTGAGGAAAACAGAGACAGAGTGCAAAAGAAGAGCGAGCTTTGTGGGAGTTTGCGCTGAGCAGAATGAAGAGCGTGAGATTGAAGCGGAGTTATTTATAGACTTATAGGAGTGAATGTGGGGATTGGCCCCGACTGGGGACTACGGATCAAATCTGTTTTTACACATTAAATTTCACTAAAATTTATTAATTTTAATTAAATTTTATATTTTTTTAATTAAAAATTTTTATTTATTACCTTTATGTCACATCTTTCTACTTTTATTATACTTTTTTTCTCACTTTTGATTTACCAAACACCCAAAGAATTCCTTGGCCCCCAAGGTTTGGGAGAGGCCTGTTTGGCGTATGAGATAAGCACCTTTTTTTCAAACACGTGGCATACATATAAATATTTGAAAAACAAAACAACGTACTTGTCCAATGATCTTATCTCTCAAAGTAAATTCTAGTGTAATCCGTAAATTAGGCAACGTTTGATAGATAAAAATTTACCTAAAAAATATAATAAAAGTATAAAAATTTGATGTAAAAATAATAAGTTGTAAAATTTAATTGAAAAAAGTATAAAAAAACTAGTAAGTTTTAGTTAGTTTTAACTAACAAAATCGCTACATTTGAATTCAAAAAAGTTATCAACTTTTTTGAATATTTTTGTTTTATGTAACTTTTTTTATCAAAATTTATTTAAAAAAAATTTATAACTTTTAGATATGTTAATTGTATTCGTAAAAAACAAAAATTTGAAAAATTCGTATGCATGTGGATAAAAGTTAAAACAATTAAATAATTCAGTTTTTTTGTTACTTTTTTATCTAAACAGTAATTTTTACTCAAAATGGATGAGAATTTTGTAACTTTTTTTATGAACACAATTAACAGACTTAAAACTTACAATTTTTAAAAAAAAAATTCAAATTTTAGTGAAAAAATCATATAAGACGAAAAGTAAATTGTTGAAAACTTTAAGCTCGGCAAAAACCAAGTCATTTTTAGATTTTGTTTGGCACTGCAAAAAAATACAACTTTGTACTAAGGTGCGATCATATGTAATATTAGTTTTTAGTTGAGTGTTTAGTAAAAAATTTAAAAAATTAGAGAATTTGATAAAAATGAGGAAAAATTAGAAAAAGTTTTGAAAAATTAAAAAAATTTGATAAAAGGAAAAAATATGTTTAACAAGGAAGTTAGAGGAAATTGTTAAGAATTAATTTTCCTTCTTAATAAAAGTTAATGAGCCGAAGACCATCTCAAGTCAAGGTGGAATCCAACTGTATCCAGCCATGCATGTTCTTACCCAAACAAAGT
This sequence comes from Vitellaria paradoxa, assembly GCA_019916065.1. Lineage (NCBI taxonomy): Eukaryota > Viridiplantae > Streptophyta > Magnoliopsida > Ericales > Sapotaceae > Vitellaria > Vitellaria paradoxa. The sequence continues at coordinate 32,874,009 of CM034243.1, forward strand.
TCAATTTATGGTTATATTTATTTTCAAAATTCAATTATTTAAGAGGATGGCCCCGGCTTCTAGAAGGCAGGAACTAATACCTTTATTCTTCCACGTGCCTAATATGGTTGCCTAACATTTTGTTGGGTTGAAATGTGTAAAGCACAAGAAGCAAAACACGGAAAGAAATCATTTAAGTGAAAAAAAAAATTTTTTTTTCTTTAAAATTTTCGTTCAATTACAAATTATCATTTAAGTAAATTTGTTAGTAAAAATTAATATAATAATATAGTGAAAAACTGTTAAGGGTGAGTTTATCCACAAATAATTTTTCACACTTTACTTCACATTTTTTCATTTGGTGAAATTACAAAACTCTCATTTTTGATTAGTTATTCTTATGTATAATTTGAAGTGACATAATTACCTTTTGTAAAGAAAATATTTATAAATTTAAATAAACACCTTTAGACATAAAAATGAATAGACAAATAATTTTAAAGATTAAAATAAATTTTATTTATATTTATACTTTTAACCATCATATAAAAATAAATTTTATTTTATAATTTAATCAAATAAAAAACTAATTTCTTTCTTTCCTTTTTGTTTATAACTTTTTGTTATTTTAACTTTAGTCACTATCCTCAAGTCATTTAATAAGATTTTATTTCATTTTTTTAATTTTTATAATCTATTAATATATTTTGAAAATATTATAATTAAATAAAATGTAAATATGATAAATGTTAATGTAGTGTGAATATGAATGAAGAAAGTAAAAAGAAAGGCAGAAATCAACACAAAAGATTTAACGTGGTTTGGCTAGACGTGGTTTGATAAGAAATCAACACAAAATATTTAATGTGGTTTTGCCTACACCCATGACAGTTGAAATATTTTTCTTATAAACTTCAAAATCCTTGTAGGGTTACCAAGTGCAAAACATATATATATATATAATAAAAAACTTTGACCTTGTCAGTATGACCAAAATACCATCCACTCCGCTCCATTACATGAGAGGGTCTAACGGCCCGCTCACTACACTCTGTTATATTTCGCTTTGGAAACTTTTCGTTCCTTTCTAGTTCCTTAGTTTGAATATGAACCACATATCTCAACAATTAAAATAAATAAATTATGAAGGATTTATAAAAAAATAATAAATATCATGATGATAAAAAATGGCAAAATTTTTTCAATAAATTGACACAAAATAAGTTATTTTATTATTTGATTAACTTATAAAATAAATTAAAATTTATTTTTATATAATTACTAAAAATATAAATAAAAATAAAATTTATTTTAGTTTTTCAAAATCTGTTTTTTTTTTTTTACATAAAACCTACAAAAATGAAAATAAGACAACATATAAATTTTAATTCTTAATTGTTATTTACCCCTAATTACTTTTTTCGCCAATTGTAAATTCAAAATAAAATCATTAATTTTTTTCTCACCATTCATGTACCGGAAAAAATAAAACTATCAAAAAAGTATCTAATTAAGAAAATTAGTGAATCAAAAAATTAATTTTTAAAAATATAGATAGATTTATCAAATAAACCATAACTCTCTTTTTTATTTTTTGAAAGCTTAATTTGATTTTTTTATAATATCAAATATTTTTTTTTAAAAATGTAGAATTAGAAATTTATGTCATGATAAGGTAATCTATCTGCATAAGTATTTTTTTTCAAAAAAAATTTAAATTGTAATTGCCTGCAAATTTATCAAAATATCTAACAAAAACTTGGTAAGTTACATTCTCTATATATTTTTTAAAAATAATTTATATTATAAAATAAAGATATTTATAACATTATAATTATTTCTTGAATTGAATTTTGTATAAAAACTTTTATGACATTATAAGTTTATAAAACATTTGTGAAAAAGTAATATGGGCGATTGTGTAATTTTGACTAATAAAAAAGTAAAATTGAATGCAAGAAGTTATTTTTGAGTAACTTTTAAATAGATATAAGGGGGATTTTTCTATAAGACTCATCATTAAATATTATCAAAATTACCATTTTTGATAGTCAAAATTACTTTTCGGCCACTGTAACACTTCGCAGCGTCATTTTCTGTCTCAAACCAGAATTTTTAGATTGTCCAACATTTCTCAAAATTCTAGAATTACGAATGACAAATTAAATTTCTTTTAATATTTTAGCCAACGTCACATAAAAAACTTAAGTGGATTCTTTATTTGTGTGAGAAGAAATTTGGAAGTGTTTAATAGTTTTATTTATTTTATTATTTTCTTCTCTAAAATATGAAGTGGGTAAAATCGGCTGTATTTTTTTAACATTAAGGTACCGTTTGGAATTCTAAAAAACAAAATAAATCTTCAAAAAATTCTATTTTGTTTCCTGTCATTATTAATTTAAAATTTTTCCGCATTTATTAAAAACTCAAAATTCGCTTAAAAAAACCAACAATCCGAAAGAAGGTTAATCTAATACGTAAATTTTTTTAAAAAATCATATTCTTCTAATTAAAAGTTTTTTAAACGAGTACCATTGTTGCTATTTTTTACGAAATTTTTTGAATCTGTGGGAACGGATTTGGAAAACCGTTCCCACGGTCATGAAAAAATGAGTGACAAAATTTGAATCTGTTAGAACGGTCTGGTAAATTCGTCCTAACGGATTATTCCACCAAAATTAACTCAAACCACGTTTTTTTTTTTTTATCATTCCAAACGCCACCTAAATGTGAAAATGTAAAACATCTTACTTATAACTTGGATTTTTCACTTAAATTGTATCTTATATTTAACCATATAAAGTATATATTAAGATTTTTTTTTCAAATAAATATGTTTAATTTTTATAAATATACATTTTGTAAAAATATAAATCTAAAATAATATGTCAAAATACATCAATTCAAACACATAATATACCAATGGAAAAATCAACAACAAATCCACAACTGGGGATGTACGATGGATCTACTCATATCAAAATTACTATTTCAATCTTTTTAAGTTCCGTCATATGTTAATTTTTTAAAGTCAAACCTGTCCAATTAAAAACACTTAATTTATAAATTATTTTTTTTACTCTTTATCGCACAATCTTTTTTTACAATTTAGTGATCTACAAAATTAACAATAACTAAATAAAATTAAAATATTTAATTAATAACGTAACAAATAAAAAGATATTTATTATTTTATATTTGAGTGTTGTATATATGATTTTTCTATTATATACATTTATATTTTTATAATAAATAAACAAAATTTAAAAAACTTAATTTCTATGATTTTAGAGACAACTGCATTGATTTTAAGTTAAATGAATATATGCATTTGATCCGCTTTATTATTTTAACAAGTAATTACTCGTGCTTAAAGATACAAAAATATAAATTTGTGTGCTAATAGCTTAATTTAAATTTATAAAGTAAATCTACATTAAAATTATGAAAATAAAAATTACTAATTAAAAGAGACTAAGATATTTATACAATCTTAAAATAAATGTATAAAATTTTATCACATTTTTCAAAATATTAATTTAAAACTTTCATATAAAAAGTATTCAAAAAAAATGGGAAGATTGAGAGAGTATATTTTCATATGAAATGACAGAAAAGAGAACTACGGTGAAAAAATAAAAATAATCTTGGCAAATCCAATAGTTGAAAATATTTCAAATTCAAAATTTTGAGTTTCCTTATTATATAAATGACACAAAAAGTGTAAAAATGTATATATTTAAAATTTAAGTATTAAGCACATTAAATTTATTTTTAATAAATTTTTAAAGAAAAGTAAAGTTTAGATATTATTTTTTAAAATAGAAAAACTTAGTTAATTTTATCTAGTAGGTATTCATGCATTATTTAATAAATGTGTAAAATTTTACTATTTATTCCAAATATTATCACATTTTTACAATATTAATTTAAAAATTTTTATATATAAAAGTGTTAAAAAATATAAAAAAAAAGTGAAAAGATTATATTTAATGAAAAGTGACAGAAAAGATAATTAAAATGAAAAAAAGTAATAATTTTAACTACTGAATAAATCTAACGATTAAAAATATATAAATGTTAAATCATCAGTTATACTATTATGGCACCGTTTGGCATCAAGAAAAAACTCTAAAATCTCTATAATCTCCAACAATCTCTCTATTTCTAATTTTCCTGCCATCACTAATTTCAAAAAATTCTAATTTTTCGTTAAAAAAATAAAAAAATCTGGAAGTAAGTTGACCGAATTTGTAAATTTTTTATACAATCATATTTTTCGTGTCGAGAGCTTTCAAATGAGTACTATTGTCGTTATTTTTTGTGAATTTTTTTGAATCCGTGAGAATAGTTTTTCAAATCCGTTCCCACAGTTTGCGACTTTTCAAAAAAAATAACGCCAAAATTAATCTCAAATTACATTTTATCTCAATTTATCTTATTTTTTCTTACTTCGAACAAGGTCTATGTAGATGTGATTTTGAAAATAAGAATGAAAAATTTTGGCGTACATAGAGACCATGTTCTCATTGAGAAGTCAAAAGCAATAGGTATCCTATGAAAGGATTGGAGATAAAGTCATGAGGAGTACCGTAATGGGTTTTAATACAATTTCTAATAAACTTTATGGGATAGCCAAGGTGGATAGATTGGAGGACACAAGGAATTTAGTGAATATTTTTGTAAGTAAAAGATTAAAGAATCGAAAGTAAAATTGCACGTTCAAAAAGTTTTTTAAAAAATTTAGCTTGACGCTTTTAATATTTTAATCATGATGTTTGACTCCGAAACTCCAACCAATATGACTTTTTCTCCCTTAAAGATAAGACTTAGACTGGTTTGACATAGGTGGCTATTAGTTTCAACAGTAGTTAACTGTTACAATAGTTAATTAAATTTATCTTCTTACATTTTAATTTTTTTTAAAATTTTTAAGAGTAAAAATATTAAAGTAATCAAAATTAAAAATCTACTTCAAAAAAAGTTACTTTTTTTCTTTTCCAAATACAAAAATAACTGATTTATTTTTAACTAATTAATAGTTAACTAAAAATAAGCTAATTATTTTTTTTTCGAGACCAAGCCTTAAAATAGATACAATTTTGTTACTAATGGACATGCACTAATTTGGACGTTTTTGGGGTTAAAACTATGATAGAAATACGGGGACCAACTTGGGGATAAGAGCATTTGATTCCAATCGCCTTTTTGACTCTATTTTTTTTTTTTTGGTCCGACTCGCCCTAAAATCGTGTAAAAACTATAAATAAGATTGTTTTACTTTCCTTCCTCTTCTCTACCTCTTCCATCTTTGGTCAAACTTTAGTTTAGGTTGGATGAAAACCAATTGTGAATTATAAGTTTTATTTTTATTACAGTAAAATTGTTTGCATGTAATTCTATCGAGGTATTTGAAGTTTTGAAAAAGACAAAAAATAAAAAATAAAAATTAATATAAAAGTGATATGTAACAAATTTTGATTGAAAAAATTTGACAATTTTTACAATTTTTTTAAAATCTTTTGAAGGTTTCTAAAAAATTTCTAATTCCAAACGAAACTTATATCTTTTGAATGCTTGTTTTAATACATGAAGAACAGATTTTTTTTTTCTACTGTATAATCCTTGATTCACCGTCGACAAGTTAGGAGCTTTGGCAAAATAAATGTTAAGTTTAATATTTTGATATGGGGCGAATCTATTTACATTTCACAAATAAATTCTTACACTCTACTTTACCTTTTTATTAGATAAAATTACACAACTATCCTTATTTTTTTTTTTTTGGGTTTCGTACAATCAAATTTCTAAACATATCAAATTCCTTATTTTATGTTCATAATCTTCTGGTACGAGGAAACTCGTAGTCTCTACCTTAGGGGTGAGTACTGGGTGAAACTCGCTCTGTGATTCTAATCAGCTAAGAACCATAGAGAGTAAACCAGCCTAGGCAAACCCTGGTTGACCGGTTCAGTTGAGAAGACTGTTAAACAATCCTTACAATAAAAGGACGACCGCCCTCCCAAAAAAGAGTCGAACTCAGGAACACATGATTTCAAACCCTACGGCACACTGCTCGAACAACTCGACTACCTGAAGGGGCTTGTAATGACCCGAATTTTTAATTTAATTTAGTTATTATATATATTTATTCAGTGAATTTATTTCGTTATTTAAATTTAATAATTTAAAATTTTTGTATTTAATTTTAAGTTGTATTTAAAAAGATTAATTTTTTTTTAGGTGATTGGTGTAATTTTCCTAAACCTATGGGGAGTAGGAAATTAATTAGTTATTTAGGGTTAAAACTCTTCTTTTATAAATATATATTGTTGTAATTATTTTGATAAAAAAAATAAAACCCTAGAAAAGATAGAGAGAGAGAGAGAGAGAGAGAAGAAGAAGAAACGGCAACTCCGTTTTTCACCAGATTTTTCTTTCGTGATTACAGAGGTAAGGGGCGAAACCTAACTTTATTTATATATATGTGTGTTTGTGAATGTTTAATAATTGATTGACTGTTGATTTCTGCGACTAAATTGGGAAAAGTCTTAGTTTGAACCCTTTATGATTAAAAGATATATGTGATATATATATATATAAACTCCAAAATCAATCAATTCTTCTGAATACAGAGTATTAGTTGAATTGATTTCTTTTATAATATATATATATATTTGGAGATGGACGGCATATTAGAGGTGGACGGCACAGGGACATTGAACTAGATTGTTTTATAGTAAATTAATTAATTAATTATATATATATATAACATTTATCATAAAGTAGCTTTTATGTTTGATGTTGATTGAGTGCAATGATTACATTGCTTTTACATGGTTTCTACAAAACGTTTGCTAGGCATTAATTCATTAATTGATAGCCTCCAGGTGAAAATTCATGATGTTAGTGTACTTTTATATGCATGCATATGTACATATCCTGAGTACTCCTCAGATTGTGGGTTTTAATTGATGTATGAAATTCTTTTTCCTTTTAAAACTTTTGGACGTGAATTTGCCACGTCATTGTAATATATATATATATATATATATATATAAATATGTGATCTATTGTGAGGTAATGATTACCAAGTGACTTAATTGAAAATTTACCTCTGATGGAATTTTTATTTATTTTTTTATTTTTTTATTAATCCTCGGACATGTGAGTGATTCTTGATATATTAAATTGGTATATAGGCGGCGTGGATATTAACCGTAAGGTCCTTGCTTAGTGAGATTAAATTCTGTTTTATTTAATGTGTTAGTAAATTGACAATTTATAAGGTCAAAAATATATTTAATGAAGGAAAATTTTATTTAACGTGCACCTAATGAAAAATCTAAATTTTGTGTTTTGTTTGGGTTGAGGGGTGCTGAAATATCGGGTATACGTACCCAAGGGTTGAGAGTCCCAAAACCCGCGCGGGGGTGGTAATCGAGTCCAGTAGGCTAGTAACCTACGAACGATGCAGATGCCTAAGGGTGGCATATTATAATTCCTAAGGTTTCGGCCTAGGAAGCAGACACCGAAGGATGGTGTATATTGGTTGGGTCCTGTTTTTACGGGACAACCAAGCAGACATCAATGAATGATGTATATTGGTTGGGTCTTGTTTCTGCGAGACAACCAAGCAGCAGTACCTTGAAATTAACCTGTTTTTCTTTGATTTGTTGTGTGGTGCTGAAACACAATTAAATTGTAACGAATATAGATTAATAAATAAACTTAATTTTCTTGTTTGAAAATGCTACTTGTGTATAATTGTTTCACTTAGTAGTATGCTAGGGCATATTACATTTATACTACTATTAAGGTTTCGAGCACACGTGGTATTAGTGCTAAACCCCTTACAGCTTGTGATGCAGGTAGTGAATTTGAGACACATGCGGGACCTTCTGAACATAGGAAATAATGTTTTATTTATTTTTTTTTTTTTGTGTAATTGTTTTAGACATCTAGGAAATTATTTTTGAGTGGATTGTGACAAACCTCTGTTTTGAGGTGAATGTTAATTTTTTATTATTATTATTATTATTTTTTTAGAGATTGGTTGGGTTTAGTTTTGAAGTTTTGTTTGCCCAGTGAATTAACTGATGTGTTTATTTAAATTTAAAATTTAGTTTTAATTATTTTATTTTCTTTGCTCCATAGTATGTGTGTGTGGTTCTGATGTGGAACAGGAATGTTAGTTAACGAACGGTGTAATACGTATTATTTGTTCGCGTACTCGAGTTGTGAAACCCGGGGCGTGACAGGGCTGTTCTTAATCTTGGTTCCAAAAACATTGATTAAACCCCTTTTTTCTCGCAGATCGATCCCAGATTCACTGAGTTGTACTTGCACAATAAATTCTATATTTACAAGCACAACCGAAAAGTCACAGCAACAAGTCCAATCTCACTAAAATCTAAAAAATAGAAGTATTTTTCATAAAAACTTAATATATTTTCTTTTATATATGTATCTAGAACATAATATGATTATATAATAATTTTGGTATATTATTTTTTATGATTAGTTATTATTTTCTTTTTACTAATATTATAATATTAAAATAATTTTATAGATACTTTGTTAAACTATACTTGCGCAGAGATTTATTATTTCTCACGTACCCATTTCGGATTTTATTATTTACATTCCAAACTTGTCTTATTAGGGTTTTGATGAAATGAATAATTAGGCACTCAATTGAAGTTGTGAACCCTATCATTGGGTAGAAGAAAATATTAATTACAATGGTTGTACCACATAAGGCAGAGAAACTAAAGGGTACGAGATTTTTTTTTTCATTAGTTTTGTATGAAATACAAATTCATTGAGAGAACGTAAAAAAGTATTTAAATTTATTTTTATTTAATTATGGTGAAAAATATAAAGAAATAATATGAGAGTTGAGAAATGAAAAAAACTTAAATTATTAAAAAATATCTTTAAATTTTTGTATTTTTATAATAAAAATAAATATGCATTTAAAGTTCCTCTCCTTGTTCATTATTTCTATTTTTTTTTTACTTTTTTTTTTTTTACCCATGGTCTAAAAAAACTACTAATAAATGTGTTGAATAAAAAAGAAATGAAGAAAAAAATTACATAGAAACCAGTTAATTTTAGGGTGTGTCTATAGTGAAAAAAATAAAATAAAATGAGATAAGTTATAGGTTTGTAATTAATGCAGTGAGATAAAAAGTGAATAATTTTTAGAATTCATCTGTGTTTTTCATCATTTTTCATAATTTTTTTCACTTCAAACAGAGCCTTAATTATTTAGTTTATAAAGAAAATGAAAATAATTTTTTTCCTAAAAAATAGGATAATGTTAATGGTAACACCCCAAATAACTCAAAAAGAATGGAAACATCTTGTTATTTTGATAATAATTAACTTTCTATTTACTTTTCTCCTTGTTTTTTTCTTTCTATTTACGAAATTCATTTCTCTTTATTTTTCTGAGTTACATTAGTGGCATATGCCCAGTTTGGGTACCATTGGCTTTTTTATTTTTTGCTTTTTATTATCTACACTTTTATCTTTTTTTTTTTTCCCAAACAAATTACTGAGGTTTTACCTTTGGATTAAATGCAAAGCTTTTCTGATAAACTTTTATGGTTGATTGTTAATTAAATAATATTATTCGTTTTTTTTTTCATATATAAGTAATTATAAACCAAAAATGAAAATATATCAGCTGCTTCTCGATTTGTGTGAGAAAATCTTTCTTGTTTAGCGTTGAATAAAGAGTATCTTCGTATGATTAGAATCCCATAACCTAATTATAGGTGAGGGTAAATTTTTTTTTAACTGAACTAACGGTTATTATCTGAAAAGTCTTTTTAAATCTGAGCTAAAGACACGAGTATTTATTCGGCTAAAACCGAAACTAAATAATCCAAAAGTGAATTATCTGAAATATTTTAGTTCTCTAAAAAAATTTAATAATAATTAAGTTTAAGGAGTGTTTGGTTAGTAAAAATTTGACAAAAAGTACAGTAAAAATATAAAAATTTGATGTAAAAGTGATATGTGATAAAATTTAATTGAAAAAAATACAAAAAATTAGTAAAAATTGATAAGTTTTAGTTAGTTTTTACCAACCAAACACTAGAAGATAGAGAATGGAACTAAAAGAATTCAGTTCGGTGCAGGTTTAATTCAACTCTCCAATTAAATAAAAATTATTAACTTAATTTTCATGTATACGTTTGGAGGCTCAAAAATTAACAAAAAAGTACCAAAAGTTACATTTTGTAACTTTTGGTGCGTTTGGTAGAACAATAATTTTTCTCACTTTTTTAATTTGTTGTAGTAAAAAATAAAACAAAAAGTTACCACTTTTTTATTTGTTACAATAAAAAATTTACCAAACACCTAAAAGTTAAAAAAAATGCTAAAAAATACATTTTGTTCCACCAAACACACAAAAAAATGTAACAAAAAAACACATAAAACTACCAAAAATGTCACTTTTTTCTTGTTTTTGAACCTCCAAACGATCTCTTGGGCCCGTTTGGAGGCTTAAAAACTAGCAAAAAAGTACCAAAAATTACAAAAATCTAACTTTTGGTGCGTTTGGTAGAATCACAATTTTTTTTACTTTTTTGATTTGCTACAGTAAAAAATAAACAAAAAGTTACCACTTTTTTAATTTGTTACAGTAAAAAAATACCAAATACACAAAAAGTTACCACTTTTTTATTTGCTACAGTAAAAAGTTTACCAAGCACCTAAAAGTTTCAAAAAAAAATTCTAAAAAAAAAACACTTCGTTCCACCAAACACACAAAAAACATATAACTAAAAAATACACAAAAACTACCAAAAATTTCACTTTTTTTCTTTTTTTAAAACCTCCAAACGGTTTCTTATATAGCTTTTTCTATTCTTTATATAATCGTATCACTATTCGGTTTTCAAATGTATTATAAATTTATTACTTTTTACATTTATATATACTTTGATTTTTCTGTTAATTTGATTTTACAAAAACAATAATGGGAATCAAATCAAATTTAATTAATTTGAATTTTAAAAAATAAAATCGAAATAAAATCTCAAATTAATTAAATGGAAGAACCGAAAACCCCAGCTAAGGAGAGGAATTTGATGTTAGAATTAATTCAGCATGCCAAAAATTAAGTTTTCATGGGTCGTTCAAAGAAAATTTAGTAGAATGAAATCAACGGTCATTATAAATACACAGGCAAAAATGAAATGTGTGTGTGTCAGTGTCTCAAAAATTAATAAATCATTTCACCATTACAAAGGCCCACACCGCGGGAGATTCTTACTAGGAATTTCTTAATGCTATTATTTGCACGTAATTTCCTGTAACTATATATGATAACTTCATTTGGAGCATTCAAAAATACTAAAAATCGTTAAAAAATTTTTAAAAATTATTTTTTTTATTTTATTACACAAATTATGTATCCATAATTTTTATCAAATTTTATAATTTTTTCTCACTTTAAACGCTCCCTATATTTGTATAAAATAAGCAAATGCTATAATAGACATCGTTACAATAATTTTGAAAATGTACTATTTGCCTTGGGTTACATTTGATTGAGGGATTAGATAATGAGATATAAGTAATGGTATGCGATAATATATACGATTGAATATAATATGAAATTAATTTTTTTATATGAGATTATATTTTTAGTGTTTGGTTTTTGGCATATAAAGTGAGATAAAAGATATGATTTGACATGTGATGTGACAAAAAATAATTTTGAACCCGTTTGATTTTGACAGAAAATAGATATACTACACCCTCATGGTAGTGTTTATACCCAATTTTTGGGTATAAGTAATCTCATGACACTAATAATCCTCTTCCACTTTTTTTTTCTAAGTTAAATACAAGATTAAAGTAGATTTCATATATATACACTCCAATTTTAAGTTTTAATATCGGAAACAAACGTGGTCTTGGTCCGTAGTCCAGGTGCTGCTCCAAAAAGAAAAATAGATTCTCAGTCCACGTTTGACCTTAATTTTCTTGCAACTGCTGTTGTCCCTCTTTTGGAATCAACAAATGATTGAGAATTATTCATTAAAAATAAATAAAAATAAAAAACTAAGTCCATGAAAAAAAATAGAAGGGAAAAAATGTTCATCGGAACCCCAGAAGTGTATGTGAAAGGAATAAAGTAAGATTCGGTTTGGTTTGGTAATTAAAGAATTTTATCTTTGGCAAACGCGGCGCTACCACCGTCCTTGTAAGGAAGGACAACAGCATTAATTGTATATTTAGGGTTTGTTTGGAGTAAGAAAAAAATGAGATAAATTGAGATAAATTGTGGTTTGGGGGGAGTTCGTAATGCGTGCAGTGAGAGAAAAAATTTGATATGATATAAAGTTAACAGAGATTTATAAAAATTTTTAAAGATTTTCAATAAATTTTTACAAGCCAAACGAAGCCTTAAATTTCTCACCTTTATCAAGCACGTAAAGCTTTTTACTTTAGCGCTTCATTCCTTAAGGACGCGTTTGTTTAGCGGATGTGAACGTCGGATGAGTTGAGTTATCCGTGGGATTCACAAAAACTAGCGTCTGATTTAGAAAATGAAGAAGGGGATGGAATATTCCCCGGGAAAATTTATCCGCCTTTTTGCGGGATTTGACATCCGACCATTGTTACGATATTATTTATATTTTATTATATTTAGATTTATTTTCAGTTAAAATTTAAAAATTTAAAATTATTTTTTGTCACATCTCATGTTAAATCACATATTTTTTTATATTTTACTAATTAAACACTAAAAAAATAAAAAAATAATCCCATGATATATTAAATTCCGTATATTATCTCATAATATTATTTATATCTTATCATCCAATCTCTCGAAACAAACATAACCTAAAAATAACCCCAGATGGACTATTACTCAACAACCACCTTTCTCAATTTTGGTTCAAATTTTTTTGAATATTAACAGTATATAATATTTTAATTTAACTGTTGATAACTCAATGTAAAGTATTCAGATCATGATCTAGAACGATTGAAATTTTTATCTTTACCCTTGATTGGACCCGTCTCCCCCACGAGAGAGAGAGAGAGAGAGAGAGAGAGGGGGAAAAAAAAGAAAACTATGCAAATATTGCTCATGTTTGACAGGAAAAACAAGAGGAACTGAATGAACATCATGACCGCAAAAAGGGGGACCAAAGGTCTACGAATCTATAGGCGCCGTTTAGAGTTTTAAAAAGTGTTAAAAAAATTTTATAAATTTCGTATAAATTTTATATTAAATTAATTTTTTTCTTCACTACATGTATTACGAATTTATAATTTTTCTCACTTTATCTTATTTTTTCTTATTTTTTATCACTCTAAACACACAAATATATAACAATTCCTTATTGACACCACTGGCACGTCACATTTATATTAACCGAAGAAAAGTGGTTAAAATCATCAAAATAGACCGTTACAAACTTATCTCCCTATAAGTTTAGAGTAGATAAAATAAGATAAATTAAGAATTCGTAATGTAATAAACTACTCCCTCCAAATTTTATAAAAAAAAAAAAGTATATGTGAATTCCAAAAGAAAAAAAAATTATAAAAAAATTCCCCGTTATTAGAACAACAGCAGGGGAGGCAGCCACCAGATGCTCTGTATTGTAGTCCTCGACTACAAAGTCTGCCAAAGTTATCGAAGTTTGAAGAGATCATCATGGATCAGAATGGCCTTCTGAGTTATACCCACTTGGGGTTTCCTTTGGCCCTTTGGGTTGTGGAAGTTGAGCTGAAGCAACCTCCATTTTCTCCCCCCTTTCTTATGAGCTTACCCGCCATCGACACAACAGACCAGGCTGATCTGGCGATTTCGCAGAATATCTTGTTCTTGATCTGTCCTCTCCTCGGAGGAGGGTTTGGTTTTGCTTTGTTCGGGGGATTTGAGGTTTTGCTTTCCATTTCTGTGAATTGGGTCTGAACGATTTTGAAGAAACAGAGCAAATCGGAGGATGGATGAGAGAGAGAGAGAGAGAGAGAGAGAGAGAGAGAGAGCTCTGACGGGTGTGTGAAGAAGTGTGAGGAGCGAATGAGGGGTAGTTTACTTGTTTTGTAAAGGGAAGAAGGCGGAGCACTTTAGTTTCTTGGTGGCCAAGGCTTGGAGATAGAATCACGACCCCCTTGGCCCACTCAGGACTCAGAAAGCAAATCATGCCCACCCAATGTCTTGTGAAATGTGTTGATCCTCCAATGATCAGAATCGACGGCCATTAAACGTCGTTAATTTTGATTTTCCCAATTTATTGTGTTTGGAATGGTATAAAATAGTGTAAAATTATAAAAGTAAATGTTTCGTAATTTATGCAATGAATGAAAATTTTAAATTTTACTGTCTCGTAATTCATATTTATAGAAATTTATAAAATTTTAATTTTTTTTTGAAGAATTTAAATTTTTTTAGATTTTATTAGAGATTACTCATCACTGACCTTATCTTCCACGTCTGGTCAGATGTTCCCATATATGCGACATTTGTCAGCACTCGAGGAAAAAATCTCAAATTTAGTGAAAAACTTTTTTTTTTTTATTAATATGGCTTAATTTCTCATAACTATTAACATTTTTATGAAAATAAAAATAATATTTTTAGTAACTACCACTTAATTAAATAAATTTAATTTTACGTATTTTAATATTTCTTAAATACTTTTTTAACCATTCACCATATTTATATATATTTTTATTTTTTCTAAATATCATTTAAATTAATCATTTAATATTTTTAGCTGTTTCAATAATTTTTAATTTTAAAATTTGTTTGGAAATTTATATAAAATTAAAAAGAATATATTTACTTAAAAAAATTATATTTTAAGTCATCTTATTTTATTTTAATGTTTTTAAATTATAATTATTAAAAATTGACTAAAAAAATATTATTACCTATCGCACACAATGGAAAATGTGACATTCAGTATCAATAAATTTGACAAATAAAAAAATAAGTTAGTATAAAAATATATAAGTAACATCGGATGATTTAAAAATACTAAAAATTAAAATGAGATATCAGATAAAGTTCAAAATTGATAAATATAACTTATTCCTATTCAATAGGATAATTTGTAATAGTGGTAACTTGTTTTTTTTTAGAAAAGAAAAAGGAAGAATATAGATGATTTGATTTCTAATAAGACACTTGGTAATTTAAAATGGTTATAGTAAGGTATTGAGAAAAAAAAATAGAAGATTAGAATTAATTAATAACTTTAGTAATTCATGAATGCAACATCCTTCTTTTTATATTTATAAAATTACAAAAGGACAAATAATGACATTCATTACAACCACACTTAGGATACGCGGGGTACACTGGAGATTGGAAATAAATGAAGGCTTTTATTTGGAGTTACAATAAAAATTTTAAAAAATGATAAAAAAATAGTAAAAATTTTTAAAAATTATTTAATTTTTATCTATTTTACAAATTATAAACTCATAATTTATTTTATTTTATTTTATTTTATTTCTACTCCAAACACACTTGAAACAATGAGAGTTGTGAGATTGGAAAATGACAAATAATGACACTGAGTACAACCACATTTAGGATAGGTAGGGGTCCAATGCTGTGGGGGTTACAAAAGGACAAATATTGATATTCATTACAACCACATTTAGGATGTGCGGGTTCCACTGAAGATTGGAAGTAAATGAAACTGTCTCGCCGCGGAATTGGGGGCAGGACCGATGCTTTTAACCACCGGTGTAAATCTGTACGTGTTAAATATAATTTTTAACTGATAATAATAAATAATGACGGATGTAATTTATTTAAAGTAGTAGAGTCGTTAAATGATTGTGTTTTATTTTAAAATTAATAATTAATATCTGCATCGGCTCTGTTCGGTGTATTAAATGTACTGATTTTGCCCCCAATCCCTCCATGCCTCCCGGGGTGTTGGGACACAATTTTGAGAAAAAATTATTAACTTTTAATTTTTGAGAATTTAATAAAATATTAATTTTTTTTATTTTTCTAATAATTTTTAAATTAAAAATTATCAAAAATTTTTAACTTAAAAATTATCAAAAATTTTATTAAACATCAAAAAATTGTAAAAAAAATTATTATTTACTTTAACAAACACACCAAAAATTATAATTAATAATTTTTAATTAAAAAACATAAAAAATTATTAAAAATTGTGTTTCCCAACGCCCTCCTAGTCTCGATTACATAATTGCCTAAGTCATCAAATTAATTATAATATTTATGAAAATAAGCGCTTATTGTTATTAATGCGGCATCTATTGGTCATTACAGCGATCACCAAATTAACAAAACTATGACGTGAAGCATCACAATAAGGCCGTTTGGCATAAGATAAAACTCTATAAAACTCTATAAATTTCTAATAATCCCTCTACCTCTAATTTTTCCGTCATCACTAATTTCAAAAAATTTCAATATTTCACTAAAAAAATAAAAAAATTTGAAAGTAAATTAACCGAATGTGTAAATTTTTTATACAATCATATTCTTCGTGTCGAAAGCTTTCAAACGAGTACCATTGTCGCTATTTTTTGTGAATTTTTTTGAATCCGTAAGAACGGATTTAAAAAACCGTTTCCACGGTTTGTGACTTTTTAGGAAAAAATAGTACCAAAATTAACTCTAAACTACATTTTATCTCAATTTATTTTGTTTTTTGTTACCCCAAATGAACTATAAGTTAGAGAGAGAGAGAGAGAGAGAGAGAGAGAGAGGAAGAAGAAGGATGAAGGAAAAACAAACTGAACTGTAAAGAATAAAAAATTAATTTTATAAACATATAAATTTTCTTCACATTTTTAATCATATTAAAAATTTGAAATTAATTTAATATTTTTTTATTTTATTTTACTTTTCAGTTTAATTCTTTTACTCTTTTTTTCCCCCCGCAAAATTCTCTTTCTTTCAAACACACTCAAATGGTGGGGGGGATAAAATGGAGTCTGCATTCGGAGTTTTAAATTTAACAAAAAAAATTTCTAATTTTCTTTAATTCATAATAATTTTTTCTTATTTTTTATACTAAAAATTCGCCAATTATTATTAATTTTTTTACATTTTTTTAAGGAACACACTAAATATATAACAATTCAAAATTTGTTTATTTTTTATTTTTTATCTAAAATGGCACTCCAAATATGCACGGAATTTATATATAGATGGGGGAAGGGAGAGCTAAAGCCAAATTTCTTGTTTAGAGCTCTATAAAATTATAAAAAATTTTACAAATCTTTATAAAATTTAAATTTTTTACATATTGCACGAATTACAAGTTACAATTTTTATATATTTAAACTAATTTTTACAACTCCAAGCACCGTCTTATTAGCCCAATTTGAGGTTATTATAAATATCATACTTAACTTTGCTGCTATTTATTCTGCTAAATTACATTAATATATAGATCTTGTGATATGAGTTAATTACAAATTATATATTGGATTCATTTGGCACTTTACAAAATTGTTATAAAACTAAATTTTTTTTATTTATTGTACAAATTACAAATTATAATTTTTATATATTTATACTAATTTTTATCAATTCAAACACTTTCACTGTACACGTTACTTATGCCTTCGTTTGGAGTGACAAAAAATTTTAAAAAATGGTGAAAATATTAAAAAAATTTAAAAATTATTTACTTTTTATCTCACTGTACGAATTATGAATTCACAATTTATAACACTTTTATTTTATTTTATCTCATTTTTTAACAATCTAAACGCACAGTTTATATATTTCCTACAAGGTTTGGGCGAAGAGAAAAATGTAGAAGTCACAACTAACACGTCCCTAGGGAATCTTCCCAGAGTCTTTCAAACCGCGTGGAGGAGAGGACCACTGGATGAACGCGGATGATGCGTCACTCAAACCATTGACTTGCTTCCTCAGAGCACAACAAGTACATCTCATCTGGAAGAAGAATGAAATGCAAAAGAACGAGGGCGGCCGAAGGCGGACATTAAGGGTCCTTTGTCACGGTAAAAAAACAATGAAAATTCGTTTAGCGTAACCAAAAAAAAAATAAAAAAAGTAAAAAAAAAATAATTTAGGAGATTTTTTTAGTATTTAATGCGAAACTACCAAATCACATTTTTCAGAGATAAATAGTAAAATTTTTTAATTTTTGCATTGGTTCTTTAGAAAGAAAAATCGTCTGAATGATTTTTTTTGTTCCGTCAGAACGATTTTTAGTATTTTGTAGAATTTTTTTGTTGTATCAAACGGATCATAATTATAAGCACTTAGTATGGGAGAAAAAAATTGATTATTGAAAAGGAGAAGGAGAGAGAAAAATGTTAAATTTGGGTTAAATATTTTTTAGTTGTATTGGGTGAATTATGTATAATTACATTGATATTATTGAGTTAAAATTTATTTTTTTTATTAGGTGAGCACAATTGGTATTGTGTTAAATTTTTTTTTCTTTTCTTGAGTGGCCACAATTGATATTAAGTTAAATATATATATATATATATATATTTGAGTGAACACAATTAAACCCAAAAAATAATACAAAAAAATAGCATATCTTTTTTTTTTTATCTTTTTTTTTTTGTTTTTTAAGGTGACCACGGGGCCAAGCTTGACTCCGCCCCTGCAAGACGATAGCCATTAATAAATGGATAGGTGGAACTGCGGAAGGACAAATCTAAGAGGGTCAGTTTCCGACAAACCAAAGCAAATACGTATAAGAATTGACATTGAATTCGATAAGGCTACTCCAAGACTTCGGGATGTATGGAGTGACGTGTCTTTTCAGAAGCCATGGATCTATCTTATTGATTTGTGGAGTTCTCCGCGGCAACATTTGCTCTAGAAATAATATCTGTGAATGGATCTATCTTATTGATGGTGCATGCATAGCCTCTCATAGATTTATTCAGATTTTATTTAGTTTACCTCTCAAATTTTTGATCAATCATACCATAAGAGTAAGAATTGAAAAAGTATTTAGGGGAATTTTTTTACATGATTTATAAAGGTATTGTTCATCTTAAAAGTAATGTTTGTATGACATCTAATGAATAGATCTATCTGTTTATTGGTATGTGCAAATTCTTATACAAATTTATTTCAGACTCTTTTGCATGCCTTCCTCCTTGAATTTCTGACCTGTAATATAATAGAAGTTAAGAGTCGAGGAACCCGTAAGTAACTTGTGTGCACGTCTAACAAATCATACACTTAAACTTGTCTAGCAACATGCAACAAAGCGCCATGCCCAAAACCCTTCGTCAGACAACCAAGGATTAAGCATTCGCGCGCATAAAGCGCAAGCCCACTACCAACTATCATATTCCTGTACGTCAAGACAACTCAACAAGAGCTTTCGTCAATACCAGCCGCCTGACACAAGCATGATAATACAGGGCAACACATTTATCCCACAGGCATCCATATAGCAAGGCTCCACAATGTAGACAACTAAAATCCACATGCAAAGTGTCGTACCATACTAGTGCCATCCAAGTCCCATGAAATCATTCGAGAAACAAGACATCTCAATTGATACACAAATAATTTATTTGGTCTAAGAGTGTGCATGGGTATGTTTGGAGTTGTGTATATTAATATAAATTTGTAAAAGTTGTAATCTTATAATTTATGCTGTGAGTAAAATTTAAATTTTGTAGAGAATCAAACAGCCCCAATGTAACATAATTGTAGCATAATCCGTGCACACTAAGAAATCCCTTCGCCAAAAACAAACCCATTGTAAGTTGTGGTCCTCTTGACATTGCTCATGTTTGCCCCTGCAAGGACTAATGTCGTGACTCACGGGGTGTTAATAGCTGACCTATGCCACACCCAAACATGAAAAACTCGTTTAATGCAATTTCAACATTTTTATAGATGATTGAAAGAAATACCATCTATGGAATTATATTGGTCTCGAAAATTTCACACATTTTCGATTCATAATCCACCATTAGTTGTTATGAATTGGTAAAGACGTAAATTAAATTATAAAAATATGAAAAAAAAATACCAATATCCACCAAAGACAACGTTTTACAGGTGTGTTTGATTGATAAAAAATTGATCAAAAAGTACAATAAAAATAGAAAGATGTGACATAAAGGTGATATGCAAAAAAATTTGATTGGATAAAAGTATGAAAAATTAGTTAAAATTGATGAGTTTTAGTAGAATTTGGTGCAATAAACAGTCTCACATTTTCACTACTTGCTATTCATTGACAAATATTTTAGATCTCCAACCCACCAACGAATACACAACTTCTAGTTTTATGCCAGCATCCTTGTTAACAGTAAAAATTCACCAAAACTTCCACTGAAAACTAAATTCATAAAACTTGGCAAGCAGTGGCAGAAGTATGCTTGGACTATGATTGGTTGTAGTATTAATACATTTTTAGTCAAAAATTTTTTTAGCACTAATGGTGTGTAACATTGTAGTATAACTATTTATAACTTAGTTTAATATTTAATTTATAATTCAATTTAATATTTAATTTATAATTAACCTATAACTCAGTTTAATACTTAATTTATAATCTAAGATGAAAAAAAAAAAAAAAATTATCCCGGCAAACCAGGGCGAAAAATTTTTCTAACATCGTCGTTGATGGCAAGGGTGGCCGTGTGTTCCACGACGCGGGGCATTTTGGGTCTCTACAGGAGTCCAATGTCTTGGACGTTTTGCCCCCAATGCCATTACCAACAATTTTCAGGCTTCTGTCCCTTCTGCACCAACCTTTAGAGAGAGAGAGAGAGAGATGTAGTGGGAACGATGAAAGAAGACGAGAAAAGTCCACCCATGCGAAGGCGACTTTTAGATGAGAGAGAGAGAGAGAGAGAGTGAGAGGTGGGGCAGAGAGAGAAAAACAGTGTGAACGGTGAAAGAAGACAGATAAAGAGTCCACCCATTTGAATGAATAGTTTATGACGTAAAGCAGTGGGAACGCCTAAGAAATTGAAGAGAAACTGAAGTAGTGGGTCAGGTGAAGTGAATGTAAGCCAGCAAATAGTCCACGTCCACCCAATGAAAAATTGGTGACGGGGTTGTTTGGTTAACCAAAAAATACTAAAAGTCATCAAATTTTAATTACTTTTTATATTTTTTTTCAATTAAATTTTAACACCTATCACTTTTATGTTATATCTTTCTATTTTTATTGTACTTTTTGACCAAAAGTTAGCCGACCAAACGGGCCCTAAAAGTATTGTCTAAAAATTATAAATAAAGTGACTTTTATTTTAATTATAATTTCACTGCCGTTACGTCGTTTTTAATTTAGCTTGCCGGCATATTTTTTGATTCGGGAGATGTTTGGTTGACAAAAAAATTAGGTAAAAAGTATAATAAAAGTAGAAAAATGTGAGATAAAGGTGAAATATAAAAATTTTAATTGAGAAAAAATACAAAAAATGGTTAAGGTTGGTGAGTTTTGATGATACCAAACAAGGTCTGAATAATATTTTTTTAATTTTATAGTATTTTGGAGCCTGCTCCTATTATTACTAATTATAGTATTTAAGCCTTGCATTGCACATATACAAATATTCCTTTTTTATTTAAATTATATCTATTATTTCATGTACTTTTTAAGTACTAATATGTCCCTTTTTTTTTTCTCTCTTTGCCTGAATATATGTGGTCCACTTCTACGAAGATAACTATTTATTATTAATTTTCACAAATAAAATACTATATTTATATTTGCAAATAAAATTATATTAATAATTTAAATTTATCATGGGTGATACTAGACTCTCTATTAAAGGAGTTAATTGCTCTAATTTATCATGGGTGAAACATAATGCTTGAAATAATAAGAAAAAAAAATTATTTTACCAGTAAAAATATTCAACTTTTGACAATAACAATAAATATATCCATATATATGATACCAAAAATATATAATTAAAAAATAAATTTAAATATCATAATAAATAAAAAAATTATATATGATATTGACAATAAATGATTAAAAAGTAAAATACGTTTAAGAGGTTTAAATCTAAATAGCATGAAAATATTGTTGATTCTTGTAAATTTTTCTTTGAAAATTTGAAAAAATTCACAACTACAATAATTGATAAAGATCACACGAGGAAGTTTATAAATTACGGTTTTAGAAAAAATGTGATAAGAATTTGTAAGTTAAATTTTTTATCTCAGTTTAATTAAAAAATTAAGATAAAAAGTTACTTTTAATATTTTCTATTTAAGTTTTGTTAAAACCGTGATCATATTTTATATATCTTGTGTGCCTTTTTAAAAGAAAAAACGAGATAAAAGATCAATGAAAACTATCTCTAGAAAAAAATCAAGACAAAAGAGTGAGGAAAATCATATCTTAAAAAAAGTGAGATAAAAGAATGAGAGAGAATATTATTATTTCTTCTCAATATCTCACTAAAACAATTTTGTTTATCACTTTATATGATTTAAATTAGATTTCATAAATTTTATTATAACATTTATCTATTAATTTTAATTAATTTAATATGCTAGAAAAACTACAATCATATATCGATAAATAAAAATATTTTTAAATTAATACTAAAACTAAATTTACCGAATCAAATTTAAATAATGCTAAATGTATGATCATCTTTTTCAATGAATATATGGGAGTAACTTTCATAATTTGTATAACTTATAACTGGGTGAATATTAAATATTCAATATCTAAAAAATGTTTACTGTATTTTTAATATTAATTTTATTAAAAGTGACATTATTTTATATTTTATGGGAAGTAATAAAAAATTGGAAATAAAAATAATGAAATTTTTAGAATTGATTTTTGAATATAATCATTCAAAATATTTTTTGTGTTAGAAATCAATTCTTAAAATAGTTTTGAGAAATTTTGTTTTGACGAATAATTTTCTAAAACTAAAACTATGCGTGGCCTAATTAATTTTAAAAATATAATACATAGTGAAAAAAAAAAGTATATTATAAATAGTGAATCATGATTAAATATGTTTTATACACAAGGGTTAAAGGAATGGTTAAAGGAAAAATAGGAAAACGATTTAAGATAATTTCTAATTAAATATAATAGATATTCATAAATTATTTATTAAATATTCACATGGTTCTATATATTGGTTATGATATTAAATTATTACAAAAAGTTAAAATAATTAAATAAAAGTAAATTTTTTTATCATTTTTACCGACTAATTGATCAGGAAAAATGTTATTTTAACTACTAATTGGTTGGCAAAAATAATAATAAATTATTGTAAAAATTTCAAATAATTAAATAAAAATAATATAACTTTATTACTTTTAGTAACCCTAAAAGTGATAAAATTTTGTTTATATATATTAATATGTAAAATATATATGCAAATGATAGTTGGAACTAGTGATCAACCATGCTAACTTATAAAGAAATGACACGAGTTTGATTCTCAATAGAAATAAAATAATTTCCAATATATAAAATATATAAGGTTGCCATTATAGTATGAAAATAAGTTGTCATGTGAATTTTTATTATTTTAAAATTAACTCATTTTTTTTCAACGTAATCATTTATTTATATTTGACGACACTTTTTAAAAGAAAGTGAGGTTAAAGTCCATAAAAGATTACGTGAGATTTTGTTTCTTCTTGGTTTTTATCATAAAAGATCACGCTTTTAGTGTATGATTGTTATAAATTTTCGATAATGGTTATAAACCATGATAAAAAAAAATGACTTACAATTTCACCTGGATCAATGACGTTTTTGTGATTGGAATAAAAAGTGAAACATCACACCTTTTTTTTTTTTTGAAAGGTAAATATTTTTTTTTTATAAGGAGGAGGAGGGGGAAGAAGATTCAAACTCGAGTTATGAGCGGGCAGGAGAGGCTCTTAACCACTGAGTTACAGGCCATGCTTAACATCACACCTAAAAACTATGATGTTTATATATTTTTGTAGTAATGATTCAAGAAAAACATTAATAATAAAAATAATTATACAATGATAAACTTCTAAAAGTTAAAAAGAAAAAATAAAACAAATGAATTATAATGTGATTAATTAAGTAGTTATATAAATTATAGAGTCGCAGACCTAGTCTAACTATGTGTTAAATTACTGAGACCAACATAATGAGAACACTATCTAACATCTAATAATAATATCTATTAGAATTACATTTAATAATTAAATTTATATTAATTTTAATAATTATAAAAATAATAATTAATTAATAAAAAATATCTTATTGATGGTGCATGCATACCCTGTCGTAGATTTATTCAGATTTTATGTTAGTCTTCCTCTCAAAATTTTGACCTTATACGATACGCTGCATTTGGTTACATTTTAACTTTTTCATTAATTTTTTTTGTTTTATATGACTTTTTTTCATCAAAATTTAATTTTTTTAGAAGATGTATCTTTTAAGTATGTTAATCGCATTCATAATAAAAAAATTGTTTCACTTCTATTTGAGTAAAAGTTAAATAAATAAAAAAAATTATTTAAAAAAAATTAACTTTTTTTGTTACTTTTTTACATAAACAGATAGCTTTTGCCAAAATGAATGTGAATTTTTTCATTTCTTTTATGAATGCAATCAACAGACCTAAAAGTTATATCTTTTAAAAAAAATTAATTTTGATAAAAAAAAAAAGACATATAAGACAACAACAAAAAAAAAAAAAAAAAATAACGAACAAGCTAAGAGTTTAAAATGAAACGAAACGAAACCAAACCAAACTTAAGAGTAAGAATTGAGAAGTGTTTAAGGGAATTTTTTTACGTGATCTGTAAAGCTATTGTTCATCTTAAAAGTAATGTTTGTATGTTACTTTTTATGACATATGATGGATGGGTCTATCTGTTTATTGGTTTATGCAAACTCTTGTACAAATTTGTTTTAAACTCTTTGCATGCCTTTCTCTTCGAATTTCTGATCTGTTATATAATAAAAGTCAAAGAGTCGAGAAATTTGTAAGCAACTTGTGTGCATGTCTAACAAGCCATGCGCCAAGACTAGTCTAGCAACATGCAAGAAAGCGCCATGCCCCAAACTCTTCGCCAGACAATCAAGGACCAAGCATTCGCGTAGACAAGGTGCAAGCTCACACTACCAAGCATCATATTCTTGTAAGCCAAGACAAACCCAACAAGATCCTTCGCCAATACCACCCGTATGACACATTGCATGATAACACGGGGCTGCACATTTATCTTACAAGAATCCATATAGCAAGGTTCCATAATGTAGACAACTAAAATCCACAAACAAAGTGTCATACTGCACTAGTGCCGTCCAAGCCATCTGAATTCATTTGAGACGAAAGACATCTTAATTGACACACAAATAATCTATTTGGTCTCATGGTTTGCATGGATATATTTGAAATTGTATAAATTAAGATAAATTTGTAAAAGTTGTAATTTTGCGATTCGTATTGTGAATAAAAAATTTTAATTTATAAAAATTTATTTTATTTTATAAAAAAAATCAAAGAACCCTATTGCAAAATTGCATCATAGTCCGTGCACACTTGGAAAACGGCAAGCCAAAAACAAATCCAATGTCAACTGTGGCCCTCTTGACGTTGCTCATGTTTGCTCGTGCAAGGACTATTGTCGCAGCCCACATGGTGCTAGTAGCTGATCCCTATAGCACCCAAACATGGAAAACTCGCTTACTGCAATTTTAACATTTACCATCTATGGAATTATATTGGTCCTCTCGAAAATTTTACACATCCTCGATTCACAATCCAACAAATACGCAACTTCCATTTTTATGCCAGCATCCTGCTTAACAGTAAAAATTCACCAAGACTTTCACCAAAAGTTAAATTCATAACACATGGCAATCAGTGGCGGAAGTATGCTTCGGCTATAGTAGTAGGTTGTAGTGCGGATAAATTTTTAATTAAATCTTTTTTTTATAATAATTATATATAACATTGTAATTTAATTGTTTATAATCTAGTTTAATATTTAATTTAATACTCAATCTGTAATTAACCCATAACTCAGTTTCATACTTAATTTATAATCTAGGATGAAAAGAAAAAGAAAAAGAGAAATTATCTCGAAAAACCGGGGCGAAAAATTTTTCTAACATCGCCGTTTATGGCAAGGGTGCCCGTGTGTTGCACGACGCAGGCGTTTTGGGTCTCTACCGGAGCCCAATGTTTTAAACGGTGTGCTCCTAATGCCATTACCAACAATTTTCAGGCTTCTCTCCCTTCTGCACCGACTTCTAGAGAGAGAGAGAGAGAGAGAGAGAGAGAGAGAGGACCCGTGTTGCACGACGCAGGCGTTTTGGGTCTCTACCGGAGCTCAATGTTTTGAACGGTGTGATCCTAATGCCGTTACCAACAATTTCCAGGCTTCTCTCCCTTCTGCACCGACTTCTAGAGAGAGAGAGGGGGGGCAAGGGAGGTAGAGGGAACAGTGCAAGAAGACAAGAGAAAAATCCACCCATGTGAAGACGACTTTTCGATGAGAGAGAAAGAGAGAGAGAGAGAGAGTGAGGGGTGGGACAGGGAGAGAAAAGCAGCGTGGTCGGTGAAAGAAGACAGAGAAAGTCTCCACCAATACGAATGAATAGTTCATGACGTAAAGCCGTGGGAACGCCTAAGAAGGACAGAAAGAATGGGTCCACACACTGAGACAGGGACAAGTAGACAAAAGTGAAGAGAAATTAAAGTGGTGGGTCCGGTGAAGTGAATGTAAGCCGAAAAATAGTCCACGTCCACCCAATAAAAAAATCCACGACTAAAAAGTTTTTTGTCTAAAAATAATAAATTTACTTTAATTATAGAGAATGTTTAGTTTATTAAAATTTATTAAAATTCATTAATCTTTATCAAGTTCTTTCTAATTTTTTTAATTAAATTTTCTCACATATCACTTTTACATTAACTTTTTTGTATTTTTATCATATTTTTTTACTATCCAAACACTCCATAATTTTTTTTATCGTTGTGTTGTTTTAATTTATCTTATTGGTATATATTTTTTTATTTTATAGCAATTTCTTTAGTTTTATAGTATTTTGGTGCTTGCTTCTATCATTACTAATTAAAATTAATATTTAAGCCATGCATTGCACATATACTAATATTCATTTTTTTTTGGTTTAAATTTATGTTGTCCACTTCCATGAATATAACTATCTAATATTAACATTCACAAATAAAATATTATAGTAATATTCACAAATAAAATTATATTCATATTTTAAATTTATCATGGGTGATACTAAACTCTATTAAGGAGTTAATTGCTCTAATTGCCCTCAAATCTTGCAAGATTCAAAACATAACGCTTGAAATACTAAGAAAAAATCTATTTTATTAGCCACAATATTCAACTTTTGATAACAACAATATATATATATATATATATATATATGATACCAAAAATATATAACTAAAAAAATAAAACAGAACCTTTCAAAGAAATAAAATAAATAAAAATAAAACAGAAGTCCAAGTTGATACTAATAGAGAAACTAAGGGCCTATTTGGCGCAGTAAAATGTGATTTGAGAATTTTTTTAATATTTAGCAAGCAACCACCAAATTATATTTTTCAAAGAAAAGTAGTAAAACTTTTTGACTTTTGTTTCAGTTTTTTGAGAAATAAACCATCTGAACATTTTTTTTTCCGTCGGAAAGGTTTTACGTCAGAATTTATTAAAAATGGTTAAAATTTTTTTTGAAATTTATAGAAAAGTTATTGGGGTTTGTGAAATATTACTAGGATTTGTAAAAACTTTATTGAAGTTTATAAAAATTTATTGAGATATGTAGATATATATAAATTCTTAAAAATTGGACGAAATATGAGGAGTGTAAAATGTGTTAAAGAATTTAAGAGATTTTCAGAGATTTTAGTATTTTTCAGAGTGTTTTTTGTACCAAACAGACCCTAATAAGTCAACTACATTTGAAATTCACATCTATGGGCCGCATCTGGATGTTCAAATTTTTAAAATTTTTTCAAAACTTTTTTTTGAAATTTTTATAATTTTTTACCAACTGTTAGTTATTCCCATTTTCCATTTATTTATTTTAAAACTCTAAATTTTATTAACTTTTATAAACTTTTGTCAACTTTGATTAATTTTTACTAATTGTTATAAATTTCTATCAATTTTCTAATAATTTTTCTGACAAAAAACTGTTTAAACAAGTCTCATAAAAAATGTTCAAATGATTTATGTTAAACAGTTGAAGTTTGTCATCTAAACATTAAAAAATAATTGACACATTATATTTTTTTTAAATTTTGATATTTCAAACACCTCTAAATACATATACATATATTTTTCTTATTACCGAATCAATATCTCTAATTTAACAGGAACGAGGTTCCGTTTGGCATCATAAACAATCTCTATAAATTTTTATAAATCCTCAACAACTCTTCTACTTCTAATTTTTCCACCATTACGAATTTCAAAAAATTTCAATATTTCGCTAAAAAAAAAAATCTGAAAGTAGGTTAACCGAATTTGTAAATTTTTTATATAATCATATTCTTCGTGTCGAAAGTTTTCAAACAAGTAACATTGTTGCTATTTTTTGTGAATTTTTTTGAATCCGTGAGAATAGATTTGAAAAATCGTTCCCACGGTTTACTAATTTTCATAAAAAAAAAGCGCCAAAATCAATCCCAAACCACATTTTATCTCAATTTATCTTTTTTTTTTTTTTTTCACTCCAAACGGGTCTAAATAGCTCTTCGTTCTTGTCTATACTTGAAATATATGTATATAAACACACTACTGCACATATACCAACAATTAAAAAAAAAAAAAGGTCTTACATTAATACATTTGACTAATACGTTAGATCTCTGCCAGTGCATTGCGTTGGAATGATGTAATAACTACGTATATACGTATCTACTAGTCTAACAGGCTCAAAATCTATTTTGAAAGCCCAGTTTTTATTGTACCGTAAATATCCAAACGCCCAAATACTAATTCATTAGCCCAATGGCAAAAGTCCAAACAATTAAATAAACCTCTAATTAACCGTTTTAATTAAATTAGAATAAATTTATTAATACAATAATATTTGAGTTGTTACGTAAAACCTTCGACGACTAGGGAATTCAAGGGCAAAAGCGCAAAGATTCTGCAAACGTAACAGGATGTATATGTCCATTTCGTATACAACGCATACAAACGTACGTTCATAAGTGCACAATGTATGTGTGTGTTTGGGGAAGAAATCTTCTAATAATTAGGCTCCTTTTGGTAATATTTATATTTTCTTTTTCTTTTTTTATGTTTGTAAATTTTTGAAAATTCGTAACAAAAATGTAATTGTTAAATTTGTTTTTTTTTGTTTTAAAAAAAAATAAAAAATTAAAAAAAATTTATAAACAGAAAAAGTGTTTTTGTTCTATTTTTCTTTCCATTGTAAATATTTTGTTAATTTTAACATTTTGTTTAGTTTTATTACATCATATTAAATTGGATTATTTTATTTAAGTATTTTATTAAATGAAAATAAATTTTAATAATAATTAGTTAATTTAATTTAATTAATTATTCTATTTAATTAATTTAATGAATATAAAATATATTTTATTAAATAATTTTTAATAAATAATATAATATAATATAATATAATATATTTTATTTTACTGAATTAAATTATTTTTAATAAATAATATAGTCAAAATAATATAATTCATTAAATTAGTATAAAATATAATTTATTAAATCCAATTAATTGTTTAAAATATTAAAAAACAAATATTTTATTAAAATAAAATTTAATCACTGTAAACAAAATTGCAACTTCAAAAGTAGTTTCAGTCTTTATTTCAGAGAAAGAACAACAAAAAAAAACAAAAATAAAAAAGTTTAAACAGTTAAAAAAAAGAAAAGCGACAATATCATTATCATTAAACGGTCCTTAAATGTTTCAATTTCAATCCATTGAGTGACCTAAATACAAAACGACCGTTGAGGATGTAAATTCATCGCTATGCATAGCAGGGATACAAAGACGATAACCGGTGATAGCTAACGAGGGCAAGACTCCAGTCCGGCAGTAAAGATTGCTTATTCGAGCAACCGAACACAGTGATCGCGGGGCTACAAAGTTATAAATTTTGTTGGACTAAAGCGTAGAGGAGTAGTACGCTAGTAAATGAGTGTTTAGAGTGACAAAAAATAAAATAAAATAAAATAATTTGTGAGTTTATAATTTGTACAGTAAGATAAAAAATAATAAATTTTTAAAAATTTTTAATATTTTACATCGCGTCAAACGGACTTTAAGTTTTTATTTCCTTGGACATGAAATTAGATTGGACTAACAATCTTGGGCCCTGTATATGTTCCCCATTTGGATGACGGATTACTTACGCTAGGAATTGACAGAACATATCAACGTGGTGGGCTGATATGATGAATACATTCATATGTTTTAAAATTTTAATCCCTTATTCAAATCTTCAAGTCCAAAAATTACAGTGCAATGCATGGGATAATTATATTTTACAATAATAACTAATTGAGGGTTCATAAATTTAAAAAATTATATATATATAGATGGTTGCATAATATTAAATTAGTTCACACTACTCAAGAGTTTATCCGTTGGATTAATATGGCCTTGACATGGGGATGGTCCAATATCACCCTTACATGGTAATTATTTAAAGGATAAATTATACTTTGCACACTTATAATTTACATTCAATCTAATTTTACAACTTATAATTTTAATTGTGACAATCAACCTCTATACTTGGTATCAAATTATAATATGTCTAATTAGTCCAAATCCGTTTGATTCTGGATTATTAAATCTCCCATGCGAGACTCACTTAAGTAGCCTTCATGGGCAGAAATGTAATTTTAATTAGGTTAAATTAAACTTTAAATGGTTACAATTTTGTATTATAAAATCAATCTCACTTCAAAATATGTAGTTTCAATAATTATATTAATCACTATTTATAGACTTGGATTCGATTTGATGGATTTAGATCCAACCCGATTTTAATAATAATGAATCTGATAATAATTGTACAAGAACCTACCATCATGACCACAGAAACCAATTATGGCTAATTTTAGTAATAAGTAAAAAATTTTCAACTGTTTTAATTTTTTCTATTAAAGTTATCATATTCAGAAAACCAATTATAACTTTTTTCAACATGTGATAATTTTTTTTTTAATTTTTTACAAATTTTTACCGAATACATAAAAATAATATTTATGTCAATTTCAAGCGAAAAGTCGCCAAAAACTTAAAAGACAAAAATTTGTAAATCAGACAGTCCTTAGAGAGATTAGCTAACACACGCACACACACAAAATTACTCTTAAATCCACGGGGCTGAATCAGTTTCCACGACATAGAAGAAGGGATCGAAAAGGGGACAGGCTTAGCTAACCCACTCCACACTCAAAGTTACTTTAAATCAATTGGGCTAGCATTTCCCTCACGTAATATATATATATATATATATATATATATATATATATATATATATATATATATATATTTAATTATTTATAGGAATTCCCTTACTCAACATCCAAAATTAATTTAACTCATGTTTCATATTGTCTTTTTATTTTTATTTTTTTCTTGAGCCAACACAACGAAAAAATAAGAGAGGCCATCGTTTTCAGTTTTGTAAGGGCTCGTTTGGGTAGAGTACCTACTAGTTTTTGTCTTTTTTTTGAAATAATTAAAATTAGTCTCTCATATTTTTAGGTTTTTTCAAAGCATAAAAGGAAAATATGTTAAATTAATAAAGAAACTAAAAAGTCAATATCCAAAAGTTAGTTTTCTTTACCTTTTTAAATGCAATAATAATTTTCGAAGCCAACTAAAAAGTTAATAGCTAAAAGTTACTTTTTTTCTTCTTAAATTTAAATTGATTTAAAATTATTTCTTAAATATTTTTGCTTTGAAGCTTAAAAAAAAAACGTGAATAACGTGCTGAAAAAATGCATATATATATATATATATATATATTAAATTTTTATAAAAATCCATATTATAAAAAACAAAAAGTGGCCCAAGAAAAACTAGCTAGCTATTCTTCAGTTACAAAAATGAATGGTGGTTTGCAAAGGATTAGCTTCGGTTTTTTTTTTTTTTTCTTTTCATCTTATATGACTTTTAAAGAAGCTAATTTTTTTACTGTTCACAAAAATTTCTATTTTAATTTTTTTTTTTTTAGTTTAATGAATCTATATAACATATCCAGAAGCTAAAAAAAGAAAAAAGAAAAAAAAAATTAAATTTTAGAAGAAAAAGTCGGGACTAATTCTTTTTAAACCACCTCTAGGCTTTATATTAGTATTCATACTTTCACTAACTGTATAAATGAATGTCATATATTGAAAAATACTAAATATATTTTATTTTTAACTTTCCACGTAACTTAAAAAAAATGTTGTTCATTAAAAAGGAAATAAAATATAAGAAATTAGAAAGTAGAAAACATTTATCATTTATTTGTCCTCTCCATTTTATATTATTACACAAGCAAAAGGAGAGAGTAGAGAATTATGCAACTGATGAATTTAACAAGTGGGGTCGGAGTGATTAGCAAAACATTTCGCAGTTATACCATTAGTTGAATTAGAATCACCTCTGATTCTCTGAAAATGATTTCCTAACCAGAGGAAAAATAAAAAAATAAAAAAGTTGACCTCTAGCTGTGCAACACATTAATCATGTTTCCTTTTTTAAAATAAATAAATAAATAAATAATTAATTAATTAATTAATGTGTGAACTATATAAATATCTATAATGCATGGATGCATTATTATTGAAGTGAACCATATTACAGCCTTACATTCATCCAACTTTTCTCTCTCTCTCTCTCATAATGGACTTGCTAGCAGTGCTTCAAGCAATGGGAATAACCCTTCTAGTTCTAGCCTTACCAATACTCTACAAAACGTGGAGGTTGATAGACCGCAACAATTATCGTAATGTGAAGGGTCCATTAGCCCCACAACCAAAGGGTGCTTGGCCAATTATAGGTCACCTCCATCTTCTAAGGGGCAAAACCCCATCTTTCCGAACTCTAGCAGCCTTGGCAGAAAGGCACGGCCCAGTTTTCACAATCAGACTCGGAGTTCACCGCGCACTCGTCGTGAGCAGCAAAGAAGCGGCGGCGGAATGCTTCACAATCAACGACCGCGCTTTTCTGAGCCGCCCGCAAACCGCCACGCTCAAGTACATGGGCTACGGTGGCGCCATGTCCGTTCTAGGCCCTCACGGCGATTTCTGGCTCGAGCTGCGCAAATTCATAAGCCTCCAGCTTCTGTCGAACCGCCACGTTGAGTCGCTGAAGCGCGTCCGTGCCTCGGAGGTGGACTTGTGCATCAAGGAGTTGTACTCTCTCTGTGTGAAAAATGGGATGGGCGATGATGATGGTACTACAACTACTGCAGACATGAGTCGGTGGTTTCGGCTGGTGACCATGAACCAGATGCTGCGGGCGATTGTGGGGAAGCGGTACTGCCTCGGCGAGGACGAGGAGTTTGGCGGGGCCATGGATGAGTTTATGCGTTTGGCTGGAGCTCTGGAGATTTCGGACGTGATTCCGCACGTTGAGTGGATGGATTTGCAAGGGCATTTGAAGTCCATGAAACAAAATGCTAAGGAGATGGACTGTTTCGCGAGCAAATGGGTGGAAGAGCATGTAGAGAGCAGACAAATTAGCGGAAGGGTGAAAGAAGATCAACGCGACTTCATAGATTTGTTGCTGTCTTTGTTTCCGGGAGATGGCGTGGTGCATGGACACAAGAGTAAAGACATCATCAAAGGAACAGCCCTGGTACTATTATTTTCGTTTAATTGAGATATTTATTTTAATTTATTATATATATCCCAAATGAACTCGTTTTGCTTATCAGTAATTACTAATGCGATTCCTTTTAGCGTCAATTGAGACTTATTCGATCGTTAATTTTAAAATTGTCAACGATTTGTCGAACTATATGCAAATTGACCTGAACACCCTAAATTTTCCCAAAAAAAAAAAAAAAAAATCACAAGTCAAGTTTATGCTCAAATTATTTTTGGTAGTGCCCAATTTGAACGCTAATAGTTTGACACGAGATTAAGTAAGTCAAAATTTGGCAAAGTCCGACT
The DNA here is from genome assembly GCA_019916065.1 of Vitellaria paradoxa. Classification (NCBI taxonomy): domain Eukaryota; kingdom Viridiplantae; phylum Streptophyta; class Magnoliopsida; order Ericales; family Sapotaceae; genus Vitellaria; species Vitellaria paradoxa. The sequence continues at coordinate 32,908,132 of CM034243.1, forward strand.
CTAATTCCACCCTTAATTGATGTATATTTATATTGTAAAATGTCTTTGCCTAATCATTCTTGCAAATTCTCCTCAAAGAAAGGCATCTTCTAAAATATTTTTAATGTACCCTTTAAGAGTGTTGTTATACCACTAAATTTTTTAAAAATATTAATCTTTTACATTGAAACAAACTGATCCTAAATATTTAGTATAATGATGTGTGGGTAACTTGTAGACCGATAATCACTGCAAAATAAGTAGCCCACTAAAATAAATTGCCCAATAAATTTTGGTTAAAAATTTTACCAAGATTAGCACATTAATGTTTGATTTGTATTTGATTTGCAGTCCCTTGTCATGGCAGGCTCTGACACCACTACTGCCACCTTGTCGTGGGCACTTTCACTGCTGATAAATCACAACGAAGCGCTCAAAGCTGCACAGAAAGAATTGGACACGCACGTCGGAAAAGAAAGATGGGTGGAGGAATCAGATATCAATGATTTAGTCTATCTCCAAGCTGTTATGAAAGAGACAATGCGAATGTACCCACCGGGTCCTTTATCAATACCACGCGAGTCCATTGAAGATTGTTACGTGGGTGGTTATTTCGTCCCCAAGGGAACTCGATTATTAGTCAATCAGTGGAAGTTACACCACGATCCAAGAGTTTGGACCGACCCTGATGAGTTCCGACCCGAGAGATTTCTAACAACTCATTCGAAAGTTGATGTAAGAGGGCAGCAATTTGAGTATTTGCCCTTTAGCTCTGGGAGAAGATCTTGCCCAGGAGTCACTTTAGCTTTACAGATGATGCACTTGACACTTGGTCGGATTCTTCAAGGCTTCAACTTTGCCACACCCATGAATGCTCCATTGGACATGACCGAAGGCTTGGGGCTTACCCTGCCTAGAGCCACCCCGCTAAAAGTTTTGCTCAGCCCCCGCCTTCCAAATAAGTTTTATACTGGGTAAATTAGACTTGATAGTCATGTATTTTACCGTAAATTTTACTTTGATGATTGTATTTTAAATCATTTCTTAACTCTATTAGCCTCGTGTGCATTTCAATCACCTATTTTGTTTTACGCCGTCAAATTTATTGATAAAAAACGTGACATATTCATTGTGCCCAATGAACATGTAACATTTTTTATTATGTTTTTAATAAAACTGACGGAAAAAATAAAATATAATTAGATTAGATGCACACAAGATAAAATAAAATGATTTGAAATGCAAGTTTTATAGTAAAATTGATGGTAAAATACCAAAATACTAATAAGTGTATGGTAGGCATAATAAAGCTGCTTTATGAGCAGATTGATTGTGGATAGACCACAATCAGTACTATGTGTAATATGCATGCTTAGTGTGTACTAAATGGGTTGGAAGGTCATATATATTTTATCTTTTGGGCAAAATCTAGTCAATGTTTAGCCTACATATTTTATGAATTGTTAGGTCATGTTATCTAATTGTTTTTTAAATTGCTCCCACTCAAGCAGTAAAGCTAAAAGCACTGGACAAATTATTTATTTCTTTTTTCAGTTAATATAGAAATTAAATATGTATAGTCAACATTTAAAACTATTTACTAAAATTATTTGCTTGACTCTTAAATGTACCGAGTCAAGCAAAAGAACTTTCACCAATTCCTTGATGAAGCACACAACAAAGTTCCGAACTCCTTAATTTAACTATTTCCCGACTCCTCGAGATCATAATCACACTCTCTAAAAGATGATACTTAAACATTGGAACTCTTTGATGTTATTCATGTTTTTTCTCTGCAAATACCCTAAAAATGACATCCTAAATATATAGAAAACACAATTTTAGGCCAAATAAAATCTTGAAACTCACTCAAAAAATTACATAATCACATTGAGTAATCGTGCAAGCTTAAACATTCATTGAACAAACTTTTACGATATTTATTGATCTGTCCGGTGAATCTTTAAGATTTCTTGTAGTGTTTATTGTTTCTAACAATATAATAAATTAAAAATTTTAGATAATGTTGTCATTTTTAATACCCTAACGGAAACCTAACAACAACTTAACGGAAGGGGATTGGAGTTAGTAATTTTTAAAAATAAGAGAAATATGTAAATTTCAAATGTTAAGTGAATCATGTATAATCAACCTAATAGTTAGAGGAAGTATATATAATTTACCTAAATTAAAACTAATAGAGAACATAAAAATTAAAAAATAAGAAGATGCGTCTCCCAAACTATCCGGTTATAGGCACGTGTTTTCAAAAGTATTAATTTTTTTTTTAAGAATTCGTTTGGGATAATTAGCTGATAATTCTAACTACCAACTACTAGTTTTTTTGCTTTTTTTTTAAATGATCAAATTTATCCTCTTACATTCTATATTTCTTTTCAACATTGAAGACCAAAAATGTAAAATTAACAAAAAATTAAAAAACTAGCTACTAAAAAACTATTTTTTTCCCATCCCAAACACAAAAAAAAAAAAAAAAAACTAGTTTTTTTTTTCTTTGGCCAAACTCAGCCTAAATAAAAAGTTAAAATAATTTACACGTTTAAATAATTGTCCAAAGTATTTAGTATTTAAAAACAACAGAAACATTATACGTAAAAGATACTTTTTAGAGTATCAGGATTTTTATGCTTTTGTTAATTTTAAATTTTATTTAAGTTGAAATATTTTTTTAAATCCTATTTTTAACTTTTATATTTATGAAGATTTGCTTCTTTTTAGAAACATTATACGTTTTGAATGACAATGCCTTTTATATGGCATTCATGAATCATGTCAGTTTTTCCCTATCATACTGTTTAAAATATATAAAAAGAAATATTTGTTCTATTTTACATACGCTTTATTTAGAAACACTCTACATTAAATATTTAATTTTTTGACAATATTTATTTTATATTTTTAATAAAGAAAAATTAAAAAAATTGATAAACTAATGCTCGGAGACAAGTGATTGAGGGAAGCAATGTATTCATTTTTATCAAAAACTTTACATTAATTAATATGAGAAGTATTTTTTTTTTTTTGATAGGTTGCAGAAGGGACAGTTGCAATGCCCAGTAACTTTTAAATTTGAATATTCTAAATTTTCATGGAAAAAAATATATAAAAAGGAAGATTAGAATTTTTGCTATTTAAAATTTCATTTTACCGACGACTTATAAAATTTTATTATGTTGTGAGACCTGAAAATTTTTCAAAATATAAGGGGTCATTTAGTTTATTTTTCTTTTTTTTATTTTTTGTTTTTGTTTTCTATTTTCTATTTTGAGCTCATTTTTCATTTTGTACCTTTTAAAATAAGGAAAACAGCTCAAAATTCATTGGTTACTTGTGTTTTTAAAATTTATTTTCGAAAACTGAAAATGAGTTTACACATGAAATGAAAAATGATAAAAAATTGTTTTGAGTTTTTAACAAAAAAATAAAGAAAATCTCAAAATAAGAAAAACAAAGTATTTTTTGTTTCCTCGTTTTGAGTTTTTAACACATAAAACGAAAACAGAAAATAGAAAATAAAAAAGTAAATCAAATGTCACCTAAATTATTGCTTTGCACAAGATGAGTTAAATTTTTATTGGACACTTGTAAATTTCTGAGATTTAGGTACCCTTTGACAAAAAAATTTTCAACATAAATTTAACAACTTTTAGTATAAATTTATCAATTTTCAATATAAATCTATCAACTTTTAATAAAAATACTAAAAATTAAACTTTCAAACGTACCTTATCATGAAAAGTTAATTCCCAGCGTATTATTGGGAATATAACTAAATTGTTTGCGAAATGGATTGTTTTAGGAGCCCATGAATTTATATTCAGTCCAAGTATCAACCCAAAATGGTGAGAACCTATTTATTTTCCTAAGTCTTGAACCACCCACATATTCATGAACCTGACTTCTCTACTATTTTTTTCCTGTCATTTTTTTGAACCCACAAAAGTTGTTTTAGTTTCTAAATGAAATGAATGGTTGAAATTTAAAAAAAAAAAAGGGGTAAAATAATAAGAAAATCGGATCCCACTCAATTAGGTGAATATGGCCATATTCGCTCAGTTGAGTAATCCACCTTTATATCCAATTTGAAGGCACCACACATTTCCTCCCAAGCTTGTTAGCCTCCCCAGCCTCCACCTCACCCATCAACATATCAGATTAGCCTTCCCCTTCCCGTGTTTTATCTCCTCGCCCCTACTACTGCCACCATGGGAACTTTCATTACTGATAAACCACAACAAAGTCCTGAAAGACGTACAAGAAGAACTAGACACGCATGTTGGAAGAGAAAGATGGGTGGAGGAATCAGATGTCCAGAACTTAGTGTATCTCCAAGCAGTTGTCAAGGAAACACTGAGGTTATACCCGGCTGGTCCGTTGTCAATACCACGCGAATCCATTGAAGACTGTTATGTGGCCGGCTATTTTGTCCCCAAAGGGACTCTTTTATTAGTCAATCAATGGAAGTTACACCGTGATCCAAGACTCTGGACAAATCCTCATGAGTTCCGACCAGAAAGATTTCTAACGACTCATTTGAAAATTGATGTAAGGGGGCAGCAATTCGAGTATTTGCCCTTTGGCTCAGGGAGAAGATCGTGTCCAGGAGCTACGTTTGGGCTACAGATGATTCACTTGATACTCGGTCGTCTCCTTCAGGGCTTCGATTTTGCAACACCCATGAATGGTCCGGTGGACATGACCGAAGGGTTGGGTCTAAACTTGCCTAGAGCAACCCCGCTGGAGGTCTTGCTCAGCCCACGCCTTCCATCTAAGTTTTATAGGGAGGAGGTGCACGAACCCACAAAAAAAAAAAAAAAAAAAAAAAAATAATAATAATAATAATAATTAATAATAATAATAATAAATAAATAAGTGTGATGTGATTCAGTCGTAGTAATATTTTTTTTTCGGGGATCAGGAGCCTATCGGGCTTTGCCAATGGATAAATTGAGGAACAGATCGCTAAACCCCTCAATCATTTTTCCCAGTTGATTCACGCGACTTGAAATCTGGCCAATAATATGAAATCTGGCCAATTCACTTGTCAGTTCAATTGTACTCGAAAGTCCTATCATAATAATTTGTTAGCTACAATAAGTGGTCAGAATTATGTGCCTGTTAGATGTAATTTTATAATTCTAAAGCGTGTCAACAGTGTTTTTATTTATATGAAGTGATTAATTTGAAAGTATCAACATCATTTTAATAATTTATTCTGGTAAAAAAAAATTTATTTTCTTGATGCATGATGTTACATATAAAAAATGATTATTTACCTAACTTTCTAGCAGAAGTCGCTAATTAAGTGCTAACATAATGTGGCAATAACAATTATATATTAAAAAATTTATTTTATTAAAAGAGTTTTAGAGTGACAAAAAGTAAGATAGAGTGAGATAATTTGTGAGTTCGTAATTTGTGCAGTACGATAAGAAGTAAATTATTTTTAAAATTTTTTAGAATTTTTCAGCATTTGTTAGTGTATCAAACGCATCCTAAATTATTATTTTAAAAAGTAGCAAGTCTTCAATATTACTATATCATTATATAATTTTTTCCTGATGTAATTTTCTTATAACATAACACAACTCTAATTATAAAATATTATTCAGTGCAACAAATTGAACAAATTATTTTGATTATGTAACATTGAGACCCCGTTTGGCATAAAATAAAACTCTAAAAAACTCTATAAATCTCTAACAACCCATTTACCTCTAATTTTTCCACCATCACTAATTTCAAAAAATTCTAGTATTTCGCTAAAAAAACAAAAAAATCTGAAAGTAGGTTAACCGAATGTATAAATTTTTTATACAATCATATTCTTCGTGTCGAAAACTTTTAGACGAGTACCATTATCGTTATTTTTTGTGAAATTTTTTGAATCCGTGGGAACAGACTTGGAAAATCGTTCCCACAATTGTGACTTTTCAAAAAAATACGGCGTCAAAATTAATTCTAAATCACATTTTATCTTAATTTATCTTGTTTTTTCTCACTCTAAATAGAGCCTCAATTGATCAATATATAATCGGTGCATATATCTTTTGTATTTAATGGGCAGCAAGATCATTTTTGACTTTTTAGCCTAACACCCTCTACTCAATAAATTTGCACTCCCAATTTACATATAGGTCGAGTTTTCATTCTTTTGAAATTGTCACCATTCAATCACTAAAATTTAATAAATTTATATTTTGAATCCATAAAAATTAAAAATATAAATCATCTGTCCAAGGATCCGCGTGTTTATATAAAAATTTTCACGTGTTGAATATTTATTTAATTTAATATTCTAAGAACTAATCGGTGTGTGATAATCCTCCACAATTTTTATTTTTTTAGTAACTACAATTATCATTTAGGGACCACTTCTTGTGCGCATGATTGGTAGTAAATGAGATGACAAGGGTCATCTCACCTACAATTTTAGTGCTAGCTACTTACCTATCAAAATTTTAAAGTCAGTTATCTAAACACGGACGCATTCAAAAAATAAAAAAGAAATCGTACATTAACTTAGAGAAGCACCAATTTGCTTTGTTCGGCTGGTAATTCTCCAACTTCGCGACCTGTATGTCACTATCAACATGAACAATACTCCAACACTGTACATGCTACCTTCAATACTTTCATAATACGAGGTGTTCTAAAGTCGTGCAGCGCCAATTTCTCTCCAAATTTTTAGTATGACTGAACAAGAATAATATAAAGATGGGTGATTTCTGAAAAGTCTTTCATACATTATATCTAACTCAGCCTAATGTAAATAATATTATAATGTTGTGCGGGTGATAACATTGAGAATACATTCATTTTTAAATCAATTTTTAAAAGGAATAATAAATATATTATTTCATTAACTTCTTCCACTCCACATAATTGAAATACTGGATTCAATTAAGGGATTTTGATGCGGTGTGTTGAGAAATAAGAAAAATATACTTACTAGACATCTCTAAAATGGGTTAAATATTATATGACAGATTTGAAAGAAGTAGAACGTATTGTTGCTCTAGGGCCATACTCTCATGATTTGACATAGACTTATGTCACTCAAACATTGCATTTGGACCATTAAATTAAAATTTAACGGTTCAAATTAATTAAAAATATATAAATAAATTTGGACCGTAACGCTTGATATCAACCTCCTCCTTTTCTTCAAGGATTGGGTGGGCACGTGGTGAAAAACATATGGTTGCGGGAGATCTATTAACAGATTTAAAAAAAAAAATTAAAAAGGGAGTTTGAAGAGATATTTAAAAATTTTGTTAAAAAAATTGCATTAAATTTTTATTTATTTAAATGTAAATTATATTTTTTAATCCTATTAGGAGATTTTAAAAAAAAAGTGAATTTCGAGAGGTATTTAAAATTTTTGTTAAAAAAATTACTTAGAAATTTTGCTTATTTCTATGTAAAATATTTTTCACATATTTAAAAAAAATCGAGTACACATATTTTTTCAAAAAAAAAAAAAGGAATGTTGGCCCCTATAAATCCGTCAGCTATTAGATCAATCTTTGTCACGACATCTTTAACACATACTATGTTTGGAATAATAATTTTGATGAGATTTGATTTTATTTAGCGCGAATTCTCACTAATTTTTATATTTAAAATTGAAATAAGATTATATCATTTAATTAGATTTTATGGAAATTTTTTTGTTTTTTTTTTAAGCATCTAAGTATTTAAGTGAACAAATTTATCCTCATTATCTTATTTATCATATTTCTTATTTCCTATTCAATGGTTAAATTTGATATTTTTATTAAATCAATTCAATTCAATTCAATTCAATTTTTAAATTTAAACAAATGTTCCAATTACAAAATTTCACTTATTAAATCAAACTAAATCAAATCAATTCTTAAAAAATAATGTTTTCGAGTAGAGTGTAAAGTTTTTTTTCTTTTTTCTTTCATATTGTTTCTGTTGTGATTTTTTGTATTTAGTCTAATTATTTTTTAGAGTTTTTTTAAACTTGGTTGAAACTCCAAATGGTCCTTAGTAAAATACAGACTCTTGTGTTTGGAGTGACAAAAAATGAAATAAAATAAAATAAGTTATGAGTTTGTAATTCGTGCAGTGAGGTAAAAAATGAATAATTTTTAGAGATCGTCAAAGATTTGCAGAGATTTTCAGAGAATTATACCAAAACAAACGGAGCCAAAATAAAAATAACTTGTGAGTTCGTAATTTGTGTAATAAGATAAAAAGTTAATAATTTTTAAAAAATTTTAATATTTTTTAACATTTTTTAAAATTTTTTCTCACTCTAAATAGAGTTTGTCTTCGCAAGCAAAAGTCGTCTAAATTATTCAAAGGGGAAATGCATAGAATGAAAAATACTTTGTGAACTGTGGGTATAACTCATGCTCCAAAAGTTGAAAACGACTTCTTTAATTTATTAATTTCTACGGGACGTAACGTTTGAAGATGGAGTAGTACTGCCTTGCCTTCTTCCAAAATACTTGTGGTTTTGGTTTTGGCTTTGGCTGAATCGTCCTTGTCGATTTAATTGTTGTACCGTGACCTATTGCTGCGGATATCACGTGTTTGGTGTGGTCGTGACTTGGGACTTTTTCTTAAAGGGAAGAGAAAAGCCAAACATTATCTTCACAACTCATTAATAAGCTTCATTCCAGAGATTAAATTGTCTTGTCATGTGCACTATTATAGTGAGGGACCACAGGGTAACAGTGAAATGGGGTTTTTTTTATCAATTTTTTTTTATTATTTGGAGAAAAAATATCACAAAAAATTATGTGACTCTGGCAAAGTCTTAATAATTATGACATACTTTTTTATTATTGTCAGTAAGTTTAGTGGGTTTTTTTAAATCTTTGGGTGTCTTAGGTTTAAGTTTTGTACGATGTCACTAAGTCAATATAATTCTAATTCAAAAGGCATCTATTGGGAATTTGTTGAATCATTCGATCGAGGAATTGAAGAATATAAATTATTGATATATTCAATCTTCATTCTCAAGGCACTCATTGAGAAAGAACTATCAATTTATTGATTTGTAGTAGATTATTTTAGTTAGTCGCAATATGAACTTAGGGTTTTTTTTTTTTAACCTAGATTTACATATCTAGAATTTCCTCATAAAATCTATTGTCTTGTGCAATTGATTTTTCATATTGTTTGACTATTTATTTTTGTTTGTTGTGATTGTGAATCCATAATAAACAAGTATTCTAAAGTAATAAGGTCAACGTTGTTATTCTAGTGAAGAATAATATTTAGAATATGTTTGGTATGAAATAAAAAATTTGATGGTAAAAAATTATGAGAATAAATATTACACTGGGATAATAAATTTATGATACTTATATTTGGAATGAGAGATTAGATATTATCTGGTAATAATAACTAGATTATATTTAGAATGTTAAAAATTTTAAAGGGATAAAAGTTAATTGCATTTGGAATGAGGATAAATTGACAAAACGTAAAAGTTAATATTTAATTTTAATAAAATATTATAATAAAATAAATCATCATAATCATTGTTATTGTAATAATAATTAATTTTAGTAAAAAATATATTATTAAAATATATACTTTTAAATAAAAATATTAATTATGAAAAATAATTTTATAATAGATTAATATGTCAATAGTAATTAATTTTAATAGTGAATTATTATTTGTCACATATTATTTTTATTTTGATAACATAATTTAATAAAACAAACAATTTTAATTTATTTAAATAAATTATTGATTGTAATAAATTATATTAATACAATACATAATCTAGTAAATTATTATTTATGAGACATAATTTTTATTTAATAAAATAAATTATTTTAATAAGTATTATTATTTATTAAACATAAATTTTAATTTGAGAAAATAAATAATTTTAGTTATAAATTAATATTTCAATATTATTTTAACAAAATAAAATAAATTATTTAATAATAAAATACTATTTATTAAATATTTTTGATAATACAATTTAATAATTAATTAATTTTAGTTTGATTAAATAAATTATTATTTTATAATATTTATTATAATTATTTATAAGAAAACATTACTTAAGGTTTTACACGAGAGTAAATAAATATTTTACGGGGGGTAATGAGTAAAGGATAAAATTTTTCCATTACCCCCATTTACCCTAAAGTAAAAATTTATTCTTATATGAAGGTAATTATTAATTTAGAATAATTGTTATCCTCATCATCCAATCTGATATAATGGAAAATAAAAATTACCCCAACAAAATTTACTCTCTTGTTACCCCAAAGTAAACATCCCCTTACAAGTAAAAGATATTGTTTGAGGCGTATGGTAGCTTGTTAAAAAGTTACTTTTTTCGAGATATTTGGGGATTTTTTGGGGGGTTTTTGGAGACCGGTCACTATTTATGGACTTATAAGGATTTAAGTTATACCTAAAAAACTTATTTGTAAATAAGTCATACTTGCAACAAAAAGATAAAAAAAGACATCACGCGTTTTTCACCACATTTTAAAACTGCCAATTTTATCCAAAAATAGTGCATACTTCACTCATAACTTCCGCGACTTTCCATCTTCTTTTCAAAGCAAGTAAAACCGATTTTTGGAAACAAAATCAAAACTGTTTGGAAAAAAGTTAAATCGATCATCATTCTTAAGTATCTTTATTTTTCCTGATTTTGAAACAGTACCGATACTGTTTTGAAAATAACTCAAAATGTTAATCAACCTCATGGATTTCTCTTACCCAAAACTTATCATCTGCTTATAATTCAAGGTACTGTTTTGAAAACACTACTGGTACTGTTTTCAAAACAGTACCGATAAAACAGTACCAGTACTGTTTTAGACCGGTACTGTTTTCATACTGCCTAAAAAACATCAATCGATACATAACACAAACCAATCATATGAGCCAACATCATCATATTTTTTGAAACAGTACAGGTACTGTTTTGAAGATAGCTCAAAAAACCCATCGGCCACATAGATTTCTCTTGCCCTTAAAATTCTTCATTTGCTTATAATTCATGGTACTGTTTTGAAAACGATACTGATAAAACAGTACCGGTACTGTTTCATATTACCTAAAAACCATCAATCGATACATAATACAAACCAAGCATACGAGCCAACATCATCATATTTTTTAAAACAGTACCGGTACTGTTTTGAAGATAGCTCAAAACGTTGATCGGCTCAATAAATTTCTCTTGCCCTTAAAACTTGTCATCTGCTTATAATTCATGGTGCTCAGTACCGGTACTGTTTTGAAAACAGTATCGATAAAATAGTATTGGTACTGTTTTAGACCGGTACTATTTTCATACTGCCTAAAAAAATCAATCGATACATAACACAAACTAATCATATGAGCCAACATCATCATATTTTTTGAAACAGTACCAGTACTGTTTTGAAGATAGCTCAAAAAACTCATCGGCCCCATGGATTTCTCTTGCCCTTAAAATTCGTCATTTGCTTATAATTCATGGTGCTGTTTTGAAAATGATACCGATAAAACAGTACCGGTATTGTTTTCATACTGCCTAAAAAACATCAATCGATATATAACATAAACCAACCATACGAGCCAACATCATCATTTTTTTTGAAACAGTACCGGTACTGTTTTGAAAATAGCTCAAAACGTCAATCGGCCAAATCAATCTATGAAGAAGATAAGCCAAATAAGCTCTATCTTCTTAATATCTTCACAACTAAAACTGTAAATAATGAAACTGAAAAGAAGGAAAGAAAAAAAAAACGGAAGAAGCGTGATTCTCGATAAACATATCTTCACGTGATTCTCGGAATTCTCAGAAATAACTTGTGTAACTTTGTTATAGAAATAAAGGATATTATCAGTATATTAGAAACTATATTTAAAACAAACTCGTGAGACCCACTCAAAAGTGTGACTTAAATACAAAACTTTCCACATTAATGTGACTTAAAAGCAATACTTTTTTTTTGGTGTGACTAATAGTTTTAAAAGATTACAAAGTATGACTTGGATACAATTTTCCGTTATTTTTTCGGTAATGACTAAAATAAAAAATGATTGCTTTATACAAATATTACTATAGTATGTTTATAATTCATTAAACAGTATTATGTTATTATTATTATTATTTTTTAATCAATAAGGCTAAAATTAATTTTTTAATGTTAATTTTTGAAATTTGGTAACAGGTAATTTATTAATAATATATTTGCTTAAATATAATTTTATAATTTATTTATCCATAATTTACTAAATAAATGCGGATAAAATTATTTTTTGGATTGTTATATATAAGATATTTTTGAATTTATGACAATTAGGTAAGAGTTTTTAAAAAATAAGATATTTTTGCGATTAGGACAAACCTTCCATGTTTGTGAAAAAAATAAAAAATTTCCCCTTTTTTTAGCTTTTATACTTCTGTTTTTTCACGTTTTTTGGCATAAAAGCTAGTTTACTTAACGTAAAAAAATAAATAAATAATCAAATATATCTAATTTTAAGAAACTAATAATTTTACAAATATGTTCATAATTAATAATATATTATCACCAATATTGTATGTGAGAAAGGGAGGGGGTGTGATTTTACGTATTTTTTGGTGTGTTTGGAGTGACAAAAGTGAGATAAAATGAAATAAAGTGAGATAAGTTGTGAATTCGTAATTCGTGTAGTGAAATAAAAATAAATAATTTTTATAATTTTTTAATATTTTTTACTATTTTTTAGAATTTTTTGTCACTCTAAATAGAATTTTTATGTCTAGTTAGATTATTCCCGTTGTGTTTATATTAAGAGGGTTTCTAAAGATATGCTAAAGAAAGCTTGTGAAAAAGTAAAGAATGGCTCCATTTGGATCTAAACAAAATAAAATAAAATCTTACAAACTTTTACAAACATAAATTACGAGATAATAAAATTTAAATTATTCATTCACTGCATGAATTACAAGACATTTACTTTTATAATTTTATTTTATTTTATACATTTTTATACAATTTCAAACACATCAAATATATTGGGTGATAAATGATTATTTATTTATTTAATTTAAAAAAAAAAACAAAGAAAAAAAGAACCAACGTTCTCGGTCCAAGTTTGGTGGGCAAGTATTCACTTTGGAGCGATAACAAGTAAGGTAAAATGGGAGAAATTATGAGTTTATAATTTTTGTAATATAATAAAAAGTAAATAATTTTTAAAAATTTTTAAATATTTCAGATATTTATAACAAAGTAAACTAAGCCTTAATATATAAAAATAAAAAATTAATAATCACTGGATGACAAATTTAAAATTTTATTAATAAAAAAAAAGTTTAATTTCGGTTCACCGGAATTAATTTAAAAAGACATAACACCGAATAATTCTCAAGCCTCAGTCAGTTAGTAGTGTAGACTTTTAATATCAGAAAAAAAAATATTTCTTCAATAATATGATGTATTAAGAGTTAAATAATTTAAAATAACAGGCACTTAATCTTTTCGCATCATTTTAATTGATGTAGAGAGTTTATATATTTTAATATATATCTTAAATTATAAATTTAAGATAATTATTAGTTAGGTGTTTTAGAAAAGAATTTGAGATTTGAATATTTTAAACAAATTTATCATTTTGATATAACCAATTTTAAACATTTCAAATGAATAGGGACAGTTGGAAATGATTACAACATCTTGAATCTTTAAAGGGTCATTTGGTTTATTTTTTTATTTTTTACTTTTTGTTTCTTGTTTTTATTTTTTATTTTCAATTTTGAACTCATTTTTTATTTTGTACTTTTGAAAATAAAGAAAATAGATCAAAACTCATTTGATTACTTATATTTTTAAATTTTGTTTTTAAAAATAAAAAATGAATTTACACATAAAATGAAAAATACTAAAACTTCATTTGGAGTAAAAAAAAAATCTCAAAACAAAGAAAATAGAACATTTTTATTTCTTCCTTATGAGATTTTTAACACATAAAACAAAAATAAAAAACAGAAAATAGAAAAGTAAACTAAATGCCACCTAAATAGTTAATCTTACTCTCATTCAAAAAAAAAAAAAAGATTTATTAGTCACCAAGATAAATAAAGTTGTTGAACCATTTGAATTGCTGGGCTCGTTCGAAGTTTTGAATTTTATTAAGAAATATTAAAAAATTACTTTCTCTCTCTCACTGTACAAATTATAAAATTATAGTTGTTGCTAACTCTTACTAATTTCTGCAAACCAACCCTCAAGTAAACCAATGAGCCGGTCCCAGCGAACTGTAAGTAACTGGGTAGCGGTCTTGAACCTTAATCGACGCTACACGACGGACAGGTGTGGGTATTGTAATAACAGAGAAGGAAAAGATTAGTTAAATGCTGCGATGAGATTGGAAAGCGCGAGGGATAATTGAAGTATTGTTATAAAATGTAGGACGAAAACAGCATGTTCGTCAAAAGAAGAGGACGAGGATACGAACGAAAACTTTCCACGAACGGAGGAGAAGGGTCCACGTCTCCCCTCCCGCTGGCATAAACCTCGTACGCACTCGCACACGATATTTCATATACCCACCAATGAAAAGGTGAACTTTTTTTTTTTTTTTTTTTGGGTGATGTAAGAGATTATAAAATATTAGAAAAAGTTATTAATTTATTTATTTTTTAATTAAATTTTATTACGTATCACTTTTATATTAATTATTTTATATTTTTACCATTCACACCCATATTAAGTAATTACGAAAATAATATTTTAAAAAATATATTTGTCATATTTTGAGTTTTTCAAAAAATTAAAAAATATTTATTGATACATTTCTCAGTAATTAAAAAAATTTTATTTTAATTCAAACTTAAATTATAAAATAACGATTTTATTCATAGATCATTTTCTGTTTAGATTCGCATTTCAAGTTACCTAAATGGTTGAAAAAATATTTGTACCATATCAATTTAAAAGAGTTTGTAAAGTATGGTAGTAGCAACAGCTCAAGAGAGTTCATAGAGAGATCTCTATAAAATCTTGTAATATAAGATTTAAAAATTCCATAAAAAAATCTGAATATTTAATATTTCTTCAACACTAACAACCTCGCAAAACAGCTAACTCGACTAACCAGAAAATAAAATATTTGACAGTTATACTCTTAATTTTGTACAACTCTCCATTGCATGAATGTACAAGCTCATGAAGCGGAAGAGTTTCTTGCTGAAGAATAACAAGAGTGCAAAGGCAGAGCTAAGAATTTTTTCCCCCATGTGAGTTATCAAATAGGGATGATTTCTTTTTTTTTTTTTTTTTTCTGGTCTTGATTAATCGTCTATTTAAGTATACAAATTTGTCAACTTAATTATAAAATTCTTAATCTATTTTGAGTATAAAAAAGTAACGAATTTTTAAATTAAAAATGAATATATAAAGTCCATCACTAAATTATTACAAATTTATATATATATATATATATCTTAGCTTGATGCTTTCAATTCATATTTAAATTGAAATCAATTTATAGGTGTACATGTAACTTTATTACAAATTTATTTTGTTAGAATTGCAAAATTAGAGAAGAAAACTAAACATGGGGTGTTTGGAGACAAAATTTTTAGTAAAAGCTGCTGGTTGTATTTTTTGGTATATTTAGTGAAACGAGTAACAATTTAGTAATTTTTTACAATTTTTTAGTGTTTGATAAATTTTTAATAACTTTTGATAATTTTTAATAACTTTTAGTAATTTTTGAATTGAAAAGTTACTTTAACTAAGTAAAAAAGTGTCAAAAATCAGTGATTTATTAAACACTCACAAATCAAAACTAAGTAATTTTTTACTTAAAAATTATACCTTCACACACCTCTCCGGTGTCAAATCATGGCGGAGGTTTACTTCCTCCCTTAGGAAGGTATTTGGGTTTTTCAATTCCTATAAATAGTTTGAATGTAAAATCAGAACATTTGCCACCATCACCAACATTGCCTCCATTTCCGTCCAATTTATCATTTTCTCATATATATATATATATATATATATAATTCGGTTTACCTAATAATGTAAAAAGATGTTAAAAAGTGCCAAAAAAAAGTTCCAAATAAATTCACTGTAATTCGGGGTAATATAGAGAGAGAGAGAAAGAATGTTACCTATTCAATTAAAAAGATAAAAATATTAAAAAATTTTGATTAGCAACAACAGTCTGAATATCCCCCGGCGGTTTTAGGATTGTTAATTTATTCTTAATTTTTTATATAAATTTGCGTTGGCTTCTAAATATTAAATTAAATCATAAACAATTGAATCGGAATATTATTTGGGTTATTAATATTAAAAATTTTGAAAGCCAAAACTTTAGGATTGAGGGCAGAACCAGTACATTTAAGGCACCGGATATAACAGGTTTAAATATCAGTCATTGATTTTAAAATAAAATACAATAATTCAACGATTCCGATGATTCAAATAAATTACACGCGTCACTATCGATTATTATTAGTTAAAAACTATACTTAACATACACTGAATATGCACATGTGCTTGAAAGCACCGGTTCTGCCCCAGTCCAAAACCTTATCCTACTACAACCCATCTAGTCTGGGGACCTTCGCCTACGAGGAGCTGCATGTTATTTGGACTCCAATCAAGATGATGTGAACAGCTGGGATCAGCAGGAAACATCTTCCCATTGGATTCTCCGCTACCCTCTATCCACTGTCATGCAAAAATCACCTCACAAAACAAATTTTATTTTTTTATCTAAAGTTAAAATTTATTACCCAAAATTTTAGTCGATGTTCTATTTATAATCTCATAACGTTTTTCCTTCTTTAAAGGAATGTTTGATTAACAAAAAAAATTTAGCTAAAAAATATAACAAAAATAAAAAAATGTAACATAAAAGTGATATGTGAAAATATAAAAAATTAATTAAAATTAATAATTTTTAATAAATTTTAATGTTCTAAATGAGACCCAAATAAGCCGGCGTAGGACTCACAAAAGAGCCGCGGCAGGTGAGACACAAATGTTAGAGGAGATGACTTTGTGGTTATGTTTGATTTAAGGATTAAATGATAGAGTATAAGTAATATTATAAGATAACATGTGAGATTGAATACAATATGAGATTAATTTTGTACTTAAGATTATTTTTTTGGTGTTTTGTTAATGGGATATGAAGAGCCCGTTTGGCAACTCAAAAATTAGCAAAAAAATACCAAAAGTTACTTTTGGTGTGTTTTGTAAAATCACAAATTTTCTCACTTTTTTTATTTGCTACAGTAAAAAGTACACTCCATTAATTACAATTTTTTTGATTTGTTACAGTAAAAAAACATACCAAACACTCAAAAGTTACCACTTTTTTGCTTTACTACAGTAAAAAATTTACCAAATACCCAAAAGTTACTAAAAAATACTAAAAATTCCACTTGGTTCAACTAAACACACAAAAAAGTGTAAAAAAAATACCCAAAAAATTACCAAAACTTGAGTTTTTTTGAACTTCCAAACAGCCCCGAAATAAGATAAAAGATATAATTTGACATTGATAGAAAATAATGTAAACCTTTAGATTTTGACAAGAAACAAATCTGGAGGTGAGGATATAAAATATTACCACACAGTATTACTTATCCTTCATTTTAGAAGATAAATACTGTAATTCAAAGTCATAACACTATAAATCAAATACAGAACTAAAATCAACTTAATCAAAAATAATCTACTTTCTCATAATAATCCAGCAAACAAACGCAGCCTATGGGTAATAATTATACTAATCCGTTAATGAGGTTTGCTATTGGAATACTTCAAATACTCCTCTTCACCACATGATGACATTGGATATACTAGAAAATGAAGTGAATTTGCCTATTTTGAGTGTAGAGAGAGAGAGAGAGAGAGATAGAGAGAGAAAGAGAGAGTTTAATTAATTTTTGCATTTATCCATTAACCGTAGTTAAATCAGGGGTTGGGTAAGCAATTAAATGGCCTCGTTTTGCATTGGGAAACGGTGAAAAGTGCAACCAGGAGTTTTTATTCAGGCAGCATCGGAATTAAAAATGAAAATCGAATTATTTAAAATTTTTTAATTTTCCATAAAATAATCGAAATTAAATTAAGAATAACTTATTTCGACTTAAATTAACCGAAATAATTTAGTTGGATTAATAAAAATTCTATTTATATATGTATATCTCAAATATTAAGTGCACTCTATTTTTCATTTGCTGATGTGTGACATAATGAATGTATCAAAAATAAAAAATAAAGAATTATAGTATTGTCTTGTGTACAAGAGTTCAGTGCAAAATTAGACTAGAACAATTGAACCGAAATTTTTGGTTATCTGCTAATTTGATTCTATTGTTTGATTTTTAATTTAATTTTAACTTTTTTTAGACTCAAATTAAATTCAGTTGGATTTCCATTTTTTTATTTAAGGAATCAAAAATTGAATTCAAAATTAAATATAAAATATAATAATAAAAATTTGTACAAAAAATTAGAAATTATATATTTATTTATATAAGAATGTTTGGAGTAACAAAAAATGAGATAAGGTGAAGTAATTTGTGAGTTCGTAATTCGTACAGTGAAATAAAAATAAATAACTGTCAGAGGTTTTCAAAGATTTTCAGAAAATTTCAGCACTCCAAACACCTCCTAATATGATTTTATATAATACAATAATAAAAAAATTATTATTTACACTTTACTTTTAATTTTTTACGCTCTATTCTCTCCTATAATAAATAATACTTATTTAGAGTGTAAAAAATTAGAATTCCGAGAGTTGCAGTGAAAAAATTTGCTTTAGGAACTGCAGTGAAAAACCAATGGTTGAAATTGATTTGTATTTAATTTAATGTTATCAATTTAATTTAATTAAAATTATTTTTAAAATAAAAATAAAAGTTTAAAAAGTTTAATTAGAGTACAATCAATACAGAATGTCAAAAGTCACATATTATTAAAATATAAATTAATTTTAACCTTTTATTTTTTGAATATATTTCTTGTAGTGAATTTTTTCGCTAAAATTTTTGAAACTCGAAAAATTGGAAGTAGAGTGTAAATAAGTACACCCAATAATAAATTTATAAAAATTAAAATCGACCTTGCATGTATAGAAGAAGGTTGTCGTAGACCGCCGTTGTCTAGGAGACCAACCAAGTGGTTCGTTGGGACTTGAGTAGTACCTCTTTCCTTCTCTTCTTGACAATATCAAGAACCGGGACACCGGAAGAGCCGGTTTCCCCAGGCACAGACCAAAATGGGGCCTGCAATTGTTCCTCCGCACGTCTCATCCTCTTCCTATTGCCTTTCTCTCTATCTCCCTAAACTCCTCTTGCCTTCTGTCTCTAAAATGGCTTCGAAGCTTGTTAAACCATCTCTGTAATGCCACTCACAGACTTTGGGGCTTATCTCTGTAAGTCGCCGGGCTGGCTGGCTTATCATCTCGAGTTTCCGGCGATATCTCCGGTGGTGTCACTTATAAAAGTCTTCTTTTCCGAGTAATTTCTCTGTGCCTTTCCGGAAAAATTTTGGATTCGGTTACTTGTTTGTTCAGTGATTAATCGTTTCCGATTCTCGAAATATCCGATCCCGGCCACTGTTGGGAGCTGGATTCGTTGATCAATGCTTAAAAATGTTGAGTGGAAACCACTTGGAGGCTCAGTCTTAGAGAACTATATGTACATATAGGGATTTACAGAATCCGAGGCCAATTGGAGTGGTGGAGGGAGTCATGTTGGATCTTAATCTCAGTGTTGTCGACAATGAAGACCCTGCGACAATTGAAGAGAAGTTTCCGGAAGGTTCGGGGGGGCAAATGGACGAGTCGGCGACTTCGAATTCGTCAGTAGTGAATGCCGAAACCTCTAGCAATGCCGGCGACGATGACCCGTGCTCGGCCCGTGCCTCCGGTGGGGACATCGTCGCCTTCAGCTTTGACATCTTGAAGGTCGGGAGCGAGTTCCACAACGCCAATACAGATGAAGGTAATGAGAATCGGACGACTCATTCGGAATTTGTGACTGGACAGCTCTTCCCTGTAACCGGAGATGGTCGATTAGCTGCGGGGCGGATTTCGGTAGCGTCGTCGGCCTCGTTGTCACGGCCTAATTGGAAAGATCTCCCAGTCAATCAATCTGGCCTCGGTGGCTTACAGGGGGTGAGAGTCGTGCAGCAGCAGCAGCGTGTAAAGAAGAGTCGACGGGGACCGAGGTCTCGGAGCTCGCAATACAGAGGAGTCACGTTCTACAGAAGAACTGGAAGATGGGAATCGCATATATGGTCAGCATAATTTATGTTTTAATGCTTTTCTCACTGTTTTCATAGTTTGAGCTCTTGTTCATAATTTCACTCTATTTTATCTGTTTCTTCTACACAGGGACTGCGGGAAACAAGTATATTTGGGTATGAATTTGATAATCGATTATTTGTTTGATTGTTTTTCATTGGTTTAGTAAGTAAGAATCAAATTGTTGCGTCTTTCTATTTTCGGTCAGTTTTGATGAATTTTGTTGCTGGGATGTGGTAGGTGGGTTTGACACTGCACATGCTGCGGCTAGGTAAAACATTGGTCCATAGATTGGGAATTATTGATATCCCTCTTTCTTCTTCTTTTTTTTTTTTAATTTATTTTTTTATTTTTTAAAGATTGCCTGATTAATTCTCATTCAACTGGGGTTTTTTTTGCTATCAGAGCCTATGATCGAGCTGCAATAAAGTTCCGCGGATTTGATGCTGACATAAATTTTAACCTCAGCGATTATGAAGATGATCTGAAGCAGGTCTGAAATTCATGTCTTCCTTTTTTTTTTATTTTTTCCCCTTATCAGATATGCATGTAACTATTAAACACCCAAGAAAATGCTTAGGTTATTAATGGTACCTCTTGTATGTTGTTTCCACAACTGGGTTTGATTAGTTCTTCGTATCCTTTGAATATCTACAGATGAAGAATCTGACTAAAGAAGAATTTGTGCACGTACTCCGTCGCCAGAGCACTGGTTTCTCAAGGGGAAGTTCAAAATACAGAGGGGTAACTCTGCACAAATGTGGCAGATGGGAAGCTCGAATGGGGCAGTTCCTTGGTAAAAAGTGAGGAATTATATCATTACCTTATAATTCCATGTTTTCTTTTTTGTCTTAGGAGTGGATATAAAACATGAACTGCTTAAGAGCCTTACACGTGTTAATTGTCAATGGAATTTATTTTTTCTTGTCTGGGAAGTAAATCTGAGATGCATATTTGAAAGAAGAAATGATTGGGAGCCCAATATTTGTCCTGAGGATGATGATGCTTCCATTGCAGGTATATATATCTTGGACTATTCGACAGTGAAATAGAAGCTGCAAGGTCTTTATGATCATGATTTACTCTTCCTCATAAATTTATTACCCTGAATATTCAACCTCAATGTGGTGTCATCCAACATGTATGTCCCTTCTGATTTTCTGGAAATTAGGGCTTACGACATGGCAGCTATCAAATTTAATGGAAGGGAAGCAGTCACCAACTTTGAGTCAAGTGCATACGAAGGGGAGATGATCCCTGAGGCTAGTGATGGAGGTATTGATTGATAGTTTGAGTGGCATAGTTTTCATTGCCTTCTATGGTACTTCTAGTTACCTTGTTCTTAAGTGTTGGCACATAAGGTTTTAAATGCCTTCAATGTAGGTAGCAGCCATAATCTTGATCTTCACTTGGGAATTTCAACCCCTTCTTCTGAAGATGGTCCAATGAATATCGAAAGTTTGGTGCATTTGCAATTCCACCCTTATAATGCTCATGAAGCAAGGAAATCAAATGTAATGCTTATATTTTCCATTCCCCTTGTCATGTGATTTTATCCCATGAAACCTAATGTTAAATAATATTCTGTTCTTACTTGATTATGAGAGCTTCTGAATCTATATTACTCTAGTCAAAGGAGCCAGAAATTGATATAACTTCTATCCATTTGCTTTTAGTTTACCACAACGGATACATATAGCTTGTTCTAGTCCCTTTTATGCCATCCACATCTTGATTTGAAGCTTTTAATAATCAGTTTCCTTAAATTCTGCTATTATAGGTGGAGAACCCTGCAACAACTACAGTAGGGAATCCAACTCTTGAAGGACTAGCAATGTCATCAGAGCACCCTTCATTATGGACCCGTGTATATCCTAACTTCTTTCCCAATTATGAGATGAATTTTATTGCCTTTGTTTAAAAAAATGCGAAATCTTGTTGTCTTTAATCATCATTCCTCAAAGTAGTATGCTAGTTACAAAAAATCAATCATTTGATTTGCCAGACTTACCATTTTTCTTTTGCAGCTTTATTCCTAAAAAAACAATTTGGTTGCTTATAAAAGAATTTAGTGATTGGATTTAATTTGTCCTTGACAATGTAGATCGGTATTTTTCCCTTGTGAAGTGTGGAATTTTCTAGGATAACAACCATGAAAATTTGTGATTGCATCATGAGACTTGATTTGAGCAGCCTCATGCACTAATGGTTAATCTACTGTTATTGCTAATTTGGCAAAAGAAAATATATCTTTTTCAATTTCCTCAATTTATTATTGTTATATGGTTGATTCATGTTGTGGGAAATTGTTAGCAGTATGCCGTTCATTGTCCTGTGTCTCCTATACAACTGCATCACAGTAGGTGCGCTATATATTGATCCTTATTCTCATTCTATAGTGGGGGGAAGTGTGTGACGCATAATGATGGAAGCTTTCATGAAAGTAGGTTAAAATCAGAGAAGAATATGAGGATGCATATCTTCTAATTGTGTTATCAAACTTGCAAATTCTCTGGGAAAGCTTCATGTTATCATAAAGTAAAATATTGATTGTTTTGCAGAAAAGTGCAAAAGCAAATATAATTGAAGGGGGTTCTTCACAAAGGTCACCGAACTGGATGTGGCAAATGCATGATCAGATTGGTGTTACCCCATTGACGTTTTCTTCTGCAGCATCATCAGGATTCTCATCTGCAGCGACCACTGCTCTCGTTGCTTCCAATCATCAGTCAAAACTTCCCAATCCGACAGCCCTTAATCTCTGTTTTTCTTCTTCTGCCACAGCAAGCAGCAACTCTCAATGCTACCAAATGAGGCCGCTGCAGCCACCACCGTAAAATAGGCCTTCTCTCTGCATCAAGGGTCTGTAGATAGGCAGCCATGACAGGCGTCTTCTAATTCAATTTTTTTTTGTGTGTGTGAAATAATTGATTAATGCACATCAAGACTTGGCTTGTCACCTTGGTAACAACGTTACCGTGTAGGAATTTAGGGTTTGACTAAAACGCTAATTCCTTTTGTCCATAGGACGTTACATCGTGGCATGTTTGATTTTGGGCCGCCTTGGACCTTTATCTGTGTTAATTATGGCTTATATTCGAAGAATGTTTAATACTGTTCACTTAAGGCTCCAGCAAAGTGGAGAGTTGTGGGGTGCGTGAGCATCACACAACTCTCCCGGTCAAGTTCGTACTGGTCCGTTGCAGGGATTAGTAGGTAGTTGGGGGTGCGGGGGCGGAGCCCTCGCGGTACGGTACAGGTGTAATTCCGTACAGTTCATTGTATGTTTTTTAATGAGAGGTATGTGAGTATTTTTGGGTTACCTAGATGCTAGCTTTAAAAGGGTAAACTTTAGTTATTATGATGTACTCAGCCGTTTTTCTCTTCATAGTAAAAAACAGACAGAAAACCTCCCGTGGACGTAGGCACATTGCCGAACCACATAAAATTTCGTGTTCTTGTGTGATCGTCTTTTATTTTCTGCCTTAGATTGTATTCTTGTGTGTTGCTCGATTCCAGTTTTTCATCAATCTGAAGTGCTTTACCTATCAACGAAGGAAGATTATATTCTTCATGAATCGCCATCCTTAATTTATCGTGGAACATAGTGGTGGGACAATGATGATCATGTTGTGTTGGATTTAAACGGTGGAAAGGGAAGCCTTGGTCCGTCTAGAAAAATCAATTTCATGTTGAGACAATTTATGGTTGTGAGCTTTCCCTTTTAATTAATTTCTTTATTTTTGTGTGTTTTCAAATTGAAAAACCTGTGTATATCGTTGCTTGACAGAGAAATCACGATTTTTTTTTTATTGGTAATTTATAAACAAAGCGAGGAAATGTTGCCGAAAAAATAGAATTTGGAAGAATACAGTTAATGAAAATATAGTATGATACTATGATTTTTAAATGGAATGAAACTAGAAAGGAAACTGCGTAATGATAATGCAGTTTTAGAGTGGATTGCGATTTTATCTGAGTGTGTATAAATATGTTTGTATATAAGATTTTGGATATTTGTATATTTATCTGATTCTATTTTTAAATATTGAAAAGGTCTTTATTCTCTTAATTTTGATTGCATCATTGCAATTTTAATGCATAGAATTTTAATTAAATTAGGAGTAAAAATTTTAAGTGAATTAGAAGTATGTTTGTTTTGCAGATATATATATACATATATATATAAAAGATTTCGGATATTTTTTATATATTTATCGGATTCTATACTAAATGTTTAAAAGCTTTTTATCCTTTTAATTTTGATTGCATCATTAATGTATAGAATTTTAATTGGATTGAAAAGACAGTAAATTAGAATGTAAAATGAAATTACATTTTGATATATTTATTTGATAATTTTAACTTTAATATATAGAATTTTAATCGGATTAAAAGTCTTGTGAAAAAATCTCACTTTATCCGGATATGTTATTGGAATTTTAGATTTGTTGATGTTAATATATATATTAATCTGATTCAATTTTCAACGAATAGTTCATTTATTTGCTTTGTTCTTTTACCATCTACTTCCCATTGCTACTTCAGCAATTCAACACCATGTATTCCTGAACACTAGAAAGAGTCACCTTCGTGTAAATAAGAGTCCATTTGGAATGCCAAAAAAAAGATCAAATTCTAAAATACCTTATAATTCGATATCAAATTTTTTTCACATCGAATTATATGATTATGCATAAATCTCTATAAATTTATATATATTTACAAATACCAATGAATTTTTACAAATCTCAATAAAAGTTTTGTAAATTATAATAATATTTTTACAGATTTCAATAAAATTTTTATAATTTTTAAAAAGTTCTGACAGAAAAGTTAAAAAATTTTTACCGAACTTCGTTCAAATGTAATTATTTATCTTTGAAAAACGTAATTTGGTAACTGAGTTTCAACCGCCAAAAAATTACATAAATCACATTTTTTTATTATTTTTTTATGCTTTCAAACGCCCCTAAATTAATTAGAAAAAAAAAATTAGAGTTTATGCAAACATATAAAACTAATTCAATGGTTCCTAAACCTATATAACTAATTAATTCAATGTTGAAATGGATGATAGCGTTTAATATTTGTCACTTTTTTTATCTTTTAAAAATTAATAAAATTTGTAACCTACTTATAATTTTTGTTTAAATAATATAAAAAAAGCCGATTTGTAAGTAACTTGTACAGCTAGCTAGTAACATGTACCGATCGGCGTATTATTGTTAAGTGGTGTTATTAGAATTTTCAGCTTATATTAAATAGAATATACTATTTAAATTTTATTAATATCATTATTTTACTATTAAATCCAAAAACAATTTATTTAACATCTGATGGGAGAGTTCATACTATTAAACTATCAAAAACTTTAATAGATAATTTTATATTATTTTATCATTTGAAAAAATAATTTTAAAATATTTTATTTAATTATATTATTTATTAAAAATAATTTTAGAAAGTAATGCAATAAAAATGAACAAAATATTAAAATTGACAAAATGTTTATAATAAAAAAAGAGTAAAAATGCCTTTTTTATTTATGTTTTTCTATTTAAATTTTTAATTGAAAACAAAAAATAAAAATAGATTTAACAAATACATTTTTATTGTCAATTTTTAAAAGTTTGTAAATATAAATGCAAAAATAGTAAACATAAATGTTATCAAACGGGATCTTAGTGTTTGACTAAAAAAAGTTATCTATTTTTAATTTAAAAGCTAAAAACTTTAAAAAAAAAAATTTTAACTCTAAAAAAAAATTCGAAAGTTTTCAATTCGTAACCACACTAATTTTTAATCTTTTTCTAACTTTTTTAAGCTCCAAACGTCCCACTTCCATCCAAATTACCAATTAATTATAATCTAACTTTTAATGCCAAAAGAAATAATTTCCTTTTAGGTCATACTTTAAAGAAGTGCAGTGTGACAACCAATGTTATATATTCGCGGTTTTTACCTCAACGTGGATTCCAAAAATACTATCTAGAGTAGGTCTTCTTTCATACAAAAAAAAAAAAAAATATATATATATATATATATATATATATATAATAAAAAATTAAAATATGAAAAAGTTAAGCAACCAGTGACGTGAATCAAACAAAGGTCATTTTTTTCTTTCACCGTGCAAAGAAAAGAAACAAATTAACAATTCACCTTTTAATTGTATTTTTCATCTCTTCTTTTCCGCACCATATGTTAGAAAAAGAGAATAATAATGGGAGAAAAAAAAAGGAAAGAATGAATATATTGATGTTTTGTTGATATATTTTATAAAAAAAAGAGTATAATCGTATATATAAACTAAAATAATCTAAACAAAGAAAGTAAAATATCTTAAAATATGCTAATTATATAAAGCAATGAAATATATTCTAATATTAGTAAGATAGTATAACAATATAATATATTTTAATATAATGCTAATTATATATAATAATGAAATATATTTTAATATTGGTAAGATAAAATAATAATATAATATATTCTAATATTCCCTGCAAACTCAAGGAAGTATAACCGAGACCAACTTAAGTTTGGAGAATAAAAACCAGACTGAACCGGCTGACGATGAAGTTGGATAAGAAGCAATGACACGGTTAACATGAGTGGCGGTGCATGAAAGTGCGTTGAAAGAGGCGCATGAAAGTGCGTTGAAAGAGGCGCATGAAAGTACGTTAAAAAGTTAGAGGCGTGTGGAAGCACGTTAAAAGAGGCACGTGGAAGCACCTTAAAAGAGGCTCATAAAAGCATGTTGAGAAGTTGAAGGCACGTGGAAATGCGTTGAAAAGTTGGAGAAGCATAGAAACGCCTTAAATAGTTTTAGGTGCATGAAAGCTACATGAAAGGCCAAAAGTGTAAGACAGCGCATTGAAAGGTCAGAGTGCAAGTTGAACACAATTAAGTCTCCAACATAAAGATTGAGAGGGTTGAAAATTTTGGAAAAGAAAAGTGAGGGTGGTAGCATGAGAAAAATCTGGAAAGGAGAAATTCAAGTTGTAAGGGAAATTTGTGGAGAATATAGTAAATTGAAAAAGGGTAATTTAAGAAAGAGTGATTTGGGAAAGGAGGGACTTTATTGCTTTTTTATTTATTTATTTTTTTTTTTGTGGAGGGGGGAGAGAGAGAGAGAGAGAGAGAGAGAGAGAGAGATGAAAATTTGGAAAAATATAAATTAAGGAAATAAGAATAAAGGATACAGAGAATAAAGGAAGAATTGTAAGAAAATTATGTAAAGAAAATTATATAAGGACTGAAAGGAATTAAATAAGGGTTTGATTTGAGAAATCGATGATTTGGATTTACAGAAAAGTAATAAAAATAAGGAAAAAAAGAAAAATAAAGAGTGGGTTCAAACATTTGTCTTAATTGGCATACAAACACACAGGGTTTTCTGAGTTGATTAAGGAGAACTTATGAAGAGGAGTTTTCTGGAGGAGTAGCACACAAGATTTGGTTGAGGCTATGGCAATACTAGTAGAAGTTAAATAGATCAGCTAGAACGACAAACTCAGCAAAATTTTGGGAAAAAAGAAGTTGAACGGTCGAAGAGATTGGCAAGGGCAGAGAATTAGAAACCGTAGGGGATGGATTGCTAGGTTGACCTACGCCTAAATTGCGTGGTCTAATCTATCTAGGATAAAAAATATTGAGTTCTAATATTATGTTTGAAAAAGAGAATAATAATGGAAGAGAAAATGAATGAATGAATATATTGATGTTTTATTGATGTATTTTATAAAGAAGAATACAATGGAATATATAGATTAAAATAACCTAAATAAGGAAAATAAAATATTCTAAAATATGCTAATTATATAAAATAATAGAATATATTTCAATATTAGTAAAATAATATAATAATATAATATATTCTAATATAATACTAATTATATATAATAATATGATATATTTTAATATTAGTAAAATAGTATAATAATATAATATATTCTAATCCCGTAAGTTTCAAAGGTCGTTTTGTCCTTTAGGTCACTGAGCTCCCTCCTCAATCATGTCCTCTTTCTGACGCCTCCCATGATAAATCTCTCTCTCTCTCTCTCTCTCTCTCTCAATTGATAGATATATTGGGATGAATGGGGATGAGGACATTTCACAGTACTGGGGATTTGTAACACATCGTGGGTCAGGGGCTCAGAGTCAGAGCTCAGTTTGGATTCTTGTGACCCTTCATGCCTATTATTTATCATAGTGGGCTCATCCTCTTAGCTTGTTTGGCTTGATTGATGGGTGGTTTTTCTGCGCCTTCTTAAATAAACAGTAAATATGTGGCATTGAATCAGACACCCAATTGGTAGGGAAGTGCTTGTTGCACTGGGGGTTCCTACATCTGTCTCCTGCTAACTTTTGAAAAACATTAAATATGTGGCATTGAATCAGGCACCCAATTGGTAGGGAAGTGCTTGTTGCATTGGGGGTTCCCGCATCTGTCTCCTGCTAACTTTTGTCTTTGTTGCAAGCAACTGGACACAGAGAGAAAGAGAGAGACAGAGAGCTTTTCAGTGGCTCCAAAAGCCATCCAATAATATATGCAGGTGTTGGGGGTGAGAGAAATGGTAGCACGCAGTGAGCTCTTTTAAGGAGACCAAAAAAGACCAACTCCATCCCTCAAACAGGATAAGCTCCGATAAAAAGTTGCACTCAGTTGGTGAATACAATATTCAGAGATCCTTCACTCGCGCGTCACAGAGCACATCTCGGTTATTATATATAAAATGATATTGTGACAGTAATTTTTGTTTCAATGAAAGTAGTGTATAATATAGATAATACAAATAAATAATACAACAAATATTCTAATATATATATATATATATATATAATATGATATTTTTCTTATTTTCTTCTATCCAAGGCATGTGTATATGTTTGGATTTCATATTGATGAAAAAGGCCGGAGTAACAATAAGGCCGCGGGTCGGGTTATCTTCGGATGCAAAATAGTGTCTAATAAATAATTTGTTTACAATGAAAATGTGTGGTAGGACTGTAAAATGTAATATGTTCGGATGAACTTGATATATTTAATACTTCAATTTCATGCGTTATTAAATTCTTAATCTTATTTTTTTTTTTTTTTCAATTTGAAACGTCAAAGTTTTGGTCTATTAAAAATCAAAGATCATGTCTAAATTACAAAAATTTTGTTCAATTGAATTACAAAAACTCACTAATTAATTAAAGGAAGGAGATACAGTGAAAAATTCACTGCATAAGCTACAGTAAAAAAATAAAGAGTCCAGATTTTATTATATCTAATCTAATAATTTCAATTTAATATAATTAAAATTATTTTCAAAATAAAAATTAAAGTTAAAAAAATCTAATTTGAACACAATCAATACAAAATATAAAAAATAGTCACATGTCATTAAAATACAATCAAATCTAGACCCCTTGTAGCTGAAACCCTAAATACATGCTTTTAACTTTCTGAAAAAAATCCTAAATACACACTTTTAACTTTTTGTACTACAACTCATCTCACGATGAATATTAATTTTTAGAATATAAGAAATTAAAAATAAAATACCTTAATAATATCCCTAAATTAAATTTAC
The DNA here is from genome assembly GCA_019916065.1 of Vitellaria paradoxa. NCBI lineage: Eukaryota > Viridiplantae > Streptophyta > Magnoliopsida > Ericales > Sapotaceae > Vitellaria > Vitellaria paradoxa. The sequence continues at coordinate 32,937,993 of CM034243.1, forward strand.
CTATTGATAAAGAGGTGAAAACCCGAAGCCCAAGTATTTTCTTTTATTAATTTTAAAACCAAAACTTTTATTTATTTTATTTACTTCAAAAATTCTTTATTTCTTTATATATAAATTTCCTTGATACAGTTGTTTTCCCGTACATGCGGATCCAACTCCGGTACATGCGGATCCAACTCCGGTAAATTTACCTGATATGCCTAGAAAGTTTCATATAAATCCGACTTCTGTTATCATTATACTCCGTTTGAAAACACTCCAATATTATAATTAATTTTATTTTAAAATAAAAAATTAATTTAATTTAATTTGATAAATAAAATTTTATATTTAAAACACATTTTAAATTTAAAAGATGAATTATTTGATTTAAGTTACGACCATGAAAATAAAAAGTAAAAAATATAATAAATATGATATAAAAAGATAAATTTACCTACTTAAATTACTTAAGAAAATAATAAATTCTCATCAAACTCTATTGTTATTGTTTTGAATTAGATTTCCAATTGTATAGAAATCCCTAAATTTAAATTATAAAATGAAATCACATCAAACTTAGAAAATTTTATTTTAATTCCAAATATAAAAATTAATAAAAATTCTCATCAACTAAAATCTAATTCCATCAAATCCACCACCATTCCAAACGGAGTTTTACTGTCCTACCGGCGGTAGACGCCTGGAGATTGACTATGATTGAGAAGATTTTAAGCAATGAAGGGGATACTTCGGAGTAGGAACTAAATAGCAGCTGCATGCTTGAGCATTGAGCTTGATTTATGACCAGTTCATTTGAAATCCCTGCATGCTTGAGCATTGAGCTTGATTTATGACCAGTTCATTTGAAATCCCTGCTCAATAGATGCTAAGTTCGAACAGCTGAAGGGATGCATTTTAAAATTCAAACATCTTTGCGAATAAATAAAACCCATCATTCAGCTTCTTTACATGTCCTTGAAATGAACCCACCAAATTATATCTTAGTTCAATCTAGGGGTGGCAAAATGAACAGGTTGGGTGGGTTAGTAATGGATTTAAACAAGTTGGAGATTAAATGAGTGCAACCCAAACTTACCCATTTAAAAGGCGGGTTAGATATGAACGGGTTGAATATGAATTATATCAAACCCATGAACCCATATACAACCCATTACTTATGACCCAACTTACTTTTTAAAAAAAATTAAAAATTTATTTCAATTAATGTGTATATATATATAAATACATCAATATTTATTTTAATTAATATAATATTATACATATTATACAATATTATATATTATATTTACATTTTTCAGTTAATTTCGAATTTGTACGAACCGATTTATTTTTTATTCAATTTTAAATTAACAACTCTCTCTCTCTCTGCGCGCACGCACGCGCGCACGTATGTGTGTGTGTGCGTGTGTGCGCGCGCGCGCGCGCGCTTGTGCATGTGTGTGTGCATGTGTGCGTGTGTGTGCAGGTGTTCGTGTGTGTACGTGTGCGAGCACGAGCTCGTGTGTGTGTGCGTGCATGTGTGCTCCCGCGCGCGCGTGTGTAGGTGTGTATGCATATATTTGCGCGCGCGTGCGTGTGTGCGCACGCGCGCATGTGTGTAGGTATGTATGCGTATGTGCACGCGCGCGCGCATATGTAGGCATGTATGTGCGCGAGGGCGCACATGTAGGTATGTATGCGTGCGCGCGCACACGCGCGCGTGTAGGCATATATGCGTGTGTGTGTGCGCGCGCGTGCGTGTAAGTGTGCGCGCGCGTGTATGTAGGCATGTATGCTTGTGTATGTGCGTGCGCACGCGCGTGTGTAGGCGTGTATGCGTGTATGCGTGCGCGCGTGCGTGTATGCGTGCGCGCGCGCGTGCGCCTGTGTAGACGTGTGTGTGTACGCGCATGTGTGTGTAGACGTGTATGTGTGTGTGGGCGTGTGTGTGTATGCGCATGTGTTATTTGTATTGAATATGGAGGAGAATAGGAACAGAGAATGGAAGAAGAAATAAATTATATATAATGTATTTATTATACATTTATTGTATACGCTGAATATATATATACACGTATCATATATATAATGTATATATTATACATTTATTGTAGATATTGCTAGAGAGAGAGAGAACAGTGTAAAGAGAGAGGGGGGTTAAACTAATTTTTTTAACTTAAATGGGTGTTTTAACGGGTCTCGTTTCACAACCCATTTACACCCGTTTATAAATGAGTATTTTATAAGTTACCCAATTACAACCCAATTAGTAAAATAATAGGACCCAAACCCATTTATTATGGGTTTAATTGGGTAGGTTGATGAATTTGGGTCAATTTTGCCACCCCTAGTACAATCAGAAGAAGAAAGGGGTGTAAAAATGCTCTGTTTCAGCTATTCAAAAATCAGCTTTAAAAACCATTTTAACACACTGTGACACCAGCGTAGCCTCTTATACCGTGTCGCCCAAAAAAAATAAAATAAAATAAATATAAAAAATTTAATTGTTTCATCTAATTCATTATGAAATCTGCCCCGCTACCTGTTATCATTTTCATTAATAGGAAGGCAAAACAATTGACATCAGGAGTACAACCTGCCAGTGATCATATACAGCAGCACTAACCAATCAACCATTTGTAGTAGCAATCCCCCATTTCAGCTTCTGCAAATCAAACAAAATATAATTCATGAGAAAACCCCATCCCTAAAATACACAAAACAAGTCGGAACAAAAAAACAAAGTAAAGAACCGAAACTCCATTTGGTGTTTGCCTCCCCAAAGGGAAAAAGGTGGAGTTGGAACTTATTTCTGACACCGAATGATCACCATATGCAAATGCAAGTACTGGGTTTTAATTTAATTCCGCAGCAACAGAGGGCTGGAAGGTAATATAAAATTATTATCAATTACTAAGTTAAAAGCTAAAACAGTAGGTCAAAACCACTCTGTTTTTTATACCTTTCCGGACGTTCCTATTCTCAGAAAAACACTTGAGATTTATTGTTGCATAAACGGTGAAGAAGAAGAAATGGGTTCGTCCATACCAGCTGGCTTCTGGAAACACCCCTGTTTCAGAGGGTTTGATCCTTTCACCAACAATCTGCAATCCTGAAGGCCGGGGCCAATCTAGTGACATTGTCATCTTCATCATGCAAAGCCACCAATTTCTGCGCAATCATTCTGTTTCTCCTTTTAAACCACCATCTGCCCAAGACAAATAAATCAACTGGCTCTGCATCAAATCCCATATGTTCTATTGTATAGATCACCTGAACTGGACATCCGAACCTTTGAATCCTCAAAACCAGAACAGAGCTTGTTAAATCCCAGCATCTCATTTCTTAGGAGTTCTGTTATACCCAGATCATTTCTGCTCTGAACCTCATTCCAACCATCCCACTGACCATTTGACATCAGTGCTGTTCTAGACTGTTGAAGAGGATGTTGTGAAAATGGAGACAGATTGCTGGCTAGTGTTTGCTCAATAATCCTTGAAGGCATTCTGTAAGCATCATTGAGTGGAGAAAAAACATTTCCCGTGTCCGAAAATCCCTGGTTTTGTAGAGATGAAAGAGATCCTTGCGTCAATAATTTAAGTCTGGCCTCATTTTCAAAGGCACTTAACTGTGCTGGGAAATTTGATCTCATATCTACACCAGCAGCACTGTTAAGCCCGCCCGGAAGTCTTCCCTTGCCTACTTCCAATATTGCAGGATCCATAAATTCGTTATCCCCAACATTGGCCATATTACCTGTTGCTGATGCTTGATATGGATTTCTCAACAAGGAGGAAGCATCAAGCAAATGATTCCCTGCAAAAGCGGGGTAATTGAAAGGATTTCTCAATTCATCTTAAATCAAAAGGTTCCTACAACCCAAAACATAAAATAATAATAATCACAACAACAACAATAATAATAATAATAATAATAATAGTAGTAGTAGTATGAAACAAGAAAAGGCATTAAACAACTAACCAGACATGGAATCAAAAACTGGTTCCATTCTCTCTTGTGAAGCAAAGCCTGGAGGTGGTGCTCTGCTGGGCACTGAAAAGCCGGGAGGGGCAGAAATTTGTGCTCTTGAAACTATTAACACATTTGAGAGGACCAAGATCAGGAAAATGTCCAAAAACACACACAGCAGAAAAGAAGGCACATGCAAAAATTATAAACCAGGGCTTAGTTTGGAAAGAAAAAAGCTAACTTTTTTGCAACTAACTACTAAAAAACTAGCTTTTTATGTTTGGGAAGGAGGAAAAAGCTATCTTTTTAGTGGCCAGCTTTTTAACTTTTTGTTAATTTGACATATTTGCCCTTCACAGTTTAAAAGAAATTTAAAATGTAAAAGGGTAGTTTTGGTTATTTAAAAAAAAAAAGGTCAAGAAGCTAGCAGCCAGAAGCTAAGCTTTTGGCTACTCATGCCAAATGAAGCCTAAACAGATGTGAAAGGCTGCACTAGAACGGTTCAACTATTACTAATAAATCATGTATCTGGAAACATCTCTGAATTTCAGACAGAAGATCAGCTAAGAGGTTGTGTGTTTTTAAAGAAACAAATGAACAGCCTAAGAAGTGTTCATAAACAAACAACCACATAACAAGGACTTGTTCATCTAAAAGTTAATTTCTGGCTCCTGCAGCCTTTATGTTTCTAATGCTAGAGAATCACTCCAAAAGGTCCGTGAATATCAACCAAACAATAAATAATAATAAGCACCAACACAAAGACAGCATTAAACCAAAAATTAATAAAGCACTTGCAGCGAACCGGGTTCCCTAGAGTAATGACAGTACAGGGCTTAATGTGAATTGTGTGATTAAACAATCAACAACTCATAGCATTAAAAATTTTGAGAAATGCTAACAGCCTAACACCTTAACTTCAAGCTCCACTCCAACCCCATAGCACGTTGAGAAAATGGCAGAGATACCAGCCCTCCAATAAACTTTGTCAAGGATTGAAATATTTGATATTCAATGGGTGCATATTATTTGATATTCAATGGAAGCATATTAGACCAGACACATTTACCAGAATGGCAAGACTCTACAACATGAGCCCAGAAGCCAAACCAAATGCAATATAAAAAATGAAGGATATAAATGAAAATTTAATTTTAAAGCACAAAAAAAGTAAAGTGGTATAACTGGTGTAAGAAACAAACCAAACAAGAGGAAAATTCAATCTTCAGGATCCAACCCTTCAACACAAGACAAAGCCAACCATTGATGCCACTTAGCAAATTAAAAATAAATCAGAAATGCATAATTCTTTCCCAACAACACAAAAGGCAGAAATTGTAAAACCAACAAAAATAGAATCACATAAATGAAGCATGAGAATGAGTTATTAAGTGGCCAAATATAAGTCTCAAAATCATGAGCAACATACCTAAAAAATTAGTAATTATATACCATCAACCGAAACCAATCACAACTCACCTGAAAAATTATTAGATGATATGTGTGAGTGGCTGCTTGCAAAATTATCAGTTCCCTCAATTTTACATGCGGGAAAACCATTAGAACGGCCAAACTTATCAAAATTGAATGCTCTGTTATCTGGAAAATTATGACTTAGCGGATAGTCCTTTAGCACTTGCCCAATATTTGTATTTTTTGATTCCTCCTGTCTTGCAAAAGAGAACCTGGACTGACCGCTGTTTGGTACTTTCCAGGAACTAGATAATTTAACAGAACCTTGCTGTCTATCAGTTTCACCCAACAACTTAGCCAAATTCTGAGGTGAAGTTAATGACTCACCCCACTCGTCAAACTCCATGGATAAAATATTTGAAATTATGCTACTCTCTCCCATGTCTGTACCAGCATTTTTGTCAGCACTGGTTACTTCACCTTCAAATCTCTCAATGCGCCTCTTTCTCAGTTCATTTGGAAGCAAATAGGAATGTTCAACTGTCCTGTCTGAATCAACAGAACTACTGACTACATCCTCGTGGCATCCATTTGGTACTAATGGAACACCAGGTGGATGCAGCAGTAAGCCTTTACCAACTCTCTTATCTAAAATTTGAAGATCTTGGTTAAAACTAGTTGAACAATGCGGCTCATTCTGCTGAGGAGAATAAACCCTAGAACGATTAGAGAGATAAACAGAGGGAGATGAACTAGGAAAATAGCTTGTACGAGTAACAACTTCTGGATCCTTGAGCCTCTGATCTTCAAAGTATCTCAAATCATCTTCCACTTCAGGAAATGTAACTTGTGAATCATTGTTTGCTACTATAGTTGGGGAATCCGATCTCCAATCAGATTGTTCTTGTGCTTCAGAATCCGATCTCCAATCAGATTTTTCTATTGAAAGACAAATATCATCAGTAGACACCACAGCTTTCCCCGGGGCAAGTGATGCTGGAGGTTCTCTAAATTGCTCAGGATGGTATTGTTTTAACCCCTGATTTAGGGGTGAGTTAAACAATGCATTACCAGAAAGTGAATGATTAGGCCTGATATCCCCAGAGTGTTCACACCCAAAGTGTTTATCAATGTTCATTGATTCCACACCAGAGCATAAATTCTGAATATTTCCATTAGCAGAAACATTCAACTCTTCATCTGGACCAGGACCATTAGACTGCCCAGAAGTGTTAAAAGAATTCATAATATCAGATGTTAAGCTAATGCATTTGTTTTTATCTTCCAATGCTGGTGGAGAATGTAACTGTGCATTCATAGTTGACATAGCAGAAAGTCCTAGAGTAGCAGCAGTCTCAGAAGCTGTTGTTCGAAGATCTGTGCCTACACACTGTCGAACAGGTTCCACTGGTTCCTGTTTACCTTTACGTAGAATTGTTCGGTTTTCTTCACAAGGAACAAACTTCTTTCCAACATCATCATGCAACAGAGGAACCTGAGTTGTACTTGCAACTGCTGTAGAAAATGCCACTGAACCACATGTTTCAGGTTTCTGTTTCAAAGGTCCATTAGAACATACTGAACTTGCAGATGGTAGCTGGCTATTAGAGGCACGTGCTCCCCTAAAATAACAAATATAAGTTTAATAACCCATACCATAAATCCCAAAAAAAAAAAAAATGCTCTGGTTCATTAAATGGCATACCATGAGGCTGCTGCTGGAAGTAGAACAGATCGACCAGAGCTACTATTTGGTGGAGAACCTCGAACACTGCCTGCTGGATTCTGCCAGTCAGATGCAAAAAATATTTCAAAAAAAAAAGAAAGAGAAAAAAAGGAAAGGAAAAAAAAATGAACCACATTTATTGCAACAATCAATTCGTAACATATTTTTCCAAATACAATCACAATAGACTGGGTAGTGGAAAATGCAACACCATTTTCAACCTCATAGAATCCCCTCAATAACTTGCATAATGGAATTTAAAAAGCCTAAAATCTAATCACCCTATACAAATTGGAATTGAACTTAACCGTGGGGTGGGGGCAGGAAAAGCAAGACCATTTAAACAACTAGTTAAGGCAAATTATTAATTTTTCATTTAAAGAAACAAGAAGACAAACACTGAAAGTCTTACATTTGAAGCACTTTTACTAATAGGTTTTCCAGAGGACGCGGAGCTGTTAATGTGGTATTCATCTGCTGGTGGTGGTAACACATTCCCTGAACGCCGTTGCAAATTATTTGTAGCACCAGTAATTTGTTGAACTCTACTCCTTTAAAATCACTATGTAAGTTAATTAGCTATCCAAAAACTGTCAGAAAAGTCCAATACAACAGCAAAACAAAACATTGTTTCCTTTGCAGCATAGATAGAAACATCTCGGTTCAACAGAGACAAGAACATAAGAGAATTTAGAACTGGATGAGCAGTAAGTTTTAAAGTTTTTCACTAACAAGATTTAATTTGCATTCTCCGTAAGAACTTGAATAAATAGCTCCTCCATATATTTGAAGTCCAAAAGATGGTGAATTTTGATAAAAATTCAGCTACATAATATATACCTTCAAGTCTAAACTAAAGCTGCACAGAACAAGGCTTTAGTTCAAAAACATCCAACTCTTTGTCAACCTCCAGCCTTCATTTAACATTTCCCATAATCCAAAAGCTTAACATTTTCCCCCCAAAAAAATACATGAAAATTGTTAGAACTTCATAAGATTTTAAATGCTGGTTTACTCTTTACTCAACTTTCCAACTTGAAAAAATGCAACCCAAAGACAAAAGCAATAACCACAATGGAGAGAAAACAAACACCGACAAGATAGCCCCAGAATTATTGAGTAATTATACTTTAATTTTTACCTCAATTTCCAGCTATTTCAAAAATAAGATTTCAACATTAATAAAATATTGAACTGCATCCAATTGCTTAAAGTACCTCAAAAATATATAATACTTGATTGAGCTTTCCACAGACCCAATTATAAAAAGCAACAATGCTTTAACTTCTACAAAACTACAAAATAAAAAAATAATAATAAAAATAAAACACTTTAGTCATCCCAATGCAGAGCCTTCTTAATATTTTCAATTGTTACACAACATTAGCCAATCTTTCAAAGAATCTTTCAAAGAATTGGGTTGATATAGTTTAAAAAAAATGTCTTTGCTTTGAATCCTAGTTCAATCCAATAAGTAAAACACCCATCCATTAACACAACAGAAAAGCAAAAGATTGATCAAAATACATATCTGTTACTTATCAAACATACAATTTGATCTAACCAGATCCAGTCTGTAACTGATCAAATTCGAATAACAAATACAGCCTATTGGGTCATATTTGGATTAGAATCCTATGCATTGATGATGGACCAAGTCTCAAGGTTCATATTCCTTTTCATTCTAGTTTTCCAACATCTCCTATTTGCCTCAACAACCCAACACCAATGATGGTAATTATAGCTGCAATATTAACCAACAAATATGGTCAATGAAGTGTTGTCCCAATCAAGATATTCAGTGCTCTAAGTAAAAACTCGAAGGAAAAAAAATCCCATGTTTCCTACATTCACTCGCAAAATTGTGCTCCAACAATCCCAACACTATGAACTCAAGTGTTATTCACAAATATTCATGCAGGACCTCAGGGCATAGGACAAAAAAGGAACAGTCAAAGAAATCACAAAATGAAGATACCTTGTGTATGCTGAAATTATTTCATCTTTGGTGAAACTATCCTCTTGTGAGCCAATCTCATGCAAATAGAGACAATCGGGATTGCTGCAGGGCTGTACCAACAAAAAGTTCAATTTTCAACCAAACCAATTTCACTAATCAATATAACTGATAGAACAATAAATAATTTAGAGATCATACCATGTTTCTAAGCCAGGCATGACAATACTTTGTAGTTCCAAAGCATGCTCTGAAACATTAAACACAGACACATATTAAGAGAGACCCAGAATATAACATAATTCTTGGATGTAACCAAGTGCCCACCTCAAAGGTCTACTATCCAAGACAAACCCATGCACTGATTGAATACATCGAACTGCTTCCTCCTCCTTTGAGTAAGTAATATATCTGGAACAGAAATGAAATTTAAGTGATAAACCAAATGTATGAAACAAGCAGGGATCAACATGACAACTGGAGGAGAAAAAAACAGAAACGAATTACATCTTCAGAAGATTGTAAATATCAATTAGCAATGCTGAGAACACTTGGAACTTACACACTACAAGTATTGTTGGCAAATTGTTGAATGGCACCTGCTGCTGTTCGGGATATGGACACCTTTAGCACCTTTCCGTACTGACCAAAATACTCTCTGCGCTGGAGAAGCTGCTAGCAAAATGATAAAAGGTGTTAACGTATGGGCTAAACAGGCCAGTGCCCCATTGTGAAGAAAAAACTGGGGTGGGGTGGGCGGGAAACAAGGGAGAGTCAAAGAAGAAAAAAAACTACACACATCTTCATCTGCTAAATTAAATGGTAACCCCACAACATAGACGAGATTCCGCTGAATCACTCGCACAGTGCCAAGTTGCTTTCTCCCTTCAGATGTTTTATTTTTTGCCTTTTGTGACTTCACTTTTCTCTCCAAATTCATCTCGGCCACCAACCTGCCAGTGGGATCATGATGACTAAATTGACAATCATAAATACAAGGATAGAAACAAATTCATGAGAGTGAAACAGGAATTCTACGGCAGAGTTTGTTGTCAAAATATTTTTCCAGATCACAACCTTTCACAATTTGCTGTCATCCCTACAACTTTTTCCTTGTTATATGGGGAACGGCACGCAGGACACCGCCCTTCTGTCTCATCCTTCTCAGCCATATCCATTATGTGATGCCAGCACCAAACACATATCTGAAAAAAATGGTTACATGGTTCACAATTATAGTGCTGTAGAAAAACAATATATGATCAACTTGTGGGCCAAAATGGCCTTGGCGTAGGGATCTTTCATAATTTCTTTTAATATAAATAGCTACATCCTTTTCTGTCTAGCAAAACTTACAGTATTTAGTAGAATAACACTATCTAGAAGTCTCCTAACTATCACATCAGATTTAGTAGAATTCATATATACTGTTGCAGAAATATAAGATTAAGCAAAATTTACTATATTAGATACAAAGTTTACTTAGAATGCACCAACTCATCACATCAGATTTAGTAAAACCCAAAAATATTGTGGTGCAAATATGAGAAGCACTATTAGATTAATAAATATAAGAATTGCGCTCTTTCTTTTTTCTTTTTTTTTTCCCAAATAAGTAATCAAAATTATATTTTAAAAAAAAGAAAGGGATTGAGGGGATGCCATCAAATTATAGATTATGAGTTCAAAACCCCAGCCCATTCAATGGTAAGACATTTGGTGCAAGGGGGGGGGGGGTTGATCCATATCATATTGACTTGGCAGCACAATTACACCTCGAAGCTATTAAGCAAAGTCAAAACTATGGAGGTCCAGATCTGGCCCCCCTAGCAACCATTTCAAACAAAATAGCTAAAAGATTACTCTTTAATCTAAATAAAGGAGATTCAATTAATTGAAATGTCCACCTACCCTCCCTGGTCCACAAGTCCTTCCCAATTTTAACTTGAACCCCATTGCCAACTGCCAAGGAGAATAACTTCTCGAAAGCATATGCCACAACTTACAAATGTTTTTCCACAATTCCACGCCACGGGACTGATCATTTCATTTAACACCCTATCTCCATGTGCACTTCCATATCCCACCTCAATATCCCTCATCCACAATATATACTAATACCATTCATAAGCGAATCTTCACAACCACTTCCCTAGCAACACCTCGTTGAAGTCTCTAATCCTTTTTGTGCCCCCCGCCCTTTCCTTTACCAGTCGGCACACCAACTCCCCCTTTACAAAGTGGAACTTGGACTCCACCCTAAGACACCCCACAAAAAATCACGTTAAAGCTTCTCAAGGTTTCGATCAAAAAATCCCCCTCAAGGTGAAAGGAAAGTATTATAAGGTGGCGGTAAGACCGACATTACTATATGGATCAGAGTGTTAGGCAGTAAAGCATGATCATGTTCAAAAAATGACAGTTGCGAAGATGAGAATGCTAAGATGGATGTGCGGGATTACAAGGAGAGATAGGATTAGGAACGAATAGATTAGGAACAAAGTAGGAATATCACCGATTGAAGATAAAATGAGAGAAAATCGATTAAGATGGTTCGGTCATATTAGAAAGCGTCCAACGAAGGCACCTGTTAGAAGGTATGAAAGCATGGAAATTGCCAAGAGTAGGAGAAGAAAAGGAAGATCCAAGAGAAGTTGGAAAGAAACTATTAAACATAACCTTGCCTACCTGGATCTAACAGAAGATATGGACCTAAACAGATTTGATCGGTGTCGTCAAATCCATATAACCGACCCCACCTAGTGGGAAAAGGCTTGGTTTGATTTGGTAAAGCTTCTCAAGGTTTCTTCACGGAAGTGGGAATAAGGATACATATTTTATGCAACACGCTGGCTAAGGTGATATTATGAGTGTTAGCCTAGCTCCTTTAAAGAGGTGCTTTCTTCCATTCCATAAGCCTCTTCTACACTTTCTTAATGACATTGTCCCACAATTGTTTCAACCTGGGATGAGAACCTAGTTGTTGCCCTAGATATTTTGTCGGAAGACTCCCTTAAATATCACAAATATAGACTTGAGCATAGGCACGCTTGAACATCCCCTACCAGAACAAGTTCTAACTTCCCTAAGTTCACCCACAAGCCAGAAATTCCCTCAAAGCACATCAAATCACATCAGCTCAAATGGCCCAACTTAACCAAGTTTGCTTTGCAAAATTCTATGGAATCATCTGCAAACAACAAATGAGACACTTCCATGGTTCTTGGGGGTGTGATGACCAGTCAAGAATCCATCGACAAAGTCTCCCTACCTACACTTCTCAGCATCTTACTAAACACCTTCATCACCAAGGTGAACATGATAGGAAACAGGGATCACCTGATTTTTAACCTTGTAGATCAAAAAGTTCTCAACAAGAGAGGGGGGGGGAGAGAGAGAGAGAGGTGTTTTTCCTTTAATTCACACCCGACCATGCCAACAATGAGGCTATTTGATAATTCATTTAATTTCATTTAATTCACACCTGACCATCCCATCTACTGCATCTTATCAATATTTTCTTTAAGAGCAAGCTTAACATGTAAAGCATATGAGCTAGTTCCCACAAATTCAACAGATTTAGACCTAAAAAGATAGCATTTGCTGCATTACTAATGCTGCTTCAGCATGTAATAAGTGAATACGGCCACTAGAGTTATCAAATTTAATGACTAGAGAAAGATATAAGTTGAATGAACAACCCAAGATCTAAGCAAGTGATAAAATCAAGCTTAAATATGATTATCAACAATGGAAGTACCGAGAGATAGTGTGAAATTACATAATAGGAACTATTTATGACTTTTTTTTTTTAAACAACAATTCATCTAGAAAAGAAAATTAAGTGAAAAGACAAGGCCAATTAAAGGCAAATATGTTAGAGCAATGAGCACCGCATGAAAAATAAACATAGAAAGCAAAGCAGACACAGGAAGCATGCTAAATTGTTGACCGAACTATGTAAGGTTGCTAAAAATTCTACCACGTTTAATGGCGAGGGCAGTCAATAAACAAAATATCCACAAAATATATTAACAATAACCAACTCTTAAAACAAACAATTTTTTTAAGAAAGAGTAGCAATCCATCAACCACACTAATTACATTGACAAAAATGATAAGGTAAAAGTAGAAAGTAGCTGACCCACAACCAATAATTCATATAAAATTCGAATAGAACGAACAAACTAAATACATAAAGCCCATTAATTAAGACAATGATATGAACCCTAATATAGGAGTTCTCTTTTTGAATAGTAGGTTTTTACAAAACCATCACACCAATTGACTTTTAATATATAATAACCACCAAAAGTTGAAGAAAAAAAAATTATCAAACCTCATAACCACACTTGCAAGGCTTCAATTGCTGGTCCGTCAAATCCATCTCCTCTGCACAGAGAGGACAAGTCTTTTCTCCCTGGTCGCTCATGGTTGCCTTCAAAAGAAATATGGTTATAACACTTAATAAGATTCTAAGTAAGATGTTACAGTCCGCCATCAATTTCATGTATGCGCGAATACAATAGACATAAACTATGTGAATAATAGATAAAGGCACAAGAGAGAGTGATTTTGAAAACATTAGGGATCAGCATTTCAATCCATGCTCAAACAACATTCAACATAAAAGCAAGAGTAGATGAATAAGAAGATGAGATGAAAAAATATGCAGATATGATATTATAAATAAATTACATTTCAATCCATCCTTCTTCCAATAAAATATTGAACATGCCACATGACTTGCTTGATAACTAGATAGGCATCCTGATAAGCATGAGTAGGTAGGATCAATGTTACACGGACTCTTTTATTTCCTCCAATGAACCCATGTCTACCAGATATGACAAGGGTAAGAGTATGGGGATATAGCCCAACTCCCATACTGAAATTATACACTTGGATTATTTAACTTTAACTAATATTTGAAGATGCAATAGCTTACATTTGATAATGAAGAAAACTTCTTGTTTTTTCACATAGACAGAAGATAAAAATCTCATTTTTTTCTCTAAATTACATTTAATTTCAAGTCCTTTCTTCAATAACAATTATATTCCCCTATCCTAAATTTAAAATTTTGAGAGATCTAATGCTTGAACACATACTCGCAGCCAGCATACATAGAAGAGACCAGATAACATAGCTAGAATACATGCTCATAAAATGCAATAACACATCTACAACAGCATGGACACTCTTAGGAATATGACATCCTAATGTCATGTCCATGTCACTCTTAGGAAGATGACATACCAATGTCATGTCCATGTCAGACACCTACACTTGTCAAACACCCCTGACACGTGTCAAACACTTGCCTAGATTCATCCTATTATTCACAAATTATTTTTTGCAACCACACACTTGGGGGACACACGTAACCATAACTAAGAGTCTAAGATACACATGAAACACATTATAGTTTAAAAGAAAATTTTGAAACGAAACAATAAGATAAAACAACATAAAGTTATATCTACTAACTCTTTCTCCTTTTTTAAGTTTTAGGGATTCTAAAATTCAAAGCTTTCAATTGACTTTATGAATTCAATTTTTTTTAAAATATATAAAAGATGAAATATAAATGTATTATAATATAAAAATGAATAATATTTATTTTTTTTTGGTAAATATGACATATATTTAATTTTTTTAGCAGCTTTTGGGTCGTTTGCTAGCATTCTGTGGATTAATAGAAGATAGAAAATAACATAAAAATAAAGTTAGGCTCGAACAAGCTGTTCTAACTCACACAAACCCTGAGAAACAACAGCATGCAGAAGCCCACTTTATGATTTTAAATCAAACCCTAAAAACTCTCCTTTAAATTAAGGAAACTCAAACTTGTGTTCCGTAAACACTAAACAGATTGACAAAATACATATACCGAAACAAACATGCAGATACCCACCTATAAACGACAAAAACGTTAAATCAAAGCTGTGGGTGGGTTAAAAAATAAATACCAATTCATCTGCCTATCAACTACAAATTACGAGATGTAAAAATTTATCTCAACAATCGAAATCCGAACAACTTCAATAATCAATTTAAATCGCTTGCTTGTTGCCTTAAGCTAACAATCATCACGCGTATCAAATCGATTAATAAAATCACAAAAAAAAATTAAAACAAAAAAGCGAAAAAAATTACAGAATTAGGGATCTTAATCCTGAACACTGAAACAATGATCTAGAAAGATGATAGCGGAAAAAAAAATTAAGGGTTGAAATTGAAAGGAGCTTGAAGACTAACAGTGGTGGTGAGTGGTGGATCGAGAAGAGGACGAACCGAAGAGGATGAGATTGAAGAGACAGAGTGTGGGGGCGCGATACGATATAAAGAGAGAGAACCACAACGCCGCTATAGAGAGAGAACGAGAGAGGGGACTCGCCTATGGCGTTGGGTGGCTATTTTATGCTGCTGCTTTGCGGTGCATCGCTGTCAATTAAAATAAGTTGAATTTTTTTTAAATATTTAAATAATTATACTTGAATCCCTTAATATTTAAAAATTATAGACACTGCCTCATTTTAAAATATTAATAACATCTAGACGCCACTCGTCAAATTTAACTTTAATTCTGTTAAATATTTATTAGAGGGACAATTTTACCCTTAAACTTAATTAAATTTAATTTAACAACAAATAATATAAATATAAATTTATACATATGTGCATATATGCTGAAACTTAAGCTGCCGCCATCACCGGCCTCTACTCTATCTCAGGCGACGTCTGGCTATTTTCTGGTGATGCCGCCGGTTCCTTTCTGTTCGTGAAATGGGTAGCGAACGGAGGAAAGCGAAGCTCGCCCTTAGGATGAACTTCTGCATCAATGCTTCGAGGGCCGTTGTGGACGACGATGATTCGCCGCCTTTATCGGAGAGGCTCTCAGGCGACGCTTTGCTCTCCCAGTCTTTGTCTTTGGTAATGCCGACGACACCATCGTCCTTTGAATTGAGGTTGTCTACGAATATAAGCAAATCCTTTAAGATTCGTAAATCCCTCGTTGCTGTTTTTAATCGAATTTCGAAGCTTTTGAATTCTTGTTTGGTTGATGAGAATCGAGGTCGAGTAAAATTAAATTTTGATGCATATAATAATATACGTTGACAACGTGAAGAAGAAACTTGTATGATTGTTCAATTAAAGCTTGTAATTTTTATGAAATCAAAATATTATTCTTGTTGCTCTGTTTTGTTTATGGGAAAACAAAGGAAATCCACATTGCAACTTATTCTTTATTTTTATTTGCTCTATTGAAGGAAACATGGTGAACATATTCAAATTGGGTTTTGTTCCTCTTGTGTCCTTAGTAACAAAATCTGACCTTCAAAGTTGTAAATTGCTTGGTGCTTCAAAGTTGTAAATTTCGGGCTAAGAAAAGATGAATGTGTTTATGAAGTCTATTCCAATTAATGCGAATTTAAAGTGAAACCCTAAACCTTAACTCGCTCTTATTTCTTTCTTAAAAAAAAAAAAAAAAACTCTTTTTATAATTTCATATTTTCTAACCCTGACTTTTCAAATTCCCGCACATTCTAGCCATTTGTAGGTGAGGCCGCCAGCTCATTCTTGATAGCCGGCATCAGCTCATGTGTTTTTCTGGCGTCAGATGTCCCATCCAACCTTCTCAGGCCATGGGTTTGGAGTCTTCCCCAGCACTAGCAACCATTGCTACAACTTCTCACCAGCGTACTGGTTTTTCCGACGACCCTTTGGTCAGCTGCAGCCCTCCCGCAATAGTTCTTGAGTCGGCCGGCTTTGTGCAAGGCTTAGGTTTTGTCGCCAGAGGCGACGATGAAGACGGCCGGAGGCTTCGCAAGCAACGGTGGTAGATCTGGATTCCCATTTGATCTCATGTGTGTGTGTGTTTATGGCCCGTTTGGTGGAAGATAAAACCTCTATAAATCTTCAATAATAACTTATAATTTTTCTGCCATCACTAATTTTAAAAAATTTTAATATTTCACTAAAAAAACAAAAAAAATCTGAAAGTAAGTTAATCGAATGTGTAAATTTTTTATATAATCATATTTTTCGTGTCGAAAGCTTTCAAACGAGTATCATTGTTATTATTTTTTGTAAATTTTTTTGAATCCGTGGAAACAAATTTGAAAAATCGTTCCCACGATTTGTTACTTTTCAAAAAAAAAGCGCCAAAATTAATCTTAAATTACATTTTATCTTAATTTATCTTAATTTTTTTCTTACGTCAAATGGAGTTTATGTATAGTGTGTGAATTTTAAATGTTGAAATGGGTAAATCTGGTATATTAAAAAATATTTTTGGTTGACATTATCATTTTGATATGAATTCTAACGGCATACTAACGAAAGGGGTTAGGTGTTATAAATATTTCAAAATAAGGGAGTGTTTGTAATTTTTAACTGCTGAGGGACTTTAAGTGTAATTATCTAAATGTTTAAGGAATCTACGTATAATTTATCCTAACATTTAAAACAAATTCTTACCTCATTTATTTTAAAATTTTTTTGACATTTAGGGGCCATTTAAGTGTAATTTTGATTTTTTTTTTGGGCAAAAATAAGTAGTTAAAATTTTTAGTATGTTTAATAAAATAGGTAGTAAATTTTAATAATTTTTAATAACTTTTGATAACTTTTGAATATTTGATAAAATTTTTTGTAACTTTTTGTATGTTTAGTAAAAATTTCAATAACTTTTGAGTTGAACAAGTTGCTGATACTGAGCACAACAGAGACAAAATCTGGTGTTTTGTCAAACACTTAAATTTTAAAAGTTGACAATTTTATGTGAAAAATTGGACCTCCAAATGATATCTTACTCTTCTGTTAAATCAACCTTTAAAACTTATGCTTCGTTTCAAATTCTAAATTTCTTTAAAAAATATCAAAATTTTTTAAAAGTTATTTACTTTTTATCTCACTATACGAATTACGAACTTATAACTTTTATCAAATTTTACTATTTTTTACACTCCAAACACACCCTTAATAAAAAATGTCAAGTGATCAAAATTTTAAATATTTTTTTATATTTTATTATTTCGTCTCTCGTATCTTCGTTAATTTTTTTTTACAAAAGTTTTAAAAAATAAATAAGAAATAAGTAAAAATAAAAATGTAAGAATTTTTGCAAAAAAAAAATTTGACACGTGTGGGAGAAACGACAGGATATAATAACAAACAACCTAAAATTTTTGTTTATTTGATATTTTTTTTTCTTAAATTTTAATGTTTTGTTTAATAAAAAAAGGTTAATGTTAACAAGATTTTAAAGTAAATAAATTAAGCGTAACTTTTAAGTATGAGGAGGTGATAAATGTAATTATATAAATGTTGAGGAATTGTAGAAAAAAATTTACCCTTAAAATATTTGAGGAGTTACGTAGATTGCCCTTCGCGTTTTGATAAAATTACGAAAATACGCGTCTGCCCTCCGGTTATTTGTCGAGCTTGGGGGAATCCATAGAGGGCATGAAATGACTGGATTGCCCTTCTCCTATGGTCTCCTGGCCGTTTCGTAGGTCCTTTTGTGGTGGGGATCCAATGCGGTGGAATCATTTTGAGCTGCCACCTCGGATAGGCTTTGGGCTTTTGTGTTTAGAGTTCTAATCAGTGTTCATTTATAAGAATTACAGTCTCGTAATTTATGCTATTAATAGAAAATTTAAATTTTGTAAGGGTTTGTTACAATCTCAATATTAAATTTAAGGGTAAGTCTATTTGTACTCTATAAATAAATTCTTATATTGTATTTTATTTTTTTATTAAATAAAATTATACAATTATTTTCATTCTTTTAATTATTTTAATATCACAAATAACCTTCTATAAAAATAATGATAGTTGTGAAATTTTATTTAATGAATAAGTAAAGTGGAGTACAATGTAAATAGCTCACCCTAAATCTAATATTCTATTTGATTATCTTCATCGCGGAACAAACCCCATTTCCCAAAACTTATAACTAAAAATAATGAAAATTCAAATATATCATATTTTTCGTTGTCCCATTTTTGTATGAAAATATTTTTAAGCAAAATTTTGAAAATTATTTAACTTTATTTTTAAGGATACATAAACATAATTTGGCCTATAAAATGCTCAAATATAAATTTATAAAACAAACAAACATAAAAAATATATATAAAAATAATCTATAAAAATCACTTATCAAAATAAAGTAAAGTATCCATACAATTTTAATATATGTGTAAATTTTTATTATTTATTACAAATATTATCATACTTTTAAAAATATTAATTTAAAAAACTTTTATGAAATTGTATTTAAAAAATATGAGAAGAGTGGTATAGTGTATTTCCTTGTGAAGTGACTAAAAAGACATACAATGGAGAGAAAATAAGTAATTCTAGCCATTGAACAAATTTAATAATTTAAAAATATCTCAAATTCAAATTTATGAACTTTTTATTATGTAGATATATATAAATCTATTTTTATTTTTTTCTTTTAATAAAATAAAATATAATTAAATGGAACAGTTTCTCATTTCAATTTAAATTTGATGATTTATTATCAACCCCAAGGGTTAGATGGGATGGTCTTGGACTGGGACTTAGGGGCTTACCACCCCAATGTCTCAAGTTCAAGTCTCCTCTCTAGCAAAACTTGGGGCCAGCCTCCCAGGCGCAAAGTTGGTGGGTCTCCTTGGCTGGACGAACTGTATCAGTTCTTGGGTGTGGGTCCGACTCCCCGCCGCTACGCGAGTTCGCGATTTACCGCTATACATGTTGAGGGGCCGGTATGTGTGGCACAAACCAAAAGATATTCACTCTCTAGGGGTTTGGCCTAGGGAGTGAATCTCTCGAGGTTAAATCCTTTTTTTTTTTTTTTGGATGATTTATTATGATATGCATCCCACCTAATTTATTAAATGATGACCATTTAATGAGATTATGTAAATTACAGTAATGTTTAATGCCTTTTAAATTTTAAATGATTACAATTAATCAAAATACTGTCTTTTTTTTTTTTTGGTAAGTAAAATCTTGACTTGAATGGTAAGAACGGATTTGCTATAATTTGTTTCTAAATTATTCTCATACAAATTAGTGAAATTACAATTTGCTTCGAATAAGAAATTCAGAAGGGAGGGTTGGAATAACATTAAAATGCTAATAAGGGTTCGTTTGGAACTCCGAAAAACACCGAAAACTTCAAAAATCTCTATAATTTTTTACAATTCTCTATCAAACTTTTTTACTTCGAACTACATGAATATCTATAAATTTATATATTTATACAATTCAAACAAATCTTTACAACTCTCGATAAAATTTTTATAAATTTCAAAAAGTTTTGATAGAAAAGTCAAACTGTTTGCCAAAATTCATTTAAACAGAACTATTCACATCTCTTTTTGTGGTTCGTGACTTATACTCCAAACGTTAAAAAATAATTCACATCACATTTTGTCTCAACTTTTGTAACTTCTAACGAATTCTAAATATACTCATAGATGGACCTGCCACTTCTTTTGGAGTAGGCCTATCGACATCAAACATACTGATATCATAATCTGGTGCAATCAGTTATGCCTATTTTACCATCAAGCAATCAATGATTATCTTCACTGGTGCAGTATGCGAGGAGGAAAATGGTGAGACCTCAGTATCAGGTGAAGATGAAGACTACGAGTTATGTACAGTTGGATGAGCCCTCAGCCATGCACAGGGGATCGAGCAACCCTCTCGGCTGACGAAGCCTCCGACTCAACCACAGCTAAATAAGAGACGTAGGAACCCGGAGCAGATTAAGAAGGTTCCTAGTTGTGGCACTTATTAGTTTTTTATTATGAATCTTCAAATATATTTAATTATTTTGATATGGATATAGAATTCCCAATTCCCATTTTACTCTTCAGATGATTGCTTGATTAACAAACAATGTTACAATTGGTGTATAACTTTTATCTATGTTCTCCAGTCATCTATGTTTATATTATATATATATTTTCTATATCAGTTGCTAAACATTTTAAATTAAACTTGGCAAATTTTGATTTTATATTCTCTAGTCTTACATATAGCTTAATATTGATTTCTATTATTACGTTGTTAATGATATTGTTGGATTTGTAAACAAGTAAGTAAACTTGAGATTGTAAACAAAATTATTCTCTATAAGAGTATTTTTGTTGTTCACTGCTAATGTTGGTGGTTGATTTTATAAACAGATTACTATTGATCTTTGTTGATGTGTGTGGAAGAAAATAAACAAATTACAGAGTCTGTTGATGTGTGTGAGAAGAGATAAGTAGATTGTAGTTTATGGTGGGGCCCTTAAGAACCACAAAACCATTTTGTGTTTCTTGCTAAAACAGCAAACACATTTTGCATTTGTCCAAGGAACTGCAGGATTGTATTGCATTTTTATCTGGCCCAAGAGAAAATGCGAAATAGTTTTGTGTTTTTATATTTCTCTAGCAATAACCGCATGATGGTTTGGCAGTTTCAAAATCACAGAATGACTTTGCATTTTCATTAACTGTATTCTCTCAAAATTTTGATTTTTTTTGCAACGTTTTCACAAATTCTGTCTTAAGGATCCTTAGAACCAAAAAAATAATAATAATAATAAATAGGGTTTGTGTGTCATTTAATTCAAATTTTGATATATAATATTTGTATAGATTTGGCGTGACTTGCAATAAGGACCGTTATATTAAAATTAAATGATTTAAATATATTAACATCTTTTTAAAATTAGAGTAATGTGAATATATCTAAATCGTTGAATTAATCCTTATATCAATGTCATGGGACTGACATGTTGGAACTAACATAGTATGTCAGCCTCCCATTTTCTATTTGTAATTCCGTAATATATTGAATAACTCTTTTCTCATCTATTAAATCACTATTAAATGTTATTACTCTATGCTAAGAGAAAAATTAGTATGTTAATAATATTTAGAAAAAATTATATGTATATGAAAAAAAAAAAAAACACTTTGATAGTTGGATATGGGATGGTACTCTTTTTTTCCCCTTTTGAGTAAAAACCTTCCCTTTATTTTCTCTCTTTCTCTTACCCTTGGGCTTTGCTTCTATTCTAACCTTTGTCGATATACTATTTTATTTTATTTTAAAAAATGATAAATGAACTATTTCATTAAATTTTCCCACTCTATATTACTTTTTTCATTAAAATTATTATGAAGTGGAAGAAATTGATAGAGGAGGGCAAATATCCCCACCCTTTATTTTTTCTAAAGACAATTGTAATACATTTGCAAATAAGTTGCATTAGAATTTATTGCAATAATTAGTAATAACATGATGAAAGCTACTCTCAATGTTTAAGGTACATAGTAATGCCTAATCGATAGTAAAAGAAAAAAAAATTTAATGACACAAAATTTCTTTTAACATTAGACAAAATATAAGGGCATTTCTCAATATTTAAATCTTATATTGGTTTCCTTATTTTGAAATATTTGAACAATTATGCCATTCGTTTAGTCATATTGTCAAATGTTAACAGAAAATGACAAAATTGACCAAATTTAGGGCCATTTATTTATACTCTCTTAAATGTCTTTTACACTCTACCTTTTTCGTTTGTTTCTTTTGTAGTTTGAATCTCATAGAGATGTCAAAAATGTATTTTGAATCATTAACTTTAGACCCGTTTGATTGCACAAAAAAGTGAAATTTTTAGGAATTTTTAATAATTTAAGCTTTTGATGAGTTTGGAAAAAAATTAAAATTTTTAAGAAATTTTAGAAACTTTTGATTGCTTGATATAAAATTTTTTTTAGTAATTTTTACGAATTTCTAGTAGTTTTTTTAGTTTAGTAAAAAAATTAGAATATATTTTAGCAACTTTTGGTTAAGGTTAACAACTTTTGGTGGTGTTGCGCAAATAAGTGAAACTTTTAGCAATTTTCAGTAATTTAAACTTTTGGTGCATTTGGAAAAAAAATTAAAAATTTTAGGAACTTTTCATAACTTTTGATTGTTTCATAACAAATTGAGAGATTTTTAGCAATTTTTGGGAGTTTTTGGTAAATTTTGTATTTATGAAATTATAAGAGATTAATAAAATTTAGGTATCTATCAAATTAAAAGAGTTATTAATTTAGATTAATATAAATGATTATTTTATTAAAAATGTAACTAAATTTTGCTTACAAACCAATTCCAATAGTTGAATTTGATATATTTTTTTAATGCTATTCATAAATCATAAATAAAATTTTACCTAAATAAAAGACTCCCTTTATTTCTCTAATTTGATTTGAAATAAGTACATAATATTTTATTAAAATAAAGACTCCATTTATTTCTCTAATTTGATGCGAAATAAGTACACATATTTTATTAAAATATTATTTCTATTATTGTAATGACAATTTAATATAAGATTATAAAATTAATACGAGATTGTCAATAATTTTTAAATTTATTAAACTAAACGTGTAATAATTTAAATATAATTTTTTTGTTATAAAAAATTTTATCTAAAATATTGATAAAATCCATCTAAAAAACTCTAAAGTTGGATAAATAACAAATGATAAAAAAAAAACAGAAGTTGAATAAAAATATAAATGATAAAAAAATCCTATCTAAAAAATGATAAGTCCTCTCTAAAAATGATATGAAATTAGATAAATGATAAATGAAAAAAAAAAGAGTTGAAGTTGGATAAACAGGTAAAGTAAATAGTTTTTCAACAATAATAAATGTTTATTAAAATTCTCAAATAAATGTGTTGTAAGTCTTACCAAGATTTGTGGGTCTAAGTTGAGAGGACTAAGTGGGGGCAAATAAGATAAATGTGGTAATGAGTCAAAATATAATTTTAATTAGAGCAATATTAGGGGATATCTATAATTAATTTAAAAAAAAAATAAGTGGGACAATTGTTGCTACTTTGCCGAGTTTCAAGAGTTGCAGTAAAGAAATGCACTGCAGAGGTTACGATGCATAGATAAACGGCCCTAATTTGATTATAATGATATGAAGGTCTTAATTTAATTTAGTTAAAGTCAATTTCAAAATAAAAGTAAAAATAAAAAAATGATTAAAACAGAGTTAATGTAAAATATGAAAAGATAATCTCATTCGATTAAGTTATCACCATCCATCTATGCACTGAGTGCATTTCTTTACTACAATCTCCTAAAATCCTACTCTATCATAGTTGTCCCTACTTGTAATTAGAGAATCTTAAAAAAATAATTATTATCCAAATAGTGGATTGGATATATTTGCAGTCAGTGTCGTCTAAATAAATTGTCATAATTATGAATAATATTTTAAACTAAGCATTAAATTATAGCTCAAAACTAATTTGAACACGTTATTTTTTATTTAAATTGATTCAGTTGTAAGTCTATTTTCTTAAGACCTGTTATTATTGATTCGGTTTTAGATTGGGTTTTGAAAAACAATAATATATGTATAATTTGTTTAAGTTATTTTTGTTTTTCATTTTTTTACCTTTTTCTATTTAAAAAACAGATAAAAATTTCTATCTTTCTTTCTGCTTTTGATACAAAACTACATATATATATATATATATAATTCTTTTGCGCTATCTCTCTCTCTCTAACAAGTTCCCAGCATGGGTTAATTGAATAAGTAAACATAATTATAATATATTAATTTAAAAATATTTTAGTAGTAACTTTTTTATATATTTTCTTTATAAATTAAATAAGAAAATAATTCTTCATGATTTATTATTTTTATTCCTTCTGTATGAAATTATTGTTAATACCTAAAAATTAATTATTAAGATGCGTATAAATTAACTCAAATATCTTGATTTATATATAAAAAGATAACAATGTAATATGAGATTTGAATTCTAACTTTAAAATTTGAATAATAAATTTTGAAAGAGATATCGAATGGATATGGTTTTTGTCATTTCAGTCTAAATTCGATCTAATTATATAATAAAATATTTTAAATATGTTATAAATCTGTTAGTGGATGAGTGGCTAACCAAGTTAAATAACTCTCAACTTTTTCATTATGTGTAACTCCACCATTTGGAGTTTTCACCGTTATACAAGGTCTCGTGAGATGGACGGGGAATAGACACATGAATAATAAAAAGATAATTTAAGTATTTCAATTATCACACCGAGGAAACGATATTTTATTATTTTTAGTTGGTCTGGGCATGAACGGGGAATAGACACATGAATAATAAAAAGATAATTTAAGTATTTCAATTATCACACCGAGGAAACGATATTTTATTATTTTTAGTTGGTCTGGGCATGCAGAATGACCTAAATAGCCTCGACGAAAGTTGTTGTTGGTGCTGCTACTGCTGTTTGTTTTTTTTGGGTTGCACTGCGGGAATCGCAGTGGGTTAATCAATAGTTAAGATATAATTACATCAAATTTAATGGTCTTAATTCAATGTAATAAAATTAAATTTAAAATAAAAATAAGAGTTAAATAAAATTTAATTGAAAGATCATTAATGAAGAATATGAAAAAACACATTATATTAAAATATAATTACATCTTATTATTGATTGATGCACTTTAGCCCCTGCAGTGAATTCTCTCACTGCAGCCCCTATAACTCTTTTTTTTGGGGGTGGGTGGAAGGCCAAGTGCAACTTGGTTTGACAACTTAAAATAAAAAAACTTAGCTATTTTTTTTTAGAAGACAAGATAAGTAATTTTTTTTTATTCTAACTTTTTTAATATATTTATATATTGATATCTGTACTTTTGATGATTCACTCTATCTTTCAAAATTATCATTAAATACACAAATGTTCCAGAGTCTCACATGTCTACTGTCGGTCGATCCCTTAAAAAAAGAGGTTGACCCAATCTATTAGTTTAAGGATTTACACGCTTATTGTCAAAAGGGGTCGACCTCATTCATTAATTTAAAGATTCACATGCCTACAATCAAAGGGGCTTGACTTTATTTGTTGATTTAAGAATTCACATATGTACAATATTGAAGAAAGAATAATTTTGTAATTTAAAATAATCTAACAATTAACTATTACAGTATTCAAGAATAATTTAAAAATAATTTAACAATTAACTATTACAGTATTCAAGAAGTAATTGCTGACCGTTGCTTGTTTGGGCGTTGCCAAACGAAGCCTTACTTCGCTGTAGCGTCCACCGCTGTAATTTCAAACTTTCAAAAGCTGTTTTCATAAAGTTGACGCATTCGACTTTTTTTATTTTCCGATTTGGTGTGGTTTCCGTTACATTTTCTTCCTCGAACAACAAAAACTATTTAAAATTTATAAAATAAAACATATCCCCTTCATGGGCTACGTGGCGGGATTATAACGTGGTTTCATTTCAAAAGTTTATCAAATGAGTCCACCCAACTATTTCACTGCGTGATCCCCAGAAGAAGGCCCAACCAAAAAAGAAAAAAAAAATGAGTGGTCGAACATGCAGAGAGACATTGAAGGTTAAAAAAAATATAAAAAAATTAATTTGAGGGGTTGTAAATGCATTTTATTTTTAGTTTTTTGCATTCCATCAACTCATGGATATTGATTTTTGAAATGTGAAAAGTTTATCATTTTTTTTAATTTTTAATAATTTTATTTAATTTATCATGTGTCATTTTTACACTAATTTCTAATTTTTTTGACAAATTAAACACCATCTAAATTTACTCTATTAAATTTATCTCTTTTCTTGTTTTCAAATGTTAGTCTCATGAATTCATTTGCATTTCATCTTTTTTTTTCTTTTTTATTTAGTAGTTTTTATCTTTTAATTTTTTTTATAATTTGATTTTAGTCAAAGTATATTTGTGCCATATTTATACTACTGTTAATTTTTTATTAATAATTTTTTTAGAAGTTATTTTTACAATTTTCGTGTAAATTTGTTTGAATTTAGTTTGAGAGACTGTAAATACATTTCATTTTTAATTTTTGCACTCCATCAACTCTGATAATAGATATTGATGTTTGAAGTGTGAAAAATTTATCATTTTTTTAATTTTAATAACTTTATTTAATTTTTTACAATCAAAAATTTTCATTTTTAGTTTTTTTACACTCTATCAACCTTGATAATAGATATTGATTTTTGAAATGTGAAAAGTTTATCATTTTGTAATTTTTAATAATTTTATTTAATTTTTTGCAATCAAATTTTATCACGTATTACTTTTGCACTAATTTTTAATTTTTTTGACAAATTAAATACCATCTAAATTTATTCTATTACATTTATCTTTTTTATTGCTTTTAAATGTTAGTCTCTTTGGATCAATTTACATTTTATTTTTTTATTTAATTATTGTTTTAAATTTTTAGTCAAAATATATCTGAGTCATATTTATATTATTGTTAATTTTTTATTAGTAATTATTTTTACAAGTTATGTTTATTATTCTTTATATAAATTTGTCGTACAAATTAATATTTAAATTTTTTGTTAATTAAATTATATTTTCGTACCTTTAGATCCGTGCAATTTCTAGTTTATGTAACAAAATTCGATTGATGTAACAAGTTCACAGTTATAAACTGGGGTGAAAGGGGAGGAGTGCTGGGCGGTCCATCCTTTTCACGGCCATTCGCTAGTAAACCCACGATGGATCACCTAGATCAATCCCAACCGTTTACTAGCAGACTCGCTGATCGAACGGTCCAAAATAGTCTTCTGACTTTTCCCTTCCTCCGATCCCTATATATTCCGCCACTGACTACTCGTGCTCACCTCGTGCCGTCTTCGCGCTAGGGCATTTCGTTTCGATCTCTCTATCTGAATTCGGTCTCCACTTCGAAAGGTTTGCATTTCGCTATATTTCAGCTAGATCTGTCTCGTTCTTCACCCTGTCTTTGTTTTGATCTCTATTTTGTTCATGATAGTTGTTGATTCTAGAGTCTAGTTATAGCTGATTTGATCTGAAAATGTGTGTTTCCTGTGTTTGAATCTGCTGTAGCTATAGGGAAGTCTTACCCGACCGTGAGGGAGGATTACAAGAAAGCTATTGAGAAAGCCAAGAGGAAGCTCAGAGGCTTGATCGCTGAGAAAAACTGTGCTCCGCTCATGCTCCGTATCGCGTATGTTCTCTCTCCGTTATTCTTTTCCTCCATATCTTTCTATAAATCTTAAGTGATGATTCATCTATCAAACACATAAATTTGTATCTATTTGACTATTTATTTGGTTTTGGTAATGAGATCGATGGATAATGACCGTGGATTGTGTATGCAGATAGCACTCTGCCGGTACTTGCGATGTGACGACTAAGACCGGCGGTCCGTTCGGAACAATGAGGCACGCGGCTGAACTAGGTAACGCGGCCAACAACGGCCTTGATATTGCTGTTAGGCTACTAGAGCCCATCAAGGAACAGTTCCCCACCATCTGTTACGCTGACTTCTACCAGGTTTATCTTTATTAATATTTATTTATATAAACATAGACATGCATATATCCTTTCTAACTTGTATGTAAACATTGTTTAAATGGAGATTTTTCTTAAGGTGATTATCTTCTATCCATTTAATGTTTTTGGCCAGAGTTATTACTACTGGAATTACTTGATACTCAGTAGTTTGTATTTTTTTTTTCTCTTACATGCCTTTCAATATAGTTGGCCGGAGTCGTTGCTGTTGAAGTCACTGGAGGGCCTGATGTTCCATTCCATCCAGGAAGGGAGGTTCGTGAAATTTTATTCTTCTTATGCTATTGTTGCTAAAGCCTGAACTATAATTTATCTATTGTTTTTGCTACTGCTACAGTCTTTAAATATCTATGTTGGTTTGAAATGTTCTGTCTACCTTGGCATCTTAGCCCCGCTGATTGATTTTTTTTAATGTTTTTTATTTTTTGGCTGAATCTTTATGATTTTTTTTTTTGTATTTTTATCATTGTTTACTATTGTATGATATTTTTAGTAAAAAACTGTTCTATTTTTCAAGTCTGTCTTAGATTATGGCTACTTTCGGACTTAAATTGTCCTTTTTCAGTGAATTTAATGCTGAATTTTTGTTTAGTTGTTTCGTGGATGTATTGATTCTACTTGGTGGTACTCATTAGGCTCCATTATGTTTTTCCGTTCAATTATTTGGATGAAACAAATTATTTTGGAAACTGTCTGCTCATTGATTTTTTTGCTGATTTTTTATGATTTTTTTGTTTTTGTTTTTGTTTATCAGTGTTTATTATGAAATGGATGTTTTAGCAAAAAACTGAACTGTTTTCAAGTCTGTCTTAGATTGGCTGCTCTAAGAATCCTGTTAATTGAAATTAATGATGAATTTTAGTTAAGTTGTTTGGTCGGATTGATATTTATTTTAATTGTTTATACTAGTGAGGCTTCATTATGTTTTCAATTATTGGATCAAACAAAGTAATTTCATTGAAATGTGATTAGTTTGATAAAAATAACAAATGCCTGAAGTGTAAATTGTGTCATTCACCATATGCTCATTCATGCATGTCTGGAGTGTAAATCATGTTTCTGAAGTGTAATTTGTGTCTTTCGCTGTATGTTCCTTCATTTTCACACAAAACACTTTTAAGTTTGTTGTGTAATTTTTATTCTGCAAATACTGAAAAAAAAATATGTATATATATATATAGGTTTACTTCCTAGTACCTGTAGTGACGAGGCATCGAAACGAGCGAAACCCGTAACTACAGGTAATTTCAAGTACACTATTACGATTCCCAAATTTAAATGTCTTCCAGCCAGTCAAGTAGCATTCAAACTGTAGATTTAACACATTGGCATCCCAAAAAAATTGATTGTTAATTTAAATAACTTACTCAATAAAATATATTTTAGACTAACTTCTTTAATTATCTCATTTATTAAAATAGTCTAATAAAATATATTTATATAATTACGTATAAATAAACCCGTGTATGATCTAAAAGGTAGTGAATTCACTTTTAAGATCAAGAACGGATGTGAAGACTTAATTTAGAACAGATGCAAATATTGAAAAAAAAATATATATTTATGTGTTCACCTTCTATTACCCGTAGTGTGACGAGGCATGAAACAACTAACACTCATAATTATGGGTAATTTCAGTACATCATTAATATTTCCTAACGCTAAATGTCTCCAACCAACCAAGTAGCCTTCAAACTGTTACCAAAAAAAAAAAATAGCCTTCAAACTTTAGATTTAATCCTTAGGAATCCAAAAAAATTTAATTATTAACTTAATTACCCCTATTTAATGAAATATATTTCATCCTAACTTCTTTAATTATATCATTCATATAAATAATTTAATACAATAGATTTTATATAAATTTGTATAAGTTGACCACATATATAATCTAAAGCAATAATGAATTCAATTTTAAAATCAAGAAAGAATGTAAAGCCTCAATTTAGAACTTTAGCAAATACTAAAAAAATATGGGATCACTTCCTACTACCCGTATTGACTAGGCATCAATGAACTAGGACCCGTAACTAAGGGTGATTTCAAGTACTTTAAATGTCTTCCAACCAGCCAAGTAGCTTTGAAATTGTAGATTTGACACATTGACAACCCACAAAAATTGATTGTTAATTTAAATAACCTACTCAATAAAATATATTTCATACTAATTTCTTTAATTATCTCATTTATTAAAATAATCAAATAAAATACATTTCATATAATTACATGTAAACAGATCCGTGAATGATCTAAAAGGATAGTGAATTTAATTTTAAGATCAAGAACGGATGTGAAGACTTAATTTAGAACATCTGCAAATATTGAATATATATATATATATATATATTCCTCTTCTATTACTCGTAGTGACGAGGCATCGAACAAATAACGCTTGTAACTACAGGTAATTTTTGTACATCATTAACATTTTCTAAGCTAAACGTCTCCAACCAGCCAAGTAGCTTTCAAACTATTACACACACACACACAAAAAAAAAAAAAAAAAAGAAGCCTTCAAACTGTAGATTTAATATTTAGCAATCCAAAAAAAAATTAATTGTTAACTTAATTACACTATTTAATAAAATATATTTCATCCTAACTTATTTAATTATATCATTCATATAAATAGTTTAATACAATAGATTTCATATAATGTTGCATAAATGACCGCGTATATAATCTAAAATGATAATGAATTCAATTTTAAAATCAAGAACGGATGTAAAGCCTCAATTTAGAACTTCTGTAAATACTAAAAATATATAGGTTCACTTCCTACTATCCGTATTGACCGGGCATCAAAGAACTAGCACTTGTAACTAAGGATAATTTCAAGCTCTAAATGTCTTCCAACTAGCCAAGTAGCCTTCAAATCGTAGGTTTAATATTTTGGCAAGTCAAAAAAATTAATTGTTAATTTAATTAACTTACTCAATAAAATATATTTCATACTAAATTCTTTAATTATATCATTTATTAAAATAGTCTAATAAAATGGATTTCATATAATTACATATAAACAAACTTTGTATGTGATCTAAAAGGGTGGTGAATTCAATACTAAAATCAGCAACGGATGTGAAGACTCAATTTAGAACTTTTGCAAATACTTAAATATATATATATATATGTATTGGTTTACTTCTTACTACCCATAGTGGCCTGGCATTCAAAGAAGCAACACCCGTAACTATGAGTAATTTCAACATTTCCCAACTCTAAATGCCTTCCAACCAGCCAAGTAGTATTCAAACCATAGATTTAATACTTTGGCAAGCCAAAAAAGAAAATTAATTGTTAACTTAATTACTTTATTTAATAAAATATATTTCATACTAACTTTTTTAATTATATCAATTATTAAAATAGTTTAATATAATAGATTTCATATAATTTTGCATAGGTAGACTTCGTTTATGATCTAAAAAGATAGTGAATTCAATTTTAAAATCAAGAACGGATATATAGTAAAATAGTTAAAAGTTCTTTAATTAATGAGAGAATCTTTTTCCAATTAGATTCCAATATCATAAATAATTATAATTAGACTAATTAATAACAATTGGATAAAATATATTTTAATAACTAATAATTAATTAATTTAATTTACAAAATTAATATGAAATATATTTTATTAAATTATTTTTAATAAATAATATAATTAAATTATCTAAAGTAATAGTTAATTTAATTAACTAAATCAATAAAAATTTATTTTATTAAATTATTTTTATATATGTTATTAAAATAATTTAATAAAATATATTTCGTTCAAAAAGTAAAATATAAATATAAATTAATTAATAACTACTGCCACTTGAAATAATGAAAGAATTTTGGACTACACTCTTGATCCTATTTAAATGATCAGGCCGTACGAGCTCCAATTAAGACTTAGGTCTAAGTTAAGACTTAGGTCTGCAAACTTAGACCGGTGTTTGGCTTTTTCAATAATTGTTTAAAAAATATATTTATATAATTTAATTTTATTACTTATAATTAAAATATATTTAATATTAATTTAAATAATTTAATTATATTATTTATAAAAAGTGATTAAATAAATATAAATTAAATATTAATTTAAATAATTTAATTATATATTTTCTTAAAATAATATAATAAAATAAATTTCATATTAATTAAATTAACTATTAATTATTAATTTAATTAACTATTAATTATTAATTTAATTAACTTATTTAATAAAATATATTTCATACTAACTTATTTAATTATATCGTTTGTTAAAATAGTCTAATAAAATAGATTTCGTATAATTACGTATAAACAGACCCTGTATATGATTTAAAAGAGTGGTGAATTCAATTTTAAAATCAAGAACATGTGTAAAGTCTCAATTTAGAACTTCTGCAAATACTATAATATATATATATATATATATATATATAGATTCACTTTCTACTAACCGTAGTGATGATCCGTCGAAACAAATGATACTCGTAAGTACAGGTAATTTTAAGTACAATATTAACATTTCCTAACTCTAAATGTCTTCGAACTAGCCTGGTAGCTTTCAAACTGTAGATTTAATATTTTTGCAGCCCAAAAAAAAAAATTAATTGTTGTCTTAATTATCTTATTTAATAAAATATATTTCATACTAACTTGTTTAATTATATCAATTATTAAAATAATTTAATATAATAGATTTTATATAATTTTGCATGAGTAGAGTCCGTATATGATCGAAATCGAAAAGGATGGTGAATTTAATTTTAATATCAAGAACATATGTATATTTATGTAGTAAGATAATTAAATTTTTTTAATTAATAAAAGAATCTTTTCTTAATTAGATTAGAATATCATAGATAATTATAAATAAAATAACATATACGAGAGACTCACCATTTATTAAATTTTAAAGTTCATTTAAAGTTATCTTTTTTTTTAAAGCGCATTTAAAATTGAGTTGATAGCCACTAATTGGCCTAACTTCATCTGCCTTTTTAAAAATTAAATATTTTAAGGGTGAGTTTGGAGTAAGATAACGTGAGATAAATTAAGAGTTCGATGCGTGCAGTGAAAGAAAAAAGTTGATGTGATATAAAGTTAATAGAGATTTATAAAGTTGTTTAAAATTTGTTTGCAAACCAAACGGAGTCTAAATGGGTTAGTCATTGAATAAACTCAGGTCTTGTGGGATGGTCATTTAAATAAGTCCAAGAGTTATATTCTAAAATTTTTTCATTATTTCAAAACGTAGTTGTTGTTAATTAATTTATATTTAACTTTTTTTATAAAAAATATATTTATTAAACTATCAAATAAATAGTATAATTAGATTAATTAATAACAATTGAATAAAATATATTTTAATAACTAATAATTAATTAATTTAATTAACTAAATTAATATGAAATATATTTTATTAAATTATTTTTAATAAATAATATCATTAAATGATCTAAAGTAAGAGTTAATTTAATTAATTAAATTAATATGAAATTTATTTTATTAAATTATTTTTATATTGTTTATTAAAATAGTTTAATAAAATATATTTCATGTAAAAAGTAAAATATAAATATAAATTAATTAATAACTACTACGATTTGAAATAATGAAAGAATTTTGTATTACAACTCTTGATCTTATTTAAATGACCAGCTCGAAAGAGTTTCAATTAAGACTTAGCTTTGTAGACTTAGATTGGGGGCTTTTCCAGTAATTGTTTATAAAATAAGTTAATTTTAATTAATTTAATTAACTAAATTAATATGAAATTTATTTTATTATATTATTTTAAATTAATATTTAGTATTCATTTATTTAATCATTTTTATAAATAATATAATTAAAATATTTAAATTTATATTAAGTTTATTTTTATTATAAGTAATATAATTAAATTATCTAAATATATTTTATAAACAATTACTGGAAAAGCCAAAGGTTGATTTAAGTTTATAGAGCTAAGTCTTAATTGGAACTCTTTTGGACTGGTCATTTAAATAAAATCAAGAGCTGTAATTCAAAATGTTTTCATTACTTCAAAGTGTAGTAGTTATTAATTAATTTATATTTATATTTTACTTTTTACATGAAATATATTTATTAAATTTTTTTAATAAATAATATAAAAATAATTTAATAAAATAACTTTCATATTAATTTAGTTAATTAAATTAACTCATACTTTAGATAATTTAATTATATTATTTATTAAAAATAATTTAATAAAATATTTTCATATTAATTTAGTAAATTAAATTAATTATTAGTTATTAAAATGTATTTTATCCAATTGTTATTAATTAAACGAATTATATTATTTATTTGATAGTTTAATAAAGTATATTTCCCATAAAATAGTTAAATATAAATATAAATTAATTAACAACAACTACGTTTTGAAATAATGAAAAAATTTTAGAATATAACTTTTGGGCTTATTTAAATGACCAACCCCCAATAGGTCTTTTGAAAGACTTAGCTTATTTCAATGATTGACCCATTTAAAATATTTGAATTTCAAGAAGGCTGATGAAGTTAGACCAATTAGTCGCTCTCAACTCAATTTTAAATGTACTTTCAAAAAATAGAAAAAAAAAATTTTTAAATGGACTTAGAATTTAATAAATGGTGAGTCTCTCATATATATTGTTTTATTTGTAATTACCTATGATATTCTAATCTAATTAGGAAAAGATTCTCTCATTAATTAAATAATTTTTAATTATTTTATTACATAAATATACATACGTTCCTGATATTAAAATTGAATTTACCACCCTTTTCGATCATATACGGAATCTATTTATGCAAAATTATATAAAATTTATTATATTAAACTATTTTAATACTTGATGTAATTAAACAAGTTAGTATAAAATATATTTTATTAAATAAGGTAATTAAGTTAACAATTAATTTTTTTTGGGGGTTGCGAAAGTATTAAATTTACGGTTTGAAGACTACTGCGTTGGTTATAAGATATTTAGAGTTGGGAATGTTAATATTGTACTTGAAATTACTCGTATTTACAGGTGTTGTTTGTTTCGATGTCTCATCACTATGGATAGGAGGAAGTGAACCTATATATATATTTTTTAGTATTTGTAGAGTTTTTAAATTAAAACTTTACGTCTGTTCTTGATTTTAAAATTGAATTCACCACCCTTTTAGATCATATACAGGGTGTGCCTATATGTAATTACATGAAATTTATTTTATTAGGCTATTTTAACAAATGACATTATTAAAGAAGTTTGTATGAAATATATTTTATTGAATAAGTTAATTAAGTTAACCATTAATACTTAATTTAATTAGTTAAATTAATTTGGAGTTTATTTTATTGTATTATTTTAATAAATTATATAATTAAATTATTTAAATTAATATTTAGTTTGTATTTATTTAATCATTTTTTATAAATAATGTAATTAAATTATATAAATATATTTTTTAAACAATTGGTAGAAAAGCCAAACGCGGGTCTAAGTCTGCGGACCTAACTAGTAATTGGAGCTCTTTCGGCCTGATCAATTAAGTAGGTTCAAGGTTCAAGAGTTGTAGTCCAAAATGCTTTCATTATTTCAAAACGTAGTAGTTATCAATTAATTTATATTATATTTTACTTTTTTTATGTAAAATATATTTTGTTAAATTATTTTAATAAAAATATAAAAATAATTTAATAAAATAAATTTCATGCTGATTTAGTTAATTAAATTAACTATTACTTTAGATAATTTAATCATATTATTTATTAAAAATAATATAATAAAATATATTTTATATTAATTTAATAAATTAAATTAATTAATTATTAGTTATTAAAATATATGTTATCCAATTGTTATTAATTAATCTAATTATATTATTTATTTAATAGTTTAATAAAATATATTTCCTATAAAAAATTAAATATAAATATAGGTAAAAATCAATTAA
The DNA here is from genome assembly GCA_019916065.1 of Vitellaria paradoxa. Classification (NCBI taxonomy): domain Eukaryota; kingdom Viridiplantae; phylum Streptophyta; class Magnoliopsida; order Ericales; family Sapotaceae; genus Vitellaria; species Vitellaria paradoxa. The sequence continues at coordinate 32,974,368 of CM034243.1, forward strand.
TAATTACTGTGTTTTGAAATAATAGAAGAATTTTAGACTATAACTCTTGGGCTTATTTAAATGACCAATCCCGATAGGTTTTTGAAAGACTTGACCTTATTTCGATGATTGACCCATTTAAAATACTCGGATTTTAAAAAGTCAAATGAAGTTGGGCCAATTAGTGGCCATCAACTTAAATCTTAAATGCACTCTCAAAAAAAAAAAAAAAAACATAATTTTAATTGGACTTAGAATTTAATAACTGGCGAGTCTCTCATCTATACTCTTTTATTTATAACTATTTATGATATTGAAATCTAATTGGGGAAAGATTCTCTCATTAATTAAAGAATTTTTAATTAATGTAATATATATCCGTTCTTGATTTTAAAATTAAATTCACTACCAATCATAAACGGAGTCTACTTATGCATAATTATAAGAAATCTATTATATTAAACTATTTTAATAATTGATATAATTAAAGAAGTTAATATGAAATATATTTTATTAAATAAATTAATTAAGTTAACAGTTAATTTTTTTCGGCTTGTCAAAGTATTAAATCAACGGTTTGAACGCTATTTCGCTGGTTGGAAAGCATTTAGAATTGCGAAATGTTACTAGTGTACTTGAAATTAGCTGTAGTTATGGGTGTTATTTCTTTGAATGCCGGGCCACTACGGGTAGCAGGAAGTGAACCAATATGTATGTATACATATTTTTAAGTATTTGCAAAAGTTTTAAATTGAGTCTTTACCTCTATTGCTGATTTTAAAATTGAATTCACTACCCTTTTAGATACCCTTTTAGATACCCTTTTAGATAGTATACGGGATCTGCTTATACGTAATTATATGAAATTCATTTTATTGGACTATTTTAATAAATGATATAATTAAAGAATTTAGTATAAAATATATTTTATTGAGTAAGTTAATTAAATTAACAATTAATTTTTTTGACTTGCCAAAGTATTAAATCTACGGTTTGAAGGCCACTTGGCTGGTTGGAAGACATTTGGAGTGCTTGAAATTACCTTAGTTACGAGTGCTGGTTTTTTTATGCCTGGTCACTACAGGTGGTAGGAAGTGAACCTATATATTTTTAGTATTTGTAGAAGTTTTAAATTGAGGTTTTACATCTATTCTTAATTTTAAAAGTGAATTCATTATCGTTTTAGATTATTTACGTGTTCAATTTATGCAGAATTATATGAAAACTATTGTATTAAATTATTTATATGAATGATACAGGCTCCATTTGGAGCTAAACAAAATCTTACAAATTTCTACAAATACGAATTACGAGACAGTAAAATTTAAATTCTTCACTTATTGCACGAATTACGAGATATTTATTTTTACAATTATATTTTATTTTATACACTTTTATATAACTCCAAGCACACCCATAATTAAAGAAGTTAAGATGACATATATTTTATTAAATAAGGTAATTAAGTTATCATACTCATATTCGGATCCATGCTCCTTACCTGGTACCCAGTTTGTGCGCTTGGGTGTCGGTTGACCTTCACCTATGCTTATACGAGCATCCAGCTTCCTTTGGAAGCTTCTCTTTATAGCATTGCCACTTAGCATTGATTATTTTCACTCACCTTGTCACGCCCCGAGTTTTACAACCTGAGTATGTGAACAAAAGAACACACTTTACTTCATTTAATAACCCTTCTTATCTCACATCAGAGCCATACACACACACTATGGAGTAAAGAATATAAAAATAAATAAAACTAAACTTTAAATTTAAATAAATGTCTTAATTAAAATTAATTAGGCAACAAAGCTTCAAAATTAATCCAAACAATCTCTAAAAAAAATAAACTGTTAACTATTACCTCACAAATAGAGGTTTATTAAAATCCACTAAAAACAATTCTCTAAAGAAAACTCTAATGTAATTAAATAAAAACAAATAAATAAATTCCTAATTTTTATGGTGAGTAGGTCCTGCGCGTGATTCAAATTCATTATCTGCATCAAAAGCTGTAAGGGGATGAGCACTAATACCACGTGTGCTCGGAACCTTAATAATAATAATATAAATGCAGAATGCCTTAACATGCTACTAAGTAAAATAGTTATGCACAAATAGCAATTTCAAACAAGAATTTAACTTTATTTATCAATCTTCTTTCGTTACCATTAATTGTATTTTTGCACCACATAACACATCAAGGAAAAAAAATCAATTTGATTTTAAGGTACTGTTGCTTGGTTGTCCCGCAGAAACAGGACCCAACCAATATACATCATCATTCGATGTCTGCTTGGTTATCTCGTAGAAATAAGACCCAACCAATATACACCATCCTTCGGTGTCTGCTTCCTAGGCCAAAGCCTTAGGAATATAATATGCCACCCTTAAGCATCTACTCGTTCGTAGGTTACTAGCCTACTGGAATCGATAACCAATCTCGCGTGGATTTCGAGACTTTCAACCCTTGAGTACGTATATCCGATATTTTTAGTACCCTTTAACCCCAAACAAAGCACAACACTTAAATTTTTCTTTATATCTGCAAAAATATACAAACTTTAACTCCCTTACTGATTTACACCACCGATAATTTCACAATACATGTATAATGTATATATTTTCGAAAACGTGTCTCAGGTTCTAAGATCACACACATCAATCACTTTCAAGTGTTATATATATATATATATATTATGTCAATCAATTTGAAATAATGTATAGCTAACATGCCTCGGGCTTTAAAATTTACACCAACCATTCACTTCAAAGATTAAATAATAAGTATATATGTACATACATCCATCAATCACTTGAATCAAAGTGTCTTGGCGAATTTCATTTGCATGAGACAATATATATTCACAATATAATTGAATCAATCACCTAGTCACTTATTATGAGCCACACGTTTGTATATATAAAGACAAAAGTTCTTTTTTTTTTTTTTTTTCAAGCAACCATGACCCATTAAATCAATCAAGTAAATAAAAGAAAATTTAAAAGTAAGGTAACGCCAGCAAACGAAGTCTTTGATTTAGTAAAAAAAAATATATATTTATGTTAATTAAGAATGCTCAATGCCCAGAAAGAGTCATCCAATCAATCCTCTCTTTAGTTCGTTCCCGTCATTGATAAAAAACAAAATTTACCAAATGTCAATTTCACCCATTCGTCTGGATCAATTTATTGCAACATATATATATATATATATATATATATATTAATAATTAAATCAACGTTTATAGGATCAATCAATTACAATCGATATTTGCATATATCATCTTTCAATCCAACGTCACGCAACCTATCAAGTTCTAAACACTGATAATACAAACCATTCTTCTCTGTATAACTATACATATATATATGTACACAAAGTATAATGGGTTCGTCCCCTTACCTATTAAATCTGGCAAATTAACTTCTTTTCCTTCACTGTTTCAGCGTTGTACCTCTTCTTACTCCTCTCTCTCTCTCGGTCTCTATTCCTCTCTCTTAGGATTTTAATTTTTTTTTTATAAATACTGCAGTATATATATATAAATAGCAGAATTTAATTTTAACAAACTAAATTATTTACCTACTCCCATAGGATTAGGAAAATTACGCTCCTTCCCTAAAATTTTAAAATCTTTTCAAATATAACCCAAAATTAATCTTTTTAAATAGAAATCCAAAAATTTCAAACCATTAAATTTAAATAGCAAACTAAATTTATCAAATAACAATATCCAAATAAAAAAAAAAATCTGGGTTATTACACACTTTCACTCAACCTCATTACATTTGAGCTATTTATTTGAATTATTCAGAGGGCCGTGATTCGAGAGGGCTCGAAGATTTCATCCTGGCCATCCACGTGCGTAGATCCTTGGCTGAGCTGAGGGGTTTTGGTCTCTTTGCCCACTTGGGTATGTATTGCTCCAATCTCCATTACTGCCCTTCAATTTTCTCTCACACTTCTCTCTACTTTATTTTCTCTCATGTTAAACATGTTCACGCTCTAGTTTTCCTTTGTTGTCTGTAACAGTTCTCCTTCTTCTTCTGTTATTTTATCTATGGCTTGCTTTGAACTATTATTTGTTTTTCGCATGGTTATCAGATGAATTTCATTACAAAAGTAAAGGGATGAAAGTAAAATTAGGCGTGAAAATTTCAAATGCAAAATATAATTTATTAAAAGAAAAAAAAACCTCAAGTAAGAAGTGCTAATTTTATAAGTCAAAAATTGGGGTAAAGTATAAAAATTACCGCTACAGTTTATCCTCGGTATCATTTTGGTCCCACATGTTTCAATTGTAATTGTCAAATCTCTATACTTTCGGTCAAATATCAATTCGGTCCTTCCGATAGTTGATCGTTAGAAACAACTGTTAGATTAAGAATAAAATGGTAATTTCATTTATAGTTTACTCTTAGTGTCATTTTAGTTTCTCACGTTTTTAATTATAATAATTAAATCCCTACACTTTTGATATATATTCGAAATATATTTTATTAAATTATTTTTAATAAATATTATAATCTAAAATATATTTTATTAAATTATATAACATATTTTAATTTGAAATATATCTTATTAAATTATTTTTAATCAATAATATATTTAAATTATATTAATATATCCTATTTTTATTGAATTAAATTATTTTTCATAAATAATTTGATTAAATTAATAATATAATTAAAGTAATATTTAATTTAGTTTAATTAATATGAAATATAATTTACTAAATTCGGTTAATTTTCTTAAAAAATAATAAAATTAAAAATTTTATTAAAGTATGATTTTATAGTTTCACTAATAGTTGTTATAATTAATAGAATAAAATTAAAAAAGTCACATATATAAACGTATACTCTCGAATTAAATATATATACAAAATTATACATAGAGAGAAAACTGTAGAGATAGAAAATTTAAAAAATAGCTATTCTAAGGATGTTTGATAATTTTATTGTTTTTTATTTTGTTTAACTTTTTATTTTCTGGTTTTATTTCCTACTATCATTTCTTTTTGAAATAAAAATTGAAATTGTGTTTACAGATGAAATTTTATTTATATAAATTTTTTTTAATAAACTATTTAATTTTATTATTTTTTAACAATTATTCAAATTTAATAAAATATATTTCATATTAATTAAACTATATTAAATATTATTTTAATTATATTATTAATTTAATCGTATTATTTACGAAAAATAATTTAATTCAATAAAAAGAAATATATGAAATAAAATTTAAATATTTTATTTATTAAGAATAATTTAATATGATATATTTCAAATTAAAATATGTTATACAATTTAATAAAATATATTTCAAATATAAAGTGTAGGGATTCGATTGTTATAATCGAAAACGTGAGGGACTAAAGTGACGCTGAGGGCAAATAATAAATGAAATTATCATTTTATTCTTAATCTAACGGTTGTTTCTAACAGTTAATTAACGGAAGAACTAAATTGATACTTGACTGAAAGTGTAGGAATTTGACTGTTGCAATTGAAACGTGTGGAACCAAAATAATACCAAGGGTAAATTATAGGAGTAATTTTTGTACTTTACCCGAAAAATTATTTACAAGCAACCACGATTAAAAAATCAATTGAGGTATTTAAATAATAAAAATATCTTGTTTGCGATATCTCATTTTGTTTAGTAAAATCTATGCTGAAACTTGTAAGATTGTATTGAAAAATGAAAGACAAGAAAGAGAATTAAGGAAAAAAATATAAAATGTACATCTCGTCATGTATCATAAAGGTTAAGAAAAGACTTTTAAATAAGTTTATAACGAATGGCATTTATGATAATGATTTACATATAAAATATTCTAATATAAGTATATAAAAATATTTCATAACATAACATGGAATATTCTAATCTACATACAAAATATTCTAATATAGGAATATAAAAATATTTCATAATATAATATAGAATATTCTAACTCCTTATCTCAAACTCAAGGTAGTAAACCAACTTGATTTTAGAAATAATAGTATTTCAAAAAAAGTTGAATTGGATAGAACAACAAGTCGTGAGTATAGAATTTGGAGTTGTGTAATTAATGGCAGTGATGAAATTTTGATGGTAAGTTCTTAAAGAAATTTCGTTATCATTAGTATGATTATTTTCCATATTAGAGCTCGAAAAAGTACCAAATAGAATATATAGTATGCAAAGATGAATAAGAAAGATAAAACTGCAGAATATCAAAAGAAAAATAGTAACATCTCACTCTCTAGAGTTTATGGCTAGTAAGAAAGATTGACATTGGTTGGTGTATAATATTTGATTCCATCAATAATGTAAATAAGATGAACAATATATGTTGAGATATTATCATTAATAAAAAATGTATTGAGACGATGAAATACAAAAAACCTTAAAAATTAGTTTAGAATACAAAAGAAAAAACTTTTGCAGTAGTTAGGACTAGTAAAAAAGATTGACATTGGTTGGTGTATAATATTTGATTCCATCAAGAATGTAAATAAGATGAATAATATAATGTTGAGATATTATCATTAATAAAAAATATATTGAGACGATGAAATACAAAAAAACAGAGGTAAGAATCAAAACCAGAGGAGATAAAAAACCTTAAAAATTAGTTTAGAATACGGAAGAAAAAACTTTTGCAGTAGTTATGGTGGTGATATGGTAAAGTAAGATTTTGAAGAGAAAAAATACCAGAAAAGAAAATAACGCAAAAAGATTCGTTATGGTTCAGAATGCAGAAGAAAAAAATTTTATAGTGGTTATGCTGGTGTTATGACAGAATAAAGCTCTGAAATGGGAAAAAAAAAACTAGAGAAGAAAAAAAAAAACACAAAAATAGAAGATGAAAAGAATTCTGTATATATATTGTTATGGAGAAAAATAGTGCAACAGAATGATGATACACTGGAGAAATAAAAAAATACAGAATATAATTTTGATACCATATTAAAATAAAAGACAGGAAATATAGAATTAGAGAGAGAATACAAAATTTACATCTTGTCATGTATCTTATAAAAATTAAGAAAAGGCCTTCAAATACGCTTATAATAAGTGATATATATAGTAATGATTTATATATCAAAATAAATTTAATTATTTACTTAAAAATTAAGATATAAAATATTTTAATATAGATATATAACGAATATATATAATATAAAATATCCTGAATGAATGGATGATCGAAATTGTACTAAACAATTAATACTTTTCTCCTTCGGTGTTAACATAAAATTGTTAAGTTATATTTACAAGAAAAAATAAGCAAAATGGTGAAATCCAACAGATGATAGAAATCGTATAAAAATTGCAATATTTTTCTCGTTTTGGTATTCGCATAAAATTGTTAATTTAAATTGACAAGAAAAAAATAAGACTTAGGTAAGGAATAAATTAAAGCCAAAATGGTGAGCCCGAATAACTATTGGCATTGCAATGAAAAATTAACACAATTATGACGCTTGAATATTCAGGCTTAGTTTGAGAGTAAACAGAAAATTAATTTTTTAGTAATTATCTACTATTTTTTTAATGTTTGCAAAGAAAAAAAGTTAATTTTTTTTGTTTTAATTTTTTAGTAATTAATTTTTTAATTTGACATTTTTACCTTTAAGAAGTTTAAAATATAAAAAATAATTTTAATTATTTTAAAAAAGGTAAATTATATCTGCCTCTATTAATATTTGAGTAATGACATTAAGCACTTACAATATTTAAAAGTTATCATTGAGTCATTTATTTCGAAATGTTGTTAATATTGACATCTTCTGATAAAAATAGTTATTAATAATTAACATAAAATGTTAAATTAACTAAAAATTTTGATATTTTTCTATTTTATGCCTCTCACACATTTTGTTATTTTTTTACGAAAATTCTTAAAAATTTTATATTTTACTTTTTTTTTAGAATTTTTGTAAAAAAAAGATGAAAATGTGGAGAGGGAGAGATAAAATAGAAACAATGTTTAAAATATTAGTTAGTTTAACATTTTTTGTTAAATTTTAATTATTGATTTTATTGAGAGTAAATGTTAATAATATTTTAAAATAAATGAGATAAGTATAATTTTTAAATGTTGTGAATATTAAATTGTAATAATTCTTAATTTTAATTTATAATTTTTTAATTTCTAATTCTTAATTTTTAATTTATAAACTTTTAGTATATATATATATATATATATATGTAAATAAGTTATATATATATATATATATATACTCTTTGGTTGGACGCGCGAACGAGGGGGGCTGCAGTCGTCCACTGACTGCAACCGTTGCAATCGACAAAACGGCACAGTTTTGCTCCCTTTTTTTATTTTTGTTCGCTAAGTCTTGAGGCAGCGTGCGTGTGTTGCATGGTTTTGGGATGCGTGCGTGTGTTTTGTGTTAGAATAAAAATAAAATATAAATTAAAATAATTAATTTTTTATTTGATTAAGTTAAAAGATAAAATAAAATAAAAAATATTTTTGATTTAATTAATTAATTTTGACTACTTTTAGGTGTATAAAAAAAATAAATAATATTTATAAATTATTAATTTTTAATATACTTGTCAAAATATAAATATAAATAAATTTTATTTTGATTTTTATTTCATTTTAACTCAATTTAAAAGTTACCAAAAATTGATATGTTCGCAACTCGCCACGTAAAATTAGTAATAATTTTTGGTATTTTACCAAACACTTAAATCATCAAAAGTTTATGTTTTTTGATATTTTATTTTAACTTAATTCAAAAATTACCAAAAAATTGATATGTTGGCAACTCACCACGTATATAATTTGAATAGAGATAATTATTCTTTATAAATAAATCTTTATAAATTTCGATAAAAACATTTAAACTTAGTTTGGTTTAAATAAATATTTACAAATACCAAAAGTTGTTACTAATTTTATGTGGCGAGTTATCAACACATTAATTTTTAGTAACTTTTAAATTGAATTAAAGTGAAATAAAAATCAAAATAAAATTTATTTATATTTATATTTTGACAAGTACATTAAAAATTAATAATTTATAAATATTTTTTATTTAGTTTTTATACACCTAAAAGTAGTCAAAAATTAATTAATTAAATTAAAAATATTTTTTATTTTATTTTATCTTTTAACTTAATCAAATAAAAAATAATTATTTTAATTTATAGTTTGTTTTTATTTTAACACAAAATACACGCACGTATCCCAAAACCACACAACACATGCACACTCTCTCAAGACTTAGCGAAACAAAAAAAGAAAAGGAGGCAAAATGGTACCGTTACGTTGACTGCAGTGGCTGCAGTCAGTGGGGCGACTGCAGCCCCCCTCGTCCGCTGCAAAGGCCTGCAAAATGCACCACCCTAGGTCTCTAGCTATACTAGCTTGGGTGAGTAACCAATTTAGCCTAAACACGTGGCTATGTTTGGAGTTTCACGTGGCACGAAAATGGGTAATAAATAAGGGGATAGTTTGGCGGAGAAAACTAAGTGAAAGAAAAGGAAGAGAAAAGAGAGGGAGAGATTAGCATCAGAATTTAAATTATTTTTTCAATTTTCTAATTAAATCAATTTTACACGTGCTTGTGTTGTTAGATTAAAGAAAGGAGATCTGATTTGAGCACACAGTGGATTTTCGATCTTTTAATAAAAAATGAGGTAAAGAATTGATGTATTATTTATACTTTTTGGAATCTTTTCTTTGATAGAAAATGATCATGAGAATAATTTTGGCATATTTTTAAAGAAAAATATTAAAATTTTAAACCAAACTAAATTTTCTCGGCAAACGTAACTCCCTGGATTGGTCAATTTTATTCTTTTTTTGGTTCTTAAATATTATAAAATAATAATTTATAAATATATAATATTTTTTAAGAAGTATAAATGTCGGTTAAAATTTATATACTATTAAATTAATATTAAGCTGAGCTTTCCATGGCACTAGAATTTTAATTAGACATTTTTTTAGATTGCTATTTAGTGCTGAGATTTGTTATGTTATATTATATGTTTGATGTGAAACAGGTAATAATTAAAAATAAATGAATTGTAGCGGTAATAGAAATATGAAATTATAAAAGATGACACACTCACATTCCTCAGTTTTAATAAGAGAAGGGTGAAACCTAAGAAAATGTTGATTTTGGAGAAAGTGTGGATACTATATAAAATAGAAAGGGTCATGAGATATCCTTAGGTTGAGAGACCTTAAATCTGTGCAGGGTCAAGTGATTGTGCCTGTGGATCAGTAATCCACAACGATGATGGAAATGGTAAGACTCATCGTGATTCTTAAACTCGGATCTATAAACGACAATATAGGGGTGCCTCGCTACCCATATATATATATATATATACACACGAACCAGCGATGATTTGAACCAATACTTTGATTGTGGGAGAGTTTTGCAGAGTATCCTTCCCCACCTTGGAAAGGAAAAATAGCAAATAAAGAAAGGTTGACGAGGGAAATAAAAGTTATGAATTAATGTTATTCTATACTGCTATATGTTGATGTATTCGATAATTTCTTGTTATGTTCATTATTTTTACGTGAATCTTAAAAAGTATTATAAAAAGTACATTTTTATACATCGTGAGCACAAATGGTTTGGTGCTCACGTTCCTACAAACTTTATTGCAAGTGTAGAACCTGAGACCTAGAAGGGCCGATACAACCATGTGAAACCCTACAGTTGTATTGAGTAGGTTTTATGACTTAGATGTGATAACTTTAAGAGCTTATGTATTTAAAAATATCGCTTTGCAAGTAAATAAAACTTATGTTATTAAATTTTAGTTTAATTCAAAGTGTGTGTTTTATTAATAAAATAATCATTACTGTTATTTATATTAATAAATATGATATTCAATAGTTCTAAAAAATAAATAGTGAAATCGTAATGGATCAGGTGTATTAAAATTTATAATATAATTTACTCCTCGAGATCTCAATATTTTAGGGGCGTGACATAATATAATTACCAAAATATTAAAAAAAAAGTAGATATAATTTATCCTTTAAAAAAATAGTTGAATAGTTAGAAATTAAATTTTATCTATAAGTTGCCAAACAAGCCTCAACCACCTGGCTCGATCAACCCCCGGGAACTCTTCCCCCTCTTCCCAAGCAGATAAAATTTTTTCTACGTTTGGTGTATAAAAAATTGATGAAAATATTTGAAAATCTCTATAAAATTTTACATATTCTCACTTTCTTAAAATTAAAAAAACGTTCAATATTTTTTCCAAAAAGTCGATAACTAGAATTCGGTTAATTAAATAGCAAAATTTTTTTTATCATTCTCACCATGGATTCCCAAGTTACCAAATGACATCCACTTTAACTATTTTTGTGGTGTTTTTAAAACCGTTCTAATGAATTGTAGAAACTGTTCCGACGGAATGACGTTGGTAACTTTCTTCCAAACGGTTTCTATAATCCGTTTGGATGGATTGTAGTGTAAAGAAATCATGACTGTCTAAAATTTTGAATCCATTCAAACGGAAATTCAATTCGATCCGTTAGAATGAAATTTTACTATTCATTTAAAAAAAATGTAATTTGAGCAATGTGTAACAAACACAAAATATTTTTTTAAATCATATTTTATCTTATTTTTTCTCACTTTTTGGTGCATCCATCGCAGCCAAAGTGCTCTGTTTTCTCGGAGGAAAAAGTGTAGGAATAGAAAATAGTGAGAAAATAGCAACGGAAGGGTGGTTTTCTTTTGCTTGGTTTGAAGGAAAAAACAGAGGAAATGAAAAAATGGAAAAAAAAAATAAATTGTGATGACAATAGAGAGTGTGTTTGAAGTTGTATAAAATTATATAAAATTATAAAAATTAATATCTCGTGTTTTGTACAGTAAGTAGAGAATTTAAATTTTATTATCTCGTAATTTATGTTTGTAAAAATTTATAAAATTTTGTATTATTTTGTTAAATATCAAACACACCCAGAAATCATTAAAGTAGAACCGATCTTATCTTAATAAAATTAGAGTAGGGAAAATAATTAAATAAATTAAAAAGTAATTAAATAATTTTTTAATTTTAAAAATTTATTTGACTCAAATTGTTAAATTCTTACAACTAAATTAATTATTTAACGATTTGAGTTCGAATTTATTTTTTACAACTAAATTAATTATTTAACAATTTGAGTTCGAATTTATTTTTTATAACTAAATTAATTATTTTTATTTGATGTTGAAATTATGTATAAATGACATGTGATGCGAAGAAATTTAGTGGGAAGAAATTAAAATTTTTTTAAAAAGAAAAATTTACAACCCCAAACGGAGCTTAAAAGTATCTTGAAAAAATTGTCGGGGAGTCATTTTCAGTTTTTGAAAGTCTAAGAAAACACGTTGACGTGAAAACAGCGAAATCTGACTAAACTCTTGAAAGAAATGACAGTTGAGAAAGACATGACAGTTGAAAACATGGCGGTGAGGAAGAGACAACTGTGTGTTCATTGATGGAGTTAGCTGGATTGAAAGCCCTGTCCAAAGGCTTCCTTACACGTTGACGCGTGAATTCGCATATCCTTCGTCTCTCTCTCACCGTTTCCGAGCAAAGTCATCTCAGAGAGAGAGGGAGAGAGGGAGAGAGTGTGTGTGTGTGTGACGCAATGGCTAACGAAAACGGAGCCGGCGGTCAAGTCCCGGATTTTCCGGCCGTTCAGACTCACGGAGGCCGGTTCGTTCAGTACAACATATTTGGGAATCTCTTCGAGGTCACGGCGAAGTATCGGCCACCGATCACGCTGATTGGTCACGGTGCTAATGGAATTGTCTGGTAATGGATCGACTCAATGCTTTTTTTTTTTCTGTGATTGATTATGCTTTGGTTTTTGTGAATTTGAGTGGATTGAATTTTTGACGGTGACGAATTGGGTTCCGTTGATTTCTTGGAGCTCCGTCCTGAATTCGGAGACGAATGAGATGGTTGCGATCAAGAAGATTGCTAATGCTTTTGATAACTACATGGACGCAAAGCGTACGCTTCGGGAGATTAAGCTTCTTCGCCATTTGGATCACGAAAATGTAAGTGCTTGTTAGTGTTCTAATCTACTTCATTTCATATGTTCTGATATCTGTCAGTATAAAGTAAATCAATGTCTATTTCCTCGAGTTTGATCACTTTGATATGGAAAAAAAGAAAGGGGGTAAATCACACTTTATATCCTTATACTTTACACTGAAGTGAGACATACAATTTGAATTGTAACAATTAGGTCACTGCACATCTAATTTTGTTGCAACAAGAACTTGTTTTTTTTTTTAATTTTCATTTAGAAATTTTCCTTTAATTACTCACTTACAAATTTTTAAGCATTGGTACAGTTGAAAGTGCTGGTTGAGTGAGATATGATATAAAATGTTAAGGGCGTAAAGTGCAATTTACCTAAGAAATAATACAACACATGCTATTCATCACATTTCTATGCTTTCATGTGTCTTTGGAAAATGCTATTCTAACATAAAACTCTTCCAAAAAGTACAATAACGATGTGGTGGCCGTAATTAAAGTCTACTTTCACAGATTTATTGTTTTAAAAAAATAATAGGCCGACAACCCTTTCACATTGTTATCTTGGGTCTTCCTCAAAATGGTGCCCTGCATTCTTTATTTGTTAAGGATGGTGGTTACAAACATATATTCCAATGGCATGTGGTGCAGAAAAGCGTGGTGAGTAGTGATCACAAACATGACTTTTCATTATTTTTCATTGAGCTTCAGTGTTACAAATCATGACTTCATTGAAGCCGTGTTTGTGAACCACGACTTGAATGATGGCTTGTCTATAGTAATTAAGTTTAAAGGTGTGTACTTTTGCAGAATATGTTATTTAATTAAAAAAAAAAAGTGCATTATCATTTATCTTTTGGGTTGGAAGTTCACTCTACTTGGCCATGCATTGCAGTTGAATAGGCCTATGCGTCTTTTGTTAAATTAAAAATTTTCAACTAAAATGTGACCGTTAAGAAACTTTTATAGATTTACCTGCTTTTTACAATTTGATCATTTATAAATTTTGTTGAAATGGCAAGATTTAAACTTTTAGTATTGCTTGTGCTCTCTATTGGCGTAGCATGTGGACTGTTCCATTGCCATTGCCATTGCCATTGATAGTGTTGTTGTTTTTGTTAATTTTTTTGTTTGAGATAATAAATTTTGAACATGTGAGATTGAGTAGCCAAAATTCCCAAATAGACTCATCTTTTGTTTATTTTGTATGCTCGAAAATGTTTTGAGTTATTGATATAAATGCTGAATTTATTATTATTTTTTCCATATTTTTTGTGTATTTGGGATGTTATATTTGCATAGCGTTAGAATAAAATATATAAAATTTAGATATTTTTATTACCCTCACTGTGTTTATATCTTCATTTTATTTTTTAAATTGCAGTGTTAATTATTGGCTGATAGATTGAAATTCATTGACATTCTTGGGGTGTTTGATTCTCTATGTTCATTCTTTTATTTATTTATTTATTTGTTTTTATGAAATACCCTATCAAGATTTTCTAATAATATAATTGTATGGTTCACGTCTCTACTAGAATTTTGGTTAATTATAACATGATACAAATGATTAATATTCTCTTAATCATTGTTGAGTTAGGTATAAATTAGTAATCTCCATCTACACTGATCAAACTAATCATTGGTTAATCTGTTGGTCATTGACCTAATTGATGTTTATCAATGAAACCTCTCCCTAGCTTGTTAACGTCAAAGAAGCACTTTGAAAAGTTCAAATATGGATTTTTTTTTTCTTTCTAAGGAATATCTTTTATATTTTAGAACCTAATCTTTGCACAATAACCATAAAAAATATCTCCATTGGCTACATTTTTTGCAGAAGGAAATTCCAACTACTTTTGGGTATGATATTTTAATTTTTCATTTGGAACAGGTCATAGCTATAAGAGATGTTGTTCCTCCACCATTACGTGAAGAATTTTCTGATGTCTACATTGCCACAGAACTCATGGAGACTGATCTTCACAAAATAATTCGTTCTAATGAAAATTTATCAGAGGAACACTATCAGGTAATGGATTTTGTTCATAATTTTTTACATAATGTAACCATGTAATGCTCTTAAATTATGAGTTCTATTTTTTTATTATCTATTTAATGAAAATTTGAAGTGGCTTATCTTGTGAGTGATCTCCTTGCAGTACTTCTTGTATCAGATCCTTCGTGGACTGAAATATATACATTCTGCTAAAGTTATTCATAGAGATTTGAAACCCAGCAATCTTGTGCTGAATGCAAGCTGTGATCTGAAGATCTGTGATTTTGGTCTTGCTCGGCCAGCTTCAGAGAATGAGTTTATGACCGAATATGTTGTCACTAGATGGTACAGGGCACCTGAGCTATTGTTGAACTCCTCTGATTACACTGCTGCAATAGATGTGTGGTCTGTAGGTTGCATTTTTATGGAGCTTATGAACAGAAGGCCTTTGTTTGCGGGTAAGGACCGCATGCACCAGATGCGCTTATTGACAGAGGTAAGATGAAATTTAAGCAATAGACCTGCGAATTAACTTTTTTAACCATTTTTTTGGGACTTGGAACTTTATTAACGACAGAATCTAAAGTTTAGAAAATGACTCCTTTTTTTTTAATAAGCAAATGATAGATGTAATGTTAAAATTATTCAATAGATCTGCTAATTAACTTTTTTAACCTTTTTTTTCTGACTTGGAAGTTTATTATTGGCAAAATCTAAATTTTGGAAAAATGATTTAATTTCTGTATTTTTTCAAGCAGCAAATGTTTGGTTGTGAAAGAGTTAGGACTATGACATTCTATTTCTTTGACTAGGCTTATATGGCTTGTAATTGATTTATTTTAAGATGTTGAACTAATCAAAGTATCATTGTAATGATTGTTCTATTATAGTCATTTTCTGCTTTATGGTCATCGTATTGAATTATGAATTGCTTACCTAGTATGGCTCTTCATTGGATCAATGCTCACACATCCTCTCTCTCTTCTTAGCTTCTTGGGACACCCACTGAGTTGGATCTTGGGTTTGTTCAGAATGAGGATGCAAGAAGATATATCCACCAACTTCCCCGTCATCCTCGCCAGCAATTAGCGATGGTTTTCCCACATGTTCATCCATTGGCCATTGATCTCGTCGATAAAATGTTGACATTTGATCCTTGTAGGAGAATTACAGATTAAGTTCTTATCTTGTCAGCCAGTTTGATGTGAAATAGAAAGGGGTTTGATATTTTTGTTATGCCACATTCATCTTAATTGAACTACTTTTTAGTAGGCACCATGAAAATGAGATTGACATTTTGGGTAGCGTGGAGCCTGATAGCACTGCTACACTTTTGCAATGTGTCATAGATCCAACTTGTAATTACACTTGTGGCCCTAATTTCCAGTAGAAATGGATAAGTTATACTTTACACCCTTGCACTTTACACGTAATCTCACTCAAGGACTTACATTTTCAAAGTTTCAATTGTGGAAGTGTAACAATTAAGTCCCCACACTTCTAGTTTGTTGCAAATCATGGACATTTTGTAAACCTTCATTTGGGAATTTTTCATTAATTGGTCACATGACCTTTTTTTAGGATTAAAGATATAAAATTACCTATTTCCTTCCATATTCTAGCCAAAAAATAAAAAATAAAAATGAACTCACTTTTGTACGCTATATATAGTTTTATATGCAAAGTTATGGGCAAATATTTTATCAAATAATCTATTAGAATCTGAATATATCAATTACCATTCAAATGTCTGATGAATAAATGTGATTTTTTTTTTTAAAGAAGAAGACACATAGTTTTACTTTTTTATCCCTTAAAAATTGTTGGTGTTGTCCCACATTGATTTTGTTATTGACCCAAATTAGTTAGTTGGGATCCAATTATCAAATTAGTCAGTTAGTTAGGATCCAATTATTCAATTAGTTAGTTTAATGGTTGTTATAGAGTTTATAAATAGAGAGCAATGTAAAGAAAATAGGAATGAAAAAGACTTATCATTTTGAGATTAATTTTTCATTTGTTGCTCTCGAATTAAACTCATTTGTCTTCATTTTCTCTTTTATTTTCTTACTTGCCAATCAATAAGAAGTGAGTTCAATTGGTATCATAGCCGGTTGCATCCATGGCTGAAGAAGAATTTTCTGAGAAAGAGTTACTCTGCAAACTCATGGATTCAGTAATGGAATTGGATCAAAAGTTTGAAGATTGTTCAAGTCAATCCAATTGCAATAGCAAACATGAATTCAAGATTCAAAAAGTTTTACATAAGGCTGCATTGCAACAAAATAGATGTTCAAGGATTTAATTATTATAATCAAAAGTGCAGGTCTTTGTGTGACATTTGGTGTAAAGTGTAAAGGTGCGAAGTGTAATTTACCTTAAGAAAAATATAGTAGTTGCATATGTAACTTTCGAGACTTGTTTTGCCTCTAAGCATAGCGAAGGATGTAGCCCAAGCATTCTTTGGTGAACAAGATAAAAATCCTTATGCTCTTGTGCTTGTGATTGTTTCTTTCTTGCTATTTTAAAATGCTAGTTTAACTAGTATTTTGGAAGGACAAGCTCAGATCTTTCATAAACTGGCATGAAAATGAGTAGTACAAGTGATCCTCAGGAAAACTTTCAGCTTCCATGAATTGATGAAGTGCTCTTTAGAACTGAATTACTGAAAGTTTGTGTGAGTTGACCAAGGCTATAGGTTTGGAGCTGACAGTCTCACTTCTGTTCTTCCCAGGCTTAAACTACACAGGTACCAAATGTATTGTCCATGTGAGTTGGCCAAGGCTATGGGTTAGGAGTTGACAGTCTCAGTTGTTCTTCCCTGGCTTATCTAACATAAATGATCAGTGGGTGATTGATGCATTTATAGATATTAGTTACGAACTTATGATTCAAAATATTTCAAATGGGTTCCAAACACCCTAATGTAATTCTAGGACTCCTTAGCAAAACTCTGTCCAAAATAAAATAGACAATAAATAAATAAATAAATAAGTACAATGAAAATGAAAATAACAAGAGGAAAATACGTAAGAAAAAGAGAACCTTCAAAGAAAGGTTAAAATGGAAAGTTAGGATATATAAAATGCATCTACACAATTGTTGCATTAAATTCATTCTGGTTTTTGTATGTTTGTTTAGGTGTTGGGAAATTGCCTCTCATTTGTACACAGATTCTTTAGATGGTGCCGTTCTTTATTCTTTACTTATTTCTTTCTTGAATGAACGAAAATTTAAAATTTCAGAATTGTTTCACAAAAGGATCAATTATAGGATCAAATTTAATCTGAACAACAACATCAGACTTGAATTTGGATCTTATATCTTAGAAATCAGTTTTCCTAAAAAAATTATTTTCCTTAACTTTTACATTACCACACACCTGAAAATTGTAAAATGTTTTACACCAAAACAAATGGAGTCTTTAAGGTAAATTACAGTTTACACCCCTGAGCTTTTGACTAGATTTTCCATTAATTTGTTAACATAAAGGAAGTTATTGCAACAATTTAATACCTTAGACCCTTGTTACAATTAAAAAATCACTCCCTGAAGTAAGATTTGGTGAAAAGCTCAAAGGTTTAAAGTATAATTTACCCCCAATACTTATTAAGAATGTTCTTTGCTTCGTCTCTTGTTCAGGGTATCCAAATTGGTGACTTTGAATAGGAGTTGGTGTGGTAATGCTTATGTTTAATCACAGTCCATGAATTATATCTTTGCTTATGATTTGTGGTTGAGACCAGCTACATATTTAGTCGCAATGCTTCTTTAGTTGATTTGACTAAAAATATTGTTTGTTGGTTTTAATTGGAAAATTAATTAGGAACAATGAAATAATGAGGTGGTAGCCAGGACATGATACCGTTGAAGGAATTCTTCCCTGTAGCATGAGAAAAGTTGAATAGCATTTGTATTAAGGAAAGCAGACCAAATGAATGTGGTTCATCACTTTAGCAATGTTGAACTAGCTGATTGGTGAAGTTAAACCTGTTGTGGGATTTCTTTAAATCTATGTGGAGATGCTTTATGTTGGAGTCAGCTACTTGTCACTGAAATTCGAATTACAAAAATAGAAGTTACCTCCCACATAAGTAATCGGTTGGAGTGTGGTCTCTAATTTCAGATACTCAATCAGAAAAGTAGGTGTCATAAGATGAAGATCCAGATTCCAAAATTCTCAATACAAATTTAAAATTTAGATTTCTTCTACTAGGTAAAGTTAATTGGACTCACTAGCGTATTGCAACAAATCGGTTTTCTCAAAATTTTAAGGCAGATATAGTTTGTCATTACATATGTTTATTTAACAGGGTCGGTATGGATTCCTTATAACATTGTCATTTGGTTTATAACACTATCATGCATGGAGTTCAATTGCATTTATCACAAGTTCTACACTTGAATAGGCTGAATTTCCCGAGAACTTAATTATTATGCTTTGTGCATTGAGCTTGCTTCCTCAGTTTGTGCACTTTTAAGTTGTCTTGTTTTCAAAAGCAAATTCTGTCTGTGGCTGTAGTTGAAGAATCATTGGCCCACCCTTACCTTGCTAGATTTCATGACATAGCTGATGAACCAGTCTGCCCGGAGCTGTTCTCCTTTGATTTTGAGCAAGTCTCTGGAGAAGAGCAGATGAAGGAAATGATCTTCCAGGAGGCCTTAGCACTCAATCCAGACTATGCATAATACCAAAAAAAAAAAAAAAATAGCAACCATAATATGAAGTTTGTCTATATCTCATAAAATAACTTTAGAGTTCTCCTTCATGGAGTGGATCACTGCAATTGAAATATTCGAAGCAGTACAGAAAGTGCCTGTTCAAACAATCAAATTACGTATTTAAAGACCAAATAGTCGAGATCATCCTCTCGGATTGGCTTGCATCTGGTATTATTACTTTGGCGTCTCTGCTGATTGAATGCCTTGAGACTACCCGTCAGTTTATAAGGTCAGTACCTGCGGATGTTCTGTTGACCTCATAGCTTTTAGTTTTTTCTGGTGGTTCATTTTGCTGTTGTTTGATTTGTTTGAAAATGAGATTTTCCCCTGGTCTGAATGTACCGCTACTCTATTCCACAGTTGCTTATAAGCCCAAATATTGGAAATTTGTATCTTTATGGTTACAGTGAATGTACTGCTACTTTACTGTACAATAGCTAATAAAACCAAATGTTGTAAATATGTGATGTGAATCATCAATCCTTGTTCTTTTGTATGGCCCTGTTTACAAATGTGCTAATTTTTTAATTATAATACCGTTCCTATTTGTGACGGATAGACTATTTGGCACTGGTGCAGGACCTTGTGGAACTCGTCTCAGTCGCTTCTAAGCTAGTCCGCCTTAGGAAACCTTGCAAAATCTTGTTGTTATAAACAAGTTTTTGCTTGTGGAAATTTCCTTTTGATGATGAAAATATCAGCAGTTATAACTGAAAGCAGAGTTGATGTTTCTTTCACTTAGGGGGGTAACTGAGCTAAGTTGAGGTTGGAGTTTGGCTTTCTCGTGTTCAGTTTAGTTTGGCTTGTCACATATTTGTTGGGCTCGAGGCAAGCTATGGCTTACTAAAGTCCAAAAAAAAAAAAAAAAAATTAAGCTTGGTTTTAGCTCATTAAAACTCGTTTATATCAAATATTTAAAAATTAAATAATTTATTTTATTATCAAATCGTTATTTTATCAAATAATATCTTTATTATAAAAAAAAAATTAGTAGTTATGACCAGTTAAATTTCAACTTTCATGGTCAAATTTCAACTTTCAAAGTATTCGACAATTAATAAGGAGGTCTAAACAATTTCGACTCTTGAGGAAGTTTAAAATGTTATTTTTAGCAAAAATAAAATAACTGTCAAAAATCAAATAAAAAATATCTAAATAAATAAAATTTATAAAACTTATTTATATTAATATAATATATATATTATGTCATAAATTAGGCCCTCGAGCTTAAAGGGTTGAGCTTCCTCAGGCTCGTCTCGTTTTAAAACGGACTTGAAATGAAGTTGAGTCTTAAAAATGCTGAGTCCTACGCATATATATATATATATATATATATTTCAGTGAATCGTATATTTGTGTTAGTTGAATTTTAGAGACACTCGAAAGTGGGGCAGTCACTTCGTGTTAGTTTACCCTTGTTAGGATGACAAAGGAAGAATGGGACCCAGACAAACATTCAACAAAAATGAATGATTTGTAGTGCGGACAATCTATACACTCATGTTTCGGATTTGTAAGGGAAAGAAAAGATGAAAATAAAATAAAATTAATAATATATGTGATTTTTGTACACTTAATTAAGTAAAGTTGGTACATAATTATTTTATCTATTTTTTAACTCAATAAAAAAATTGAAATGAATTTAATTTTTTCACTTTATTTTATATTCTTACTATATTATTTTTCATCCAAAAATTTATTTTTCAAATATAGCCTTAATGATTCAAAAGTTTTACTATTATTAATTCCTTGTAGCTGCTTAATTTCTTTGGTTGTGGCCAAAATACAATGAGATTTTTGTATTTTTTGCAATACATTTATTGGGGGTTTTGGGTCCCCCCGGGGGGGGTTGTTCTTTGAAGTGGTTGAACACACCACCTGCTGATAAGCTTTCCTGGCAAGTCACGTAGACTTTCTAGCTCATGCTATTGTAACGGTTATCTCAAAAAAGAATGCTTTTAATTGTTAAAGACCACTCACTACTACATGTGTAATGGTGTCACAGATGACATGTTATGACAATACACGTTCTAATTCATGCTATTGTAACTGTTATCTCAAAAAGAATATCTTTAATTGCTAAAGTAAAGACCATTACATGCATGATGGTGTCACAGATGATATATAGTTATAGTACATGTATCTTCTAACTCATGCTATTGTAGCTGCTATCCCAAAAAAGAATGTCTTTAATTGTTAAAGCAAAGACCATTACAAGCGTGATGGTGTGATGATATGTGGCTGTAATACACTTTCTAACTCATGCTATTGTAGCTGCTACTCTAACAAGAAATGTTTTTAATTGCTAAGGCAAAGACCGTTATATGCGTGATAGTGTCACAGACGATATATGGTTGTAATATCTACAAAAATTTTGGGTTAATTATGATTAGCATTTTATATTTTATTCTTAATTTTATTTTATCTTTCATACTCTAAATTGTCTCTTCATTTCTATTTTACTCATTTTCATTAATAATTTTGATGAAAAGAAATAAAATGGGATAATTTGAATCACATTAATTAAAATAAAATTAAGAAGAAATTACCCATAATTTTGAAATTTTCAACTACTTAACACTGTTATTCGATTATAGACTCGACTCTGTATGCATTATATAGAGTATTTAATTTGCCAAAAGAAAAAAAAAGAGTTAAAAAAATTTAAAATTTTTTTGAATTTTTTTTGATAAATCAAATAGCCCTATAATTATTGAACTTTCGTCCGAATTTTGTCTTGTTGGTACTTCCATGGCCCCATTTACGTAACAATTTTGAAGTAATATAATAATTTTGAAGTAACTTTTCTTGAGTATTTTAAAATCATTGCGAGGTGGCTGCAAGCAAAAGTCAATTTTTACCTTCTTTTTTTTTTCACATGAAAAAGAATATTAATTTATACTTTATTTATAAAAGAAATGGTATTGTGTTTTGAACGGTTGATGTTTACGCAGATTGAGATTTGATAGCGTAGTTTTTCATTTGAGCCAATTCTTCTTATCAATAAAATATAAATTATTTGAGCAAAGTTAGTTAAACCAATTGAGTTAAAAGGGCAATTTTTTAAGTAAATAAAACAATAGTGAAAATTTTGTGGGCAAAAAAATAAGGTAAAAATGAAAATGTAGATGAATGACAGTAAAAATAATAATCTTAATAAAAAGTTAAGGTGTTCAAGTTAGTTTATACACATTTCAACTAATTTTTATAATTTTAAAGTTAACGATCAAGAAAGCATTCAATGGTTAATGATTAAGTAAGTTTTCAATAAAAGAATAAATTTAAAATTTTATTGACAGGAATATCCCTTAAATTAATATAATTTTCTTAATCAATTGAAAAGAAAGAAAATTGCTCGAGTAGGGTCTCGTTTGGTGTGCCCTTACTTACTTTGGTGGATTTATTTTATTTTATTTTTTTATTTTTTTCTTTCATCTTAATTATTGTGGTTTGTCACAAACTTTGAATTTTTTATTTATGACCTTATTAATCGACACACATAATCCTTCATTTTAAATTCTATCAAGACTTGTTACATACATATATGGAAACCTAGCGAACGGTGGAGGCCACTCTTGAAAAATGAAAACATGTAGAGAAATCATTTTCTGCATATACATGAAAACTCTTTTCAAAGTGGTGGAGTGATGGGAGCCCACCCACTTTTGAAAAATGAAAAGATCCAAGCGCACAATAATATGTGAAAGTATATTCTTGCGATGCGTTTGAATTGATGATCTATTTAGGAAAAGAAAATGAAAGTTAAACCAAATCAATAATATATACTTATTTTTATAATTAGTTAAATAAAAAATTATTTTTTGATTAATATTTATTTATTTTTGAAAAAAATTTCTAATTCATTTAAAAAAAATAAATTTTTACCTTCCATATCTTATTGCACTATCCATTAGGATTTTTATGTTATATACTAAAACACCGTTTGGTTTGCTAAAAACTAACGAAAATCTCCGAAAACCTCTGAAAAATCTCTAAAACTTGCTAACAGATTTTGGCCATCTCGTACTTCGTCAAATTTTTATATATATCTACATATCCCAACAAATTTTTATAAATCCCAATATTTTTTTTACAAACCCCAATAATTCTTTTACAAATCTCAATAATTTTTCAACAAATTTTAATAAATCTAACATATATCAGTGGAAACGAATCACAAAAATCGTTCCATGATTTCTCTTTCTAACTTTTTACGCAGAGGTCAAAAAATTTAATAACTTTCAAAAAAAATTGTTACATAAATCATGAGAACGGACCCATCATAGTTTCTCTCTTCAACTTTTTACCTCAAAAGTTTAAAAAGTACACTATTCATCTCCAAAAAAACATGATTTAGGTTAAAAACACTAAATGTCAAAAGTTTTCCCAAATCATTTTTTTCTTTTTTTTTATCACTCCAAACACTACCTAAAATTGTGCATACTGTAATGTGCTAGTGCCAATGAGTTCTAAAAATATGTTTAAAATAATATATAATTTTGTTTATAAAAATCTGATCCAATAGTGGATGTAAAACAAACTCAAATAGTAGTCAAATTATTCTCTACATACTATGTTTTTAGCGCACTTTCGGATTTCCTCATCAATTTCTTCAATCAGAATTTTCAAATCTTCTAAAGTTTAACAAATGAATTATGCAAAATAAAGTGAAAAAATTAAATTTATTTAATTTTTTATTGTGTTAGAAAAAAAAATTAAAATAAATAAATATTTATCAATAAAATTTACTTTTACTTAGTTAAACATACAAGAATAGTACAAATTATAAATTTTATTTTTTCTTTATTTTTTTTTTCACAATATTATGTTCCCAAACATGGCATTAAAATACTGACTTTCCCCACTCAATTAACCTCCATGGGTGCCAAAATTAACTTCACGCGGCCACGTATTGATCCATACGCTTCATTTAGATTATTAATTTACCCAATCAGCCTTCACCACCGGCGAAGCATAATCTATGCTTTTCCCAGCCTCCATAATTTTTATTGTTAACAAATAATCTATAAACGACTTTAATTTTACCAAAATTTTGAGGGAATATAGCAATATTATACAACTTGAAATTTCCCAATATATGAAAAGACTCCTGAAAGCTCTTTAATTCAGTTTGCTTAGAAGAAATTATTATTCTGTTAAGAACTCTCAATCATTAATCCTACTCTCTCTCTCTCTCTCTCTACATTATCAATTTCTTAATTTTGTATGCATTTCATGTAATCCCCACCCCCCTTCTCTCTCTCTATATATTTTTGTATGTATACATAATATAAGAGGGTGTTGATTAGATATGTCATTTAGCAGAAAATGGCCCCTTGTTTTAAGCCTACTGCATGCCCCCCTAAATTTATCTCATGTTTCTTTAATTAAGACTAAAAATTAAACATGGCAATTAACTTCAATCACTAGAAAAATGTAATCTTGAAAAGCAAATTTCATTTTTCAAGGTACCCGTTTTAGAACCGACGAACCTCTCATTTGACTTTGTTTTGAGACGACAAATTGTGGAATGACATTATCACGCTTGCTGCTCTTTTTGTGTAATTTGATTCTTGTTTGCACTGATGGTCTCTTATCCCCACTTGCTTTTCCTAATTTGCAAGAATTCCTATTTAGTGAAAAGATGTTTGTGTGTCGGGTTGAGTCGCGTCCACACAGGAATTAAGTAAGAAATCTTTAGTGATAAGGGTCGAACGCGTGGTTAGATAATATTTTAAAAAGAGGGAGACCAATTAACGTTTTATGTATAAAAAAATTTTAATTGAAAAAATTAAGGATCTAGTGCATTTTTTAGATATGCATAAAACTCAAAAATAACTTAATTTTTTTGAAATCTAAATTTTTGGATTTGAAATTATCAGTCGTGGTCGAGTTGAAATCATCAAATTTATAATTTTTAAATTCATAATTGAACCAATGCAAACTTGTAATAAAATTAAACTATTCCGAATAGAGTTTTGAATAAGCCGAGTTAGACGAAATGTTATTCAAATTTAGTTTACAAACTTTATCAATTTTAAAATCACGTTTAAGTTTAACTTGTTAATTTTTGAATCGAGTCAAAATATGTTTAATTTTATCGAACCAAGCTTAAATTACAAATTATGTTCAACCTTAATTTTATTTCACAATCAGTTATGAACGCGTTTTTAATAAGTCAATCACTAATTGAACTCAAATTGTTTAATTCATTTAATAGTCGGAATCCAATCCAGAAAGATTGAGTTAGTTTAATTTTCGTGCATTCTCAACCATGGGAGGACAATCAATAATTGACTTTGTTACTCGATTTATACAGACCCTTAAATGATCAAATACCTCTTGGTCTTGGCCAGCTAAACCCATATGACCAACCCACAAAAAATAAAAAAATAGAAAAATAATTAATATATAGAAACAAAATATATATATAGAGTCCTCCATGAAGGCGTAGAAGTCACTTTGTGAGCTTGCTAGCGCAGTTGTGTTGCACCATATGGAGGGAGGCTCATTCCACGGCGATGGAGAGGCGGTGCAGCCATCAAATTCTGATCACAAGCGAGGCGGTTGGATCACATTTCCGTTTATCACAGGTTTCAGACTACTTTTCTATGCATATATATGCTTTTATACACCTACCTATACGTTGCAATAAGTAAATTTTAGTTTAATACGAACCTCTGCTTTGGATTCGGGCCTGAAGTTAATTGTTTTCAGTTGCTTTTCAATTTCAGATTCTTAGTTGTGATGATTTAAGATGAAATATATCAGTTACTACTCATAATCAGTAATACAAAATAGATGAATAGTGACTAATGTGAAATAAAAAAACGATAAGGATAGAATTTTTGTTATCTAAAATGTGAGACATGACATTAATATACACATATATATATTGAAATTAATTATATACTATATAATCACATGCAGCAACTCTGGCGGGGTTGACGTTGGGATCGCAAGGATGGAAGAGCAACCTTATTGTATATATGATTGGGGTGTTCAAACTCAGGAACATCGATGCTGTACAACTTTGGAGCGTGGAAAGTGGATGCACTTCTATGTTTTCTGTTCTTGGAGCCATCATCGCCGATTCCTTTCTTGGACTTTTCCCTGTCATCTGGATTTCTTCCCTCTTTTCATTGCTGGTATATCATACTATATGTGTGTGTATATACATTATGACGCAACCGAAAATGATAGATTTTAACCTTGTAGACGAAGGCTAAGGAGCAAAATTAAGTTTTTGAATATCTCAAAAGGCACAAAACAATATTTTTATGTCTTAAAAATAGGTTCAATTGAATAAATTTTAATTGTCACGTTGTCGGGTTTACCAATTTTTGGTAGTCCTTTTGACTTTTGGCGTGCCAAATAATTTGTTTGTAATCACGTTTACCTTATATTAGGTATTGTTTAGAAATTCAAATCTTAACAACTTTTGGCAGAAAAAAAAAAGGTTATTAGTTGTAATTTTTAGTATATTTGACAAACTAAGTAGTAATTTTTTTATAATTTTTGATATTTTATAAAATTTTTGACAAGTTTTAGTAATTTGTAGTCATTTTTGGTAATTTTTAATAATTTTTAACAATTTTTAATAATTTTTTTATTATTTTTGAGTTGAGCAAATTATAGTAATTGAGTAAAAAAAGTGATAAAAATTAGTGTTTTACCAAATATTCAAATAAAAATTTTTGATAATTTTTTGCTAAAATTTGGATTGACAAACGGTGCCTTAGTATGATATCGGTAGAAATTATGTTACCACAGTATATTAATATTATTTTCTTGCAGGGAATAATCCTTATACTCCTAACTGCAACAGTGGACCCGCTGAGACCTCGTTCCTGTGAAAGCAAATCGCCGTCGCCGTCGTGCGATGGGTCCCCATCGAAACTCCAATACGCGGTTGTGTATGCAGGGCTTAGTCTTGCAACCATAGGGGTGGGAGGTTCGCGGTGCACCATAGGAACAATGGGAGCCAACCAATTCGACAACCCCAGCCACCAAGCCACTTTCTTCAACTGGTACGTCTTCACATTGTACGCCGCCGCCACCATAAGCACCACCGCCATCGTCTACCTCGAGGACACCGTCAGCTGGGGGTGGGGTTTCGCTGTTTGCGCCGCCGCCAATTTAGTTGGGTCCGTCGTTTTCCTGCTCGGGAACCGCTTCTATCGCCATGTCAAGCCCGAGGGAAGTCCGTTCACGGGCTTAGCTCGCGTTGTTGTTGCGGCTACTCGGAAGAGGAAGGTCTCAGTTTTATCCAGGACTAGTACCACCGGAGAAGATTATTATTTCCACGGCCAGAAGGTGAACGGTGGTGCGACAATGTTGGCTCCCGTGATGCCTACAACAACTTTCAAGTAAGAATTTCATTAGGCATTTTCCTCGTTGATCGGATTAAATTAGGGTTTTTTTTCGCCTATACGTCCCGTGGTTTCAACCTTTATATATTTAAATGCCACAAATTTCATAAATTAATGTATATTTACATCGTTTGAAATTTATATTACATTCATTCGGATTGTTAGATTTTTTCATTTAAAAAATGACTTTTAGCTAAATTAATGTTATAAAATTTTATTTATATCCTTACTAATAATATAAAAAATGCATGAAAAAGAAAATTGTCAACAAATTTCTTTCATTATTATTATTATTATTTTTTAGGTAATTTTCATTATTATTTGATACTAATGTAAAAGAAGAAAAGGAAAAACCAAATATTTGTTCCTTCCATATTTAGTTTATTAGGTTATTAATACAAAAAATTAATGATAATTTATATATGTATAATTGTTAATATATAAATTCAAAATATTAATATAAAGTATAATAACTTAAAGATACACCGTATCGTAACATCAAGAGTATAAAAGATAATTTTTTAATATTGAATTGGTTAAAAATTTAATTTTTGAATAAAAAATGTAACAGAAAAAATTTGATTGAATATAATATGAACATCAAGTGTATATTAATGAAATTCGTGAAATGTAAGTGTACGAAATTAAAATCACACCGCTGATGGTGAAATAAAACCTAAATTCTATCTATCTGATTTTCTAATTGACGAAAACTTGGCTTCCTAATATACATATATATATATACACACAGATTTCTAAACCGGGCAGCTCTGGTAACAGAAGGAGATCTCCAAGCAGAAGACGGCTCAATCGCAAAACCATGGAACCTATGCACAGTGCAACAAGTAGAGGACCTCAAGACTCTGATCAGACTAACCCCTCTCTGGTCAACTGGTATTTTCCTAAGCATCCCTCTCTCCATCCAAAACAACTTAGCACTCCTCCAAGCTCTAACCATGGACTGCCAAATGGGCCCCCACTTCAAATTCCCACCAGCCACCATGGCAATCTTCATAATGATCGCCGCTTCCCTCACCATCACGGTAGTCGACAGATTCTTGTACCCCACGTGGCAGAAAATCACCGGCCGGTTCCCGCCGCCTCTACAACGAATAGGGATCGGACACGTCATCTGCGCCTTCAGCATGGGCTTGTCGGCCCTGGTTGAGCTGAAGAGGCTCAAGGTAGCTCGATCTCACAACCTTAACCTGAAGGGTGAAATTGTTCCCATGTCTGTGTTTTGGTTAGTCCCTCAGCTGGCCCTGGCTGGCATAGGGGAAGCATTCCATTTCCCGGGAAGCACCGCGTTGTTTTACCACGAATACCCTTCGTCGCTGAAGGGCATGTCGACGGCAATCGCTGCAATGTCGGGGGCAGTTGCGTCCTATTTGAGCACGGCTTTTATTGGGGTCGTTCACAGGGTGACAGAATGGTTGCCGGACAATATAAATCGGGGGAGGATGGACAAAATGTACTGGGTGTTGTTTGTTGTGGGGGTCGTCAACTTTGTTTATTATTTGGTGTGTGCTTGGTTCTACAAATATCGAGGTGTTGCAGAGGTGACGGATGATGGCAATTCTAGCACTGATGATCACTAAGGTAGATCTTCAACATATACATACATATATATATATATATATATATAACTAGAGTTGTGGGCCATGTGAACGTACTCAGTTGACGAGTCCTGAGTTATCTATGGTTCAAGGGTCATATCTAAATGTATTCATTCAAGGGGTATATATATCTTCTTGAATGCATTTGAGTTAATGCAAGTAATTAAGAGTCTAACTATATGTATCCGTGTACTGGAAGTCATTTGAAATGTATGAATGAATGAGAAGTAAATGGGTGCATTGAGAGAAAAAAAAAAATTAATACTTTAGATTCCTCTAAAGCTGACTCAATGCGGCCCTGTGAAGACTTGGAATTGAGGGGACCTGAAGTTGCTTTTAAATTTTAGAGACTTAAAGTTAAATCTCAGCTGCTTAATTAATATGAGCTTGATCTGACTCTTCGATTTCAAAATTCATTTTTCAACTTTAAAGTGGGGTAAAACAGTCAATTGAGAAAATATTAAATGATGAATTAAATGGAAGAAAGAGAAAATTTTAAATAATGAAAGAGAAAAGAAAAAAAAAAAGAAAAACTAAACATAAATAAAGATAATAGTTAAATATTTATCTTTAGTTGCTATATCCTTATTTATTTTGAATTTGCAACAGTAAAAATATGATAAGAAAAAACAAATAAAGATAACAATAAAATATAAATAAAAATAATAAATTTTAATTATTTTTACTTTTTAAAAATATGTAAATTTATATTAAAGATAAATAAAAATATAATAAATTTTTTGTTAAACTAATATTTACAACTGAATTATGTCATTATTTACTTTGGATTTGTAAGGGGGCCTGAAGTTGCTTTTAAACTCTAGGGACCTAAAGTTAAATCTCAGCCGCTCAATTAATATGAGCTTGATCTGACCCTTCGATTTCAAAATTCAATTTTCACCTTTAAAGTGAGGTAAAATAGTCAATTGAGAAAATATTAAATGATGAATTAAATGGAAGAAAGAGAAAATTTTAAATGATGAAAGAGAAAAGAAAAAAAAAAGAAAAACTAAACATAAATAAAGATAATAATTAAATATTTATCTTTAGTTGCTATATCCTTATTTATTTTAAATTTGCAACAGTAAAAATATGATAAGAAAAAACAAATAAAGATAACAATAAAATATAAATAAAAATAATAAATTTTAATTATTTTTACTTTTTAAAAATATGTAAATTTCTATTAAAGATAAATAAAAATATAATAAATTTTTTGTTAGACTAAGATTTACAACTGAATTATGTCATTATTTACTTTAGATTTGTAATAGTAAGAATATGGAAAATAAAGACAAATAAAAATAACAACTAAAAATAAATAAAAAATAATAAATTTTAATTATTTTTACTTTTTTAAAATATGTTAATTTATATTAAAGATAAATAGAGATATAATAAATTTTTTGTCAGACTAAGATTTGCAACTGAACAACTAAATAAAGATAACAACTAAAGATAAATAAATAATTAAAATTTTAAATTAATATACATAAATTTCCATATACCTTTAAAAATAAAATATTTAAAAAATTACTATATTTTTATTTATCTTTAATATAAATTTAATTATTTTTAAAAAATAAAAATAATTAAAATTTTACTATATCTTTATTTATATTTAATTATTATCTCTATTTATGTTTAGTTTTTCTTTTTTTCCTTTTCTCTTTCATCATTTAAAATTTTCTTTTTCTTCCATTCAATTTATTATTTAATGTTTTCTCAATTGACTGTTTTACCCCACTTTAAAGGTGAAAAATAAATTTTGAAATTGAAAGGTCAGATCAAGCTCATATTAATTGAGCGGCTGAGATTTAACTTTAGGTCCCTGAAGTTTCAAAGTAACTTCAAGCCCCCTCAATCCTAAGAATGATATATATTACACAAATAAAAAATTATGGTAAAAAAGTATCAATTCAATACTTTTCTTTTTTTAACTTTTAAAAAGTAAAAATATTTATTAAATCCTTGTGTACAAATTTCATTCATATATCCCTTTCAATTATTAATTAATGAAAGTTGGCACAAGTGTAATTGGAATATATGCTGAAACAAAATACTATTATTTTAAGAATAGACTGCTGAAGCCCCGAAAGGGGTAGTCGGGTTGGTCAGGGTCAGGGCCGTAGGGCTCGAGCCATGTGAGGTCTGGAGTTCGACTCCTTCGGGGGCGGTCTTTCTTCTTAACGTGGAGGCGATCTTCAATGGCCTTCTCGGTTGAGCCGGTCAGCCAGGACTTGCCTAGGTTGGTTTACCTTCTCGTGATTCTTTGCTGGCTAAGGCCACGGGACGAGTTTCACCCAATACACACCCATGAGTAACAACTGCAAGTTTCTTCCCAACCCCAAAAAAATAGACTGCTGAAAATAATTAATTGATTTGTCCAAGAGTTCTGCAGTAATAACGGTGTTTAAATTGATCGACCGCTACTTTTAGTCGGTAAGAGTTGTTACCACTAGGCATTAGCCCTACTAACCTTTGTTCTAATTCACGACAGTTACAGAGAAATCCCCATGGGCTTGTGCAGTGTATTTTAGATTCCACTGCTTTATTCTATCTCGGTGTGTTTAGTTGGTAAAAATTTAATTAAAAAATACATATGTTATAAAATTTGATTAGACAAAAGTACAAAAAATTAGTAAAAATTAATAAATTTTGATTAATTTTGACCAATCAAACACCTCCGAAAATGTCAATGGACATCTGAGAGTTGAATGAATGGAAGATGCCATGATGTCGTATGGAGAACTTGTCACATAACCGGGAGCCGTACGTGCTTTGCTCGTGTGAGGCACTTTGAGGCACAATAGTTCATCTACTTCCTACCGTGCATTACACAAAGCCACTTATAATTCATCTGCGCTTTAAAGCTGAGGACAACAAAAACTCCCTGCACGACATCCACTCGACTTGATGCACAGACTTTTGAATGAATTGGCCCTGGCTCTTCCTCTTGTATTCATGGGATTCAGACAGTTTTCCAATCATTCTTTGAAAGATTAAATATAAATACATATAGCATCGAGACAACGCAACTTAATAAAGCCTTAATCCCAAACTTGTTAGAATCGACTACATGAATCATGTCTTCTCTAGGACGATATTGATCAAAAACATTTGTCCTTGAATCCCACCCACATCAGAAATAAGAACATGGTGAGAATATATAGGGGACAAAAAAAATTCCTTGGATAAATAGCAAAAGTAAAATTATTACATAGGTGAGATGAAGCCCCATCATGGTTAACTCGTAGTAATGCATGTAATTCAATGTTACAAAAGAATTTCCTGCAAAATCCACAGCAGCATGTGTGTATATATATGTGTATGAAGTAATGAAATTCTATGAATCTGCATCTCCAAAATAACAGGTACCCTTGAGTTGCGTGGTGTATAAAGGGATCCCTCTTGACAGCAACTTAGTCCCAACCCCTATCAAAAGGGAATGAAAATTACAGGGTCTACACTGGCAACCAGTTTAAAGTGACTTTAGCAGAATCCCTTCTATACCTACGCATCCAAAGAATCTGAGGTAGCTAGGGTTGTACATTTCTAAGCTAATGAGCCTTGAGGTGATAAAGCAAGGAAGCACTAGATTCTTGCCAGCCAAAATTGGGTTGTAGGAATGTCTCCTCTTTGGCTTCTGCCTTTGTTGAAGTATTTCTTCTCTTCTTTGCACTTTCTTCTTCGCAAAAATAGAAATACCAGAAAGAAAATAGAAACCAACTAATCATCGTCGTCAGTTAATAAGGCAAAGGAGAAAGGTCTGAACTTATAACCATCGCCATGATAAAACTTGTTCTGGAATTCCACCCAGTGGAGACGCAAAGCGTGAAGGAAAGCACTGAGGGTCTCCATCATTAGCAGTATGAAGGCCGTGGCAAAGGCAAAAACTGCAAGCCCCACCAACCGGATGATGACGTTGTCATAACTACAGTAGTCCCCGTTTATGGTAGTATTAGTAACAAAAATCATTCTGTCAATTAAAAACACAGAAGAATGCACATGCGAATGGCCTTGAAAACTTCAAATCATGGGACAAGCAATATGACATCATTACTAATGCCACAAATAATGACACACGACTGAGGAAGAGAAAATAACACACATCTACTTACGACAATTTTTTTTTTCCTTTCACCCGTCCATGTTTACATAAAAATATATAGGGTGTGTTTGGAGTGATAAAAAGTGAGATAAATAAGTTGTGGATTTGTAATTTGTGCAGTGAGATAAAAAGTAAATAATTTTTAGATGTTTTCAGAGAAAATCAGCAAACCAAACGCAGCCATAATATACAACTATTTTAACAATACTTGGTTACTCTCTATGAGTACAAGAGTAACTTGAACAAGCCTCCACTGCTTGATTTTACACAAAATTGAGTAGTTTGCCAGACAACCCAGAACTTACAATTTGATTTTGATTAATGTCTACCAGGGATGGCATGGTTTTTAATGTCTTAAAACAGAATATATAAAGACATGTTGTGTTGGGTTGTATTTACTGAAAAGAGAATTTACTCAGAAATATAGTTTTAGTAAAAGATCCAAGAATCCTGATTGTTATTGCATGTCATCCTGTAAAAAGTAAATATATGTAAGACTTGGTCTAAGAAGAATGGATACTTGTACGAGTGTGCTGTCATCAGCCACACATATCATCAGTCCGTGACCTCCTATAGGAATATTTAATTATTTACTTTGGATTTGAGAATTTAAGTATTATTGAGTTATCTAAATTTTAGGGCTATTACTGTTGTGAACTAGTTGATTGATTTTATTTGAAAAATTATATTTGACACAATTATTTGGGATTTTTTTATTACTACTATAAATGTTAGTAGTTTGGGTTTGTAAAGGCTTACGTGTGCCATGGGCCAAGGCACTACGGTCCACGGCCGATCTCATCCTTAATTTGGGATGTGACATCACACACCAAACAAAGAGCCAGTAAAGAGGTGCACACAATAACCTAAGATGAAACGAAAGAAGTATATCAGGCATTAGGCTAAAACTTGGAAAATAAACTTACCCCCAGGCAAGGAGGAGAACTTTCTCATAGAAAACGGTTGACAATTCAGAATGCGCCAAGCTGTAATAGCAGTAGCAAATATCAACCACATGATACTACAGTAATGTAATTAAAATGTGCCTTTTGAGTATGAGAAAACAATAAATGTACCTTAAAGCCCAAAGCCGAAGATATGATGCAGTATTGGAAACAGCACCAAGGACAAACTCAATAGAATGTATCATTTGATGTACAAAGACCTCACTAAAATTGAACTCCTCGTGATGCTGCCGTGCAGAATCAGGTTCCATATCCATATCCAGATCCATCTCAGAGGTTCCAAGAGTCCTATATGCACGTCCTTGAAATCTCTAGAAAACGTATTGCCAAAGAAGAAAATATACGATTAATAATTTCCATAAAAAATGCAGCCCTTCAAGGAACTTCCCTCTATTTTTTGATACCATAAATAGATAGGAGACTGAAACTTGACAACACAAGATTATGACACTCAACAACGTCAAACTTTGGTCCAGAACCACAATAATTCAGACAATAAATGAAGAGAAAGTTTGCTGATTAAAACAAGTTCTTCGCTAGTTCTCCAGAAACTTATTGACCCTTGGAACTCATTGCACATTGATCACAAGAAACCTCAGATCAAACCACATTTGCCAGAACAATTGGCTGTACAGGAGCAAGAGGGAAGGCAGGAGTTCTGTTCCTCTGGAAAGCTCCACCAGAGTTTCAAACTTTCAGAAGGATGTTAGCAGCCCATGTCAATCCTATATGGTTATGCCAGGGAAGTAATTGCATTAACTTCTCAATTTTTTCTCGTGGAGAATGAAATTGCTAGCATTCCAAAGGAA
Source organism: Vitellaria paradoxa (assembly GCA_019916065.1). Lineage (NCBI taxonomy): Eukaryota > Viridiplantae > Streptophyta > Magnoliopsida > Ericales > Sapotaceae > Vitellaria > Vitellaria paradoxa. The sequence continues at coordinate 33,009,989 of CM034243.1, forward strand.
TGAAATATGACAGTAAATTATTTAGCAATTATACATAGTTAACATGGACACTTGCATGACACGTGCATTAAGGCTCCGCTTGTTTGGGTGTAAAATATTTTCCACAAAAATATTTCATCGATCTTAAGAATTTGGTTGCACATAATTAGATTAAAATATTTTACGTGTAAAATATTTTTTCAACAAATCAAACAAAATGACTTACTGATTTGAAATCATCATTTTAAGAATCTACCATGGACGGTATAAAGACACTGCAATCTATCAACTGTTTATTAGTCCAAATGCAAAAGAATTCATTACATGAAGAACTTATATACAAGATATATATATATATATGCATAGAAGTGTATATATATGCATATGAGGGTGTGGGTATAGAAGTAGTATATGTGTGTGTATATAGAAGAACAGTGCTCAAATTTTGCAACACCAAGTTGGCCAGAAGATTGTCAGCTACGAGGCTTTATACACAAACTTTGGGAGATCAATTTTGCGGATGGCGAAGTTGCAGGGTAGACAAACAAGCAAAGCAATTCATCCTTCATTAACTTAGCCAAATGCCTAAAAATAAAATTGGGTAAAATCTTTTATGGCTAAAATTTTTACATAAAAATCATTTTCAATGTAAAATATTTTACGTCCAAATAAACGAAGCCTAAACATTTAATAAATGTTATTGATCAAAAAAAAAAAAAAAATACAGTCAACATATCAAATATAATATAGGATTCATATTTCTATCTATAACATTATGACAATTTAGAAAGGTGAATGGAGACAATGGTTTATTGAGAAGCTCACAAAACACACCATTTGGCACCAGCGACAATGGAGATGACTGTGAAGGATGAAACAGCCCAACTTATGGTTTTTTTTTTTGTTTGGGGGGGGGGGGGGGGGAGTTAATGGTGATATGATGAAGATACAAATGATTTCTTTGACTCATACGAGCCTTGAATGAGATTTTTTAAGAGACTTCCGTATGATATAACAATATAGCTCATGTATAACCCCAAGTGACCCTTCCTTACTGGCAACATAACTAGGTTTCTAGAATATTCCTTGGAAAAATCCTCCTTTTCAGTAGGACTGGCCTGAAGGCAACTAGAATCTAAGCAAGGTGTAATGCTGCAGCAAGGCCATCAACGGAAGCCACAACACCCTAGAATCACACATGGACATGCAGCATTTGGTGTGGCCAAACACACACCTATTAGAGACGAAGATTTTACATAACATTTTTTTTAATCAAAATTTCAATTTGATTTATTTTGTAACCCCTTGCACATCACTATCAAAAGGTGACACATGGAACAAGGGTTGACCAAGGTGATGCCCGATGGGGGCACTTGTTCCCAATGAACTGGAAAATTACACTGAGATTCCATCACTTTCGGCACAATATTTAGAAATTTCACTTTTCCCCAATTGCTTTTAAACTTGCTCCCTGCATTTTTTTCGCTTTTGCCCTCACTTACCTAAAAATTGTACTTTCACGCCCACTAATTACAAATCTTGGGTTCATGCTATATGGAACTCTTAATGCTAAGGATATGTTTGTTTTGGGGGTAACGGAAGGTAAATTTTACTGGGGACAATTTTTACTCTCTATTACATTAGTTTAGAAAAGAGGATAACAATTACACTAGAGTAAAGATTACTCCGATATGGAGGTAAATTGTTACCGAAAGAGGAGTGGGTAACAGAGAGCAATGGGAAAATTATACCCTTTTCTCATTACCCCCATAAAACATCCTTTACAATTTTTTTTTTTTTTTTAAGTAAACATCCTTTACACCCCTAAAAAACCCTAGTTAACTTTCTCCTATAAATATATATTTTTTTTTTGATAGGTAAGTGGGGAAGGGGGGTGAGTACCCCGGGTGTTGAACCCAGGTGGGTGAGGAGGCCGTTGAGGGCTTTACCACTTCAGCCAAGGCACTTTCTCTTTCTCCTATAAATAATTATAATAAATATTATAAAATAATAGTTTATTTAACCAAAAAAATTAATTAATCATTAAATTATTTTATCAAAATAATATTTAACAAATAATAATTTATTATTAAAATGATTTATTTCATTTTATTAAACTACTACTATTGAAATGTTAATTTATGATTAAAATAATTTATTTTCTCAAATTAAAATGATTTTTAGTAAATAATAATTACTTATTAAAATTATTTATTTTACTAAAATGTTTTATTAAATAAAAATTATTTCTCATAAATAATAATTTACTAGATTTGTATTAATATAATTTATTAAAATTAATGACTTATTTAAATAAACTAAAATTAGTTACTTTATTAAATTATTTTATCAAAATAAAAATAATTTTTAACAAATAAAAATTCATTATTAAAATTAATTACTTCTAAAAATGTATGATAAAATTATTTTTTATAATTGATATTTTCTTTTAAAATTATATATTTTAATAATATATATTTTATTAAAAAATTATTATTAAAATAAAAATCATTATGATGATTTATTTTATTATAATATTTTACTAATATTAACTTTACCCCTTGGTTAGTTTACTCTCATTCCAAACACAATCACCTTTTACCCCGTCAAAATTTTTACCATTTCAAACATAATATAATTATTACCTAGTAATATTTACTCTCTCAATCTAAACATAACTATCAAGAACTTGTTACCCCATTAATTGTTACTAGAATAACAATTACTCTAGTAATTTATTACCCCCAAGATTTTTACCTTGTACCAAACATTCCCTAAGGTGTGTCAAGGCAAAATTATCAATTTACATTCTTCTTCCCCAACACCTTCAACACAAATCAATTAAAACCCTAAAATTGTTTCCATCATCGTTACTACAACATTCATCAAAGTTTGGCAGGTTGTTTGCCAAATTCATCAACAACCCTAACATCATTTTTACTCACGAAGTTGAAATGGAAGATTTCCATGATGAAACTTATGAATTATCAAACTCAAGTCAAACTGGAACACGGATATGTGATTGCAGGAAACCTGGCAAGATGAAGATTTTGTGGACCAATATGAACGCAAGAAGAAGATTATTTGGATGTCAAAGTATGGGGTAAGTTCAGAGTAAATTTTTGTGAAAGTTTGATACTCGATCTTAAGAATATATATATATTCATATATATATATATATATATATATATATATTGTTGTATATATTTATTTGTGTGTTTTTGTATGCGTTATTAAATTGATGATTTTTATTTATTTATTTATTTTTTTCAAAGGATCAAGGGTGCTGTGGATTTTCTTTCAAGGATCAAGGATGCTGTGGATTTTTTTCATATTACCAGGATAAAGTCTCTTTGATTGTATACTGTAAGTGCTTGCTGGAATATATAATGAGCTTCACTTGAACTGTCTACCTTGATTACTGTTTAGCAGTTGAGTTGTCCAAGATTCACAAATAATTAAAAGAAAAAAAAAAGGAAAAAGAAAAAGAGAGGGAGGAAGGGAAAGTGGTCTAGATTCCTCCTGCTTATCACGTGTTGTTTAAGAAAAAGGAAAAATATATATATATATATATATAATGTCAAGTTTCATTTGAAGGGGGATGTGATTGAAGTGCAATCGGATTGGCAGCTACTCGTTTTGGTTTGGTCTTCTGCTAATTCAGTTGCTTGTTTGTTCTCTCCATCTGCATTAAAGATAGTACTAGTCTCTCTATCAAAGCTAATTTTTTATTTTTTTTCTTTTTATTTTTTAGTTTCACCTATTAATGGTATGGAAGAGCAATCAGTGCAAGAGCAATTAGTGCTCGTTGTTGATTAATTTGGGAAAGAAGAATGTAAATTGACAATTTTGTCCTCACTTTAACAGTTGGATATAAACGGTGTTTGAGAAGAACCCAATTACACCTTGACCAAAACTATATAGATTTGGCTATTACAATTAAAACGTAAGGGACTAGAGTAATATCAAGTGTAAACTGCGAGGGTGGTTTTTGTACTTTATCCAAAATTTTAATATTTTACGCAACATTTATTTGTTTTGTGTGTGTGTGTGTGTGTATGCTATCAATGATTATTATCTTCTTTAAATCATTTGTACAGATATGCAGAATGCTGCTCCAGATTTGCATTCTATTAGAACTCAGCTTAATATAGCCACTGGAAAATATCCCTCCTATTGATTATATTAACTTTCAAATAGCTTGGTGAAAGTTATATCATCTAGAAGCTAGATCTTAGACATGTCACTTATGAGATGTAAAATATTATACTCTTGGAAGAAAAACCTGCTGTCAATTAACTCAATTCAACAAACAGTCCATAAAATTATTACATTTCATTGATCAAAATAATAATTCAGTTTTACTTGTCCAAAAGCAATAACAGAAGTTTACACAGAAATAAGTAAAACAGCTGTAACAGGCATAAACAAAAAGTAATTGAATGCAAGTAGAGGCCAAATCATAATCAGGAAAGATAAACATTTAGACAAGGACTTAGAAACATAGTGTGAAAAGCAGAGTACCTCAGTGTGAAGTTTCTTCAAAATAAAAGGCTTTGGAAAAAGCATCCAGGGAACTGCAACAACTGCCAAAAGCAACAATATGATCTACAAAAGGCAACAATATATCAATAAAAACAGTCAAGAAATCATTTGAGCTCATACAAGCAATGCAACAATGAGAAAAGGCCATGCCTGAAGTCCTTTCTGGCCCCCAAACAACTGATTCTCACCAAGATCTTCAAAGGGACTCAGAAACATGTAAATCATTACATGATAAAGGTCAGCTTGAGAACCAGTGCACCACTTGATGATGATGAGAAGTGACAGATACCCAAAAAGGCTGTTCAGAAAGATCACCTGTGGCACAAACTGATACCTAAAAGACAAAGCAAAAGGTAAGATACACGTCAATCTAGATAGCTTTAGATAGTGCACTGGTAGAAAAAGGAGAAAGCTTAAGAGACCAAATGCACACCTAATATCAAGTGAGTTGCCAAAGAAACGAGCATTGAAGTAACTTAGTATGATTCCTAAGTTCATCTGGGCCACACCCAACAAAATAGACATCTTCATTTTGAGAGAGTTCAAGAAAGGGAGCTCTGAACGACTTCCACGCCAGCTGGGATCGACACCAAATGGATATGGATCTCGGAATTTGACTAGACCAACAGAATGTGCATTGCTATCAAAGAAAATAGTTCTTGCTAAGTATTGTGCATCTTAGTGATGAAACTGAGAGAGAGAGAGAGAGAGAGTTATATTCTAAAGTAGCATAAAATAACAGAAAATGTCCAACAGTTTGAAGGATGGTAATTGGAGCTGAAAAGCATGTATGCATAATTATGAATAGAAGGTGCCAGATAGACTAGTTAGAGTGTTTCAGGTATGACAAATTATGCAGATGATATTACCCAAATAAACACGCTATGAAGCACAGACGCTTCATAAGTAAACACTCCTTTTTTTTTGGTTGATAAATGTCTAAGTAAACACTTGTTAAACACGCCCCTAACACGTGTTAGGCAAGCTTCCTATTATTTTTTAATATTTTTATACTAGGAAAAATCTTGGACACTTGGTGGCAGAAGTGTTAATTGCTTAGACGCCTATCAAACGCATCACAAATTTTAAGAAAATAGCCAGAAAACCAATTATTAATAGCCAAGCCAATATGGATTTAAAACTATAAATAGCCCTCCTTCAGAATTTTTAGATTTAAAAATTCTATACCCTAAAATTTTCCATTAATTTCAGAACAAGGTTTTCCTAAAATAGATATTAAAACTATTTGCTCACATTTTCCAAATATATAGAATGTAGAAAATGATTTATTATCTATCTAGTTTTATTAAAAAAAAAAAATACACACGTGTTTGTAAAATAGAAAATGAAGTAATTACTGTTAGCTAAATATATATTGCTGCCCCTATCTCTGTCTCAATTTTATTTAATTTTCCATGGCATCGAGTTTGTATAAGTCTATCCAGGTTTCACAGTGAGCATACTGTAATGTGTAAATAGATTGTTGTGTCCCTATCTCCATCTTGATAATTTTATTTTTCCACGTCATCATGTTTGTATAGTCATATCCAGGCTTCATGGTGAGCATATGACATGGCATATAAATTTATTTTATCATCAGGAATAACCAAAATTGGGCTAGTAGACTTCATTTGCATAATTTAATTACTGTGGATTCAATCGGGGCCACTGGAGACTTACTGTCGTTAATTTTAGGGCTTAGTCAAGGTACGAACAAACTGGCCCAGACACCCTGAGTCATCAGTAAAAAAGGTATCATATCTCCTCTTCACAACCATAAGATTTATTGACCAGGAATGACAAGGACACACATCACCCCCAAAGAAATCACTTGAATAAAAATAGTCTTCCCTTTCGAATAAACTCATGGTTTTCCCTAGGATAACCCTTTGTATTCCCTAGGATAGACCCTTGATTTTCTTCTACTTCTTATTTAAGTGTAGCTTCTGTGTTAGTTCATAGTAGACTTAAAAGATAAATAGAATATGATGATTATAGCCAGTCTGCGATGTGATTTCCTTTCTTCCCCTCTTCTCCCTATCTGCTTTATCTAGCTTGTCTCTCTCTCTCACTATTTTTCCAAGCCAACTTGTGGTTTTAGATTGGAAATTCTTAAACTTGTCTAGCCTTCTTCCTGTTTCCACACTAAAAACCTAGAAATTGCTATTGTCCAAAGCCTCGCCATTGTTCACCGCCAAAGAACCACTCTTTCGGCGTTGGAGTAACCAACCCACCCCACTAGCAATCACACTGGTCTCAAACAACCTTACAGAACCTTCGCTGACATCACAGCAGTTATTGACACCATATGAAACCCCTAAAAACCCTAGTCATCGTCTCTACCAATCTTGATTAGTCAACCTCAAGCCGCTGACAAGTCCAAACCTCTAGCCTAGTGCATCAGATCCATGCGCAACCATTACAACTCTTGGCCCCTTGCTGCCACTCCAGCAGTTGCCTCACAATAACAACCCGTCTCACCCCTTTTCCCGATGACACCAATAATGAACCTCAATGGGGTTTTCCCCATCCAAATTAGGAATATCTTAATCCAGTACGAGAGCTATCCTATTCCAACAATAGGATATCCTAGTCCAGGATTGATTCCTCCCACATTCAATCAGAGGATATCCTATTCTAAGAGTAAATTATCCAAAAAAAAAAAAAAAAAATGCAACATAAGAGAGATCCTATTTCGAGATTAAGTCATTCAAACTAAAAGAACCATGGAACCTACTCAGCTTGAAGCATTAGCCATGTAGATGGCCAAATTGATTTCCTCCTGACATGAGTTGATAAATCAAGTAGTGGCTATCCGATAGTTGTATTAGATGGATGGATACCCTTGAGAGACACTATTATTCGTGGAGCACAAAAAATTTCTCCAAGAAAGCTTTAGGGTTGGTTTGGTGCTTAAAAGTTGGCTTTTTTTGGGTAGTTTTTCCAACTTATATCACTTTGTTTTTACCAAAATTGGATTTTCTTTTTCCTTTTAGTAACTTCTAGGCACATTCACGTTTGAAAAAAAAAAATGGTTCAAAAGAGGAGCACCCATTATGGGTGAAAAAAAAATAATACAAAAAATTGCTTAAAAATAGGAGATCTCGTGACATGGGGGAAAAAGCAAGCTCATTTTCATCTGTGTGAAGGTTTTCCTATTTTGAAGGATTATTCTTTTAAAAAAAAAAAATAAATAAATAAATGTGAATAACATGGTTGAAAATTTCCCTTGCAGGACAGTTCATTGGAAAGATCTCTACTTATTGAAGTAAAGGTCACCAAGTCGAATGTTTTCGTCTTTACCTGGCTCCTAGTTTTGGTGAGATGGGTTAGGAGCTCCAAGGATTAGTCTCACCGAAAGTGGGGATAATTCTAGTACTAAAACAAATGCATAAAAACTATCAAAAGCAAAAAAAGAAAATCAAATTTTGGTTTAAAAAAAAAAAAAAGCCAATTAACTATGTAAGATGAAAAAAACTACCAAAAAGCCAAACTTTAAGCAAAAAGCTAGGTTACCATTTAAATTCTTAGTCATTGAGAAACACGTGAAATCACTAATGAGGACTGTTTAGAGGAGCAAATTTGTGAACCTAAACTTGAAGAGTTTGGTGATTTAGTTGATGCTGTAGCTTGCATCAATACACCACGTCCAATCTTGGGCTGAAGTCTATGTCTTGTCCTACTCCCTATGGTATATCTTGGGACTTTATCCTCCCCGCAGCAGTTTTCTTTCCGCAGATTGATCCAGTTCTATTGAAATTCAATTGGAGTCATTGGGATATCTTGTTGGAGTCAAGTTTTCACCACAAGAGAGTTGTTGGGGAACAAATTCAGACTCCCCTTATGCGAATGCATGAATGTTGCAAGAGTTCATGACCCGGTGATTGAACGTAGCAGTACATGACTTCACTCTACGAAGTCAAGTTTCTTCCCAATATGGGAGAATTGATGAGAAATATATCCCCCCTGAAGAAGTCCCTTGAATGAAAACATTCTTCTTCCCCCTTTGAATAAACTATTGCTTTTCCCCAAGGAAGTACCCGTTGTATTCCCCAGGGCGGACCCTTCTTCTATGTTTTCTTATTCAAGTGTTGCTTGTTTGTTGGTTTAAAGTACACTGAAAGATGAATTAAATTGATGATTATGGACAGCTTATTTCCTTCCCTCCCCTCTTCTCTTCTCCCTCCCTTTCTCTCTCTCTCTCTCTCTCTCTATGGTGTTCCCATCAAGAAAACTGCAAGACGAATTTGTTTTCCTTTATTTGAAGATTTATTAAAAGAAGAAAGATAAAACAAGATATACCTGCAATTAGCATCTCGGCATTTGTAAGCTGACCCTCCAAATATGTGATAAGGAATGGAAAAGAACTCATTGTAGATTAGCCCACAGTAAATTGAAAAGAGCGACATTAAAAGGAGCACATAGCGGCCACCAAATAGCATCTCCATAAAACTTCCAAGTTTCTGACAGGAAATGAATCCTCAAGTTAGAGTGCAAGTGCGATCCAAGATACTATTCAAATGCCACAGCAAAGACTGCTATTATTCAATTATTAAATCATTCACATAAAAAGTCAATACATTTTACAGATCCTTTCCCCAAGTCATGACAAAGTAATTATCATCACATCCTAAGAATTATTAGCAGCCATAAGTTCCATTAATTATGTTTCAGTGTCAGTTCATTGATTTTTAAAATCAAAAACCCAAGGACAAGTTAACATTCAATCCAAAACTTTTGTTCTTGGCCCTCATACCTGAAGTGACTTCAAAAAGTACTTAGCAGTCTTAATCAATGCTGTCAACAAGATTGCCAATAAGTCAGCCCATCAGTTTACCCTATGTTGCCACCCAATGAAGCCATAATTAGGTTCCCACAAGAGTCTAATAATGACCCTCTTAGGATGATTTTTAAAACAAGACCTTGGAAGACCAACGCAACTGTTCTATTTGATTTCTAGATAGGGCTCAGATATTAGGCTTATATGGTTTGGATCAGTGGAGCTTATATCTCAGAGAAAGATATCCATGCCTTTCTTTAGTTTGATTTCAATTCCTTATCATCATTCAGATACTACACAAATTCTCTGTGAATCAGTTATAATCAAATCAAGACAGCTATTATGTTGCTTCAGTTTAAGCTAGGAACAGAGGCTGGATCCCCCACCCAGGGGGGGGGGGGAGGGGGTTGGGTTATACCTCAGGCGAAGATATCCATGTTTTTTTTCTTTTGCTATGTCCAAAACAGCACTTTCATTCATGACAATACGAGTTATAATTGTTTTTTGGGTAACAATTTCTATAGAAAGTAACAGAACCATAATATAAAATACATGAGAACTTGGGAAAACCAGTAATAAGGAGTCAGCAACCTCCAAAATAGGGGGAAAGAAGTGGAGCAACTTGAGAAATTCTCAATGCACCTAGAAGACAACAATATTTGTAGAGGCATATGCTTAGCACGATTCATTTCTCAGATGCAAATGTGTATATGTGTAAAAGTCCGTAAATAGAGCATACCTGAGAACCAAGCTTACTCTCACGAGCTATAAGGAATAAGGCTCCCAACAACAAGCATATTCCATGACCCCAGTCTCCAAACATCACGGCAAAAAGAAATGGAAATGTAATAACGGTATACACTGCAGGATTTGCTTCCTGATATTTTGCAACACTGCCAAAAGATTGCTATATTAGTAATCTGCCCTTCTTACAGTACACCCATAAACCCACGCACAGGCACACACTAAGGATATCGTTTAGCTGCAAAATAATATTCCCCAAAAGTGCATATAATTGTTGAACAACATTAAAATCAATCAACAAAATATTAAAGTAAAATAAGTGAGAACAAATTTTATGATAAAGTCCCAAAAAACCCAATAGAAATGTCACTTATTTTTAAATTATTACAAGTAAGAAAACAAAACATGATACACACATGGCCCCCAACAATAGCTTTCCTTTTTGGGCAATTATATTGAGTTATGGCAACTTAGTGCTACTTAAAGTTAGCAGAGCTCCCATAAACCTTATGTAAAACAACCATAATGTGTGAGCTATGATCGTACTAAAACACATGACGCATTTGAATGAGATAATATTTTTTTCCCTTTTTTGGTACATTGGAAGACATTTAGATTATAAAACAAAAAGACTCATTGGATTATTATAATATTAACCACCATCTCACCTTAAAGATTAAGCTCTTAGTGGGGGTAACTTCATTATTTATATTTTCTCTCAACAAGGCCCCTTAAATGTGGACAGACTGACTTTTTTAAAGGGTCAAACGCGTGCAACAATTGATTTTTTTTAATGGTGGTGAGACTTGTACCACGTTACAATGTTAGCCACCATCTCACATAAAAGTTTAAGTTGTAAACGTTAGGAAGAGGCAAGTTTCTTATTTATATTGATTTATTCTCTCAACACGGATAAAGAAACTAGTACATAAAATGTTTAAAAATTTCAGTCACTATGATGTTTTACGGAAATGATGCTCTATTATAAGATTTTCATTAGGGAAAAAAATGGAAAAGAAACATGTCCACAAAATACACAAGGGGAGGTGTTGAAAGGCACATATTTTAACTTACCCATATGCATCAACAATTTCCTGAAATGCATTTGTAAAGTGGTTGGTTCTGAAGTATGTTGGAGGTGATTCCACAGCATCCATTGTGTGAAATATTATACCCACTTGTGAATTGCTATCAAAGGTAGCCCGTTGCAGTGCTTCCTGAATCTGCACCCAGTGAAAACTTTTTTAATGAAAACTAATGTAATATATAAGAGAAGCACTGCAGATTTACCCAAAATGATAATGAGATATGCGAAAATAGTGAAATACCTGAGCTTTTGCAAATATTGGACACCAACCCTCTCCAACAAGACATTTTTTTGTCACATCAAAATTCAGCATATTCAATGTATCATACGCAGCTTTCTCCCTTTTAACCTAGAAAGAGGATTATAATTGTAAATACTTTCTAGGATCAAATTAAAGATGCATAGTGACTCCCTCCAGTGGATATTTGAAAGTCATAGTGCTCATTGAAAATGATAATAAACAGAGGATATTCATGTTTACGCAGCTTTCTCCCTTCTAACCTAGAAAGGGGATTATAATTGTAAATAGTTTTTAGGCTCAAATTAAACATGCATAGCGATAGTTGAAGGCCATGGTGCTCATTGAAAATGATGATAAACAGAGGATATTCTTGTTTACCATGTTTATCCATTTTGTTAGCTGAAATCCGATAGAGGAAAGGGCATTATTTCGGTGACGGATTCCAGCATCCAACGTGGCTTCCAATTCAGATAGACGTGACAAAACCTGCAATCAACATATTCAATCATTAGCTCAGGACTGTCATTTCATAGGGCACTAAGAATGCTTACAGTACAGGTAGTATATCCATACCAATAAGCCACTTCAGCCCATCTAGCTAACTGATTGCAATATAATGTTCTAATTCAAAATAAAAAAAAAAAAATTAAGCAGGAAATATTAATATACTCCATAAGCAACATTTAATTTGAGTGACATGGAGAGACAGCAACTAGTAAAAGTAGGTGTGGATTCTGTTCCTGCCATAACCACTTTCTTGATGCAAATATTCTCAATCAAATAGTGGCATGTATCTGATACGGAATTATGCATCACGGGGAAATTGATTTTTTTTTTTTTAAGTAAACTTTCTTGTAAGCCAAATGTATCTGGAGAACTAGTTATTTTTATTTTGCTTTGTTATACTTCACTTCATGGTTATTGTTTTCCCGTACAAGAAGGATCCATAGAGAGGAAAAAAATGCTGAAGCATATTTTGCTAGTCATAGGGAAACTAAAGTACATTATCCCTGAAGCAAACATCAACCAAAAATGGAACAATCATATTATGAAAATATATTTCTTGCGAGCATGTAGGAAAATGCAGTCTGTTGATTTAATAGCAATAGCATACTTCGCGAGTTAGTAGCCTCTGTTTCGTTACATCTTCAGGCACAGGGTAACAATTTGCACCAAATGCATCACAAATTTTCAATATTTTTGTTTTTGCCTGCTCCCCAGAGAAGAACACTACAAACACCATTTTCTCGACCTGCATGGGACAATACCTAAAGAGTTAAATTTGTTGAACTTAAAAACTCAGCAAATAAGAGTCAAACTTGTTTAACTTAAAAGCTCAGCAAATGTTCTTCAAAGCAACAGAAACCAACATAGTACTAAATAAGTAAATAAAGCATACAATTAAGAAGTAAATATAGTTAGGATTTTTATATTGTAAGTTCTAACAAGAAAATCTATCCCGAAAGATGATAACAAAAATAAAGAAGAAGATGACCATTTCAGTTGAGACCGGATCCATGATTTGTTCATCAGCTGGTGCCTGATTGAAAAGCATGTTGCCCCTTGTTGCACGAAACAACATTCGCTCAAACCTAAGAACTTTGGATTTACTTACAATGCCGCTAATAAATCTTAAACCAGATTGATTTGATGGCCCAGGTCGCATCTCCTGAAGAATAAATTATATTTTATTAAATGATATCATGTTTACAGTTACCTACCTAAAAACATATCATGTTTGCACTTTACCAAACACCCCCCCCCCCAAAAAAAAAAAAATAAGTATTTAACAAAGCAAACAGTTACCTGTTCAAGTAAAGATGCTGTATCTGCATACTCATCATTAGTGTACACATGATCATCTAACTCTCTTTCCTCTGCAACCACATGACTCTTACTTGAAACAAGGAAACCATTTGCCTGGGATTGCCCATAAGAAGGCATAAGCATCTAAACTAGCTTTTGGAAGAAAAACTTCACTTATGACAAAAAAGAAAAGTTATTAGGCCTGGTTTTACAGACTCAATGTTCATAATAATATATGTAGATATACATACGTGAATACCCCATCTGAAGTAATAAACAGAGACCACTTGACAGTTTGGGGCTTATCAGCCAATGTTTGGATGCTGAGTCAAATTGAGAAATAATGAGGCTAGAACCAGGAAAGGTTGACAGGCATTGACAGGCAGGTGCTCATGTTAGGATAGTGAATCAAATATAGAAACAATGAGGCTAAACTGTAGGTTTTTCACAGAATCAGAGGGCATAAAAAACCTCAAAATGTTAAATCACAGCAGTGCAGATGTGCTTCAAGACGATTGAATAGTAGGTGTGAGAAAGGAAAGATAATTTCTCATGGATGCAATCATTGTATGAAGACTTGATAAACAATTCCTTGTATCTTTTAAGTAACAAAAATAAAAGAAACCAATGAGTAATAAGAAAATCTTTGACACACAAAGCAACTTGATTTCCATATCTATACTATTATAATAAGGCAAAGCTAGAGGTAGTTGTTGAAGCTTTTCTCGTTTTTCTATTAATACCCTTTTAACTGCCTCTTGTTTTCAAAAGATAAGCAAGTTTGTTTCTAAAAAAAACTACCTTATTAACAAGTAACTATACTTTATAGCCACTCATGTTTCTTTTACAACCTCAACTGCCCATTATGTAAGGAGGATAATTATCACACGCATCACATGTGCACCACCTTCTAGTCGGTAAGAAGTAAATAGCAAAAAGCAGTTTAGATATATGAATTTGAGTACTAAATATATCACCTATTAATGGTAGATTGTCCCCACAAACATTGCTTCTATAACTATTAAAGAGCATTCACATTACGAAGCAACAGATAGGAAGTTATCTATCCCTTCTGTACTAGAGAAAATTGCAAGAATACCTTCTGCAGTACGATCTTGAACTCTAGTAGCTCATTGTAAGTTTCCCGTAGTTTCTCACTGTTGTGGTTCATTTCAATTAGCTCATGTTCATGCTCAGCAAGTTGTATCTGGAATTAACAAAGAGATGATAATACCACAAATTAGATTCACAACTTAATGAAAAAAATGCAATTAGATTCACAAGGTAAACTTCCATCACAAGAAAGAGTTTGGTTCTTCACTTTTTGAACATGTTATTTCTGCATAAGGGGGATGGGGTGGGAAGCTCAGCCAGAAAGAAAAGGAAAAATAACATGGAACTTATTTTAAAGGGGGAAAAAAGTTCACTTGTTAGTAGATAAGTAACAATTAGAAAATGAACCTCTAATTCCTCCAACTCCAAGTCTGGTTGCATGGTAGGACGAGCAAATGAAACTAGACCAGCTTTATGTATTTGATCTTTGAAAAATCGAAGCTTCCTTGACATCTCTGCACATCTTTTTACCTGTAAAATAAGCCCCCCCCCCCAAAAAAAAAAATAAGGATTGCATATCGTTTGTCCACATAAAAATTATATTTAATAATTTTGCTCAGCACAAGTTCATAGTGCAAGGTAATCTAGATGGATACTTCACAACATTCAGCACCCCAAATTCAGTTGGTACAGATTCCACAGAAAAAGACCAACTTTCTAAGATCCTCTATTATTGTCTCTCTTTTTCCTTTTATTATAATTTTTTTCCTCAAAAAATGAATTCAAAGGTTATTAGCTTTGTCTCTAATTTTCTGATGTTTGTTAGAAGGAGAAGATCATGAAGGGAATCCCCACGTGATGTTAAAAAGCTAAAAGCAGTTCTCCATAACCTTGATCTTACTTGTTCATCATTCAATTATATAAAGCCTGACTCATGTTTTAGTGTTCCCCATAACCTTGTATTCCTCCAAGACAAAACAATGGCACTTCCTTTGAAGCAAAGGCAAATTGGCAATTTCACAAAATTCAAATGGTGCTCCACCACCCAAAACTCCCACGCTATCCATAAATTCTTTTCAGAAACATAAAAGGAATAAAAAGACACAGATTGTCCGATATTAGGAGCACAGCCACACTTCCTAGCACCTCCCTTGTACAGACCAATATAAAGGCAAGTGAAGTAGCAGACTTGCACTTTTCTTGACTGGCAGTAATGAAGAACCAGGAATAAATTTCTATATATATATATATATAACTCCAGTGGCATAAAGTATATCACATCACAAAATAGTTCATACACCTAGATTTCCAAATTCTTTGATGAAATTTTATTTGTTTTATAGTTGACAGGAAGGCGATCATGCAGATAACAGCAGACTTCTCTCTTTCACGAACGGAAGAAACATGAAACTGTTGATGGGGTTACGAAGGAAGGAAATAATACCATGAGCCACTAATCCAAACAAAATTTTTCACCAATAACGTGACAAAGCTAGACAAAATATGGGTTCAGCAAACATTAGGTTTTAGCTTTTCTAGTTCCTGTACAATATATATAACATCAAACCATTCATTACAAGGCAAAAGTGTAATAGTTCCAATTGAGAATACTATTCAGAAGCAAAAAGTATTTTTAATAAACAATACCTGATTAACAAACATTCGTTGGAAAGGGCTTTTATCCGCATTTAACTGCCAAGAACAATTACAACAGTGAGTCCACTGGTTAATAAGAAAAAGGCAAGCTGAACAGTTATATAATTCAACTGGGTAGACAATAAACTGACGATTCCATAAACATAACAGAACTGTGGATAATTAGGGAAAAAGAAAATCACAACACAATCTAAAATTTTCACAAAATGGAAAAAAATAGTGAAGAGTTCCTAAATAAAAAAACAAAAAAACAAAACTGAAGAAATATTCCAAATGGGCAATCCAGTAAATATTACAATTGCAGCTACTTATACAATCAGGATTTTTGCCTGTGAGAAGATTCAAAGTCAACTTTAAAGAAACATAAAACCAGTAAATAATTTACATTGGATGTGGATTGGAGAAGAGATGCATGGTTCTATTTAAAACCAGTGATTTTTTCCCATATCAATTTTTCTTTCTATTTGTATTTTAAAAATAAAAGTAAAGCAGCTGAATGGTATTCTTAAAACAAGCTTTCCCTAGTACTTTTGCATTGGATGTTGATTAGGAGGCTTCAGTTGAAGCATACTTCTGAATTATGAATAATCAAGTGCTTTAGGATATTCCAACGATGAGGAATATGTGGAATTAGGAAGGAAATAAGTTCCCAGAGTGGGTCCAGGGGGATTATTTAGTTAGAGATAGTGGGGTGGGTCAAGGAGCAGTTAGGTGTTCCTGGTCACAATGTAAAGAATGAGTTGAATTCAATCTACGTGCATTTTTTGAGGGCTATAGGGACAGGTTTCCTTGGACTAGGATTTAGCCTTGTCTTATGCCTGCTAAAGACCTACAATTCATGAGAAGATTCTCATATGTAATACATTGATGTGTTAGTGAATTAGTGTTGCTTATGTAAGCAAGATAAAGAGTCAGTACCTCATTTTGCTCCACTTTGTTGCAGTTAGGAAGTCTGGGGTATTGATCTTAACTAATAACTATTTCAGGGATACCTTGGGTTTCCCCCATAGGGGCATCGGGGGGTTTACACTATAGTTCGAGAGCTAGGGTGAGCCACAAGAGCAGCAAGGTGGGGTAATTATTCCCTTTGTCTTTGTACTAGCTAATTTAAGGAGAGAAGAATAAGAGAATTTTTTGGGAAAGTTGAGCAAGTAATGCCTAGAAAGAACAGTAACTTTTGTCTACTTTATATAATTGGCTTTCAAGCCAATTTCAACTTAACCTGGATCGATTTTGGGCTTCACAAAATATGAATGTGCAAGGAGTTTTTAGGAGTATATGGGTTGCATTGGTGCATCCCCTTTATTCTTCTTAATATAATTATTAATCCAGAGAGAGAGAAGATATGTTAAATACTGAATTTTTTTTTTTGGAGGGGGGTGGACTTTTAGGCGTACCTGTAGATGCACAAAGGTGGTAATAGTTTTTCTTAATGAACTTTTACTTATAAAAATAGAGGAAATAAATTTAAAACCAAAAAAAAATGTCGCCGTAATTATATAAAAAGAAAATGTAGCTCAAACAATGAAGTAATATGTCTAAAAATTGCACAAGTTATAAAGTTATGCAGTTAGTTCAAGCCAATCAACTAATTTCTCTAATACCTTCAACTACTAGCACTAATAATATGTTACTTTAAAAATTAAAGCAAATGAGGAAGATAAATATATCCCAAATTCAACAGTCCTTAAAAATTTCAAACTCATGCAAACTAAACACTTCCGTGATAGTAATCCTAATAACCAATAATTCAATAGGATATACAACTAAAAGAGGTTGAATAATTCTCTCAAAAAGTTATGTGGAAACAAGAGAGATGAAAATCATGAATTGATGGCCACATAGAATCACAGCCACGAATGGGAATTGATGCAACATAGAACCGCAACCATGAATGGATTAACACTCAATGTAAGGGAGCTACAAATGTGATTCATATAGCTACGTCCACTAAGTAATAGTGATAAGAAAAGTTTCTCGTATAAACTAATCACTAGCAAGAAGGTGGGTCGATCTTTGATGAATTCTAATGAGAAACAAAGAATTACAACAGATATGGCCACGAACAGTGAACCCATTCCATTAAAAAAAAATAAAAACATAAAAGAAGAATATGAAATTGACCAAACTTTCACATATTCTTTGAATAACAATTCAAATAGAAATGGCATCATATTACGTGAAGGATTCAAGAAACGTTGACCATATGGCTAGAATGAAAATTTTTAGAGAATTTATCAAATAGTTTTTTAAATTCACTAAGTTAGTAATTTGGACAAATTATTCAAAATCAGCAGAACTTGATCAGCTAGTTCACAAAATTGGATTTCAAAGATTATTAAGAACAAAAAAGTTAATTAGTTCCAAAAATTTGATTTAATCATGGGTATAATAACTCCAATATTCATACCATTTATACATGGAACTCTACTGCAGTACTATCTCATATATTCCAAAGTTAATCCATTGATCACTTTTGCCCACCTCATTAACTTTTCCGCAAAGCACTAATTCCTAACCAGCTACAAATCAAATGTCACAAATCAATCCCACAACACCACTATTCAACTTAAAGAAATAGTGTGCATGCAAGTTCCAAAATGTGTGAAGGCATGTGTTAGAAGTTGTCCATATCGTCCCATTAGAAAAGTTATTTGTCCGATACAAGAGATGATATTCCCTTACCTTAACAGCTAGATTTTAAGGTTGAAACCCTTACTCTTATGCATAGTCAAGCTTCTTAATATAGTATCAAAACAAGTTTTCAACTGAGTCTCACAGTCCACATTGTGCCTATGTCTATACGAGCCAGCATGCCAGCTCGACCCATTAGAAAAGTTATTTGTCCAAAATAACTAAATTTTAAGGTTGAGGCCCCAATGCTTATGTGTAATCAGGCTTCTTAATATGCGCAGCACATAGATACTCAAAAAATGAATTCCACTGCGAGTACATCCAAGATCATCTCCAATTACAGGAATCCACGTTATGCCACGGCACTAGGATGCAATCAGGGCAGATGAAAAGCAATCAGAAGGTCTAAAAGGCATATAAATGTTCCGAATTTTATGTGAACATAACGGATTTCAAGAGTGCCATGTTCACGTTCAATTACTCAATACAGCAATTCAAGATCAATACAGTTAAATCCAAATTATGAATGCAATAGGCACATAATACACACAACACATGTTATTCAGATCAATATATATGATATAAGGATAAACAAATTGGATCTGGGATTGGTTGCGTACGTCTTGGAATTGGAGGAGGCCAAGTTCGCCGAGGTAAGAGATAGCCCGGTGAGCGGACTCGACGGGTATTATGAGCTGAACGGAAGTCATCTTCTCCGAGCGCATCAGATCCATGGCCGGCAAGTTGTCTATGTACTCCATTTTCCATCAATCGACACGGGCATTACAGTGGAATTCACAGAGAGAGAGAGAGAGAGAGAGAGAGAGAGGAGTACCTAGATCTCCAGATCTGATTCTTCAACAGTCTTTTTCTCTCTAAACATATGTGTGTGTTGTCTTTGTCTCTCTATACGCGCAGAATTGGAATTTCCGTGGCTCAGTCTCGAGTTTCCCACGGCAACTGCAACAGTAAATAGGGGAAACGCAAAAACGTTGAGGAAGAAAGGAGCACGCTATGGTCAATTTGACTCGGTGGTATTTAGTGTGACAAAAATTATAAGGTTGCGTTAATACGGTGAAAATTTTTTAAAATTTTTAAAAATTATTTATTTTTTATTATAAATTTATAAATTATTTTAATTTATTATTTTTTTTGTCATTTTAAACAGGTATAATTTGAGATAATTTGTGAATTGATAATTTTTATAGTGAAATAAAAAATAAATAATTTTTAAAAAATTTTTTAAATTTTTTTAACGTTTTTCCCAAAGGTTAAAAGTTCTGAAACGGGGTGATGTTTTACGCCATGTCTGGATCCGTCTTTGTTTAGTTTGGAAAAAGGAAGGAAAATTATAAAAAAGAATTCCGCACATTTTTACCCCACTTTCTCTAATATTTTTTTTTTTCCATCTTACTTTTCTTGTTCCAAACAGAGCCCTAGTCCGAGATTCCGAGTTCCGGCACCTTAAAAACATATAATTCACATTATAAAAATACTACTTTTCAAAATATTAAAAAATTATTAATGAGTTATATATTTGCCACTCTTTCAATAATTCTTTTATAAAACTATTAGTTTTTAATATTATTTCATTTCATCTATTAAAAAATTTGAATAAAATAAATATTATTTTTTTTATTATTTCGAGATGTTAAAGTCGCATTAGAATTTTCTAATACAGGGGCATTTGGAATCCCAACAAAAATCAAAAGTTTCCAAAAGTGAATTTTGGAATTATTGTGTAATGAGTATTGAATTTTAATGTTTGATTTGATATAAAATTGTTAAAAATTATATAAAGTGACACGTGTCAAAATTTTAGTAGAGAATTTTGAAATTTTTTGAAATTTTGTGTAATTTTTTGTATAAATGTCATATCACTTTTTTTAAATTCTGGCGAAATCCGTTGGAACGCACTATTTTGATGCGTTCCAACAGCTTTTGAAATTTTTTGGAAATTGAGACCGTGACAACTTTTGAGGTTTTTTGAAAATTTTTGAGATTTTTTGGGGCTCCAAACGCTGCCATAGTATGATTTAATTATTATTTAAATAATAATTTATTTAAATAAAAATAAATAATAGATAGCACAACATAAATAGAATTGTAATGTGAAAATGACATCTTACCGTTAATTGTTTCAAATCTATCTAATTATAATTCTTCATATAAGGTGCGTTTGGAATATCAAATTTGGTAAAAAAATTTTCAACTCTTTTCACATTAAAATTTTTCTAGTTTTATTAACTTTTTCAACCTTTTCTTTTTCATTATTTTCTAACTTTTTACACTTTTTGAAAAACACATCAAATACTCAATAATTAAAAATTTGCCCATTTTTTCAAAAATTGGCACTCCAGACAAGTGTGTAATATTGTAATTGGATGATGGTTGAATATTTTTTATGAAATTAGAGTAAAGCCTTACAATTTCTAATTCTAAAGCTAATTTCAAAATATATAATTAGAATAAAATAGGTCTCAATTAGTTAATTATTTATTTAAACTCTTTCTGGTAAAATCTTAATATTTTTCTAGTATGAACTTTTCTCAAGTGAATTTTTTATATTATATGACATGTGATTTTTTATTTTTTTTTAATAGAATTGGTCGTATCCCAGTTTTTAGCTCATTTAATTTATAAATTGAGTAAATTAAGTTTTGATTTTGCTATTTTAGTTTCACCAGTTAACTTCCCTTATCTAAATTGCTCGTCAAAACTCCATTACATTAATTGATGAGGAGTTCAAGCTAAAGCACGTAAATCGTAGAGCTATAATGGGACCGTTCGCCGAGACTGTGGACAAACCGACCACATTGACGAGTGCGAGATCATCTAACAAAGCTAATGAGGCACCGTCTACTGCGGTCGATGAGGGACCAGTTGCCCACATTGGCAACAAATAGCTCACAATTACATCTATTGTACCCGATTATGGATCGTCCACCTCTCCAATCAACTCCACGTATAGTGTAGCTCCGCGTGCCAACACTCCACTAGTGAGCCCTACTTCTCTAGCAAGGGCGAGCATTAACGAGTACATTGTATTGATGAATGTTAATATAGTGTCACCGTCACATGCAAATCCTAAAACTAGTTACTCCTGTTGCAACTACTGTGGCAATACATGATATTGAATTCAGCCTCTCTCCAGCACTTATCTTCTGCTTCAGGCCTATCAAAGGAAAAAAAAATGCCCATTTTTATCCGCATATGCTACAACCATCCAATGACCCCACCTTAGGAGTTAACTGTGGTGCATGATTCACAAGTGGAGTTCACAAAACATCCACCTGCTCACCCGTCAACACAGCCACAACTATGAAAAAAAAAAGGGGGCCAATGAAAGACTAAGATGGATTATAATGAAGCCTAATTGTGACACACATTAGATTAGTGATTGATTGATTTATAGCTTATGGATATTTTGTTGTTCTACAATATATATGGATTGATGTTATTTTTGTTCACATTTATAGATCTTATGAATATTTTAATTTACATTTTATTGATGTTATTAAACTTTTTAAATAAATATATTTTATAGGGTTTGTATTGGTTGTTGTATTGGTGGTTGTAATATGAAATTGTGTTTATTGTAATAGAAGCTGATTCTGGCCATGTAGGTTTTCATCTCTGTCAAATTAACACCTTTTGATCTGAAATAATGTGCACTTTGAACTCTCAATATCTTCATAAATCTCTATAAAATTTCATAAACCTCTATTTTTTTAATTCTTTACAATTTTCATTCGTTTCAAAAAGATATATCTATTATTAAAAAAAGTAACAAAACCAACAACCACGATGGTGAAAAAAAAAAGTCAAATAATAATGCACTTCGCACATTTTAAAACAAAATTGCCAAAATCTATTCAAACAAATCACTTACCATCCATTCAAATAGATTTTGAATTGAATAATCACAAAAAATTAACACAACTGTTTAAAGCTCCAAAAAGGTCAAAAAAAACTTAAACTTTTCTCATATTTCTGTAATCAAATTTCGTCACAAGTCATTTTTACACCAACTTTAATTTTTTTTTTTTTGACAAAACCAAACACCAAACTTCAAAAACTTTAAAACATAATTGACACTCAAAACACCCAAAAATTACTATGTTGATCACTTTTGATTTTTGTTGATACAAAAAATTTACTGGATACGTAGCATCAATCTCCAAGCACACGTGGTCTAATTTTCGAGCACAAACGTGCTAAATAGGTATGAGATCGGCCTTGAGCACAAATGCATTGGACATGTATGAGATCGACCCCGAACATAACTCATTCACAACCTCATTAATTTGGTCCCATAGTAAAGGATATAAATACTAGTTTAAATGCAACTATAAAAGTGGTATCGCAATTAATACAATTCATCTATTACAATATTTATTTCGTTGTTTTACTAATCGTAGACATGAAATAACATTTAAACCTTCTAAATGTTGCGTCTTGCATACTATTCTAAAATTAACTATACGGATTGAATGCAAAGTGATATGCATTAAATATAAAGTAATGATATGCATTAAATATAAAGTAAATCGTCAATATATTTAGTGGGAAAATGAGTAAATTGGTGATATTATAATAATAGTATTATCAAATCACCACCTCCATTAACTTATTATTTTCCAACTTATAAATAGTTCAAGAGATTCACTAAATAAAGTACGCTCATTATTGTTAATTGAATTTTCTTTCATTATAATTTTTTCTAGACTTAATTATTAACTTAAGTTTCAGACCCACCCTTGATTGATCTAGTGGAGCGGAAGTCAAGTATAAGGTTTGGATGATATACCCAGGTCGCAAGTTCGATTCTCACTTGGAGCGGTCAGGATTTAAGTGGGGGGCCGTGGCGGTGGGTTGCTGCGCTAGTTTCTCCAATGGTTTGTAGCTCAGTGGGTAAAATTGTTAGGTGATTTCCTCTGTTACAAAAAAAAAAAAAAAAAAAACTTAAGTTTTAGAACTTTTTTGGTCAGAAACATCCTCAATCATCCTGTTCGCTATTTCTTGTATTTTCAAGTAACGGAGGATGAATTCCATTGATGTAGTAGGTACCCATGAATGTATTTTTCTATCACCGCAGATATATATATATTTTTTAAGTGCTCAAAGGGACGATGTTCGCATATGTTTTGGTCACTTAGACTTCGTTTGGAAAAAATTAACATGTGCTAATGGCCAATAGTTAGTTAGAAAAAAGTTAACTAATTTTATATTTGGGAAGGGAAAAAAGTAGCTAATGGCTAATGGCTAGTAGCTAGTTAAAAAAAAGTTAACTAATTTTGTGTTTGGGAAGGAAAAAAAAATTTACTTTTTTTTAGGTGACTAACTTGTAAGGATAAATTGATATTTTTACCCTTGAAAGTTTAAAATAAGATTAAAATATAAGAGGATAAAAAAGTCTAATCACTATTGAAGTAGTCATTATCGCATGCTAATGACTACTCTTCCCAAACAGATCCTTATTATCCATTGGTGTTTTAGTTTTATTTATTTATTTTTGTTATTATCATTTTGGATCAGTGATTCAGTTGCTAATTGTTTTAGGAACGACTTGGCTCGCATTTTCGAAGTGCTATTTTGCTTATTTTATTTGTTTGTTTGGTTTAGGTCTTCCGAAAGCAACCATTGTACTTTCAAAATGTTATAAAATTTAATTTTTTTATAAAGGCTCGCGCACCGATGACAGGACCCCCCACTTTCGGCATAAAAATATGCGTTGGCTCTAATTTAAAAATCAAGACAAATGATGTTAAAGTGTTACATATATATATATATATATATATATATATCAAAAGTTAACAAAGTGAAAGTTTTTGAAATTTGAAGTGTAAAAAATTATTTTGAAATGATAGTTGAATATTTGTGTTTGATTTGATATAAAATTGTTAAATATTATATATTAGTTGAGAATTTTGTAAATTTTTAAAATTTTATAAAATTTTTTAGTACAAATATCAGTTTAATTTTTTCAAAAATCTACTAAAATTTATTGAAACGCACTATAATAATTTGTTCCAACGGATTTTGACAAATTTTTTGAAAACATTGAAATTTTTAAAAAATTTTTTGAACTTAATTAGAGCTCCAAACGCCCCGATCTTTTATATTTTAAATTAAAATACAAAATTAATTAAATATAAAATGAGTCTATTTGTACTTCATAAATAAATTCTTACGCTCTGCTTTTTGCTTTAATTAAATAAAATTACACAATTACCCTCATTCTTCTAATAAGATATGTTATATAATTTCGATATTATAAATATCCTTCTATAAAAATAACAGTAATTGTGTAATTTTATTTAATAAAAAAGTAAAGTAAAGTACGAAAATTTATTTGTAGAGTGCAAACAGACCTATCCTAAATATATTGAGTTTTTATGCTTCACGAGGCAATAATTTAATAATATGTTTATTCAAAAAATATAAAAGAAATACTAGCCTAAATTGTAAAATATGTTAAAAAAGTATTATTTAACTACTGCTAAAAAGAAACAATATCTAATAACAAATCTAATTCTGAGTATTATTTAACTACTGCTAAAAGTAATATTTAACAGCAAATCTCATTCATCATTTGATCAAATCTGCAATAAAAAAAATTAAATGTAACTCTTAGACTTAATTTGAAAAAAAAAAATCAAAAACTAGTGTTTTCTACGTTAGCTAAAAAAAATATTATTGATAGCTTTTTTTTATTTGTAAGTATATTTTTTCACAATTTTTTTAAATATATGAATAACATATAAAAAACATTAAAATAAAAAAAAAATCAATTCTTAGAGGGTGTTTGAAGTATTAAAAATCTATTTCTCTAATTTTTTTAATTTTCTCCAACTTTTACCAGTGTATTTCAATTTTTTCTAACTTTTATCAATTTTTTCCAACTTGTTAAATTTTTATTAATTTTTTTTCTAACTTTTTCTTAATTATCTATAACTTTTTCTAAATTTTTGACATATACAACAAACACCATCAATGAAAAAATTAGCAAAAATTTTTATTTTTATTTTTTTGGCTCCAAACAATCCTTAGTATTGCCTGATATGGCACTCATCAATTTTCCCTTCGACGGATTTTGATGCCATGGGATGGCAAGTGGTGATCGCCCCCCGGTGGATATCCTTACTGCACTCAAATGGCGTCAGCGTATTTTCAAGCTATGAAACTAATTTTTTTGGTACAGGAGTAGCTTTCTTGCTTTTGTTGGAACAGTTCGTTTTATTGACGATTATCTTTTTCTGACTTCAACTTCCTTACTTTGTTTATTTTTTTGTCATCTCTTGGCTTCCACAATTTACGCCTGGTTTGGGAGATAAGAAAAGCTAAGCTTTTTTTTTTTTTTTTTTTTTTTTTCTAGATAATAGTTACTGATTAACAGTTAAAAAATTAGTTCTTCTCCTGTGTTAGGGAAGGGAAAAAAAAGTTAAGTGGTATTTGATTTACTTTTTTATTTTGTTTTTTTTGTTTTTATTTTATATTTTAAAAATCTCAAAATAAAGAAACAGAAAATACACTGTTTTCATTGTTTTGAAATTTTCGTTATTTAGAATTAAAAACGTTCAAAATGACTTTTTGTTATTTTTTATTTTATATATAAATCTATTTTTCGTTTTTAAAACAAAATTTAAAAACACAAATGACCAAATACGTTTTATTTTTTATTTATTTTTAAAAGTATAAAATAAAAAATGAGTTCAAAACATAAAATAAAAAATAAAAAGATAAATCAAATGAGCCATTAATTTTTTTAGTAACTAATTTTTTAATTTTTTTATTAATTTGATATTTTTATCTTTTAATATTTAATATTTAAAAGAAATATAAAATATAAAATGATAAGTTTAACCATTAAAAAAAACAAAAAATTAATTGGTGATAACCACCATTGTTTCGGTAAGTCTCTCGTACTTTGTTGCACGGCGAGTTTTTTTGTACGGTTCCTACATCAAATCTGTACAACGTCTTTGATTTGTGTACTTGTGAGATTCTAGGATCCGTGTGAACTCCGACTTACTAAGATTTTTTTTTATTTTTTTAATTACCAAAAAAAAGATTTTTTATTTTTTAAAATAATTAAATTTATTCTCTAATATTTTGATTTTTTCCAAACTATTAAAAGTAAAAATACTAAATTAATAAAATATTTAAAAATTAATTACCAAAAAAGTTAAATTTTTAGCTATAAAAAATTATTTTTTTATTCCCAACTAAGCCTTGGATTATACTGCCAAAACAAATGTTGCAGCACATTGATGGTGTAGCGGGAATCCCCACCCCAAAATTTTTTGACTTTTTTTGTTCATTTAATAAATTTAACCTTCATGGTTTAGAAAAAAAATCAAAATTGCGGAAATAATTTTGGTTAATTTAAAAAAAAGAAAGGAAAAAGGAAAACTAAAAAGTTAATTAATTAAAAACTAAAAAACTCGTAGAATTCCCAAAGGGGACCTTATTGTAAGAAGGGTGGACGCTAGACTAACCTAATTAATCCTTTTTTTTGGACTTGCACTTAGGTTTGTATGTTCGAATTTGATTTAAAATATTAAAAATATATTTTATACATTTTATTTGCATTTTCTTTTAAAAATTAACTTTTTACATCAATTTTTTTAAAAAATATCTATTTTAATACTAAATTATTTATCAATATTTTTTGAATTATTTTTTATCTAAAAATATAAGTTACATTTTCTTTTAAAAAAATAAATAGAATATACTGACGAATTTGAGAATTAAGCTTAGTCTCAGTACTGCATCATATTATATATTTAAAGGAGCCTCTTCAATTATCAAATAAGTTCATTTATGTAATTATAATGATAATCTAATTAATTACTCATATGATATCTAAAAAGATTGACATGCTAAAATGACTATAATGCAACTGAATCACATAGTGCAGGTGAATTAAAACAAGGTGGATTAAAATTAACAGTGTGATGTACGGAATTGAATAATATTTTTTTATAGTTAAAACATAATTTTTAAATAAATTATAAAATATTTCAACAAAATTACATAATTTATAAGATAGTTAAGAGTTATTTTTTATATTTATATTTTTTATTTATGTCAATATTCGTGAGTTGATAGAGTTGATTATAGTCGAATTTATATATAAATACTAAAAATTTATATCTCACCAAATCTCGATCCTGTACAATCTAATCTTAAAAAAATAAAATTTATTAAATTATAAGCTTACCTAACGACCTGATTTCTTTTTTGTTTTAGACTCTTTGTTAATTTTAATATACATTTTTTCAATTCTTGATTCATTTTGCATTTAGTTAAAAATATTATTAATCTTAGTTATATTAATCAGTTAAAAATTATCGTTAAAATTTTTTATAAAAATAAATTATTCTCAAGCTTAAATAATATTTTGAATTTTTTTTTTTTTGTCTTTTTAAATTTAAGATATAGATTTTTTTCTTTTTTGTGTTTTTAAACAAAATATTTTTTTGTGCTTTTAATTTAATTACTAATGTATTTAAAATGTATAAATATTACAACTATATTCAATTTATATGTAAGTGAATCCATTTTTTGAACCCGTGAATTTATTTATATGAAATTTATAAGCAAGTGGATCATTTTTCGAAATCTAGGCAAATGGATCCCTTTTAGGAACCCGTGAATTTTTTTACATTTACTAAAATATATGCTACAATTCTAATGCTTTTATAGAATAAAGAAAAAGTAAAGTTATAGTATTCTAACGATGTAGGATAAATAAATAAAAGTTTTGTGAATGAAAAAAGAGAAGGGAAGAAGATAGAATGAATACCAAAAGTTTTTCATTGTCAATTTTTTCATATGAATACCAAAAATTTATATTTTATCAAATTTTATTTGACCCAATCATAAAATTAAAATTTGTTCTAAAATATATATTAAATCACAAATTTACCTAATTAATCTGATCTCTTTTTTATTCAAATTGTTTGTCAATTTTAATATATGTTTTTTATTTTTTAATTCTTTCCTCATTTAGCAAAATTAGCTTGAGTTAGAAATACTATTAATCTTAATTTTATTAAATTAATTTTTGATTGGTTTTATAAAAGTAAGTCAAACTAAAAATATTATTTTTGTTAATTGTATGTTTTAATTTATAAAAATAACTTAAATACTTAATATTATTAATTAAATCTTTAACCGATGGACAACATGATTAATTTTCAAAGATTTGTAAAAATAAAAAAAATATAATGATGAATATATAGAATGCACATAGGATTTGATAATAAATTTTTATTAGTTTTATAAAAATAACTCAAATAAAAAATATTATTACTAATCATACGTGCTTTATAAAATAAAACAAATATAGTCAATGTGACTAATTTAAAATTAAAATTATTCAGAAAAATAATTACTCCTAAACCTAATTAGTATTTGATAGTTTTAAATTTCAAAAATACTAATAGTTGTTATGGAATAAATAACATAAGTATTATTTAATTTTTTATGCCCTTTAATAGAAATCTATTTTTTATTTGTGTTTGTAAATTAATTACTAAAATATTTGGAATATATAAATTTTACAATTATATTGAATTTATAAGTAAGTGAGTTATTTTTTTAAAACCCATGAGTTCATTTATATAAAATTTTTAATCAAGTGGGTCATAAGCAAGTGAGTTCCTTTTCAAATCTCTTGAGTTTTTTAATTCAAAATTCAAGCAAGGGATCTTTTTTTAGAACTACTCATGAGTTCTTTAAAATTTATTAAAATAATATGTTACAATTCTAGTACCTTTAGAAACAAAAGAAAAGATGGGGATGTAGTGTTTTAGCGATGTGAGACAAATAAATAAAAGTTTTGTGATTTGAAAAAAAAAAAAAGAAAAAAAGAAGAGAGAGGGAAGAAATTTTAAAAATAATTCAAAAATCAGTGAAAAATAAAAGTAGAATAGAGAGTAGATAGATATACTACGTAAGATAAGAGTGAAGAATAGGAGGAGAGAGAAACTATATTATTTTAGTATTATAATACAAATATAGTGTGTAAGACATGTGTAAGGTCACTTGGAAAGGTATAATGATGGTGGATTGTATGTGTAAGGCATGTGTAAGGCCACTTGGAAGAGTGTAATAATGGCAGGGTGTGTGGGTAAGGCCATTTGAAAGAGTGTAAGGATGGTGGAGGCATACTTGTAAGGCCACTTGGAAGCTTGAAAAAAAAAAAATAATTTGGTTATGCCACGTAATTGCTTTTGCCTTGGCCACTAAGCTAGCATAATATATATACACATATATGTATGTATCTATGATATATTATGGTGGGATGGGAGAAGTAAAGTGAGAAAAAAAGAAGAGAGAATGAGTGAAAAAAAGAAAGAGAGAGAAGAGAAAGAAAGTGAAGATTTAAGTTCAGGAAGAGCGGGATTTTGGTATTTTCAACGTTATGATCATCGTGACGGTGTCGAATTGTGGTGATTCTGCCCAAGATGGGAGATACGAAAGAGCAAAGTTCTAAACTTTGGGATTTCTTCACTTTTTCTTCGGATCTAAGGTAGAAAAATTAATGTATTATTTATACTTTTTGTAATATTTATTTTGATACAAATCTGATTGTGAGTTTAAGTTTATATTATTATTAAATTAATATAAGTTTGATAGCTGGATTTTCACTAACACTGAAGTTGTAATTAGATTCACAAAATTTTCTATTCAATACTGAGACAAGCTTTGATATGTTGAAATAAGGTGAATATGTGTTTATTGTGAAACAGATGATAAAATGGAGATATGAAATTGTGAAAATTGATACACACTCATAGATATTATTTTTAAACTTTAACAACGTAAAAGAGAAATCTAAGAAGATGTTGATTTTGGGAAAAGTGAGGATACTATACAAAATAGGGAAGGCCAAGAGATACACTTGGGTTGAAAGACCCTAAACCTGTACATGGTCAAATAATCGTTCCTGTGGACTAGTAATCCACAACAGCGGCGAAAATGGTAAGGCTCATTGTGGCCTTTAGACTCAAATCTATAAACGATGATGCAGGAGTGCTTTGCAACCTGTATATGTATACGAACTGGTGATATTTTGGACTACCACTTTGATTGTGGGATAGTCTTGCAAAGTATCATTCCCCACTTTGAGAAAATAAAATATTAAATTAAGGTTGACAAAAGAAATAAAAGTTATGAATTAATGTTGTCCTATTCTGCTATGATGTATTCAATGATTTTTGTTATATCATTATTTTATGTGATTCCTAAAAAGTATTATAAAAAGTATATTTCAATACATTGTGAGTACAAGTAGTTTGGTGCTCATGTCCCTATAGACTGTATTGCAGGTGCAGAGCTCAAGACCTACGAGAGTCAGCACAACTGTTGAAAACCCTACAATTTTATTGAATAATTTTTACGACTTAGATTTGACAATTTTAAAAGTTTATGTATATGAAATTATTATTTTTTTAAATAAATGAAACTTATATTATCTGGTTTTAAATTAATTTAAGTTGTGTATTTTATTAATAAAATAGATATTTCTATTGTTTATACTAATGAATAGGATGGTCAGTGGCTCTGAAAGGTAAATAGTGAGATTGTAATAAACCAGGTGAATTAAAATTTTAATTTAAACTCACTCTTCGGGATCTCTAGATTTCGGGGCGTGACGCAGTGTTCGTTTATTTTGAAAGAAAAGACAAGGAGGAAAAAAAGGGAAAAGAAAATGGGAGAAAATTTCTATAGTTACTTTGGTGCGTTTAGTGCATCAAATTTTGGTAAAAATTTCTAAAAATTTCTGAAAATCTCTATACACTTTTACACATTCTTACATTCTCAAAGTTTAAAAAAAATTCAATACTTTTCAAAAAAAGTCGATAACTAAAATTCGGTTAATCAAATAGCAATAAATTTTTTGCCATTCTCACCATGGACTCCTAAGCTACCGAATGGCACCATTTTGACTTTTTTTATGGCGTCGTATAAACCATTCCGATAAATTATAAAAACTGTTCTAACGGATTCACACAGCCAATTTTCATCCAAACGGATTTCAGAAATCGTTTCGACGGATTGCAGTGCAAAGAAGGTATGACTGATACAAAATTTTAAATCCATCTAAACGGAAATCCAATCCGTCAAAAACAAGAATCTTACTATTCATCTCCAAAAAATACAGTTTGAGATGTAAGTACCAAACATAAAAAATTTTGCCAAATCACATTTTATCTCAATTTTATTACTCCAAACACACACTTTATTTGGTTTCATTGGGAAAATAGAGGAATAGAGTTAATCAGGGAAAAGTTTTTCATGTGGCTCACTATATTTTTTATTTTTTATTTTTTTTGTCCTTCCAAAAGTAGACGGAAGTGGAAAGAAAATTGATGGATCATTTTTTTTTTTATTTTACAGAATTGAGGATTTCATTAAATCGGTTCTTGGGAAATTTTGAATCAAATCATTTATCTTTGTTATAACAAAAGAAGCACGGACCTCTTTGGTAGACGATGTTTTTTTTTTTTTTTGGGGTCTCAATTTGATATTAAACAAGTTCGAACTAATTGAATACTTATATCAGTAATTTTTCAAATTGATTTGTTGTTCTCATAGGAGGAAAGAAAAAAAAAGAGAGGATTGAAAAAAGTATTAAAAATTTTAAATAATAAATCTCACTTTATTTTAAAAAGTTATTTTTTTAAATAAAATTTAACTTATAATACATATATATACATACATATATACACACATTTCATACTTGAAAAGTTTTGTATAAGCACTAAGGGTGCACAAAAAAATCTATCAATCTGAAAATAGAACCAATTTGATCACTTTGGCTTGAGTAGATTCTAGATTAACAAACAAACAATTTGAGATTTTCAGTTTAATTCTTGAGTTAGTAGACAAAAGAATCGAATCGAATTGTATCGGACAAAAAAAAACTCAAATGGAACTAATCTAAAAAATATAATATATAATAAATAACTCAACCCGAACCAACTGAAAAAATATAATATGTATTATATAATTATATATAATATATATGATATTATGGATTTAAAGAAGTATTAGGAGTTTCAAGCTTATTTGAATATTTAATATTATTCATGTGGATGTTTAGGAACTGGAAATAAACAATTTGGCCCAATCTAAAATTGAACCAACACAAGTGATTTAGGTGAACTTGAAAATTGAACTAGTTAAACATGATATTTTCAGTTCAATTTAGTTCAATTCTAAATTAAAATCGATTTGTAATTGTTGTCAAATTAAGGCTTAATTTGAGAAGGAAAAAAACTTATTTTTTTTAGTCGAGACTACTAGATAGTTATTATTTTCTATTTTGTGAGTTGGGGAAGGCTTTTTTTATTTTTTTATTTATTTACATATTTATTTTTTATATCTTAAAAAAATTTAAAATGTAAAAAAATAATTTTAATTATTTTAGAAAAAGATGAAAAATAAAAGTTAGAAGCTGAGAATACTGCTTCCCAAACGGAGCATAGAGCACACAGTTCTTCAAGTTTGTGGCCTTTCGGTTCCAATCTCCGGCTGGTGTCCGTATAATTGAAAGCGGTTGGTACGATCGGTGGTACGCCTTTGCTCACATCTCAGTAGTTGTCCTCACTCTCTTCTCGTTCTCCTTAAATCTTGAAATCTCAGCGAAGAAACCCTAATTGTTCGTTCTGTTCGTTGTCGAGAAATTGTCGTACATGCTTAGTATTTTATTTTATTCCTTGATAAGTAACCTTACATGTTCAGTAATTAATCCGTTTCTAGTCAATTAGTTTATTCTATTTTATTTTGATTTTTTGATGGGTCAAACTTTATCTATCAATGGCGTTTTTGATTTCATCAAACATGAAAACTGTGATTGACAATATGGAAGATTTTGGGACCATTTTGTTTTTTCCATATTACCTTTTCCATGACTTCCTCGCAAGAAATTCTGGCAGTTTCCATTCTATTCAAGTTTTTGTCAAATTAAGTATTTGCAGTGACTGTCATGCCTCACCATCACTGAAGACTTGGTTTAACTTTCCATTGAAGTCCTAAGAGGGGTGTTTGGTTGGAAAAAAGTTGACAAAAAAGTATAAAAAAAGTACAAAGATTTGATGTAAAGGTAATATGTGGTAAAATTTAATTGGAAGAAAGTACAAACTTTTTGTAATTTTTGGTAGGTTTTGGTATTTGGTTGATGGCCAAACAGCCCCTAGGGGAATGTGTGATTGTATATTTACATTTAGAAGATATTATGCCTTCCATTTATGACTCTTGCTAGGTGGAGATTTGGATGCTCTTTTAATTCCATAATAGTAACAGGCAGGGGCGGAGCCAGAATTTTTGCTGAGGGGGGCACCGGGCACCAAGGGGCCACCAAACACCCAATAAAAAATAACAATTGACTTATTTTTCGATTAAGAGTAAGAGAAAAACGATGTTATTTTTAGAGAGAAAATAAATTATTCTTGAGTATTAACTAGTGAATATATTTCTCACGGTTAATGGTTCAAGCACCTGAAGTTTATTAGAGATATCACTCCCTACAAAAAATATAATTATTATTAAATTTTATTATCTATAGAATTTATTGTGTTATATGTTAAATTTACTGATAGTATAAACAAAAATATGCAATAATGTATTAAAAGGATACACTTTATTTCACAAAAAATATCAAGTTTGATTCTTTTAAACTTCTTATATATTAAAAAATTTTGAATTAACTTTAAATTTTTAATAAAATAAAAATATCTTAATTTTTAATTAATTTAATTTTTAAATAAAATTAAAATAACAAGGAGGGCATTTTAGTAATTTTATCTTAAAATTTGAGGGGGTCACTTGCCCCCCTTGCCCCCATGTAGCTCCGCCCGTGGTGACAGGTCGAGGAGAGATAGGACTGCTGCAAATGAGCCGAACAAGTATCTACGTGTTCAGGTTTTTTTGTTAGGTTTGTTGGCAAGCGTGGGCCGAACTTTGAATGAGCTTGAAATATTGTATTCAAGTTTATTTGTTAGGTTTATAGGTGAGTTAGAGCATGCTTCACGAGTCTTTTAGCGAACAAACTTAAACAAACAAATAAAGAAGGTTCTCTAACGTCAAAAATAAGTTGTAAATTAATAAAAAATTATTATTAATCGAAGTTATTAATGAGGAAAACTAAGTTATTAAACTTTATAAGAAGTCTTAGTTAATCTAATTATAAATCTGTTCACAAACACTTACATGAGCTTGTTAATGAGCTATATATGAGTATATTAACGGACACTAAACAAGTCTGTTAACAAATCTTATGGAGCTAAGCTCACCCTTACTTGAGGTTGAGGTTGGCTCATTTATTCACCGGCTTGAAAAATGTGCTCAAGCTTATTCATTTGCCTTATTAAATGAACATATGTGAGTACTTAACGAGTTAATTTGCAAGTTGCAACCCTCTTATTGGATGTTTGGTTCATTTGCTGCCGTAGGATGATGGATTTCCTTTTCATCTAAGAGCATTATTGACTTTCATGATTATAAGTTATTGTTGAAAGAGAAAATGCAAGGTTCAAGTGTCTGCATAATGTAGAAATCCCGTCAAGGAGGTGAAAAAATTCTTGAAAAATTCAAGTATCTCAACAATTTTAGAATTTGGACTAAAGGCAAAGAAGATGAGGAACAAAAAGAGGAAGATAAAGTATGAAACATATAGAGTAAGTAGCAGGAAACTAAGGTAAGCACACGTCTGGTTTCTTAAGCATGTTAAATAGTGGAGTGAAAGGCTATTAGGATCTCTAAAAAAAGCTTATGGTGTTGCTTGAGGTCATGTATGGGATGTCTGGGCATTAAGTGTTCCTGAACAGAAGGCCCAAGTGTCTTGGCTATGTTAAGCATGTTTTTAGGTGACATTGGCGGCTTGCTGCATGGGGTGGCAACAGAGTCACCAAGTGTAAATACAGACATTTTGGGACTCTGTTGACAGTAATCTCATTGAATGCAAAAAGCTCATTGGGCATTTGTACTGGGGATTTGCTAGAAAGGTAGAACTGTAAGGCTATTTAGAAGGTACATGTAAAAGTGTCAAAATCTTTTCGAGGCTTCAGATATGCAGTAGAAGCCAGTAAATTTTACTCTCGTAGGTCAACCATTGGTGTTCCTTGGGATATTCTAGAAGGCAGGATGAGATTACTTGTATAAGATGACTTATCCCCCCCCCCCCCCCCAAAAAAAAAAAATACATGCTGAAGAATATGTGACAAATCTGAAGTTTGCATTTCGTAGAGGAGGTGTGAAGTTTTAAGGTTGAAGAGCCTGGCAGTGATTCATTTTTGTGTGGCTAGGGAAGAAGTTCCACACAAAGGTTCTTGCAAGCAATGATCACTAACCAACTTCCAATCCCATAAAAGTGACAGTACTTAGGGTGTATTTGGATCAAGAATTTGTGAAAAGAAAATGAAGTGATAGGAAGGAAAAAGGCATGGGATTTGAGAAATTAAAAATAGTTAAATTAGAAAACTAATTTATTGATGAATGAAATTTGTTTTTTTTTTGAATTTTTGAATCCATTCAAATAAGTACATGTATTTGGGTTTTATGTTTTCTTCCTATTTTTCCTACTTGTTTCTTTTTCCTTTTCCTCACCAAATCCTCACTCCAAATGCACCCTTAGTGTTCTCTTGACCTAGGCTTACCAGGTAACCTATGTTTCCACCACTCCGAGAGTCCAAATCCATATCATTCCAAAGGAAATTGTGTTTCAGTGACTTACACCTCATATTGAATCATGGAGCATGTTGGCTAGTTTTGCACCATACCCCAGTCATCTGGGAGTCCTTTTATTATTATTATTATTATTATTATTATTACGCTAAGATACAATAAAAGAAACAGAAAGAAAGCTAAAGAAAAAAAAAAAAAAACTGAGAAGGCTCAAGAAGCAGAAAGACCAGGGAGGGAATAATCCTGGAGGATCGGCTGCTTGAGTTTGGAAGGAAAGGAGCTGAACTCATTCATTGGAGGATTATTGCTATCTGTGGCCTTAGAGGCTAGCATATCTGCACTTCTGTTGGCCAACAGCTGCACTAAGAGATAGGCCAATGACTATGCTTTGTCTATACTGAGATATCAGAAAGAATGGACCCTATTCCAAGTCCAAACAGAGCTATTGCATTTGAGGAGATTGATGGAACTTAACAGTTAGATTCTATCCAAGCATCTTTCAGGTTCCAAGCTTTAGCCATGGAGCAAGCTATGCGAATTGCACATGACTCTGTTGCAAGGGCTGAAGAAACCCGAATCCTGCCATAGTTAATATCAACCACATTCCTGCAGCTGTCACGAAGTATAACAGCAAAAGCTGATTACTTATCTGGGCCGATGAAGGCACCATTGCAATTAAACTTTAATCCTTAAGCTAGTGGAGGCCTCCACTGATGCTTACTAGTGACATGGGGAGGATAGGATTTGGCTCAATAAAGCTTTGAGGTAGTCCCAAAAATTTTTTTTTAGCTCTGATGATCCATTGGGGAAAGAGGGATGCCATTGAAAATAAATTCATTTCTAGCTTTCCATATGAACCAACATAAATTAGCAACTAAGGCTACATCCTTCCTAGAGAATTTTGTGTCTAGGGAAGGTAGGAGCTGGGCTTCAAGCCACTTGGCCGGGGGTGTGCATTCTGTTGATCTGCTTTATAGAGAAGAGGGCTAACAAACCAAACATTTCTGGGCCATCAGCATCTCAAGAGACTTTGTTCAATGGATTCAACCTCCTTGCTCGGAATATGGTTCCTTATAGCCTTCCAAATAAAATGCCTCACCTTTGGACCTGTAGCGACATTCCACATAGCCTTCCATAACTAAGAGCATGAAGCTGCATTCTTTTGGGCTAGAGGTACCCAATTTTCACCTACTACACTCCATTTTTTTAGTGGTGTGACACAATAGTATCCTTTTTCTCCTTGTTCCATGAGATTGGGATAATTTTGATAGCATTAGCTTCTTCTCTAGAAAAGAGTTTTTCCAGCTTTTCCTCGTTCTACTTGAGAGTCCTTCTGTTCGCAAGGTCTTGTACCTTGTTGTCTAGGCATCCATGGGGTCTAGGGGAGGAGATTTGAAAAGATTCTGGGAAAGGGATCCACTTGTCCTCCCAACTTTTGATCTTAGTCCCTGAGTCTATATTCCATCAAATTCCCTTCAACGGCAGCTCTCTTCCATGAATGAGTCTAGCCCAGATCAATGACGCTTGGTTGCCTTTCAGAGCATTAAGGGATCAGACACCGGGAAGTAAATGCATTTTAAGACTTTGGCCCAAAGTTGTCTTGGATTATTGATTAACCTCCAAAATTGTTTTGCTAGAAGAGCTTGATTGGAAATTTTCATGTTTCGGAACCCCATCCCCCCTATCGCTTTGGGATTCATTAGGTTGTCCCATTTCTTCCAATGAATTTTCCTCTTCTCATTCCAGAACAACCCCCTAACCCCCCCCCCAAAAAAAAAAGAAAAAACCAAAAAATAAAAAATAAAATAAAACCAAAGAGAAGCGTCTAATAGCAGCATCAATCTTGGTGCACACGGAGATAGGGACCTCAATCATCTGGAAGTCTACTTTTGAATCACCTAGCAACAACTGATAGTATTGCCAAATACTTGGGCCTCATTTGTTTTGCGGGATAAGGGGTGGGATAGGATACGATATCTTGATGGGATGGTACAGCCTGCAATTGGTTGCATTTTGGAATACGGGATTAGACATTTTAACGGAATGTCATCTACTACATATGTCGTATATACACATCCCAATGTGAAGGTGGTATGGCAGCTCTTAGAATAAGAACTTGGTTGGGAGCCACATTATTTCATTAATCAGTATATTTTGGCATTTTGATATCCTCCTGAATAACTTTACTGCAGTCTTTCCTGGTGAAATCCAGCAACCGTGTCCCCCCCCCCTTTCCGGGGCTGCATGTTTCTGACCAAATTTGATTTATTTTATCAGGTATATAGTATATACAAGATGGGGAAATCTGCAGCAGACGAGAAGATCCTCAGCTACAACGATGTGGTACTAAGACGATCGGACCTGGACATTCTCAGTGGCCCATATTTTCTCAACGATCGTATCATTGAATTCTACTTCAGTTATCTTTCTTCATGTTATCCTTCCAAGGACATTCTATTGGCTCCGCCATCCATTGCTTTCTGGATCACAAACTGTCCAGACAGTGAGAGCCTCAAGGATGTTATACAACCCCTTAATCTCCCTGGCAAGAAACTGGCAATCTTTCCAGTTAACAACAATGATGATGTGACAGAAGCTGAAGGCGGGAGTCATTGGAGCTTGCTCGTGTTTGAGAGAAATACAAATGTATTCGTACACCATGATAGCTACGGGGGACTTAATTCAAGTCATGCCAAACGGCTGTACAAAGCTGTTCTCGGATATGTGGGGAATTCCAAGGGGGACTCGACTAGTAAGTATGTTGAATGCTCCAGAACCCCACAACAAATGAATAGCTATGATTGTGGTATGTATGTTGCAGCTATTGCAAAAGCTATATGTAGCTGGTACGTAAATGGTGGGCCAAAAGATGAAGATGGCTTGTGGTTTTCTGTGGTTAAGGAGCAGGTTACTCCTGCTGCCGTTGCTGAGATGCGCAGTGAAATTTTGAGGCTAACAGCAAGTTTAATGGCTAGTAAGAAGTGAAAAATTCTGGGAGTTTGTAGTCTTGGTCTCAGTTGAGGACTTTGTATTTTGGGGTTGTATTAGGGTAAAAAGTTGTCATTGCTTGTTCTGTTACTGTTACTGCACATTAAAGTCGGGGGTGTTTGGAGTTGTAAAAGTTATTATAAATTTGTAAAAGTTACGGTCTCCTAATTCGTGCAATGGGTAGGAATTTGAATTTTATAAAGATTTGTATAGTTTTGTGGAATTTTGTAGAGGCCCAAACGGGTCAGTCTCCTTGTGATGCTGGTGCAATAATATTATAAACAAACCGAAAAAATAAACTGACTGCCTTCCTTGAGCAGGACAAGGAAACAACATTTGCATGAAAATTCTTCCCATGAAACGTCGATCAGCATCGGGTAACATCTATAAGCGATGTCAGCCCGTTGCCAGCGGATGCTAGCTGCACGTTTTCTATATACATACATACATATATATATATATATATATTCTTTTTTTCTTCTGTTTGGTTCAAAGAGGTGAAGCGCAACGAGTTTCATTTTTTTTTTTTTTTTTTTGGGTTTTTTTTCCCTTTTAGTTTATCTTAAGTTGGCGAATGAGGCTGGCTTTGGAAAGAAAAAAAACTGACTTATTTTTGTAGTTGGTTACTAACTAGTTACTAAAAAGTTAGATTTTTTTGTACTTGGGAAGGAAAAAAATTAGTTTTTTATTGCTATCTTCTTATTTTTTTTTTAATTTGATATTTTTGTCATTCAATGTTTAAAAGAAGTTTAAAAGATAAGATGATAAATTTGATTATTTAAAAAAAAAGTCAAAAAATTAGTAACTAGTAGTCGAGTTACTATTTCTTTTGCCAAACATAGCTTCCAACGTCAATCCATCCAATATATCTATATATATATATTTTGTAAGAGGGTGGTCCAAATAATAAAAATATTCTTGAGTTTCTGGATAATATATCAATTATATTGAATATTAAAATATTTAAAAATAAAATTTTTAATATAAATTAAAATACTATAATAAAAATTTAGTTATCAATATAATTTTAATATATTTTTAAAATATTCAAAAATAAAATTTATCAATAAAATTTAAAATATTATAATAAAAATTCAACTATTATGAAAATTAGAGTATTTACATATGTTTCATTGAACTCATATAAAAAACATTTTTATTATAAAAAATAAATTATACTAATAAATTACTTTTCTAAATTTTTTAACAATTGTTGGTTGAATTGTTATAAAAAATTTAGATAATTAATATAAAATAATTATTATAATAAATAATCATTAACCTGCCTAATACTTGAATTAATACTTAAATTAAAAAAAAACATTATGGAGACTATTTTCTTATGGTAAAAATAAAAATATTTTAATAAATTGATTGAGCTAAATTTTTATTTAAAACATAAACAATTACAAATTGAATTTTTAAAAAAATTCTATTTATAACATGTGAGTTGTTTTCATTTCATAAAATTTAAGATTAAGTTATTCTCTTTGAAATCTTTTAAAAACTCTTTTTTATTATAAAAATTAAATTATAATGACAAATTATTTTCTTTTTTTTTTATAACAATTCAAGTAGCAATTGTGATAAAATATAGAAAAGTAATTTATCAGTATAATTTATTTTTATAATAAAAAATATTTTTATATGGATTTAATGAGACATATGTAGATACATATGTAATCTGATTTTTACAATAGTTGAAATTTTATTATAATATTTTAAATTATATTAATAAATTTTATTTTGAATATTTTAAAAATATTCATTTAAAAATATTTTAAAATTATATTGATAACTGAATATTTATTATATTATTTTTAATTTATATTAAAAAATTTATTTTTAAATATTTTAATATTCAATATAATTAATATATTATTCAATAACTTAAAAAATATTTTTATTATTTGGACCACATTCATACAAAAAAAAAAAAAAAAAATTGTTAGGTTGATTGATGTTGGGGGCTATGTTGAAAAAAACTGTAGCTCGGCTATCAGCTACTAAATTTTTTGCTTTTTTTTTTAAAATGACTAAATTTATCATCTTACATTTTAATTTTTTTTTAATATTGAAGAGTAAAAATATCAAATTAACCAAAAAACTAAAAAAGATAACTACTAAAAAGTTAACTTTTTCTTTCCTAAACGCAAAATAATTAATTTTTTTAGTAGTTAGTAAATAACTAAAAAAAAAAATTAACTTTTTTTTTTCTTCTTAAACTCAATCTTATTTGTCAGTTTGAACTAAACTGAAAAAAAATGAATAAATAAGTAAAACTTGTTGAACCAAATAAAAGAAAGAAAGAAAAAAATATATATGAAACGTGCGGCTAGCAGCGGGTCACTGATGCTCCAATAATGTAAAAATAACATGAAGTGAAATTTAATTAAAGAAAGTTAAAAAATTTTTAAAATTTTTTAAAAGTTTTAAAAAAATTTTAAAACTTCAAATAAAGCCTAAGCATGCATTTTAGGTTGTAAGAGAATCTCGATCCCCCTACATGTCAAGGCATTCTTCCAATGGTTCACAAAGAGGAAAAATAAAAGGACCCGATTAACAAGATTTTCCCCATTCGATTTCCATCAAGAAATGATGCCCAAACTCATTTTGTCCATATAAGTTGACAATGTCGTGGCATCAATATGAAGCGGTCAATGCTTCCTTGTTGACCTGCATTTTACTTCTTTACTATTGTTAGGTATTTTCTGTCTTTTATCAAGATATTTGTTATGTTGCTTTTATTATGTTTTGCTATGTTTAATGTTCAATTTGTTGGGCTTTTTAGGAAACCTGTGCCTTGTTAGCGAAGGAGATTTTTGATATGTAATCATGCTTGGTTTAAAGGAAAATTTGAGGAAAGGAAAATTGAAGAATATATAGAATAGGAGAGAGAAATAAAAGAAAGAAAAGTGCAAGAGAGAACGAGAGAAAGAAAAAAAGAGACACGAGAATGAAAGAGAAAATCTAAAATGTTCATCTCACATATTTTTAAATTTTTTTAACAACAACATTTTAATTATGACATATATATATATATATATATATATTTTCTATCATTTCTTTCCCTTTAACAAAATAAATTTGAGGAAAGAAAATTTAGTCTCTTTTTTTTTTTCTTCTTTCAACTTTTTTTTTTTTATCCTACCTACCACACATATATGTTGAAAATTAATTCAACATTTGACCGAGTCTTTGTTTCTCCTTGATTTTTAGGATTATTCAGTTAGTTTGTTTTGTTATTTACCTAGTCTTTAGGAGCAAGTTGAGTCTTGGTTGTTACCAATATGGTAGGAGTTTGTTAGTTGTTCCTATTTTCTTGCCTAGTAGTTCATTCTTT
Organism: Vitellaria paradoxa; assembly: GCA_019916065.1. NCBI lineage: Eukaryota > Viridiplantae > Streptophyta > Magnoliopsida > Ericales > Sapotaceae > Vitellaria > Vitellaria paradoxa. The sequence continues at coordinate 33,052,545 of CM034243.1, forward strand.
CGTATTTGTTTAGTGGCCTATAAAAGGCAGTTTGTTAATCAATAAAAATAGGAGTTCAGTACTTTACTTCTCAGCATATACTTTGTGAAAGTTTTCTTGCTATTTTCTAACATGGTATCAGAACCATATGATCTAGAGGGATGAGAGTTTAAACACTAAAGAAAATTATCTATGGCATCAAATCCCTTTTCTCAAACTCTCCCTATTTTTAATGGGGAAAACTATCAGATGTGGGCTATCAAGATGAAGGCTCATTTTAAAGCTTTGAGTCTATGGGAGGTCGTAGAAAAAGAAGCTGATCCTACACCTCTTGGGCAGAATCCTACGCTAGCTCAGGTTAAAAAATATGAAGAGGATTTGGCAAAGAAACCGAAGGCACTCACTTGCATACATGCTGCAGTATCAAACGTAATTTTCACAAGAATAATAACTTATAAATCACCCAAAGAAGCCTAGGATAAACTTAAAGAAGAATTTGAAGGCAGTGAGATGGTTAAATCAGTCAAGCTTTTGAGTCTCAAGCGTGAACTTGAGATGATGAGGTTGAAGGAAAGTGAAAAATTAAAGGACTACTCTTCAAAATTAATGGAGATAGTCAATCAAATTAGACTACTTGGTGAAGACTTTCTAGACCATCGAGTTGTTGAAAAGATTTTGGTTAGTCTCCCTGTCAGGTTTGAGCCTAAAATATCAACAATTGAAGAATCGCATAACTTGAAGTCTTTTACAATTGTGGAGTTATTAAGCAAGTTACAAGCACATGAGCAAAGGGCAATCATCAGATCTGAAAGGGTTGACGATGAAGTAGCATTTTTTGTGAAACAAAAGTTTAAGAAACCTATAAGAGGTGAAACGACAGTCGAAGGCAAGTACTCTCTTTGTGGCATCTGTAAGAAGACTAGCCATGAAGAAAAGGATTGTTGGCATAAAGGTAAGCCACAGTGTTTTCATTGTAAAAGATTTGGGCATAAGGAAAAAAATTGCCGATTCAAAGAGGAGACAGCAAACTTGCACTAGTGGAAATTGTGGAAATAGCGACCGCCAAAGACGGTCGCTAAAGGTGAAAAAGCGGTCGCTAAAAGTATTAGCGACGGCTTAGCGACCGCGTCAAATGAGTCGCATTTGCTTCGTCGCTAAAAAGTATTAGCGACCGCTATGACGGTCGCTAAATTATTTGCAACCGCTCCTGCGACCGCTCGAGTTTAAATTTAGGGATACTAGCGACCGCTCAAAACGGTCGCTAATACTTAAAAAGCGGTCGCTGTTTATTTGGCGCGAAGATATTGCTAGTGGCGCCAAATGGCGCGAATCATTAGCGACCGTAGTTAGTAGTCGCTAATACTGAATAGCGGTCGCAATTAGTTTCGCGCGGGAGTCATGGCCATTTGCACCAACAAGTATTAGCGACCTGAATGGACTATTAGCGACCGCCACGTACGGTCGTTAATTATAAGTAATTTTTTTTAAAAGAATTTAAATTATTTAAAAATATCAATAATTATAATTTAAATTTTGTTATAATAAGATCTTAATAATTTGTTTTACAAATCAAATTATTTAAAAAATGATTTAATAATAATTTATTTTTTATTTATAATGATTATTTATTTAATAGTTATTAATTATTTATAATAACTATTATATTTAATTACTTATGTATAAATATTTATATTAAATTTAATTTATTAAATTGCACATAGAATTAATGAAAATTTTCATAAAATCAATAAAAAAAAACATATCTCCTAATTATGATTATATATACAAACACAATATCAAATTAGATTACAATTAAAGTAAAATTTTATTATATACAAATGTTCAAAATACAAAAACAAAAAAATATATAAATGTACTGATCAAAATATATACAAATAGATCCTAATCAGTCCAAGAGGGCCATCTGCCATCATCCGGGTCCTATAATGAAATAATAATGAAATTAGAACGTGATAATTAAGAAGACATGAATAAATAAATTTATATAATTTTAATGAGTAATAGTAACGAGAAATAAAATTTTTAACCTGAGGAGGAGGAGGTGGATGGCTCTGACTCTGAGAGAGGCGCCTCTCCATTTCAGCCATCATCTCGGCCCGAAGTGCTGCCTCTCGCGCGTCCATCTCAGCTCGAAAGGTCTGCAGCAGATCCTGATCGCGACGCCTGGCCTGAGAAGATGATTCTGCTCGTGCGACGGATCGGCGTGGAATACCTGCGCCCCGCGTAAGCGTTTATCCATGACCATCGCGTCCGATAATGGAGAAAAATATCTTGTCCCTCCTCTCTTCGGACTCCCTCTCATCTGGCGACAGCTCGTCCAGACGTGCATTAAACTGCGCCTAATGCAAACAAGCCGAAATAGAAAAAATAAGATAACTAACTATATTATCTAAAGAAAAAATTAAATTATATGTTGATTGGACAAAATATTAAAATTTGTTACTTATATAGCCTGAACCTCCGGCGAATCAGTACGTCGAGTCGCCAACCACATGGACATCCGATCTGTCCTCAGGCCCTCCTCTGTCCTCTGTTGAAAGGTAAATTATATGTTAATAATTTACTATCATTAAAAAAGATAAATAAAAAAGTTGCTATTGGCGTGATAAGCTCATGTTTTTACCTCGTGGCGAACCTGAGAAAAGTGTCGAGTCTCCTCCTTGTGCCCCGGCCCCTGCAATCCTCGATTTCGCGAGTTCCTTTGGGCCTCCGCCTATTTTAAGTTTTTTTCGATTACTTTTTGTAATTTACGCTTGATAACGTCAAAACTTAAGGAAAAATAATTAACTCGCAATCTACTCACCTGTGCCTCGGGACTCGACCAATACCTGACGAGCTCAGCCCACTGGTGGGGAAGAACGCACGGTGGGACCCGCTGGAGGATGTCAGGGTCATTCTCATGACCTTTCCAGTATTTATCTTTAATCTTATTTTTATGATCCTTCCACATCTTCCGACACTTGGCGAACATAACGTCCCGGAAGTCTGGAGGAACATCAACTACATTGGCCTAAAAATGACAAATTGTAGAATATTATTTGTTACAAGTTTCAGCACATAAACCACGTACAATTAGAATATAAAATTTTCATACCTGTACCTCGGTCCATAGACCCTCGAACGTAGAATCTGGGAAACGATCCCACTCGAGGGTAGACCTAATCCATTACCTAAGGATGACCAAATAGGTGGCGTACGAGATTTTTAAATGGGTCTAAGTTTCACTAATGTATGCAAATGAATAAAATAAAGTAGTTCTCAATGTCTTTTTATTTTCTAACTTAGAATAAAGTATTTACAAAGATGTTGGATTGGGCCTAGACAAGATTAGGGGTTTTCTTGTAGTTACTAATTGAATTAATTAAATATTATTAATTAATTACTGCTGCTTATGTAATTAATTACTATATTATTCGGTAAATTACCTAGAAACAATATTATAATATTTTTGTTTGACCTAATTTTCTTATCGTATTCGTATTGGATTAGACTGGGCCCAAGCAAGATGTTGGATTGGGCCCAGGCAAGATTAGGGGTTTTATTGTAGTTATTAATTGAATTAATTAAATATTATTAATTAACTACTGCTGCTTGTGTAATTAATTACTATATTATTCGGTAAATTACCTAGAAATAATATTATAATATTATTGTTTGACCTAATTTTCTTATCGTATTCGTATTGGATTGGACTGGGCCCAAGAAGGCCCAAGAAAAATGTTGGATTGGGCCCAAGCAAGATTAGGGATTTTCTTTTAATTAGAGTTAATTATTGTTATTCAAAAAAATAACACTTCAATAAATTATCCGAAGATCAAATATACAACAAATAAAATAATACGATACAAATTAAATAAATTAACAATAGATATTACGTACAATTCAATATTTACTCATTATAACATAAATCAAACTATGATTTCAAATAATAAAAGTATTTTCAATCATTTGAGTAACCAGCCATTACAATATTAATTGAAACAATCTAATTTAACCTAAATTAATTATATTATCAATATTCTAATTCGTTATTTAATATTTTAACTAATATAAATATTTAATGAACCTAAAAATTGTAATTTAATATTATTATTTACCTAATCTTACTATTTTTAGTATTATTGTTTAATTCAAAATATATAAATTAACAACAAATATTACGATATTAATATTTTTTAGTATTACTGTTTCCTATTTATGATACTTTTTATTTAATATTTTTCATAATATTTTTTTAATAATTTTTAAGTATGCTATTTACATTCATGAAAATGTTATAAAATAAGAGAACTTACATACAAGTGAAAATTATTATTAATTTTTTTTTTTGTCTTATGCATCCATTCTTATTTAAATGTATTTTTTTTATGAAAATAAGTAATATGTTTAAAAGTTTACAAACTTTATTGTATTTAATTTATTAAAAAATCTATCAACTTTTACTAACTTTTTATACTTTTTTCAAACTATATATTATTTTTACATTAAACTATATATTAATTCTCATATTTTTAGTATTATTGTCTAACATTATAAATATCATAATATAATTTAATTTCCGTAAGGTAAGTTAATCAATTTATTTATAAAAATTATACATTTATGTATTTATAATTCAAAATATTTTACTTTAATATTGATCATATTTAAAATTAATTTCTTAATTGTTTAATCATTACTTCAAAAGCAAATCATATTAAATATTATTTTTCATGTTTTTATATTTGTAATTATGAATTTAACCTTCAAATCTATTTAAAGAACTAGGAAAAATTAAATGACCCATTTCAATTCAATATATTCAATTCTTATCAATAAGCGACATGTATTTTATAAATATTAATACAAATTTGACATATTTCATTAGGAGAAAATGTGATAGACTATGACGATACTAGTGAGGGAGACTAATAAGTTTCTAAAAAAACTTATTATTTTTCTCATCTAAACCAATTTAGGACCCAATTTCAACCTCTCATAATTATTATTATTATTATTATTAATTATAAATTATTTTTTATTTTTATAGAAACATTACATAAGAAAAGGGAAAGTTTAGAAAAAATTGACTCTTTTCAAATTCAAAATAATAAATGATATATAGAGAAACTGCAAAGATTTTTTACTTCAAGTTATATATTTAAAAAAATAAAAAAATAAAAAGTGACCAATAAAGTAAACAAGTATAATTTTTGAATTTTATCCCTCAAATATCACATCTAGAATCTAAGGTTATTATAAAATTCACTCAATCTAAAATTTATATAATATGTACATGGTACCACGTTTGCTGTTGATTAATCTAAGATAATTTATGCTAGCTTGCATGATTTGGTGATGAAAAAAATAAATAAATTTTAAAAATTAAAATAAATTGTATTTTTTAGATAAAAACTTATTTTCATGAATAAAAGAATTTAAAATTCAAACGTATAATTATATAAATTATTATTCTTGGTGTCTAATTGGATGATGCACCACGTATAATAGATTTTTTCACATGTGCAAGTTCATCTATTGAAGATTTAAAAATTTTAATTTACTAGAATGCAACTTTCAATCTAAAAATGTATTTTTTTGGGAAAAAAAAATAAATCTGTTGGGATAAAATAAGTTAAGGTAATAAATTATCTCACTATGATGATATAATTTTGGAATAAAAATAAAGGTAAAATTTTATATTACAATTTAGTATTAGTTACAATTAAATTATATAAATACATATAATGTCTCACTATTTTAAGTTTTAATTATTTTACATAATTGATTGTTAGGATTTTATATTTATTCATAAAAAATAGTAATTAACTAAAAATTTCACAGTTATAACTGTCAATATAAGATTTTGATATTAACTTTTTTAAATCATTATTGATGATCTTGTATTGTAACTTAAATTGTAATACAAACATTCAAATAAATACGTATGATTTGTTAATTTAAATCGTATCATTTAATTTTGTAGTAGTAAATTATTATTCATTTTAATAATGAATTATTAATTTAAAATCATTTATTTTTAATTAAATATTTTAGTAATAAATAAATTTTTAAATGAATGATAAAATTATCATTCATTTTGATAATAAATCATTGTTTTGAAAATAATTATCTCTAATTTTAGAAAATATTTATTTTCATTTTAATAATAAATCAATTTAACAATTATGATTTAAGTTAATAGTAAATAACTATTTTAATATCAAGTAACTTAATTTTAGTAAAATTATAAAATGACTATTTTATTTCTAAGTCTCTCATTTTTTTTAGCTCGTAGTCAAGTTCTAAAATAATTTTTTTTATAATTTTTCAAAATTGATTTAATAATTTTTGTTATATTTTACCTATCATATTAAAAATATGTAATTAAATTATAAGAATTTAAATATTCATTATATTTTTATAATTTTAATCTTAATAATTAAATAAAAAATTAAATAAGTATTTTTTTATTTCATTTTATTCTAACGTTCTAATTCTATCTTCAGAATTTTGAAATTCTGAGAATTTCAAGGTATCCTCAGAATTTTAAAATTATTGAATTTTAATTCAATATTACAGATACAGTTATATTATTTAATCAAAAAAATTTTAATTAATTTAAATCATTAAATTTTAATTTAACGGTATAACTTGCAAATAATGAAATTTACATAACTCCCCCAAATCCTTTAAATTTATCGTCTATACTGGTAACTTTTGGAGTACAGCAAAATAATACAAAATTTTATAAATTTCTACAAACACAAATTACAAGATAATAAAATATAAATTTTTTACTTACCGCACAAAACACAATAATTTTTCCCACTCACTAAATTTTTCTTCTAAAATCTCTTTTTTTTTCTTCCAACATACCAATTTTTATAAAATAAAATTAAAAAACAGAATATTAAAAAAAACAGCAAATAAAAAATACAGAAAAAAACAGCAAACAAAAAAAATAGAAAAAAACAGCGAATTAAAAAAAATTAAAAACAACAGCAACATACATAAAAAAAATATTACACAGTATACATATGAAATAAACAAGTTAACGAGTAACTAAAATAAAAAAAATTAAACAAATAATAATACATGCATGCATGTATAGATAATCATCAAACCCCCAACCACAAAAACAAAAAAAATTTATTTACATTTATCCAACAATAAACATGAAAAATACAGAAAATAGAAAAAAAATTTCAAACTAAAAAAAAAAAATTCCAAACATGGTGTAGTGTAGATTTAACATCCAAAAAAACTATAATAAACAAAAAAAAATATTAGTGCATGTTTATTAGAGAGAGAGAGAGAGAGAGCAAGAGAGAGAAAGCAAGAGACCTCCGGCGACGACAGCAGCGGCAGCGGCGGGGCACCTTCGGCACAGCAGAGGGGGGAGAGAAGAGAGAGCGCGGGGGAGGGAGAGGAAAAAGAGGGAGGCGTTCTGCCTAATATAATTAGAGCATCAGCGACCGCTTTAAGCGATCACTAATACGGTCGCTAGAAGAGTATTAGTGACCGCTTGAAGCGGTCGCGCGAATTTTTTTGTCGTCGATACCTTGCCGCACGGGATTAGCGATAGCAGTTTAAACGACCGCCTGAAGCGGTTGCTAATACTCTTCTAGCGACCGCTTAAAGCGGTCGCCCGGGGTTTCCACTCGCCATTCACCCAATCTCTAGTAGTGTTGGTACAAGAAGAAATTTTGTTTTGAGATTACATGATGAGAAGTGCATCTGTGCTTGGAAGAGAAGTGCTCCAAGTAGAAAGAATGTTTTGGGGAAAAGTGCTCCATGAGAAAATTAACGGAGAGATGCGCTCCATGAAATTGAAAAGTCTGGAGAGATGTGCTCCAATTTCATATTTATTTTGTTTTTTGTTTTTTTTTTTTTTAAGTTTAAGGCCATGTTGAATTAAGGGAGGATGTTGAAAATTAATTCAACATTTGATCGAGTCTTTGTTTCTCCTTGATTTTTAGAATTATTCAGTTAGTTTGTTTTGTTATTTACCTAGTCTTTAGGAGCAAGTTGAGTCTTGGTTGTTACCAATATGGTAGGAGTTTGTTAGTTGTTCCTATTTTCATGCCTAGTAGTTCATTCTTTCGTATTTGTTTAGTGGCCTATAAAAGACAATTTGTTAATCAATAAAATTAGGAGTTCAGTACTTTACTTCTCAGCATATACTTTGTGAAAATTTTCTTGCTATTTTCTAACAATATATAATATTAGTTATTTGGATGGTGGAAAAATCTGCAACCTATTCATTCAACAAATCAATTTCCCAATGCATGCAAAATTTTAGTCAATTACAAATGCCAAGTTCACTCTTGTAATTGATATCTGTCATAAATGATGATAAGCCTTTAAGAGGCTAAATATCATCTTTAAATTAAATTAAATGTATCTTAAAATAAATATTATTTTTATCTTTACATAAATATTTATTTTATAGCAATAAAAATAATTACTAAACTAGTTGAAAATTATCATATCTCTGCATTCACTATAAATTACCCCATAAAGAAAACAATATACAAGTAGAAAATGTGAAGAAGATAATAAGAGAATAACTCCAACAAGTGGTGGAAAAAAAATTGAAATTCAATAAGCATCCAATTTCCATCCTTCGTGAATAACTTAAAATTTAAATTTTGTGTTATGAATTGGCATAGATTGCTCCACATTGAAAGCACCATCTACAAAGTGAATGAAGAAAAACTATCATTCATCTATTGGCAATGTTTGAACTAATGAAGGGGTATTGCTTGATCAAAGAATGTTAAAATTGACTCAAAATTGGTATTTAGTACGTTGCATACTTAAAATTGTTATTTTGGATTAATTTATTTATAGAATTAAAATTTTTTCTGAAAGTGTTTTATACTCTTGATTGTTTTTTTTTAATGAGAAAAAAGTAATAGATGTTAAAAAAAGAATTCTCATATAGCAAGACAAGGCTACTAATAATAGGAATGCCAATGAGTTAGATCGAGTTCAATTATTATCTCTATCATTCTCGAACTCATAGGGTTAAAAAAAATACTCAAACTTAGTGGATATTCGACCAATATTTTTAATTGACTATCATCCCTTAACTCGTCAGGCTATCAAGTACCAATATTCATCAAATATGAGGTGATTACATCAAGAACAAGGATTAAAAATTTCTTTGAATACAATTTATGGTAATTTTACATCTTAAACTAAAAAAATTATCTTCAAATAAAATTTTTTAAATATTTTGTACTTACTAAAATTTATTATATTATTTTTATAAAAATAAAATTTAAAAACAATTTGATATCGTCTTAAACCTATTTGTATCCACATGCTTTATTGTATCAAGAATCAAATCTTAAATCTAAAATAAATTATTTGTATCAGAATCTTGAGTTATTTGGTATTAATCAAAGAGCCTATTTTCCTTGAACATAATATATATATATATATATATATATATAGTTTAGTATCCAGATTAATGGTATTATTTGTATAAATTCGGATCTCTGATAATTTGAACAGATAATTTGGACAAATACTACTTGACGGATTCGGATAATATCTATGTGATATACTACATTTATGATCTATAAAATTGATGAAAATTTTGCTTTTACATGTTAGCCCACTTCACCATCGTAAAATTTAAAAAATGTAACTTATTTAATCAAAATCGAACAGATACTCATTAAATGATTAAAATTGTCATCCCAAAACTACTACTCATAGGTAATGTTTGTTTGAGAGATAAAATCGAGAGATTAGATAAGTAGTCTACTATTTTTTATCAAATTAACTTTAGTCCTGTGTTTGGTTCGTAATATTACAATTCTGGATTAGATTTCATATCCCTAAAATGAGAGATAAGTAATATCATATTTCATATGATATTACTTATATCTTACTTCTGAATTTGTTTCTGTCCAAAATATAAATGCTCAAAATTATTTCTTATCACATCTCATATCAAATTAAATCTTTTGTCTCATTTTATATTCTACCAAATAAACACTAAATAAATAATCTCACATATAAAATTAATCTCATATTTTATCTCATAATATTATTTATACCTCATCACATAAACCCTCTAAACAAACATAACCATGAGTACAAAACGCCTCTACGGCCGATCGCGTGAATTAATAGGCCATCCACGTTTTGTCCGTGCAAAGAAACAAACAAGCATTCGACGCAAGGGAAGACGACCTCGTACGTCCGTCTCCAAACACCAAAATTTGGAGTCTATCGATCTCCCCACGGCTCTGCTGACGCCATCATTCAAACTCCTTCTTCGGTTTTCAAAATCAATCATAACCAGGCCGTTACTAAAAAAACATGATGTTTGCTTGCTTGCTTGCTTGCCATCGCCTCGCCTCTCTCACACAGTTGCTACGAGTAGCACATGACCGTCACCGACCTTCCCACGTGTCAAATAACCCACACAGCTAAGCATTTGGGATTTTATCCCTTGCTTCACAGAGTAGATAACTGATTGTGGGCCCTCACCCTCCACTAACGAGAATCCCCCCGCCCCACCACCTCTTTCTTCCTGATGATGACCATCTGATTTGACGGTACTCTCTCTCTCTCTCTCTTTCTCGCCTCGTAAAATGAGATATTCGTCACTCTTCTTGCCAGGTGTACGGTCCTGCTTCTGGCAAAGTCATGTGGGCCCCACACTAAAACCGAGAAATCATCAGGCGCTTGCTCCCTCGCCGTATTCATTCTCCTCGTCGCGATTCTGAGATTTTATTTATTTTCTTTTCTGGAATTGAAATATTTTTTCTCATAATATATATAACTACTTTCTTTTCTAAAATAATTATTTTTTTATCCATGTTCTTATAATGAAAATTATTTACATTCTTGAACTTTTAAAATTTTTCCTTAGTACCTTTTATATCTTAAATTAAAGTAAAATTGTAAATGACGTTAAATTTTTAAATAAAAAAATAAATATAATAATTAAGAGCCAAAATAATATAATTTTTAAGAAGCATAAATATAATTTTTAAAATTGTTAAGAGCAAAAATAATTATTTTTGACAATTTTTTTAACATTTTTACTTCAGTCTAATACATGAGAAGCAAAAAGATGGCCCTTTTAAGTTAAAGACTGTAAGTAATTTTAGGTTGAGGTTACAGGAGATAAAAGAAGAATTAACCCTTCTTTTTTCTCATGCTTTCAAATCCAAATCGACATCATTCTTTACTCTCATTCTATTTTCCTTTTTTTCACAAAAAATTAAATTAATTCTTTTTTTTATTTCTTCAAATCCTACGTTTTACTATTAAATTTAAAATTTAAAAATCATTGCTAAATTTTGTTAAGAGTCAATTTAAATTAATTATCATCCATATTTTCCATGATTTTCTCCAAATTTTACTCATGGATGGAAATACATCATTGCTAAAGATATCATATGTATGGAAAAATGTTTTTAATCATAGTGCCACATTTGATTTTTGATATGCAAATATTGTGTTGATATCCCTATTTTGGTCAAAGATTAGAGATTAGTGTTAGTAATATTTTTAAAGTAAATTGTCTTATTGTAATATTGGAATATTTTAAGATGGTCTTTTTGTTGCTAATTAAGATTGCATTTGGGATAATAAAAAGTAAAATAAAATGAGATAAAGTGAGATAAGTTACATGTTTATAATCCGTGCAGTGAGATAAAAAGTGAATAACTTTTAGAATTTGTTAGTATTTTTCACCATTTTTTAAAATTTTATCATTTCAAATAGAGTCCAAATGTCTAAGGAATGTTCATGTAATTTATGTAAAGAAAGAGAAAAATAAATAAATAAAACTTTTCTATTTAAAAAGCATGAATTTTTCTCCCACTCTTTCTTGAATACTTTCCTAGTTTACAATCTTTCAGAGCCAATTTTGGTGCTTCTTTCTCTAATAACTCCACCTCCGGCATCAAATCAATGGAAGAAGCACAAATATCAAAAGTGAAAAAGAATAATGAAAACAAAAAATTAAACTTTGAGTGAGTGAAAAAATCTTTTAGTTTTCTCTATTAACTGTGCTTTTATGCTAAAAAAGAAGTTTATATATATATATATATATAAACACATTTAAGCAAAAATCAAGGTCAATATGTACTGTATATAATTCATTCACATTAAAATTTTTTTCTTTCATTTTTTTTTGGTATCACTTAAAAAGAATAATGTATGTAATTTAACCTGGAAACTCGAGAAATCGTTTCTAAAAAATAAATTTATAATTTCTAAATAAAAATAAATTAATTTTCAATTATTATCATATATTTATATATATATAAATTAAAGTCCAATTACATTAATACAATCGTCATCAATGGTAATGGCGTTATTGAAGAGTTATTTTGGCTGGTCAACCAACTAAAATCTACCAACTTATACTAATTTTTTATAATTTTTTCCGATCAAATTTTATCATATATCACTTTTAGATCAAATCTTTCTATTTTTATTATATTTTTTTATTAAATTTTCACCAACTAAACACTCCCTGATTTGTTAACATTATATTCATTTACAATGCAAGCCAATATCATTATTGAAGAGATGTTTGGTTGGTTAAAATTAACTAAATTTTACTAATTTTTATTAATTTTTTATAATTATTTTCAATTAAATTTTATCACTTACCACTTTCACATCAATTTTTCTACTTTTATTATATTTTTTTATTAAATTTTTATCAATTAAACACTCTAATTTGTTAATCATTATATTAATTTACAATGCAAGCCAATATCTGAGTTCAAAGTCTCGCATAGCAGAACTCACAGGGACAAAGATCTCTATAGAGTGGGAATGTCAGATTTTTTGCTTCATTCGCAGAGATACTATCTAATGTGTTACGGGCACAGTTTCCAATCCATCCTTTTGCTTTTTCCTTCGATGTTTTTCTTTGACTGATATATCTTTACACACATATTTATACATATACATATATATATATATATATATATGCACATCTGTTTGACCAGTCAAAGCAACTGACTGATCCCAATGAGCCCATGATTCACCATGGTCCCATTGTTCATGTCTGGATGGCCCCCACTTATATGACTGCACCACCCAGACCCAGAATGAACTGTACTAGTGGCTCCCAGTTTTTCCACTCCCAATTTGTATGGTTTGACGTGGGTTTAGCTCGTTAAAAATTATTAAAAATTATTTATTTTTTATTTTATTTTATAAATTATAAATTTATTATTTTACCTTATTTTTATCTCTCTTAATACACCTTTAATTGTTTTATTGATTGTTTGAAATGGGGGAAGAGGGTAAAGCCATTTTCATAGGATCCAAACACTATCATGAGTGGGATCAATCATTGTCTGCTCATTATGCATGCATCTGACAGGTTGAGAATATTTGTTGGGGATTTATTGATCCTTTCCACCAATTCCAAGAATCTAGGTTGGCAGAAAAAGAAATAAATTAAAAATTCATAAATAATTTAAAAATTCAGCTTCAACCATTAATTCAGAATTCAATTCGCCTAACGGTCAACATTAAAATATGTTTATTTATTGGATGAAATTTTATCAGAATTTAAAAATTAAAAATATAATTTTAACTTTAAAAATTCTATTTTAATTTTACAAACCTTTAATTTAAATAAATTAATCATCTCAACTATTAATAACATCGCTATTAATTAGGTTGATTAATAATCAATTTATTCTTTCTCCCCTCCGTAGAGGCTAGATCTTCTATCAGGCAAAAAGATTGTTGAATTGATGTGTGCTAATTGAAAGTTTAAACACCGTCTAATTCATGTATCGACTAAGAATAATAAAATTACTTATCCTTGAAAGATATCAATAATTCTTTAACGTAGACAAGTAAGGATAGTTGTTCTCACACTGTTTTATATCTATTTATATGTTTATTTATACACTAATTAATATTTATATATATCATCTAATAAAATATATTAATACATTTTATTCTTATGGAAGGAATGGAATCAAACGCGCAAGGTAGAAATAAGAAATGATATCTAATCTCTGAGCTTACTTTGTCAATATCCCTAGTACCGGTGTACAATATGCATATTTACTATTAATTTAATAGTGATAGAAATTTTGCACACTGAGAGTATCTCTATCTCTACTACTACTACTATTATTATTAACTAAAATGATCAATTTATATAGTTGATTGGAAAAGTTAAAATTAGTGTTGTCTCAAAGTTTTGAGTTTGTCAAAATGAATGTCTCTTAGGAAGGGTTTGGAAAGTTAAAAAAATAGTTTTTCTAACTAGTTACTAACTAATTACTAATAAATTATTATTTTTTTTTTGTATTTGGGAAAAAAATTAAATTTTTAATAACTAACTTTTTAATTTTTTTTGTTAATTTGATATATTTCCCTTTAATGGTGTAAAAAAATTTAAAATGTCCCTAGCTGTTGTAAAATGGAAACTAAAATAACCGCACTAGTCACATTCTCGATAATTATATTTACTATTAAATTTTCTTTGCATTTAATTTTGTTTAATTTCTCTATCCTTAAAATTATAAGGCAATCACGCAAGGTCAAGGAAAGCTCCAATTGTCCTTGTTCTTTTCTCACTCCTACCAAACATAGGAATACTTCCAAGTCTTTCATTAGAAAATGATTCCCACTTAACCTACTGTAATGATGGATGGTACATATATATATATATATATATATATAGTAGCTAGAAGAACAAATGGTGTTTCCAAGGTAACTCTGTCTTTGTCATTTGAATGGTTTGGTCTCGAAAATGGGTTAGCTTGGAATAAAACAGGGACTTGCCCGTAAAATGGGGAAATATACTAATGAGAAATATATACCTTCTAATTATAATTTTTTATTAAAATATTATTTAAAAATTAATATTTCAATGACAGTAGTGTAATAAAAATTTATTTTTACAAATTTTATTATTTCATTATATTTTTTATTTTTTAATTATGTTGCACTATTTTTTTAACAATTTTATTGGATGATTTAACCGAAGTTTTTTTTTTTTTTAATTATGTGGGTTAAATTCAATGTCTTGTCTCTTTAATTTACATCCCTTTCAAAATTTGGAATTTCTTCTTCCACTAAGCTACAGTACTTATATTATATGCATTATATATAAACACGTCGGGATGCCTATATCGTGAGAGGCTCACCGCAAAACTCGCAATTAGTATTTTTAAATCCTTGAATTATGTGGGGTTACTGTGTGCAAAGAGATCCATATGATTCAAAGATTAAGAAATTACAATGCAGATTGCAGACTCTGCTAATACATTTCTCACTGTAGATCTTCTCAAACTTTATATATGTATGGGGGCGTTTGGACGTACAAAGAAAAAATTCAAAAACTTACTAACTTTTAATTCTTGGAGGGTTTGGTAAATTATTAATTTTTATCACTTTTCTACTCCGTTACAGTAAGTTGTCAATTTAAAAGTTATCAAAAATGACTAAAAATTGTAAAAAATTGTTAAAAATTACTAAAAGTTATCAAAAATTCTATCAAACACTCAAAAATTACAAAAAAGTAACTAAAATTTACTACAAATTGCTACTTATTTCACCAAACAAATTAAAAATTATAATTAGTAATTTTAAAAAAAAATACTAAAAATTATTAAAAATTGTGACTCTAAACCATCCAGTACATATAGTTGGTGCGCTAGTCACATTTGGTGTGATTTGTAATACTGGACTAGATATTATATTTATATTATATATATTTCATAATGCTCCCTCTAAAAAAGTCACTACTTAGGGATAAACTAGCTAGGCATCTCTCTATGTGGTGCCGACTTGCTTTTGTAACGAGAAAAGAAAGAAAACAACATATGCATGCAGAACTATTGCT
Source organism: Vitellaria paradoxa (assembly GCA_019916065.1). NCBI lineage: Eukaryota > Viridiplantae > Streptophyta > Magnoliopsida > Ericales > Sapotaceae > Vitellaria > Vitellaria paradoxa. The sequence continues at coordinate 33,068,389 of CM034243.1, forward strand.
TTCACACACACACACACATATATATATATAATTAACAATCGACCATTGTTTGAAACTTCTACCCAATCAATCGTTTGGTTTTAAAATGGAGTACTTTTATAATTGTTGATTAAATTGCTTTCACACCTTACATAACCCTTCTCAACGAAGTCCTAGATCTATTCAAATTTCTTATTGTGTTATCATTTTAAACCTCCTAATGGCACCGATTATTATTATTATTATTATTATTATTATTATTATTATTGTAAGTCATTATATTAATATAAAAATATCTCTTATTTTACAAATGTTATTGACACTGAATTTAATTCTAAGTCCAATTAAAAATATCACCATCAATATATTTACAATATATATATGCTTTATTTATCTTTTTACAAATTCATAAAAATGTTAAAAAAATTTGAAAATAAATTTATAATGGGGATGTTAAAATTTTAAATCTTAATAAGTTATTTAAAATGAGTTATTAAATTATTTTTAAAACATAAGACACTTGATTTACCTCTCAATGCTAGAAAAGAGGTGGTTGATATTATTTTCAATATCAGCTTAGTGACACTGAGATTAAGACTGTTTAATTAAAATTTAATGATCCAGATATAAATGCATTTAGACTATTAAATTAATCTAATGGTCTTGATCTCAAGTCCCCGAAAAATAATATTAATTCCTCAAATCCTTAAATATTATACTTAAGTTCTATTTAGTTTGCTGAAAATTTATGAAAATATCTCACTGTATAAATTACGAACCAATAATTCATCTCAATTTTTATCACTTCATATACTCCCTTAATTTTTTATTAGTGGAGAATGCATTTATGAAAATAATTTCAGGGATTTCTCTCCTCCATCCAAAAAATTTATTGTAGGTTAAATGTATAAAAAAAAAAATATGGGCCGCCGTATTATTATCCAAGTACATATATATATATATATATACACATATGTTTATATAAATATAATATGTCACTGGGTGTCCCCCTGTGCCATAGCAATCATCATTATCATTTGTCTACATCTGCACAACCGTCAAGTCTTCTACTTACCTTTGGAATTCCATAGCCGTGGTGTGGGGGCCAGAAGCAGTCAGCACGCTCTCTCTCTCTCTATCAAGTCTTCTATGTTTTGGAGTTCCGTAGCTGGGGTATACTGAGGGGCCACAAGCACCCGGCATTCTATCTTCCCCTTCGTTTGTGTTATTGACTGATTTCGAACTTAGTAGTTTTTCGTTCACATCATCAAACACAGAGAATCCTACCATCATTATCTAATGTAAATTACAAGTGACTTCCCAATTTGAAAGAATCATTGCTTTGGATTGGCAAATTCTCCCAGTTCACATGCAGGGTTTAGATTCATTACAAGTAATTTAAACAAATATTTGATCTGCATGATTCTGCGTGACCACCACACAAATAAATGTTGCACTTAATATTTAAAGATAATTAATTAAGATGACAATGGATCAGATAAATTAGATAATTCAATTCCACCATACCTTAATAAAAAAGATGGAAGAAAAAATTAAAAAAAAATTATAACCCAATAGAATTTGGGGCTTGAGTGGGATTACGGTAAAATTTTTTGTCTTGTCTTGATTAAATTTGAAAATTTAAAAATATTTTTGTTAATCTCAATTATATGTTGGAAAATTAAAATATTAGTGTTGGAATGTTTATTTTTTCATTGGAAAATGATAAATGCCTTCTTGGGAAAAACTAATAGAGGAATATAAATATCTCCATCTTTTTATTTTATTAATTTATATATTATGATTTTTATTTTTTTAGTTAATAGTTAATATATATATATATATATATATATATATTATTTATCATCTCATTTTTTTAAATAAAGTAACACAATACTGTTGATTTTAACGAGCCAAGGTTAGGTGGCGCAAGAGAAGGGAGAAATTGAAATTAGCAGTTGTCCAATTGGAGAAACTGATTTTGATTTAGTGACTAGAGTTGTTTGAAATGCTCCTTGTCAAAACTAATTATATTTAGTAAAATGAATTTAGAAGATATAATAATAGATTTAAGTGTGGTGCTATTTGCATTCCACCAATATAGTCTTAAATAAAATCATACAATTACCTTTATTCTTGTAGAAGAATATTTATAATATTAAAATTATATAATATATCTTATTAGAAGAATGAGAGTAATTGTGTGAGTTTATTTAATGAAAAAATAAAATAGAGTGTAAGAATTTATTTATGGCGTACAAATGGACACATCCTAACTTTAATAACAAATTCAAATCCTAAACTATTATGTTCCTTACTAATTTTCAAATATTACGTTATTTAAAATTTTAAATAGTTTGAATTATTTAATTTTTTACTTCCAATTGTTATCAATTAATTTGTATAATTATATTATTTTTTAAAATTTATTTATTAAATACACACATAATATGCACACCCACTTCTCTAGTTTTTATATGTTGGTGGTGAAAGAATTGCTTATTTTACCATGAAAGCATTATAATGACTTGATTGAAAGAATTTACTTACAAATAATAATAATAATAATAGTAACAAATAAGTTAATTCAATTTTATAAAATAATATTAATTTAATTTTATATCTAATTTTGAGAGTTAAATTAACTGATAAAATATTAAGTTTATTCTCCATGATTACTAGTTCAATCAAATCTTCTCCCAATGATTAATCAAGGTGTAAAAGTTGATTGGTCCGAATACTTTAAATTATTAAAAGAAAAATAAATTTGTATCCAAAATTTGAAACCTAAAAAAAGGGGTGAATTTTGGGTTAAAACCACAGCGGCCAAAGCTCGACCCACTGTTTTCGAGAGAGTAGCCGAGTTTTTGCCGATGACAAGGCATGGACAAAACTTGAGGTTGTTGCTGGGTCCACTAGAAGTTGCATTCCCACGCGGCTGGGACCCACTAACTGGCGTAGGGGATCCGTTGCAGCTGATTGTCTCTCTTCTCTATGCTGTGTGGGCCCCGGGGGGGTTGCTGTGCTTTATTTAAATAGACGAAGAGCTGGAGCCTCATTTCACTTCACTTTGCATGCCTCCTCTCCCCTCTTCTTTTTCTCATTCATCAAGTCTCTCTCTCTCTCTCTCTCTCTCAAAACCTTCTGACTCTTTCTATCGATCCAAACACTCTCCGGTTGTGCGCGGGATGGATCCTTCAGGTGCACAACACCCCCAGGTAGGATGAGAAGTAACACCTAGTACTGTGTTTATATACTTTCATTAATTGAACTTTACTTTTCTGGCCTCTTTCATTTCCCTTGGATTGTTCTTTCTTTTCTGCCATTTCAATTTTCCTTTGGTTGTTCTTTCTTTTCCGTGATTTTCAATCGTGGGGCTGTGGGTCTAACTTGGAAAGGCACAATCTTTCTCCATTTTGGATGGATTAACTGTTATAATTTGGTGTATATATAACACTCCCCCCCCCGGGGGGGCGGCGGGGCTTCATAACCAAAAAAAGGCGGAAAAAGGGGAGATTTTTTTTCTTTTTTTTTTTTAATTTGGTTTTCCATCCGTTGATTTTGTGGGTGCGCTGCTGGAGAGGTTATGATTGTTTTCAGAGCAGTGCTATTCTAGTAAGATTTATCAGAATAATTAATACGTACTTATCATTTTATTTTAATTAAAAAAAATATCAAGTTATTTCTAAGGTAAATTGCATTTCCATCCAATGAGTTCTAGTAAGAAATTCAAATTATATATTTCTATCATACTTCAAATGGGCTGGCTATGGTCCGGGATTCAATTTCATAACAAAATTCCTTAGATTTGGAACAAGTTCTCTCTCTTAATTTCTTGCTTTTTAAGCCCGTTCCCTTGTCAAAGAAAATGGTGGGAAAGAAGGGGCAAACAAAGATTCTTTTGACAGAACAATTCCAACCTCACATCTTCATCCATTAGTTCTGATTCCCCACTCCTTTGTTTTCCTTCCCTCCAAATAAAGTTAGAATTACGGCCTGTTTGGTGAAAAACAGATGGAAATCTTTGAATTCCGTCCGATATCTAGAATGGGGAAAACCATTTCATCATCATATATTTGTGTGTCTGCTTTGATATCCAAGTTTTAGCAAGGTTTAATTCTTACTGATTTTCCCTTGTCAATCTCTTGCTTCATAAAGTACTCATGAATTGCTTTACACTTCTTAATTTCTTTTTCACGCATCATGTTTGCTTCTGATCATTTTCAACATAGAATAACACTTTGCTCATTTGGTTTCACACACACATAATATATATCGGTTAAATTGATCTTTTCAATTTATTTTTCCAGGAAATGGGTACCCAAACCTTGGAAAGCATGTTGGTTTGCAACAAAACACAGCAAGAGAAGAAACCGAGGCCCCACCCAGAACAAGCTCTGAAATGCCCCAGATGTGATTCCACCAACACCAAGTTTTGCTACTACAACAACTACAGCCTTTCTCAGCCAAGGTACTTCTGCAAGTCATGCAGGAGGTATTGGACCAAAGGAGGAACACTGAGGAATGTTCCAGTGGGTGGAGGGTGCAGGAAGAACAGGAGGTCATCGTCATCATCATCAAAGAGGACCCAAGATCAACCACTGATGACAATCAATCATCCCAACCCTCTATCTGCTCTCCCTTCCTTGCCCTATGATTCAAATGATCTCAGCCTTGCATTTGCTAGGCTCCACAATCAACCCACTGGGCAGCTAGGGTTTGATGATCATGAATATGTCCTTGGGAACCCTAATGTGCTCCAGACCTCCACTACTCCTTCCCTTCTTGATGCACTGAGAAGTGGCTTTCTTGAAGCTCCGAATGGGTTTCACAATTTGGGTAATTATGAGATGGGTAATGTTGGAAACTTGGTGGAGAATAGGGCTGTGGGTCCCAATGCTAGTGAAGAAATGGCAATGGCTTATGAAGATGTGGCAATGAAACAAGAGGTCTGCAATGGAAGAGAAGGAGAGAGAGAGGCATTTTGGGGCTACCCATGGCAGGTGGCTGGTGGGGATGGAAATATGGGTGATCTTGATCTGGGAAGAGAGAGCTGGAACGGAATTGGTTCTTGGCATGGACTTCTCAATAGCCCTCTCATGTAGATACATGTGAGAAGGAATGATGGTCTTTCTTTGTTTCCCAAAATGATAGAAATTCCTTAGCTTAAGAAAAATGATAGAACTTTCTTGTGTTTACTGATTAGAATCAAATCTTTTAATCTTAAATCCTCAGTTTGAGTTCTTTTTTTTTTTTTTTTTAAAGAGATGATTCATTAACTTGAATCAACTCCATCTGTAATGATTGGTGAGCTAATGAAATTTCATATATTTCTTTATCCAAGTGGAACATTCACTGTCTGGTGCATCATGCATGAATAAGTTTTCTCAGTTGAGAGATAGAGAGGGAGAGGGAGAGAGAGAGAAGTGATTTTACAGTCTTACCCCCCCCCCCCCCCCCCCCCCCCCCCCAAAAAAAAGGGATTTTACATGGTCTGCGGAGTGTGAGAGCTGAGTGATGCAGGCACTTTGGCTTATTAGAGTGGTACGTTGTGTTTCCAAGGTATCCTTTCAGCTTGTCATCTTGAGTTAGATGATGGGAGTGATAAAAATTGAGATAAAGTAAAATAAGTTATGAGTTTATAATTTGAACAGTAAAATAAAAAATAAATAAATTTTAAAAATTTTTAGACATTTACAATAAATTAAACAAAGTATAGAATGATCAAAAATAAAAAATAAACCAAACAGAATTCCTATATAGATAAGGGTTTGTTTCATACCATTAGTAGATCACCAATACGTGGTTTTATCTTTGTTTATTTAGGGGCACTTAAAAGATTAAAAAAAAAAAGTTAATGAAAGTTTAAAATATTGATATTTTTAGTGTTTGGAAAATAAATTTTAATTTTTAATAAAATTCGTTCGAATGAAATAGATGCTTCATGTTCGAATGAAGTAAATGCTTAAAGTTCAAATGGTTTCTAACAAAATAAGTGTCCACTGTGTTGGTTATTTCTGAGTGTTGGCTAGAATTTTCTATCACACACAACGTTCTAATGAGGTCAAATGACTCTTTCGAATGGTTTTGCTCAACTTTATTCACATGCAGTTGGTAAGAGTAATAAATACGGACAGAAAACGAAATTAGGTGAAAATTTATAAGAATTTATATATTTTCATAACATTTTGTAAAATTTTATCTCCCAAACACCTCTTTAGGTTTTATAGGTTTTATAAATTTACATCTCAACCTTTTGAAATTTATATTACATTCGCTAATACTTTTTTTTTTGGGGTTAAATTTTACACCCAAAAGATAATTTTTAATTAATTCAATGTTAAGAAATTATCTTTTAACTCAGTATTAATAAAAAATATATTTATATCATGATATCTTGTATATGTTTTAGAAAAATTATATTATAATTAATTTATTAAATTTTTTGTGAACTTTTTTCTAATAGTACTTTAAATTATTATACTTCACAATAATATTTTCAATTTATATTGTATATATATAAATTGATAATTTTACATATATATAAATTGTCATTACTTTTTTTCGGTTATTAATTTAATAAACTAAATATGGAAGAGAGAAAATTTGACTTTCCCTCATTTTCTTCCACTCTCTTTCCACTGATATCAAACAATAACGAAAAAATTTTACTTTGCAATTTTGTTTCTCATACTTTTTTTTTTCTTATTAGTCCTGGTACAAAGTAATTTGATAGCATATTAAATTGGTTGAAACTTAGTTTTTGTATGAAAAAAAAAAAAATCAACAAAAGAGGTATGGGTGAATTTAATTCAATTCTCAAGGATCAACGAACCTGAAATTACTTTTTATTTTTATTTTTAGGTTCTTGAAGTTGAAAGTTAACGTAAAAATGATACATAATAAAATTTAGTTAAAAAAATAAAAAAAATTTATAAAATTTTGATAAATTTGGATATGGAAAACAGGACCTAGTAATCGTGGAGAAATGCTCCACTGAGTTGCCTGGCATTTAAAAATGTATGGCAAGGTAATTGTCAGTCATTTTGCTATCTGACGCTGGGAAGGGGTAGCTTCGATGTACCACGGACCGTCAGATCACCTACACGGTATATCGTACAGTGTGCTGTTGGGTGATTTGACGATTCGCGGTGTACCGAACCTACCCTCAACCCGTCTAACGCGAGAAAATTAATTTTTGATTTTTTATAATTTTTATTTTTGACTTACATCACAGTTTCTCAACAGGGCCCAAAAAATTGGGCAAAACGCATATTCTTTACCACCTTCATAATTTTTGTTATGGGCTGGCATTTTCTAGTCCTGTAAGGGAGGCCCCTTTTTGTTTTCTTCATAATTGCCTGTTATTTTTTATTTTTAAATTTCAATGATTTAATTCCAAGGCTTATTAATTAATGGCACAATACTCCTCTCTTGTGCTTCAACTTGACAGAGTGGAGAAAATTTCTGTCCTCCGTGATATTTCACCATTAAAAAATATGCATCCAGACATGCCCTATGTATTAAAAATGAATCATCATCCATGTCTGCCTATACATATATATATATACACATACACACAGCCCTATTAAAAATTGAATGATCACCCATCATAACATACATACATATATGTATGTACATACATACATATATGTATGTATATATAGATAAGGTGATGATTAAGAGCTAGTGAGTGATAGTTATCGACTAGGAACATGAATACCACTGAAGTGATTAGTAATTTGCTATTATTAAATTAATTGAATATTTGTTATTTAAAAATGAAATAATTTAAAAAAATGTGAGTAGCATATATCAACTTTATTTAGAAATTGTAACAATAGTTATAAATTATTAACTCATTAAACACCACGACACTAGTTTTGAGTTTAACATGTTATTGCTATTGCTATTATATTGTCAAAAAAAAAAAAATTAGTATAAAATTATAAGTGTCTAAATTTAATTTAAAAAAATTAGAAAAATTTAATTAAGATGAAAATTTTTTTAATATATATAATTTTTAGATAAACCAAACGGGTGACATTTAATAATGCTGTAACATAGAAAACAAAGAGATCCATTTTGGATATCGGACCCAGAAAAGTACATATGCGAGTTATTCAGAAATTCCCTAATAAATGACAATGGGTTTGGTCGGGGGTGTCCCCTTCCTCTCCTTCCCAAGCATTAGAATTTTCACAGGAAATTGCACCGTTTTCGGGATTGATTTCCCATTGTCCCAAACCAAATCCAAGACAAGATTTGGGCGTGTGAGAGAGAGAGAGAGAGAGAGAATATACGCTCAGTCCCAATTATAAAGTATTTGATTTACAAAAAAATTTAGTAAAAAAAATAATAAAATTATAAAAATTTAATATAAAAATAATATGTAATAAAATTTAATAAAAATTAATAAATTTTTATTAATTTTAATCAATAGAAAACCCCTTACAAGTTTGTACAAATTATTTTGGATATTTTTCTAAGGTTGTGCGACAAGGGACCATAGAGATCAGATGTACTGCTGCTTTTCGACGAATTGGTGGGGTAGTCCATGCTTTAAATGACAATTTTATCCTTATGCTTACGGTGTCCCTATCTAGCTGGTTGAATTCAATCAAACAATAATAATAACAAGCAAACTAATTAATAACGCGCAGCGCAAGAAGAAAAAAAGTAAAGTCGGTGTTCAAAATTTTAAATACATATTTTTATTTGAATAAATAAAAAAATAATAAAATAAAAATACATTTATCATCATAGTAATTTTTTTCTAATATCTTAAATTCATGTATTTTTCTTTTATTTATTTATTCTTACTATCTATATAATAAAACAGAATAATTTTTTAAAATATCTCTCTCACAAATTAAGATTTAACGGTTAAGAATTATTTTTCTTTTATTCAACGATTGAAATCATTTTTATATTTTTCACTTTGCGGTCAATTTTTATTTTTGTGGGCCCCACTACTATTTATTTCATAAAACTATTTAGATGTTTTAAATTTCACCATATTTCAAGAGTCCATATTATATGCAAATTTAAACAATCAACTTAAATTCTGTCTCATTATGATTTTTAAGAAGTTGAACCTTCTAAATTGAAACACCATAATTTGTGTTTTCTTTTATGGTGCTTATCAAAAATTAATTAGAGAGAGAGACTAAAACATATATAATAACTGTTAAGATCTAAAGTTTTGAAAAAAAAATTAAAATCCATATATTATCATAATTTTTTTGATTTGAACTTTTTGTCCAAAGTTTCAATTATATAAGAAATTTAAATACACACCATGCATGTTTGTTTCATGGAATATATAGTTGGCTGGAAAATAGTATCTCAATTCTAATGTTTACATTTAGCTACAATTTTTTTTAATCAAAATAATAACATTATAGATAATACCTTACAATAGATTAACTCTCAAGAAAATATGCGAAATTAAATGTAATACAAAAATTAAAAGTAAAATATTATTTATTATCCAATTCCCATATCCAATGAAACAAATATAGCGATAGTATTATAGAGTTCATAGTATATATATAAAAGTAGCAGTTTTAAAAAGACTAATTAAATTGGTTTATTTTTTTGTTAACAAATTTTTTAAAATTTTCACTTCTTAAGAATAATAATAATTTTCAACTCCATAATAAGAGTTTAAAAGCAATTATTACTCTTTTAATCATTCAACTCCTCTATCCATTTATGCTGTTACTAGAGCAAGAAACCAGGTATGCCCATGGGGCTTGCTGATCCTGGACATTAAAGCTAGTCAGTGCTCTGTAAATGAACTTCTCTCTCTGTTTCAAATGTAAAAATTAATGTATAGTCTTTTACCACCTTCATAATTTTTGTTATGGGCTGGCATCTTCTAATCTTGTAGAGGAGGCCCCTTCTGTTTTCTTCATAATTGCCTGCTATTTTTTATTTTTAAATTTCAATAATTCAATTCTAAAGCTTATTAATTAATGGCACAATGCTCTTCTCTTGTTGCTGTTTTCTACTTTAACAAGTATAGATATAAAGAAACTTGGAATTAATTCTCAAGATCTATGCAACTAATAAATGAAAGTCATACGCTTTATTTAGACTAGACGGCAGTGTACGCGCGATGCGTGTAAATTTTTTTTCTAATAATTTGATAGATATACATAAAGATAAAACTAATTATTAAATAAAAATATACCTTAATTATTTTTTAAATTTAAAAATAATAACTGAATTTTCAAATTTAAATTTAAATTTAAAATTTTTGAAATTGAAAATGTTGTAAAATAACTATTATATTCTTACTTTTTAAAATTAAGAAATTTATGTGTATTTAGTTTTAGAAGTATTTTTGTCAGTTTAAAAAAAAGAGTTTCATCAAAACCGTTATATTTAGTTACATTTTAGAGGTCTTTTTGTTAATTTAAAAAATAAGAATTTTTTTAAAATATTGACTGCCAAAAAAAAAAAAAAAAAACAAGTATCACATTAACAAAAACAAACAGGCCCTTTTTTCCCCCCCTTGTATTCATAATTTTTACGCTAACATGCTATCAAACCATATAAAGCCTCACAGCAAAAACCAACCCACCCTCAGTGCCTGCAAAATATATATATATATATATATATAGATCATATATGTAGTTACAGACACTTGAACAATAGGAAGCAAAATGCATTAATTGAAGTTGAACCTCTAGCTGGTGATTCTATTTCCGCTGTTTCTTCCACAAAACCCCAATCTTCTTCAGCACTTTCCCATTTTTCTTCTTCAGCAAATCATCACCACCAATATCTTCAGATTCTATTCTTTCCACGAAACTCTCATTGTCATCCGCCGAAAGCATCGCTACAGCTGCCTCCGCAGCCTTCCTCCACTGCTCCGACTCCACCTTTAGCCTTCTAAGCTGCGCCTCTATTTCTGAATTCGCCGCTTGCAATTCAGTTTCTTTGTCCGTCAAGCTCGTCTTCAACACCTCAACTTCAGCTTTTCTTCTGTTCAATTCTGCCTCCAGTTCAGCCTCCCTCAGTCTTGATTCAGACTTAACAGAAGTAAGCTCCGCCTCTAGCTGTTGTACTGATTTCTGAAATTTTCCATTTTCCGCCCCGGGTCGTCTAGAACTATTGCGAGAAGCATTCGTAATTTCCACATTGAGTTTGCTAACGAGCCCTTCCAGTAAGGTCACGCGCGCCCTTGATTGATCCAACTCCGAAGCTACGAGCTTGTAAGCTTCCTTGGCTTTAATGCCGTCCAACCTGAGGGTCTCAACTGTCCTTTTGGCAGTTTCAAGTTGCAGCAAAGTATCCCCGATTAGTGTATGGGCCCGAGTTTCTGATTCTTTGCAATCCTTTAACTGGTTTCCCATGTTCTCTGCAAGAGAGAGAGAGAGAGAGAGAGAGAGAGAGAGCTGCGCTCACAGTTACCTTGGGGCTTGTATCTTTCGCTGTCCTGCTTGCTAGTTTTGAAGATGAAGCAACAAGAGTAGTCTCTAAAGCAGTTGGCTTGAGTTGGCCTTCCTGATGATGGGTCCTCCCCGCTCCAATAAATCAATAGGATTGAAGATGAGTATGTACGTACCATTCAGGAACTCAAAATCTCAAATCCATAAATGACCCACAACAAAAATCATCTACCTGAATACAGAATTAGAATGGGAGGACAAAACAAAACCATAAAACTCCACCAAACAAACCTACCAAGAATTCCATAAATGGAAAGAACAAACAGCCATCAAAGCCATTGAAGTTACCTGGCCTTTGGTGTCTGCATATTATTGGCTACTTCAAAAATTAGGAATGGTGTATGAGGAGCCTAGCTACTTCAATGATGAATGGCCCACAAAGCCTGCAAGAATTGATAGAAATCACAAGGATGGGGGGAGAGAGAGATGGGAATCCAATGTGAATAAATGTACAACAATTAAATATTAAATATACAAATAGTTGGTCGCTGATTTAATAGTATGGCGCTCTATCACAATCATTATTTGAAGAGACCAGTGTTGTGGTCTCCTTTGTTGTGGGTTCGTTCTGTTGATTTTTCCTTGTAAGTTTATGCCCCGTTTGGCATTCCTAAAAAAATTCTAAAAATTATTATAAATCTCTAACAACTCCTATACCTTTAATTTTTTCACCATTACTAATTTCAAAAAATTTCAATATTTCGCTTAAAAAACAAAAAATTTGGAAGTATGTTAACTGAATATGTAAATTTTTTTTACAATCATATTTTTCATGTCGAAAACTTTCAAACGAATACTATTATCGCTATTTTATGTGATTTTTTTTGAATCTGTGAGAACGGATTTGAAAAATCGTTCTTATAGTTTGCTACTTTTCAGAAAAAAATAGACCAAAATTAACTCCAAACTACATTTTATTTTAATTTATCTTATTTTTTCTTACACCAAATGGGGCCATAATGAGGGAGTTGCTTTCATTGTGATTTAATTGCATTATTTGTTGTACTTTTCAACCCCCTCAAACTAGTATCAAAATTTAGGTTTATTATCAATTTTAGGCTACTGAGAGAGACAGAAACAGATTATTACTTTTTTTGACTTAAGATCCGATGTGTGGAGAAAAAAATTATTAGAGTGTTTTCATATTGATTGTAGAAGAGATTGATAGTCACTATATAAGTGTAAGAGAAAATTTTACCTTACGAATTTAATTTTTAAGATTGAAATAGATTCAAGACCGCCAAACAACCACTTCAGGCAATGCTTGATATGCAACTGTTGTAACTGGGGGAAGAAGAAGAACCGGTCAAAGTCCTCTTGAAATTACTGTGTTCTTTCTACAAATTTTTACCCCAGACCGAACTCCACGGGAAAAAGAAAGCCACAGTGGGTCAACTCAACTGGGCATGTTGCTCCTGTACAGGCGCAATTTTGACAAATAAATAATCCTGCCATTTTGCCGTGATTGAAGGACTAGCTGCTCACCTGGTACAAAATTTTTTCAATAAACTTTAACTTTCTTTACAAAAAAAAAAAAAAATATTTCCTACTTTCTTCAATTTTTACCTATTTTTTTATTTTTTTAACTTTTATTAACTTTTATTAATTTTCTTTAATTTTTTGAGGAATGCAACAGAGACCAACAATAATAAAATTGACAAAAAATGATTTTTTTTTTGTGCTCCAAATAGCACCTATATATATGATATATATGCACTAATGATTTAATGATTGTACATTAACATGGTTAATACGAAATATGTTCTCACACTATTTTTCTATATTTAATAATAGCAAGCAGTTTGGTAAAGTACGGTGGTGCTCAATAAAATTGTTTTACATTTTCACTATGGCATTGTTATTTATTAAAAAAAATTACATAATTAAAAATTTTATTTAATTTTAAATAATCAATGATAACGTTATCATTGTAAATAAATTAATAAATATCTACGTTTTTTTTAATCTATTAGTGAACTTATTTAATTTAATGGATACAAATTATTAGTATATATATGTTGGCACTTGGAAAAATAAAATTTATAGCGGATATGTAAGAATATATGGAACAATTATAAAGATAAATTTCCCGTGTTATCTCTCTTCAAAAAAAAAAAAATCAGAAATTTAAATTTGTCATTTTCTTCTAAAATGCAATTTCTCTTAAAATGATGTATAATGTAAATATAAAAAAAAAAAAAAAAAAAAAAAGATTTGACCTCGAGAGATTCACTTCCTAGGCCAAACCCCTAGAGAGTGAATCTCTTTTGGTTTGTGCCACACATACCGGCCCCTCAACATGTGTAGTGGTAAATCGCGGACTTGCGTAGCAGCAGGGAGTCAGACCCACACCCAAGAACTAGATACGGTTTATCCAGCCAATGAGACCCGTTCTACCAACCTTTACTACGCTTTGCGCTCGGGAGACTGGCCCCAAGTTTTTACTAAAGAGGAGACTTGAACTTTAGATCTTGGGGTGGTAATCCCCTAAATCCCAGCTCAAGATCATTCCATCTAACCCTCGGAGGTTTGTATAACGTAAATATATATTGGCTGTATACTCAGCTGGAGATTTAAAAAATAAAAAAGGAAGGTGTTAATTCAATGAATAACTAATCAGCAAAAACTCGCTCGCTCTCTCTCTCTCTCTCTCACACACACACACACTTCTCCCCTCCTAGATTGATTTATTAACAAAATATACACCAAAAATCAATTCAATTACGGGGTAGTGATTTTGCAAGCAAACTTGATTGATTTGAAATTAAATTATATTAAAATATAAGTTATTGTGTTAATTTATATAATAATATTTGAATTTTTTAATAATTACTATTAAAATAGTAGTACCACTATTTCTAAAAATAATAGAATCACTGTTATAATGAAATAATTTAAATAATTTTTTTAATGATTTTAAATCTCTTATAAAATTATTTTTAAAGTATTTAAATTCATAATGGAATCGTTGTTTAAATTAATAAAATTGTACTTAGTAACTCTTTTTAAATAATTAGCATCAAATTTCCTGATTTTAATTCCATAATTACAAACGCAATCGAAAAAATAGGAATTAGTATATGGGTAGGGCAGATCGGATGCATTCCGGCCGATGAAGACAAGGCCCTACCAATGGAACCCACGTACCCCTTCATGTTTACAATGGGTCTGGCCCAGAAACAAATGTCAAACCATGGTTTCCATGGCTCAATTTATACATTTTGTCATTTTTATTTTAATATATAAATATATATATATATATATATATATATATATATATATATATATGCCTAATGCAATTTGAAAGAAAAAATACTTTTTTGTTTGACATTTTTATTTTTTTGGCTGATAAAACTATGGCTAAAAATTAATATTATAACGAGTTTAAAATTATTATTAAAGTTTAATTTATTTATGTTTTAAGCAAAATTTTAATGAATTTATGATGGAATCAAACTCGAACAAGTTGAATAACTTGGCTTGTTTTTACAGTTTAGCACTCTGGTCTTTGAAGCCCAACCTGCTCTTCTAGTCACTTAACAAGACTGGAAATTCCAACGGGGCTGCTCATCCTATCGGGGCTTATGAAACTACATTTGAAATTCCAACGACCCATATAGATGACCCATTCAATAGAACTGAAAAAGAAAATTCACAAAATCACTCGCATTTTATATGATTAGATAACAGATATATATATATATATATAAATGTTCTCCATTATAGTTGATGTAAAACAGACTCATTAAATTCGTCTTCTTCAGAAGGTCCAATCCAAGATTGGGAATTGCCAAGTACACCAGTGTGGTGTCTGTTAAAGAGGTTCTAATACTTAAGTTAATTGTGGAGTTTTGAGATAATACTCAGGCATAGTTTTAATAAAGATAGAGTGTTGTACGTGTCTATTTTTTTAGTAAATGTGTATACATGTGAAGCTTTACGTAGAACGCTGTGTGCATGAGATTCATGTAATCACATCTTCCCTTCTAATTTGGATTTGCCACTTATATTGTGAATTTCAAGGTTAATTCCTAAATTGGTTGGCCAAGCTGTTATAAGACAGATGGAGTGGAGATAACAACAATTTTGTAGGCAAAGATCTTATAATGTGTGACAAGATAGTTATACACGTGACTTATGACGTAAGTTACTTTGTCGGTTTTCCTGATTGGGATGGCCGACTAGAAATGGGCTGGACTGACATAATCCTTGATCAGAAATACCATTACTCAACTGTAATAGTCTTTACCGACCGAGCCAATACTGAGCAGGAAACCTTTCTTCTCAAATGATACTCTGTCCGATGTAGCGCAGAATATCCCTATATCAATTAGTGGCCCTAAATTATATGGATAGAAACTACAAGTATCATGTTACTTTTGTCAAGTGTTCGATTTAGACATATAATATATAAGCCCGAGTATATCGGATCATTTAAAATCATTTTTACACATATAATTGTGATGCAAGTCTTTCTAGAACTAGAATGGGCTGTATATTGACAAATTTATCATTTTTAATAATTTTTACATTGACAATTATCATTAGATTAGAAGAATTGATCCCTTCCTTTTAATTTTTTTTTTTAGTTTTTCTTTGAAATTCTGTAACTATTCCATATCTTTTTTATATTTGGTAAATTTTGAGTTGATTATTGTTTCCTACTTTAGTATTAGATTTACATTATTTAAGCAACCTATAGCCCTTGGAGCTTATAATGTCTGATTCAATAACTTATTGTCCATTTGAAAATTATTCTCTAACTCCAGTGGAGTTCATAACTCTACCAAAAAACATATTTTTCGAAATGTTTTAATCATCTACGTTAGATGAGAGGGATCATAAAATTGTAATTTTGTAAAAATTTATCCTTACTTTTAGTGAAGTATACAACAAGATTTGTAAAGTTTACGAAATAATTTTAAAAGGAAAAATTTTTGTTCTGGGTCCTACTCTTATCTTTTAATTGTATATATTAATATACATATAATTATGTCATTATCTTTTATTAATTTTCTTTTAAATAATAATAATAATAATAATAATATCATAACTATCTTTGTTTCATTCATTATCTCATCGATCTTTGTACACATGATTGCGTATTACTCTTTCTAAAACAAAACTAGCTGTGGTATTAATATTTGAGGTACAAAAAGTGAGATAAAATAAGATAGAGCGAAAAAAATTGTGGGTTCTTAATTCATGTAGTGAGATAAAAAGTGAATAATTTTTTAAAATTTTTAATATTTTTCACCGTTTTTTAAAATTTTTTACCATCCCAAACAGAGTATTTATTTATTTATTTATTTTTACTTTTTGATAATGTTTGCATTTTTGTATGTTGTTTGGAATACAAATGATTCTAAGAGGGGGGGTCACAAAGCAGAATAGATTTTGAGTACAACTTTTCTTGAGAAGTGATTGAGACAATTTTTAGAAATATATTACGCCAACTTTTTGGAGCCTGTTTTTTAATCAGCACGTCTCGTTTAGTTTGTAAATAAATAATAAAAAATTTTATAAATCTCTATTAATTTTATATCATATTAATTTTTTTACTGCACGTATTACAAACTCTTAATTTATTTCACTTTTTTCACTTCAAACACACCCTACGTTTTTACTTTTTTATTTTATTTTTTAGCAAGAAATTTTAAAATTTTGTTATAGAGAAAAATATTTTAATTCTTAATTCAAAATAAAAAGTCAAAATCAACTCAAAAAGATAAAAGAAAAAATATATCCGAAGTCCAAATGATTGTAATATCAAATTACTATCACAGTACCATTAAAAAATAAAATGAAATAAAATAAAATATTAACTATTTTCCAAATGCTTATCATTATTAATTAATGTGATTAATTACTTTGGGATGAGATCAAAGGCAAATCCACGCTATCATAATAATGAGTGTGTTTGAAATGATAAAAAATGAGATGAAGTAATATAAATCGTAGGTCCTGAAATAAAAAATAAATAACTTTAAATATTTTTAGAAGATTACAACAAATTATATAGAGTCAATATCACAAACATTGGCCTTTACTTTTGCCTTTTTTATGGGTAGATTTTGTTTGTACATTATTCTTTTCGCTTCCTTTATCCCCACCTTGCCTACTTTAATCCACCTATAGAATTATGATAAACACGAGGAGATCAGATTATCGTGACAAAAACGTTTGTTAACAGGTTGTTATCGTTTTACATTCGGATTTGTTAAGAAAATTTTAAGGTTTGATTTACATCTATCATTTTTATATTTATTTTTGAGTTTAGAATAATTGGGTATTTGAATTACTTACCCAAAAAAAAGATGGATATTTAAATTTGAGTGTAGATAGTTTCATAAATTAATTTTTATTCATATACAGTAAGCAACAAGAAGTGTTATTTAAAGAATGCACTTAATAGCTCAATAAAAAAATGCATGAAAGAAAAGTTCTATTGATCGTAAATAATTGTTTAGCTCATCCAAAAACTATTGAAGTATTGCGAAATATTGAGTTGTAATTTTTGTCACTCGTATTAAGATTATAAGAGCTTTTAAGATAGTATTACTCTCGCTTATTTTATTGTTGTCTTTCAAAGGGTTATACAATGGGGCAAACAAATTCAAAGAAGATAAATGTTCTGAATGCCATCAATCTTGCAACAATAAATGTTCGGACAATGACAATTATAAATAGCTTTCGCTATTGTAAGATACGATCAATGAAAAATATGGCTTCTCTATACATTTAATAAACAATTGTAGGGAGATGTCATTAATTAATTGGGAGTCGTAATTAATGAGTTGGGATATCATAAAAAAAAATAGATATCAACCACCTCTAAAATTTTTCTAATGAAAATGACAGTAAAAAAAAATAGATATCAACCACCTTTAAAATTTTTCTAATGAAAATGACAGTAATATAGGGGTTGTGAGTACAGATGAGATTGTTAATAATATAACGGGTTATTCTCCTGGTACGTGGGAGTTCGCAGCCGCTTCTCCGTAAGGGATGTGCTCAGGGCGAGGCACGCTCCGTAACCCTAGTCGACAAAGGGCCACGAAGGGTAAACCAGCCTAGATAAGTCCTGACTGACCGGCTCGACTGAGGGAACTGTTAGAAGCCTGCCACAATAAATGAAAGATTGTCCCACTGAAGGGAGATTCGAATTCGAAACTTTAAAAACCGAGCTCATCAGTCTCTTACGAACTCCACTTGATCACCCCGAAGGATAATAACGGGTTATTCTCGAGATAAAGTTAAGTTGATGATGATATACAACCACTGAGACAAGTCACCAGCGTCACGTAAGAAAGTACTTAATTAATTAATGACATTCTGAAATTTATTTGCATTACAAGAAGTTATAGGTGTAGTACAAAAATTTGGGGTCCATTTGAAGTGTCAAGCCAAAAATTTCGATTTTTTTTTTAATTTTCTTTGATTCTTATTAATTTTCTTTAATTTTTATCAACTTTCTCTAACTTTTGTCAAATTTTTTAATTCTTATTAATTTTTTTTATACTTTTTAAGAAACACACTAAATATCTAATAATTCAAACTTTAACTACTTTTTTTATCCTGAAATTTAGCGCTCCAAAGGTAGTTTGTAAAATAAAATTTTAAAAAATGTATTTTTATTATATTTTAAAAAATATGTTAGGAAAATGGGTGTAGATGGCCTTTAAGAATCATGTCTTTTATTAATTAAGAGGACGTTTGGAGGCACAATTTTTAATAATTTTTAGTATTTTTATCAAAAGTTATTAATTATAATTTTTAGTATATTTGATAATATAAATAGTAATTTTTAATAATTTTCAGTAATTTTTTACACCTTTGAGTGTTTGATAAAATTTTTGATAACTTTTGATAATTTTTATTAACTTTTAGTAATTTTTAGTAATTTTTGATAATCTTTTACAACTTTTAGTAACTTTTGAGTTGAGAAATTAATATAACAGAGTACAAATGTGACAAAAGTTAGTGATTTGCTAAACGTTTATAAATTAAAAGTTGATAGCTTCTTTCTTTTTTCCTTTTTTTTTTTTTTTTTTGGTTAAAAATTGCGTTACCAAGCGTTTCCTTAAAAAAAAAAAAAAAATCAATCAGTACGTGTGAAATCTGAAAGTACCTACGCAGATGGTGGGTCGAGAGTGGGTACTGTTTGGCTGACATCGTTCGATGACAATAATTCATGTAATAGTGCTTAGGACACTATATCCATAAATGTGATGTAACGATATCGCTGTCACCTTAGGTACCGATTGAAGTGGTTAAAAAATAAAAAAAAAATAAGAAAAAAATATAATTTAAAATAATTTTTAGCGTTTAGTTTGAATGCGTTTCTAATCTAAATTACGCTGTTTTTTTTAAGATAGGAATAATATAACATTTAAACTTTTATGATAAAAAGTTAGAGAAAGAAATTATGAGAATGATTTTTTGGGTCTATTCTCATAAATTTATGTCAAAATTTTTTTAAAAGTTGTTAAATTTCTTGATTTCTACGGGAAAATGTTAGAGAAAGAAATCGTGGAAACAACTTTTTTCAGTCCGTTCTCACAAATTTAGATCAGATTTGTTGAAATTTATTGAAAAGTTATTAAAATTTATTAAAAAATTGTTGAGATTTGTAAAAAAGATAGCTGGATTTGTAAAATTTTTTTTTGGGATATGTAGATATATATATAAATTTATAGAGATTTTACGAAATACGAGATAAACAAAATGTGTTGGAGAGTTTTAGAGATTTTTAAAAATTTTTGTTAATTTTTAGCAAATCAAACGTTGCCATAGTCAATATTTATCTACTTTTAATTAATATTTAGGTGACGTTTGATTTCTCAAAACAAAAAAAATTAAAAATTGATGTAAGAATCATATGTATCTAAAATTTGATTAAAAAAAAGTAAAATATTTAGTAAAATAATTAATTTTTTTTGGCTGTCTCTTGAAATCTAAAAACCCCTTTAATATTAAAAATCTGTTTTAAATGATTTAAGGCCCGTAATGCCAAGAACGTTGGGAAATTTTATGACATTTAAGCCTTGTTAGGGAGTAATTTAGTTGGTATTATTAATTACCAAAAAAAAATTTAGTTGGTATTATTCTGGTAACCTCTAAAAAAAAATTGTGTTCGAATATCTGTTTAATATATAAAAAAATAATAATAATAACACCTTGATTAGTGAAATCGTTTCAATTTAATTGGTCAAGCCAGATTTTTTTAATATTACAAATTACTTAAGAGAGTGTTTAGAAGGCCAAAACTTAAAAAAAAAAAAAAAAAAGGTAATGCAAACTTAAAAAAAAAAAAGGTAATGCATTAATATTTTTTTTTTTTTTTTTTTACGTTTGAAAGGTGAATTTAAACTTACTAATATGACCCATTGGAATGTGGTTAAACGACTCATTCGAACAGTTTTTAAATATTGTGTTAGAATTTTAAACTAACATAATTCATTCGAATGTGTATAAATAACTTGTTCGAACTATTTTCGTATACTGAATCAGAATTTTAAAAAGAAATTGTAAAAATTGATAAATATGCACGAAAAATAAAAATAATAAATAATTTTTAATTTTCCAAACAACGCCCTACAGCTCCTACACAACTAAAACCTACACTTAAAACTTAAGAAGGGTGTATTTGTCATCGAGTTGAAATAGCTAAAGTGCCATTTGGTTTGTTTTTCTATTTTTTATTTTTGTTTTATGTGTTAAAACTATTAAAACAAGAAAACAAAAAATGCGCTATTTTTCTTATTTTAAGATTTTTCTCATTTTTTATTAAAAACTTTCAAAATGATTTTTTGTTATTTTTCATTTTAGGTGTAAAGTCATTTTTGGTTTCCGAAAATAAATTTTAAAAACAAAAGTAAACAAATGAGTTTTGACCTATTTTCTTTATTTTTAAAAGCACAAAATGAAAAATAAATTCAAAACAGAAAATGGAAAACAAAAATAAAAAATAGAAAATAGAAAAATAAACCAAATGAGCCCTAAGTTATTTGTTTGCAATTATTGTTAGAAAAATGATAAATATACTCTACTATTAGTTTCTTATACTCTATCTACTCTTACGATAAATATTAATTTTTAGAGTGTAATAAATTAAAAGTGGAATACATTTAGACTATATTAAGCGAATCCAATAACTTGGCATTTAATACAAACAAAACATTTAATGTTTAGTAACTAAAAAAGAAAATGTTGGCCCAAGGTTTATAAAGTTAGTTTTATAATTGATTTTGATGATAACAAATATTGAATTAAATTTTCACAATTAATTTTCAAAGACATTATATGAAATGTTACAATTCATTTAATAGATTCAAGATAATAGAGTTGGAAGAGATTGATATTATTTTTTAGATATTTTCACATAATTTGGATGAAGGAATAAAGAAATTTCAAAGTTAGAAGTAATAGAAATCAAAGTAAGATAAAGATTTGAACTAGAGGTTAACTTGGGTAAACAGAGAAATCAGACATATGTCAGTATATAGATGATATCTTAAGATCCAACGGTTAAATTTTCATGAAATTTTAATATAGTAAACTAGACTTCCATATCTACAACTTTACCGAAGGGAATTTTTGTGGATCTGAAGTTAAGATATCAAAAAATGAGTTGGAATATTAGTCATTACAGAAAAATTTTTAATTCTGGATTCTGGAGTTAGTCTTAGTTTTTGAGACATAACTCATACTCTAAAGCTTTAAAAATTCTAATTTTTGGTGTGTAACAATAAGACTCAAAAGATACAACTTTTGTAGTTTAAGTTGCTTCTAATTCTAAAAGTTTCATGGTGAAACAGAAGCTTAAACTGAAAACACAAATTCAGAATGTCAGAAAAAGCTATCAGAAGCTGGTCTCGATTCAGAAGCCATATCTGACTATCTAACCATTGGATGAAGCTCAAAATTTGAAATGTGATAGCTGACTTATACATCTATAAAGTCTTTACTCTAAAAAATGTCAGATTTGAACGTTATGAGGGTGAAAAACGATCACAAATGTATCTTAGAAAATCTGAATCTGAAAGACAGCATTGGAAGCAAGGAAATTCAATTTTTCTTTCAAAGGCAAAAGTGTCTTTTCACTTAGTAACGTCCATTTGTAGATTTTCATCTATAAATAGAGGCTCAAACTCAGATTTAAGAGGATGAACAAGGTAAGAAAGAAGTGCTTACAAAGAGATACAAGAAATTCCATTACTTTGTAAACATAGAGTGATTTCTTCCAACACTTGTGCTTTATCTTTCATATTCAACTTATGAGAGTTTCTTTTTGATTTGATTGAGTTTCAAACTCATCATTGTTACTGTAAGAAAGGAAAATTTAAAACCCTTTTAATTTGTGAGAGTTGGGTGAGCTCTTGTTGGTTTTGGTTCAAGTGTTAGAACCAAAATAAGAGACTTTCTTTGAGAGAGACTTGTGTGAGTGATTTGAGGATAAAATCACTTGGGAAAGATTTCTAGCACCTTGGGAAGTTAGTGTGCAATAAGCTCTTCAAAGAATAGTGGAAAAATCTCAAGGAATGCCTTGGGAGTGGATGTAAGCAACATTGAAGCCGAACCACTATAAATTGATTGTGTTTGCTTCTTCTCCCTTCTCTTTGTATTCATTGCAAACACTAGCACTCACTCTTCATCCACAAATATTGAATAACTTTTTTTTGGTGCATTTTATATTTGATTATTCTTTTCATCTTGACATATTTATTTTAGGGTTGAAATTTTTACTTACAAATTTTTTTAAGCAACCCTATTCACCCCCTCTAGTGTTGCTATTTGGGACAACAGAAAAAAAAATTACTCTATTAACAAAAAATATATACATCGGTTAATTTCTTTTTTTTTTTAATACGCGGATATTTTGGCCGGTTTATGTGCACCTTGACTAATTTCGATAATCTTAAAATTAACGACAATAGTAAAATGATGCATTATAGAATTGCCAAAAAGATTAAAAGTAACATAACAAAACACACAAAAAAAGTAAAAATACATGTAAATTCTAAGAAATTAAAAATAAAAATTATAAAATAAAAATCAAAAAAAATGAGGAGGGAACACGGAAGAAATCTAGTAAAAGTAAAAAGTTAATTCCAACAAAGAAGTGCTTATTATTAGTAAAATCAAGAAGAAGTTGGATAATATTGAAAAATGCGACTAAGAAGGTGTTTGGGATAACAAAATGTTATAAAAATTGATAAAATTACAGGTTCGTAATTAATATAGTGAAATAAAAAGTGAACGACTTTTAAAAATTTTTCATATTTTTTAATAAATTTTAAAACTCCAAACAAAACTTAAATATATAGACTTACGTCAATGTGATAGTTGAAAAGGAACAAACACTAAAAAGTTTATACTATATTAATTAAAACGCAAATTAATTTATAGAAGAAATAGGGAGAGAATTTTAAAATTATTGTTCTTTCTTACATTTGGTGGAAAATAAAAAAGAATAATATAGAACTTATGAAATTAAAAAAATAATTATATGACAATTTATTAAAATTCAGCTTCCATTTCCTTTTATTTTTTTAATTGAGTTATATTTTGTGATTTAATGGATATTTGTGCCTTTGTTTCTCTCATTCTTTATGGCATTTGGAATGGAACCCTCGTCAGGCCAGGTGGAATACTATAATGAAAGAAAAATAGGGGGGAATGTCTGACATAATTAAAATTTACAAAAGATAAAAGTACGAAAAATATTTCTACATTTTATTTTCGGTCTCACTTTAGTCTCAATGATTTTAATTGCGAGTACAGTTAAATCTCTACACTTTCGATTAAGTAACAATCAATTCCATCTATCTATTGCTTGTTACAAGCTACTGTTAAAATGAGGGTAAAATCGTTATTTCGCAAGATGGTCCACGTCATAGAGTGATGACATGGCACCACTGTTAAGACGAGGGTAAAACCATTATTTCGTTATATGATCCACGTGGTAGAATGATGATGTAGCATCATTGGATGATATGGAAACTATCTGCCATATGTCAGATGCTCACTCGTGTACATGTGCTGGTGTTGATTTCTGCCATAAAGTAGTTTTACTTAAAAAAAGAAAATAAAACATTACAAATTATACTACCCTCAGGAATCAAACTACGAGCCTTAAGGATAGGGAACAAATAACGAAATTAACTTACCAAGAGTTTGGTTTTTATAAGGTTCTTAAATAATATTTATATATTCAAAAGTTGAAATAAATTATCCCACATCTTCTATATAAATATATACAAATATTATATATTTTAATATATATTCTATAAAGATATAAATATATATTTTATAAATATTTTTTAATAATATATAAATAGTTATTTATAAATAAATACATGTAAATATATTCTACATAAATATATATAAATATTATAATGAGGGATAATCTACTTCAACTTTTTAATAAATATAAATTTTATTTAGAAACCTTACATGAATCAAATCGTTACTAAGTTGATTTCGTTACTGATTCCCTATTATTAAGATTCTTGAGGGTAACATAATTTGTAATGTTTTATTTTTTATTTTTTTTAAAGTGAAGCTATTCCATGGCGACAATCCACGTCAATCAACAACCAGCATATGTGGACAAGTGAACATCTGACACATGGCAGACAGACAGTTCTCACCTCATTTGAGGGTGCCACGTCATCACTCTACCATGTGAATAATTAGCAATCTGACACATAGTGGACAGTCTTCACGTCATCACTCTAATATGTGAACCATTTTACAAAATGATAGTTTATCCCGCCTTAACGGTGGTTGAGTGCCGCGTCATCACTCTACTACATGGACAATTAGTGATCTAACATATGGTAGACAATCTCCACGTCATCATTTTGTCACATGAACCATCTTGTGAAATGATAGTTTTATCCTCACTTTAATAGTAGTTTGTAATAGGCAACAGACAAATGGACCTAATTGTTACTTAATCGAAAGTAAAGAGATTTAACTGTTATAATTGAAACTATTAAAACCAAAGTGAGATCAAGGGTAAAGTATAAGAATGATTTTTATACTTTGCCCTCGTATAAAAGTATGTCATTACTAATTATCTCTTGCTTGATTTGTTTATAATTTTCAATCTCCTTTTATTTTTTTAATCTAAATAAACAAAATTATCCATTTTTTCTTTCTCTTCTTTACTTTTCTATGAATACACAGGGATAGTTTAGCTCACCAAAATTTATCAAAACTTAAAAAAAAATTACAATCTTTTTTTAATTTCCTTTAATTAAATTTCATCACATGTCACTTTTACACAATTCTTTTTTACGTTTTTTGTCGTCCAAATACCACCATAGTGATTCTAGCACATCATTAATAAAGTTTGAAATTTGATAAAAATTAGTTGAACAATTTTTTTTTTTTTTACTTGCTCTAATATCTCTCATTTACGTGCTATTTCAATTAGTGTATAAAGCGTGCATTTGGCGCACCAAAAAGTGAGAAAAAATGAGATAAAATGTAATTTAAAAAATTTTTTTATGTTTGGTGCACACCGCTTAACCGCATTTTTTGGAGATAAATAGTAAAATTTCGTTTCGACGGATTGGATTTCTGTTTGGACAGATTCAAAATTTTTGGGAGTCATCACTTCTTTACACTACAATCCGTCCAAATGGATTGTAGAAACCGTTTGGACGAAAGTTAGTCGCACGATTCCATCGAAACGGTTTCTACAATCCGTTGGAACGATTTTAAAAACGCCACAAAAAATAGTCAAAGTGAGTGTCATTTGGTAGCTTTGGAGTTCATGGTGAGAATGGCGAAAATTTTTTGCAATTTAATTAACTGAATTCTAGTTATCGACTTTTTTTTTAGAAAGACATTGAACGTTTTTTGAATTTTAAGAATGTGGGAACGTGTAAAATTTTATAGAAATTTTAAGAAATTTTTAGGGGTTTTCAAAAATTTTCATCAAACTTTGGTGCACCAAACATACCAAAAATAATTTACAAAAGAAACCACCAATTTAATTAATTAACTATATTCTAATCATTAAATTATTGTTATTTTTATCTACCTCTCAACTGTTTGAGTTTGGCAATTGCCGCGTTTAGGCCATCTCCTAGAAGCTTCCTTTTCTCAAACTCCCTGTAATTGAAAAATTAACCCAATAGTGTTTGAACGCGTATCACTTGAAGTTGAAGGTTTTCTAATTTTTTCCACCTTTCGTGGTTTCTGTCCCCTTAAGTTTTCTATGGAAATAGCTTCACTCAAACTCCCAGATCACCGCCCCCAATCTGCAAGTCAAGAAAGCAATCGAAACCCAAAACTAATCAAGGATTTTGGGAGACTAACGTTTTGGTAATATTAGGTTTTTTAGTCGTTCAATTAAAATTAAATAATTTATAATAAAAATAAATTAAAAAAATTAAAAAATTTTTTAAATTTATTTTTATTATGAACTATATAATTAAAATCAAATTAGTTATCAACTCAACGTCACGGACTACTCTCTTTCAATAAGTAAACAAGATGTGTCAATAAGTTTTTAAAAAATACTTGAAGTTGTAAAAATTTTAGTCTTATAACTGTTACAGTGAATAAAAACTTTAAAATTTACACAAGTTTATAAGAATTTGTGAATGGTAGAATTTCAAATGAAACTTTAATTACAAAATAGACGCTCAAGTTTGTGAAATAACACCGGCACCCCATTTCAACAACCTATATTATGGCCATTTAGGGGTGTTTGAAAGTTTAAAAAAATTTAAGTTTTAGTAGTTTTCTGGGTGTTTTTTTTACACTTTTTTATGTGTTTGGTTGAACCAAATGGAATTTTTAATATTTTTTAGTAACTTTTTGGATGTTTGATAAATTTTTACTATAGCAAAGTAAAAAAGTGGTAACTTTTGACTATTTAGTATGTTTTTTATTGTAGCAAATCAAAAAAATATAATTATAGAGTATATTTTTTACTGTAACAAATCAAAAAAATAAAAAAATTTATAATTTTACCAAACACACCAAAAGTAATTTTCGATATTTTTTTACTAATTTTTGAATTGCCCAAGGGGTTCTTACTAAAATTACAGCTCAGCCCCTTCCATTCATCACTGAAAAAGTGAAAAACGCACAAGTGGAGACACACCTGTCCTTGAAACAAAGGCGAGTCCCATCCCATCTCTCATTCCTACTTTTCAACTCCTTATCTTACCCATGACCATCCACATCCCGTATCACATATATATCCCCATATGTAATATATAAATACACCTATGTATATATATATATATATATATTTCGTGCTTCTAACATAATAAAATATTCTTCCCTGCTTCAAAACTTTGTCTAGAGTATTATCTCCCTTCTCACAAGAACTAAACACAGAGAGAGAAAGAGAGAGAGAGAGAGAGAGAGAGAGATGAGGACTAGTAATCACTTGATCGGGCTACTGAACTTCCTGACATTCCTGCTGTCAATCCCCATACTGGTGGGCGGCATATGGCTGAGCACCAGAGCCAACACCACCGACTGCCTGAAGTTCCTGCAGTGGCCGATCATCGTCATCGGAGCTACCGTGATGGTCATCTCGCTGGCGGGCTTCGCCGGCGCCTGCTACCGGAACACCTTCCTCATGTACCTCTACCTGTGGGTCATGTTCTTCGTCATCGCCGCCCTCCTCGGCTTCATCATCTTCGCCTACGCCGTCACCGACAAGGGCTCCGGCAGGCGGGCGGCCAGCGTGGCCTACCTAGAGTACCACCTGGAGGACTACTCCGGCTGGCTGGAGGAGCGCGTGGCGAGCCAGAGCTACTGGTCCAAGATCAGCTCCTGTATTAGGGACTCCAAGGTCTGTTCCAAGATGGGCAGACAGATCGGAGGTGTCCCCGAGTCTGCTGAGATGTTCAGCCTCAGAAATCTCAGCCCTATTCAGGTTGGTACCCTTTTCTTTTCTTTTCCAATTTCGTAAGACAGGTTGGAATTGGTTTTTTTGTTTTAGCTTACGAGAGAAATGTCCGAACTAATTTACGCGCATCTCGATTAATTTTTTACTCTTAATAAGATTTTTGAAACAGAGATAAACTCCTGCAGTCTCCTGCTGTCCGTGTACACAAACGTAAATGAGGCTAATGAAATTTGAACTTGAGACCACGGAGGGAGCAACCCCTTGGTCGAATACCGCTGGCCACCCACTGGGGTTAGGTTGGAATAGATTGATTTGGCTAATTCCGACCGGTTTAAATTTGTGAAATAATTAAATAATTTAATCAGAAAATCTTGTTATTTTTTATTTATTATTTTATATTTTATTTAATTTAATTTATTTATTTTTACTTCGCGTATAAATTAAGATTGCACATAAGAAAAATATTAAAATAAATTGATATACATTTGAGTGTATTTTTAAACAGTTGAATCTTTTGAATTTGCAAGATGGAGAAGTTTATAAATATATATACATACACTTGTATGTATATATCTATATATAAATATATTTATATGTGTACGGATAAATGTTTGATTAGAGCTAGCATATGGGTTGGGAATTAATGGATCTGGTGTTATTTGTTTGGGGGTGTTTGCGATGCTCCCTCTTATCTCTGGTAAGAGGAAGTGAATAATTTGGGTGGGTGGGTGGAAGGAGACGACAACGTTTTTGTCTTTTTCCTGGTTGTCCTTTTCTGAAGAGTACCTACTGCTACTGAGTTTTTTTTTGCCAGAGTGGGCCAAACAGTCAACTTGGAATAATTCAGCTTTAAGGACCTTTTTCTAAATGAATTTACCCTTTTTTTTTTTTTTCTTTCCCACATGTTTTACATGATTATATTATTATGAATACTTTTCTCCTCTCTGAAAGTTCATAGAGTTTGAATTCATTTAGTTATCTACTCCATTTATCATGTTAATTAACTTAATTAATTATATTTTAATTTTCTTATTGAATCCACTTGTTATGTGTGGGCCAAAAAAAAAAATATAATAATTTTTACTAATAATAATTTTGTTTATTATTCACACATATTATATGTGCAGTAGTTTCCAGTGTACTTAATATTACTTGTCTCATAATTTAGTTTAAATTTAATTAGTATTACAATCTATATAATAAATCATAATCTTTGACAAAACAGTTGCATACGTGGTGGGGAGTAGTGCTATCAAATTGGTGGAAAACTAAGAGGGAAGATCAGGGGGAGGGAGAGTATGCACGGATAATTGTGTCTTACACGGATATTAACTCGTGTACATATAAGTAATAAAAATATGCATTTGAGGTAGTGGTAGAATAATTGAGAATGTAGTTCAAAATTCCTATTAAATCTTAGTGATTTCATTTGAAGCGAGTTACAAAGAGAAATATTTATAATTAATTCTCATAATTCTTGTTAAATTTGTATAGTTTAATATTGAGTGAATTTTAAAGGTAATTTATTTTTAATTATACTAAATTTAATGCTTTCATACAATCGATCTGTTTAATTAGCTATGTCGAAGAAAATTTTAATAATTTTTTATTTTAAATTTTAACTCATAAAATTTGGTGTATAAATACGTACAATAATTATCATTCAGTATTTATAATCTTTTTCATAAAATGTGAAGAAGTTAAATTATTTAATAACTATGTGAGAGATAGCAAATACTCTAGCATAATTTGAATACTTTTTTATTGAGCATATCAAAAACTTCAACAAAAGCTCAAATTATTAAATACTTTATATTAATTTTTGAGAAATCTTTTTTAAAGTATTTTCTTTAGAAATAAAATTTGTAGTTTCGTATAAGGGTATTATTATAATTATGCAAAAATATGTGAGGAAAAGAGAGAAGGTAGTTGTGTAATTTATTTAATGAAAAAATAAAATAAAATATAAAAATTTAATTATGGAGTGCAAACAGGAATACTCATATTTGTTACTTATTATTGCATTTATCATCTTCTTTTTAATGGATTCTTTGCAGGAGATTAAAAAGTGATTTTAATTTTTTATTCAAAAATACTTTATATTAGTAGTAATTTTAGATATTCTTTATTTAAAAGAATTTTATACTAAGATGGGGCAAATTTATAGGACAATTATCTCCTCTCACTCAAGAAATCACATAAACTCTATTACTTTTATAACTAATTATTTAAAAATTTTAATTTTTTTTCTAACTATTTGCCCCAATTCATTTGAACATTTTAGTTTTGTCCACACTTGTTACAGATCTGGAATCTGCTCCTATATATTAGTTACTCTAAATAATTATTTACAATAAAAAATGTTACAATGATTTTATATTTGGAGAGTCACAATGACATTCTGCAAATAATGTGCGTAGAGATTATGATATAGATCATTTTTTAATTCTTATGTTTCTATTGTTGTAAAAAATATTATTAAAAATATAAAAATTTATAAATATATATATTATTTTATTAAACTAACTCGTGAGTTTTTGAGTCGAAATTTTTTAAGTTCAAACTCGTTTTACTCACGAACCATATTTTTTTTTTACTTGTTTCCACTCCTATCCCCTACTATAGGTTAGAGTTCATAAATTAGGATTAGGGTTATGTGTCCATAATTAATTGTACAAAAAATAAAAATAAAAATAAAAATAAAAATAAAAGACCTCCATTATGTGATTTTTGGGTTGTTGAGTATTACTCTCTAGTCCTTTTTCCCACTAACTTGTTAAGAATTTAAGGCATAGACCATTACCGCCTTTTGAGGACTAGTTAAGAATCTTAGTCTCCATTTCCATAATTAAGAATTTTAAATTAATAAAATTGATATTAAAATATAAGTAATAAAATTAATTTATGTAATAATATATGAAAATTTTTGTAATAATTATTATCTAAATAATGGTGCAATTACTTTATAAAATGATGGAACTATTATTACAAAATATTTCAAATAATTACTTTTTTTTTATAATAGTTTCAAAATTTATGATAAAATTATACTATTCAAATTCATTTTGAAATCCGTGTCTAAATTAACAAAGTTATATTTCATTTCGAAATCTGTATCTAAACTAACAAAGTTATATTTGAACAACTCTACTTAAATAACTAGCTCTAAATCGATTTCTTAATTTCAAATCCATCCATAAATAGAGTCGCAACCTTAGGATAATTGTGAAATTAACTCCTGGAACTTTAGATATTTTGTCCTATAATCATGTCTCTCTTTAAATCTTATTTCTCCTATTATTTTTATATGTCATTTCAATAGCATAAATTTAAAAAAAAAAAATTGACATGAGAGAATAAGACATAAAAGTAGGACATGATTAAGGAGACTTTTGCCCCCAAGTATTCATGATTTCACAATTCTTTCAACTATTCATTAATAATAATAATAATCAGGAGACTTTGCCCCAAGCATTCATGATTTCACAATTCTTTCAACTATTCAATAATAATAATAATAATAATTTTGTAGCTCAAAGTCGTGGTTTCAAACATCATCGTCGCCAAAGCAGCTCAAACATTTAACATCATCCGTTGTAATGACTTTAGTAATGTAAAAATATATATGTATGTATTTTTCATGTGTGCGCTGTGTTTGTAATAACCCTTTAGTAAACAGTGTGTTTGGATACTAGCATTTCTCAGTTCTTCAATTAACCAAGATTCTTCATTTGATGTTGATGTTGATGTTGGTGTTGGTGTTGGTGTTGGTAATATAGTCTGGATGCTGCAAGCCCCCTTCAGAATGTGGGTACACCTACGTGAACGAGACAGTTTGGACCGCCGGAGCGGGGGTGGCCGGAACCGTTTCTGACTGTGCAAAATGGAGCAACGACCAGCAGCAGCTGTGCTACGAGTGCGACTCTTGCAAAGCAGGCGTTCTGGCCAGCCTGAAGAAGAGCTGGAGGAAGGCCTCCATCATCAACATCATCATATTGATCATCCTTGTCTTCGCTTACGTGGTCGCCCTAGCAGCCTTCCGCCACAACCGGAAGATTGACAACGACGAGCCCTCCGGCTCAACCCGAATGGAAAAGGCTCAACCTAGTATGATCCAATTCTGATCGTAATTGGAAAACCACCCCCCCCCCCCCCCGGCTTTTTAAATATATGCTGTTTTCAAAGATCTGGTTTGTCTTACGATGGAGTACTCCTCTTCTTGTATATTATTTTTATTTTTATTTTTTTTAATTATTTCGTGAATCTTGCAATGGAGAAATTAGAATTTTATGAATTCTAAACAAGAGGAAAGCTTGGGAATAATTAATGCATAATAGTTAGACGGGCACCTAATGATGGGTACCCAAGTGATTGACCCGGCACCTAATCTAATTGTTTTTTTTTTTGAAGCACAACCACAACCCAACATTTCATCTCAAAAGCTGAAATGCAAGTGAGGGAATATAAACACACACACCCCTTAATTAACTGTCCCTAATTGTTGATGTTGGTATAAATGCTTGCGTCAACAACAAAAGTGGAAGCCACTGTTCGACCGGTAAAAGCACCCAACAAGAGGCTGTGTAGTTACAATTAAAAAAACAAAGCAGAACATGCATGTGGGGAACGATGTCCCCGCACCAACAGACATACACCCATGGCTAGTGCTAGTTTTGGAGTAGCTTTTTGACAATAAAAATAGCTGGTGTTTGATTAAATACTTCTCTGCCAAAGGTTCCCTCAAGTTTCGTAACTGGCAATTATTAGTATTTGGCTCAAGCACTTAATCGTGCATAATTCTATAGATACAGACAAACAAATTTTTGTTTTCTGACAATAGGTCACCTGGAAACAAATAATGCTACCTGAAAACAAACTCTCTTGTTGCAGAGGGAATACTACTTATATTTTACCCTCTTCAGATCCAGTAATGCAGGAGAATTGTGCACTGAATTGTTTCAAAATGCATCACTTGCGTGATTTTGAAGTAATCAGTAGGTGTGAGACTTTTGAAATGAGGATTCTTGCTCTTAATCATCAAATTGGCTTTCTTAAACATGCAGTCAAAATGTTGAACTACACTACAATGTACTAGGTGCTTCTATGCATATCATGTTTGAAAGAAGTACAAGATGGACAAAGATTGAACCTGGCTCTTACTTGGTACGGTTTGCCAATACTGTTTTATCCTCGCGGCTTTGCTCTGCACTCCATCTAGTGATCATGCACACTTCGATGTTATAACTCTCTAGACATGACGGAGAAACAGCACTGGCACCATTTTTATTAATAGACAGAACTAATAGCGTCTTTGCAACACTACTGCACAGTCGAATTGTGCACTGAAGATCAGACCAAACCCTCAGTCGACAATTTGCATTACCATCTCCTTCTGATGAAACAAGCACTGCGTATTCAGAATGCACCAAGGCTGGATGGTGACGATAGGCAACAAAGTCTACTCCATACTGAGATCCTGATCTTACCACCCAATTTCTTATGCGAAAATGAGAGTAAGCCTTGAACATAACAGGGAATGTTTCTCTCTTGGATTTCATGTATTCCCATACTTCATCATTGTGTTTGGTACGTTCGTCTTCACCTACAATCTTGAGACATTTTAGATAATAGCAAAGGTAAAAGGCTTCTTCCATATCCAGCTGAAACCACTGCTTATCCTCCTGTGCAGTAATAATGGGTCGACCGAAACATGCCCGATTGAGAAGTTCAGTTTGTTCTGTTTTCACTTCAAGAAGTACACTGCATCCTGAGAGTAGTCCATGCGAATCTGATTGGATTAGAGTGGACTGCAGCTGAGAGACTATCTTTGACATGGGATCAGCAAGACCTTTAGCTTCTGATCCCTTTCCCTTCCACCTTGGCCCCATTAAAGCCTTCAAGAAAACAAAATGCAGCCGACGGGCTGTTCATTAACAAAAGTATTTTTCCATTTTAAACAATCTCCTACAGGTACACGATACAAACTAGTCCATGCCAAATAATGTTCTTCAATAACTATGAATAGCCCAATAAATATCCCATCCAGATGGTAGCTATAGAAGATATATGAATAGCATCTAGGTACAGTTCCATAGTTTCAAAGCACACATTAGAAGATAGATACTTCAAATACATAGTACTTCTAATAATATGGTCAAATTTTATGAACTCTACATGCCCGGCACACTATGTGCTTGCATTTAAGAGTTACAAACTTTTCTGATTCACGCCTATTGCTGAGCAGCTTTTGGATATTATATAGACCTCCCTCTCCCACAGATATACCATCAGATTAAAGATATGTCCACAAATAAAACTGACCTCTTCAACAAATCAAGAAAAATATCCCTCATATTAATGGAACTTTTCTTCAGAAATATTACAATTTCACTACGAAGATTTATTTATTTTATTTTCCCAAAAGCTAACCAAACAGGAATAATGATCTTTTCTCAACTTTTGGATTAAATATCCATTAAGCAAAGCACTCACAAAATATTTCATTTTCTCCATGAACTTCAAAAACTATATATCCTGTTGAAGCAAACAAAGGCTCAATGATATTTGGTTGTTCATCAAATTAAAGTACAATGCATAATTGATTAACTCCCACAGTGCATGTTCATCTGCATCATGAAGGTAATCTTTCCGTTGTGTTTTAGAAGCACAACAGGGAAAAAAACAATCTTCTTCATGCATATTGACCTTTGCTTAAATGCATTGTAAGTGTACATGCTAACACCCTGAACATATCAACTTAACTTTATGAGATTTGTGGAGTATAGCTTAGGGTTGCTTTGGTATTTATGGATTTGAAATCAATGGATTTGGTGTGAATTATTTAAGGAAAACCGTTCAAATATAATTTTGTTAGTTTAGATTGGAAATTCATCGTGGATTTAAATAGCTTGACATGATGGAATTGAAATCATCACAAAAAATTAGTTAATTGAAATCCCTTGTAATAGTGGCACCACTACTTTAGTAACAATTATTAGAAAACTTTCATGTATTATTGCATAATTAACACTCTCACTTATATTTTAATACAATTTAATCTCAAATCCATTGATTTGAAATCTCTAATTATCCAAATAGAGCCTTAAGTTGTTTTAGGAATGGTGTAAGTAACTAATACTAAGTTGTATGTTTCGATCGACTATGAGCAATGCTAATAATTGTCAATGGAGGCAAGCTAAGTAAAAACTAGGGCACTATCTAGAGTGAGAGAAAGCATCGGATTAGAGATCTGTCTATGCTTAAGGGCTTCAAATGGCCTAAGAGGTCTGGTTAAAAGTCTTTGATCGTAGCATTCATATCGGCTCGAGAATTTTCGATGCAATCATAGTGTTGGGTCACGATATCGGGCAATAAGCAATTATACACATCTTTTAGCTTAAAACAATTCAAAATAAGCATTAACATTCACTTAAAAGAATATAATAAAAAAATCATGATATTTTTTTTATATATTGGTTTAGAGTAAAATACAAATACTATGATTTACAATAAGATCTTTGTTTTTTATATATCGGCCTATCTCAGCAGCGAACCAATGAGATGGAGCCTCTCAGCGCATTTGTTTAAGATCTCATTGAACCCTCTCTCAATGCCAATATGAGACGCCGAGATACGACCCCATTTGGAGCTCTACAAAACTCCATAAATTTCTATAAAATTTATATTTTTTACTTGTTACACGAATTACGAGACTATAAATTTTATAAATTTATACTAACTTTTATAACTCCAAACACCCCCATTAGCTATCTTGGGCAAATACCTCGAACTATGCTAAGAGGTACACAAAGAGGATTATTTATAGGTGAAGGGTCCGACCAAGGAGGTTGGCCTCTACATGCCTAGCTAAGATAGATGGCCAACTGGCATAGCTTGACCTGCCATTAGATAGGAGATAATACGAACAAGCAAGTGCGGCTTCCTGTATGATGGGGTTCCATAGGGATCGTGGTTGTATTATATGGGCAAGCACGTTTTGATTGGTTTGTCCAGTAATGAATCTCTCTCTAGGTTGGTTGTGGGAGTCTCAACAAATCCTATAGCCACCCAATTGTTAATCCCTCGTGATCTTGCATGTAAGTAGAAGAACCTGTTATGTGACCAAATAAGTTAGATTGGATTAGTTAGTTAGTTACAAATTAGTTTGATTAGCTAATCATAGTTAGATTAGTTAGTTAGTTAATTGATGTAATGGAACCTATAAATAGGAAGCATTGTAATAGAAAATATTATGAAAAAGAATTTTCAGTGTGAGATTAATTTCTCATTTGGGAGAGTTTTGAATTGCTCTCGAATTTAATCCAAACCCTTTTATTTTCTTGTATTTTCTCTCATTTTCTCGCCATCCAAACACCAAGAAGTGGGTTCACTTTAATTAACAGAAATGGGTTCATCACAATTGGTATCAGAGCCAATTGAGAGTCCTGAAATGGCAGATACAAGGAGCACAATTTTATTAAATCAATACTAGCAAGAAACACAGCAGCAATTTGCACAGTTGATGAAGTTGATGGAAATTTTAAGTAAAGGACTTATCTCAACAAGTGCAATCGAATTCTGCAGCAATTCAAAAGAATCAAGTAGAGAGGTGGCGACAAGATCTTCCTAGAATCGAGCAGATGCAGCAGCCCAATCTCAACCATCGGGTGCAAATGAAGGTATGAACAGTGGCATTAGTGATATTCAAGTTAAAGCAGTCATGTTGAAATTTCCTGTTTTTGATGAAAAAAATCCCTCTGAATGGCTATATAAGGCCAATCAGTTTTTTAAACACTAAGAAGTTTTGGAAATTAGAAGTTGAATATAGCTTCTTTACACATGAAAGGAAAATCACTAGTGTGGTTTCAAGAATTGCTAAATTTTGAAGTAGAAGTGAGTTGGGAAATTTTTTCTAAAGCCTTGCTAATCAGACTTGGTGACGTTAAAACAATACTCTTCTGTGGAAGAATTCAAGACCAAGTTTGAGGCAATTTCTAACAAAATTAAGAGGTTGAGTGAAAAGCATACACTCAGCATTTTCTTGACTAGGTTAAAAGAAGAGATCAGATATTCTGTAAGAATGTTTAATCCTGACAATATAACTAAAGCCTTTGGCTTAGCAAGATTGCAAGAAGAAAGTTTTTATCAGCTATGAAGAGGCAGCATGCTAGAGTAGGAGGGGTAAATTCCAACAGTTTTAACAGCAAATGCTTAATGAACTCAGTGAACAACAAGGCTCCACCATGGAAACCCCCAATAATTACTACTGGACAAGGTAATGTTAATGGGCCCAAGGTTTAAGGATCCAAGACTGATGTGACTAACAAGCTGCCTGTTCAAAAATTGAGTCCAGCTGAAGTTGAAAACAAGAAAAAGAAAAGGTTATGTTTAATTGTGATGAACCCATTTCTGTCAATTAAAGTGAACCCACTTCTTGGTGTTTGGATGGCAAGAAAATGAGAGAAAATACAAGAAAATAAAAGGGTTTGGATTAAATTCAAGAGCAATTCAAAACTCTCCCAAATGAGAAATTAATCTCACACTAAAAGTTCTTTTTCATAATATTTTCTATTACAATACTTCCTATTTATAGGTTCCATTACATCCATTAACTAACTAATTAATCTAACTATGATTAGCTAATCAAAATAATTTGTAACTAACTAACTAATCCAACTTTCTGAAGAAATTGAAGGCACATGATTAGTGGGTGAGGTATCTGAAAAGTTGGGATGAAGGGTAGATGAGAGTGATTAATGTGAAGAATCTTCTAGGGGAAGTTAGGTGATTGTACCGGCAGGAGGAAAGCCAATAGTCACGTGGTTTTATGAATTGGGTAGTAATAAGGGGCATGGACTCAAATAAAGGTCAGTAGGTATTTGGGTAAGCAAGGAGGGCTCAACTCCGCACAATGGGTCAAGAGAGTTGCTGGAAGAGTGGGCCATCATCAGGTAGAGCTGACTCATCATCAGGCTGATCCAACTCAGGCATAAATGTATTAATATTGACCCAAAATTAGTTAAAATAATAATAATACTAAATAAATTTGCATATCCCCACCTTGAGGAGGGGGTGGGAATTGTTATGTGACCAAATTAGTTAGTTAGTCACAAAATAGTTTGATTAGCTAATTATAGTTAGATTAGTTAGTTAGTTAGTTAGTTAATGGGTGTAATGGAACATATAAATAGGAAGTATTGTAACAAAAAATATTATGAAAAAGAATTTTCAGTGTAAGATCAATTTTTCATTTGGGAGAGTTTTGGATTGCTCTCGAATTTAATCCAAACCCTTTTATTTTTTTGTATTTTCTCTCATTTTCTCGCCATCCAAACACCAAGAAGTGAGTTCATTTTAATTGACAGAAATGGGTTCATCATAGAACCATGAGCTATGAAGCTTCAATATGGATACCGGAGTAGATATGAGTATTGATATGAGATACAACAATTTTAAAAAAATTAGGATACAAAGTGGAGATGCACCAAAAAAATATATATTTTATTTAAAATATTTTTGAAGATAACATCTATACACTATAAAAAAATTGTATAAATAACAATTATTAAGCATAAAAAATGCCACCCAATCCACAAATCAATATAACTACCAACATCATTCATGCACAAATATCATTAAACATGAAAAATACCATCCAGTCCACAAATTAACACATTTTTCATGCGCAAAACTACAAACATCATTCATACGCAAATATCGAAAAGTATTGAAGACACATACAATTGCATACAACATCCCAAAATGAGAGACCAGAAAGAGAGAGATTGTGCAGGGAGAGAGACAGTAGCGAAAGAAAGCACAGAGTGCAGCGACAGAGAGCAGAGCGAGCAAAAGAGAGACAGAGAGTTCAGCGAGAAAGACAGAAAGCAGCGAAGAAAAAACTCACCGCCGAAGTCGCCGGAGCTGAGCGAGGCCGATGGAGCTCGCCGGAGCGGCGCGAGGCTGGTGGAGGTCGCTGATAGCTGACCAAGTCGACCGAAGGTGAGACATGACAGCTTCTTGGGTTTTTTATGTTTTGAGTTTTGCTCCATCGTGAAAAAATGGAACTGAACATCTTAAAATGGTATTTGGTGGCACAATTTTTGATAATTTTTAGTTATTTTTAATAAAAATTATTATTTGTAATTTTTAGTATATTTTTTTATAATTAATTTTTAATATGTTTGGTGAAATAAATAATAATTTTTAATAATTTTCAATCATTTTTGGTAATTTTTGAGTGTTTGATAAAATTTTTAATAATTTTTAATAATTTTTTATAATTTTTTGTAACTTTTGAATTAAAAAATTACTGTAACAGAAGAAAAAAATGATAAAAATTGATAGTTTGATAAGTGCTAAAAAATAAAAGCTGGTAATTTTTTACTAAAAATTTTGTTACCAAAAGTCCCTAAATCACGTTTTGACCGAAAAATTATGAGTTTTACATTTTAAACAAGGTAAATTATATATACCCGTATAATTTTTACAAATTTTAGTTCATGAATTATACTTTTAAACTATTAATTTACTAATTGAATTAGTTATTCTTGAAAAAATTAACAGTTGCATATAAAATAAAATAAAATAATTTAAAGTATAAGGCTTAAAGTACCATTTATTATAAATAAAGCACAAATAAATTAAATATAGCTAATCTTTTTAAGGGTGTATTTGGTTTGTTAAAAATTATTAAAAATCTTTAAAAATTTTTAAAAATCTTCAAAAGTTATATACTTTTTATTACTTTTTATCAGCACGAATTACGAACCCACAAGTTATTTCATTTTATCTCATTTGATCTCAATTTTTATCACTTTAAACACTATATGATTACATTTAAATCAATTGTAAGATATTAATGCATTTCAAAACTCTACTAACCAAGTTTTATATAACATAATTATCAAAAGAAAGGAAAGGGAAAAAAAAGAAAAAAAAAAAATTTTTTTGATGAATTCAAAATATTTTCATTTTCTTGACAATATGATATGATAAGGCATTTAATTGCGCCAATGTGAACAACTCATTCTCCTGCTGAATCAAAGTACTATGAATTTTTTTTTTTTTTTTTTTTGGGAAAATTATCCGTTTATTTTTGAAACATGAATTTGTGGAAAAAAATTGACTAAATATTAAAATTATTAATTTACATTATTTTTTGTACTTAATTAAGTAAAAATTATTTTTTTGACAAGCATCAATTAATTATCTTTTCATTATTTTTAACTCAACAAAAAAAATTAAATAAATTTATCTTCTTTACTTCATTATATTTTTATATTATTTTCTTTCATTTTTTCCCACCATAAATTTAAGTCCCTAACATCGCATTACGTTGTGCTTGAAATTAGTATTTGCGAAGGAAAAATGCGGAAAAGTAGAAAAAAGCTATTTCCATTTTATTTTTGATAGTTAAAAAATGAGAAAAGAATAAATAAATATTTGATAAAAAAATAAAATTTTATTTAGTTAATCATAGAAAAAGCACACATTAACAATTTTATTTCCCTTCTCATTTTTCTTGTCCCTCTGTAAATCCAAATCCCAAACCCACTTTGTATTATTGAAAAATATTTGTTATCATTTATCAGACGGGTCAACCTTAATCCTTAAACCTAAATTTTTCAGCAAAAAGGAGAGAATTAGAAACCAAAATATTTGATAGAAGCATCAGGGCAGTAAATAGTTATACGATTTCAAACTCAAAATTACATTTTTACCACAAGATATTTAAATATTTTTATTTATTTTTATGAGAAATGCTAGGCAAGAGAGCCACTGCATTTGTATAAAAAGGTAAAACACACCACGATACAAGTAACAGAGAGTATCCAATAGATAAATAAATAAATAATATCTCGAATTTTTAGAGAGGCAATGTCATTGCAATTGGATTAAAACTATGATGAATTTTGCGCATATATATATATATATATATATGTTACATATACAGGTTACAATGCACACTTTTTCCCAGATAGCAAACCTATCAATGTCTAAATGCTCATTCAGAAAGAATGTGATAGTTTGTAGAGGTTGCAGTCTCCTTCTCAATTAATTTTCAGCACCAGGTGTGAAAACCAGCAATATTTGATTCACTTCTGGTGCGAGCAACTGACCCATTGTTCTCAGATTTGAGTTGGGGAGTTGCTGCTGCTATAAGATCTCCTGACTGTCAAGTGAACATCTCCTTTTGTCATCTGAGAAGTTAGCTTGTCAAGTTTCTGTTCCAAAGAAGAGCCATTAGTCTTCAATCATATACCCAGAAAACGAAGGTAAAGTTTGAAATAAATACAATCATACTAACTGTTAAAAAAGTACCTCGTGGGTAAAGCAAAATAGTTAAACTACCTCTTCTTCTTAGGCAGTGTACAAGTTTTAGAGCAAGAGTCATGAGGAGCCACTACTACTCTGTACATTATTTAGTTCCAGTAACTTAAATTTGACAACTTAAAAATATTATACTTCTGTTATATTTTTATTACAAAAACTTCTAAAAATACCACCTGCACGTATATTTTTTCATATCTTCATCTTTTTCACAGCCTTCTTTATTTCTACAAATCTAATCCTACATATAAAACTTACATTTCTATCCTCGATAAAGTTACTGAAATATCCCAAGTTCTACTCTGTTCAACTATTAAGTAATTATCGAAATAGCTTCTCCACATATTTTTGATATCCTCTTCTTTGACCAAAACTCTTTAATTCTCATTTTTCATACACTTAACCTAGTACAAGTCCTTACTTTTCCTTTCTCATTTTTATTAAAGGCCTTGTATCTATATTCTCTAATTGCCATTTTATCTT
The DNA here is from genome assembly GCA_019916065.1 of Vitellaria paradoxa. NCBI lineage: Eukaryota > Viridiplantae > Streptophyta > Magnoliopsida > Ericales > Sapotaceae > Vitellaria > Vitellaria paradoxa. The sequence goes on from CM034243.1 coordinate 33,110,533, forward strand.
CTTTTTTTAGCCAATTTGTACATTATGTGTGCTCCCTCATCCTTAGGCAAATTCTAATAACACTCCCTCTTGGCCTTAATCGCCACTTGCACCTCCTCGTTCTAGCACTAAGTATCATTAATGATGGTCCTTTTTCCATAGATATACCTAAAATCTCTACCGCTCCCTCTTTAATACATCTATCTATTTCATTCCACATGATATTTACGTCATTATCTAAATTCTATTTCCCTTCTTTTAAGCATTTTGGTCCATTAGGAAATACATATTTAGGACAATAATGGAATGAATTCACATACTTTAGCATTTATCATAGTAATAAACCCAGAAAACCCAAATTTTAGGTCAATGGAGGAAGGAAGTCATGCTACAGGAAAATCATGGCACTGCTCAATTTTGCCAAGTTGTTTATCCAACCGAAATTATTGTTGTCATATTGCTTGTCATATTAAAATTAGGACTCATCCAGAAAAGAAAAAGAAAAAGAAAAAGAAAAAGTAGAGGAAAGGCATACCCGTCAAACGGTCTACTTAATAACCTAACAGATAAAAGAGGGAATGGAAAACAGAAATAAAAAAACTAGCCCCAACAGTATAATAAGCATGCTCTATTTGAGGGATGATGTTAGGACTTGCTGAACAGATCTATTTTCTTTGTCATGCAATCAATCTAAAACTGAAATGATAGTAATTTTCCTTACTCATATAAAATACGTAATCAATGCAAATTTGAAGATTATAAATGTGTTACCTTATTCAACGAGGAAATGCTTTGTCGTTCAAACTCGCGAATCATTTCCTCAGTCATTCCAAACCATTCATCTATCCAAGTGAAACAATTCCTGTGACTTTCAAGAAAAAGTGCCCTTTCACCCTATAAAAGTAAATCACAGCATCATTAAAGTTGTGCTATTTTCCATTACTTGTATAAATAGACAAATCAAAGCATAACCAGGATTCAGGAGCACTCTGAAAAAAGGGTGAGAACCCATACAGCAGGGAGACTGCGAAAATTATTAAAATAAAAATCTCCCTGTAATCAGGTCATTTATTTGGTAACAGAACTCAACAACTATTGAATCTAGCTTACCAGCTGAAACTGATTACCTGAAGAGATTTTAGAAATATTGATGATACTTCAAAGAAATTATCATTTTTCATTCAACAAATATATAGATTTCATAAATTACTTGTTAATATTTTAAGAAATAAATGGATTCTTCCAGTATCAGCAAAGATTCTGCACTGGAATCAAATCCCTAGATTGCTTAAAGTTCAAGAGATAATACCGCAAGCAAAGCTTGTTCAAGTTTATTACCAAAGCCCCAATATGGAGCATCTATTTTCACCAACTTGTATGCCGTCATAACTGGATTGCACTGATCCTGAAAATAGGAGCACAGAAGGTGTCGACAAATCTCAAACAAAAAATTTGCATGACAATTAGGAAGAACAAAAATTGGAGGGTGCATCTTTGCAAAGAGAGGATCATTTGGTATATCTACAATCTAACTTAGATACAAATATGCAATGCTGCAAGTCAAATGGGCTATGCTGTATGTGACCTAATATTACATGGTTAAGTGAATAAATTTCTCAAACTTAATAATTTGTTCAGCCTTTTATGATGAATTTAGAGGTATAAGTCAAACTGCAAAAAGAAAATAGAAGGCACTGCAGAAAGAAGGGAAACCAGATGAAATAAGCAAGCTAATAAGAAATGGAGGACAACTGGATGCATCAGGAAAGAGAGCAAAAAATTAAAGGAAGCCATTCCTAACCATATTTTTCTGCTGTGCATGTTGCAAATGAAATTGTTCATTCAGTCCAAGTGACTACTCCTTAAACAATAGAAACAAAGGTGGAATTCATGAGTTAAAAGATCAAAAGGAGAATTCCCCCAAAGAAGAAAACTTTAAGAGATCTCAATGAGGGTTTTCATGCATACAAGAGAGAAAAAAAAAAAAAAAGGGGGAGAGAATTCTCTTTTGAAAGAGAGGGAGAGACTAGTTTGCAGCACAGGATTTCATTCTCCCCACCTTAAAGAAAGGCCTTAGAGTCTCATCATTGTGAAAGGAAGATGATTATTACCAATCATACTGCAGAAGGAATTCTCTCACCAAGTGCTCATTTTCCATTACCAAGAAAAAGAATTCAATTTTCTCTCTTGTATTGGTTTTTCAGTCCTAATTATAAGTGAACCAGATTGAGGGAGGAAAAAGAAAAAGTATTTTGTTTGAGAGTAAAATGTTAGAAACAGCTAGAAGATAGGCAACTCTCAAAACAGAATTTGTTCCTTACATCACTACAAAAATGGTTGGTTGAGAAATAAAAAGCTTCAAAATGTTTCTACAGTTTGTCTTGAGACATACTTAGTCTATCTATTCAAACCCATAACGTTGATTTAACCTCCTTATAATGCAACATTTGCAGGTTTTCACACAAATGCAACAATCATGCTATAGAAAAATCATCACAACTGATTTCAAACTCAGAGCACCATTTCCCACGATGAATGCCGAATAACTCCCCCCCCCCCCCCAAAACCCCAAAAAAAGGGACTGTAAGGAATACATTACAACATATTTTTAATTGGAAGCATTCAGGTTTCCATAATTCTACAAATGAAAAAATTGTGAGAATAGACAGATCAATATGGTAACTATTAACTATAGTAATATCAAATTACTGAAGGAATCTACAGACCTGCCATCCCTGTGAAAGTGGACCACGTCCAGTTCTCACTGATTTAAATTTGGACAAATCAACATTCGTAGTTCCAACTAAGTAACTCCAGTAGTCCCTTGCTGCTGTAGCAATGTCTATAACTTCTACCTGCCTGGCTGCTAGTTGTTCTTTGCTTAGACCATGCACCTAAACAATTAATTTTCAATAAATATACACACTAAAGTGTAGCATGCCATTGGCCAGTGGCTAGGTAACATTATGAATCAAATTAAAACTTAATCAAAGACTGCAAATAAAGTCCCAAACTTACATTCTCTGACTGTCCATTGTCAGCTTTGTGAACAGTTTCAATGGTTAGAAGTAACTTGCTAAAGCAAGGGCACTGCATAAATGCAAAGTAAATGACTACATTGTTTGTTATAGATAGAGCCTTTTCGAAGGGATTTATGAAGTCAAAATAAAAATCTAGAAAGAATTACCTTTATTACTGCATCACGCGGTGTCCACAAACAGAACCACCGAAAACTATATCAGTACAAATTCAAGAATAAAAATATAATGGGAAATACGAAAACATGTGGAGATCATAAACCTGATTTGCATTTTGGGTATGCATTCCATGCTTCTTCTTGCACGACAAGGGCATCCCGGTTTGCAAAAGCAGTAAGCCAAGCAGGAACTTTGCTGTAAAAAATATAACAGGGAACAAAATTTCATAATGAGGTTTGGAAAAAGATAATCACAAGGAAGATAGTGATAATACAAGTTAATATAACACAGCGATAATCAAATATCAAGAGATGAAAATATAATTGGAGAACCACAAAAGTAACTTGACGGATACACACAGTAATAACTGAAATAAAGCAGAACCGTACTGCCATGAAAAGCAACTACAGTCCCAGATAAATGATGAGAAAGTATGGAGAGTAACATAAATTGAACTTGCAAGATAATGATTACACAGCCAAACCTCAGAAATGCTGCTACTAACAAAAAACCTCCAGTCATTCAGTTGATATGTATCAAGTATTACCTCTGCTACCAAAGAAAGCTCCAGGAAAAACAATAGTTTCCACAACAATCCAGAACTCCAGCCTAAGATAAGTTGTTTACCATCTTTCACTTCTCATTTGGGACATGTACAACATACAAGTACAGTAGGCTTGTTGAATTTGTAAGGGGACATGATACTCCCGTGTATGCAAGATCAGAGGCAATGTACGCAATCTTACCTCCAGTAACAGGAGAGATTATTTCCAAGTATTGAACCCACGACCTCTAGGTCTCAAAGGCTTATTAATTTCCTCAATTCACAAACCAGAAAGGACAATGCACATCGCAATTACGCAGTGCTAAATAGTTTTCTGGTGCAGAGTAAACCATCTAACTTCATACACGACAGTCAAGAGAGAAATGTAAAATCACATCACTGAACAAAATTACCTCTGCAACCTATAGATTTTTGATGTGTATTGACCCTTTCCAAATACATCATCTTCAAAAGGTCTGTCCTCCAAAACTTCAATCCCTTCAGTACTTGTTGTGTTTTGTTCCTGCAGTCTCATGATCATGTAGGTCTGAGCTATCTGATACTGCAAATGCAATACATGATTTAGCAAAATATCCCAAAGTTTGGTATCAAAGAAAAGGCAAAGACCTAAATAAAGCTATCATAGTGAGCCTTAATTTTACTGATACAGCTTACCTCCTCCAATGACAAAGGCATGACAATTCGACTTCAGACAAGCCCCATTCAACGAAATACAGGTTAAGAAAAATCCAGGGACATCGGATAGATGTTCCAAAAAATCCAACATTTATGGTGAAATTCAGCATTAAAAAGAAAACACAAGGTAAGACCAAAATATGACAAATGAACAAAATCAATAAAGTAGGTATTTCTCCAAATTATAGCTTACCCCTGTTTGGTTACAGAGAAATTTGGGAGAGAATGAAAATTAGGTCCCACCCCGCCCCCCCCCAAAAAAAAACCTCATCTTTTTTGGGGTTGCGTGCGTAATTGGCCATCAATCTATAAGTCGACAACTCCAAAATAGTTGCGCAATCCCAGTTGAATGAGAATTTAAAGAAAGCTAGCATTCAAATTGTTAAATTTATTTCAGTTTCTACCTTTTTTTTCATCATCCAAACTAAGCATCGCAAAAAAAAAAAAGGTTGAAAAAACTTCAACAAGCGAAACTGCCTATATATGTATCAGTATATAATCACAAAATACAATCAGATGCTACTGAATTTGACGTAGTGAGAGGATACAATTCCTTGATTTGAACCATCTTGCTTGGGAGTAGTCCGATTTACAGAAGTAGCTTTCCACGATTTCGAATTAACGAACTTTGGGTTAGAAATATATGAACAGATAAATGTATGTATAAATATATGTACAGAAACTAGGAAAATCAACGAGAGGAAAATTGTAGAGTCAGGAGCTCAGACGTAAGGTTACAGATAAAAATGGAGGGAGGGAGAGGGAGAGAGAGAGAGAGAGAGAGAGAGAGAGAGAGAGAGCGTGTGTGTAACGCAAGTGAGCTTGCAAGCGGCATAAAAATAAACAAAATAGGAGTTCGGAAATGCTGGAAAGGGAAAGAGAAGGAAATTTCCTTCCTCTTTTGCTTTCTGTCATTTTCCTTTTCACCTTTTTTTTCTTGCACTTAATCTAATTTTTTTATTAAAAAAGCGATAAATCCGTATAAAAAAATATTGTGCACAAAAACGATAAAATTGACCGAATAAATTTGTATTTGTTTTTTTCTTTTCCTTCAAAATAAAGATTCTCGGATTGACTCGTTACAGTGGTTAGACTAAATTGTAATACGTCATTCCTGAAATAATTGCAAATAAAGTTTAAAACTAGTTATAATTATATGGATAAATTCTATTTAGACCTCTAAACATTAAGCCAATTACATGGACCTCCCCCAACCTTTTAAACTTGACAATTACCTCTCTCAAAACATAATGTTTGTCATACTTAACCCCATCTACTAGTTTTGTATTTAACACTGTTATGGTACCATGGTAAAAAGACACATATGCTTTTATTAACTTTGAGGAACTTTATCTACCCCACCTACTCCGACTTACTCAGCCTTTAATACACTCAAACAAACCCTCCTCACTCTCAATCTAAACTGATGAACGAACGACTCTTCTCTTTCACGCTGAAATCCTTAGTTTCAGACTCAAACCCTCCGACTGTCGTATATTTCTTAGCCCCAGAGTATGACGACAACAAAGGAACCAAGAAGTCGAGAACTACATCTTCCTTGAAAAGAAATCACCCAACGAAGGTTCTACTTTTGCATTTTATGGTCTATTTTTTGTCATCACTAGATTTTTAGGTTTTTTGTTTAACAGTTTTTTCTTCATTTATGAAATCTAGGGTTTTTTTGGTTCACGGTTTTCCTGAGTTAGGGTTTTTTTTGAGATTTATTTGGGTGACTTTTTTGGCAATTTTTGTAGGGTTTTCTATCAGTTCTAGGGTTAGGGATCTTATAGTTAGTTTGGTATGGCACAATTACGTCCAAATTTTGAAATACAATTTTATGTTGGTCTTTTATTTAATGTGCATTTTTCCTTATATGTTGCAGTAGAAGAAAACTGGAGGTAGAAGACCTGCACCTATTGCTGTCATTGCTGGAGAGTTTGCTGCGGTTGGTAGCTAAGGTGGTTTTGTTGCTATCATTGCCGAAGAGTTTGCTCTAGTTGGTGGCTAAAATAGTTCTGTTACTAGTGGAAGAGGTGTTGGAGCTGCTAGAGAAGCTGATGCTACTGCAAATGTTGGGAATTCTAATATTACTACATAAAAGCCTATTTGAAACTATCTTTTTTTTAACATTATATGTAATTAACTAAAGGAGATATGGGAATATGAATTGGGACATGAACTGTATTTTTTGTAGATAGGATGTAGGTATAGACGGTACATTGGGCATAGTATTAAGGTTGAAAATGAAGCCAACTCAGGTTTTTAGTATGTTGGCTACTGGCACTTGGTGTTGATTGGTATAGTTTTTGGTATACTAGTTGGTGTAGAATTGGATATAATGATGGGTATACTTTTCGGCATAATTTTTTTGTGGGATAGTCTACTTTACTTCTTTGTGCTGAATGTAGAACAGCATTAAACTTGATTATGTTGTAAATATACCAATGCAAAGCAGGCATTTCTTTTGAAAGACTTCCTGTGAATATTTTTGAGAGACTTTATTTTCTACTAAATATGCTGTCGGTATAGTGAAGGCTTCAAGTTTTATTTTTATTTTTTGAAGTTTGATGGCTTTAGGTTTTGAATGCACAGACACAGTTTTCATCTGGTGCAGCAAATTTATTGTGCACAGTGTCAATACAAAGCATGAATGTGTTTTTAATTTCAAATCAAATTCTCACCCAGACATGCATTATGCACAAGCGGTGCCAATATAAAGAAGCCTCAAATTTTGAGTTTTCAAACTAGATTTTCTAAGCATTTATTTTTACAAATTAGGTTATCAATCTTTCACCAACTTATAGCCAGAATTTTGTTCCCATTTTGTCATTTTTTTTTTTTAATTTTAACTGTCCCTATTTTAACAAATTTTGTTAATACATATTATGCCTTGTGTATCCATTGTCCTTATATTTTGTCCAAATATAAAGTAGCAGCAATACAAATCAATATTAACAAACAAATACAACAAATTGGAATAACTGCTCCATAAATTAACTGGCTGAATTTGGTTATACCAAAAATACCAAAAGCAAAAACATGTCTATTTTAGTAATGGCACTGTTTGGAGTTAAAAAAAAATAAAAAATTTTATAAATCTCTACAAATACGAATTACTATAGTGTAAAATTTAAATTTTTTACTCACTGTGCAAAGCATAAGAAACTAACTTTAACAAATTTATACAACTCTAAACACACCCCAATATCAATAATATATTACATGTTTATTTCAATAATATTAGAAGTAAAAGTATTACAATAATCAAATGTTTTAACACAGTTGCTACTAAAATAAATTTTAGAATCAGTTGGTTTGTTTCCAAATCTCTTAGCTTTTTGCTAATCACTCTAACATCTTCCTTGGTTTCAATGTCCTCGAAGTTGTTAGATTCAAATGTTTCGTCGACTTTTCTCACCTCATTTGTGGATGGGCAGGACCACCAAGCAAAAAAATTGCATTATCTATTGTCACATCTGTAATAAAATTTCTCAGGATTTTCATTAGACTTAGAGATTCCCAAAACTGTTTTTCTTTCACATTTACAATACCGATTACGGAACATGTCTAGAACATTACTTGTTCCTAATCTTAAAGGACATTACGTCTCTACAACATCAAAATCATTCAACTCACATTATTAACTTAAATTCATCAAATATAATACCCATGGAACTCAAATCACCTGTTCAAATATCACTAGTTACTAAAAAATTATCACATTACATTAATTGTTAAAATATGAAGAATGAAGTAGAATATTAAACCTTAAATATTCTCTATTAATTTTCTTTATATTCATTAATAATTAATGCATTATCGAATTAAATATATAACTATTAAAATCCTCTCACATACAATCTTATGTTTGAATCATGGGCAAAAAGCTAAACCTGATTTTCCTGTTTTCCATATTGCTGAACTGAACCTGATTTTCTTTTTTCTTTTTTTAACAAGAGGTAAGAAGCTACAAATGCATGCAAATTCAGGATAAAATGAAAATCATCCATTGACGAATGGATGGGAAAGAGGTCTTGTAAACCTTTGATATAGGTTTCAAGCCTATTATATGCAATTTCATTCTATACTTGTGTTGTTAGATTTCCATGTATTCATGGTAATTGCTAAAAATTTATCACATTACATATGTTTCAGTGGTACATTAACAGTTATTCAAACAGATTGCATGCAACAAAAATTTCGCGTGCATAAAGTTTTCAAAACAAAAATTCATCAAACAGCTAAAATGCGTAACACATAGAGCACAAATTAACAGATAAATTTCCAAATACAATTTCTAAATAAATTTCCAATTAAATATTTCATTAAACAACTTAGCTGTATCACATACAAAGTTACAGAAATTTCGCATCAAGATTTAATCAAACAGATTGCATGCAATGGCAATTGAAAATATCATAGTTCAAATCAAAGAAGGAGAGGAACATCATGGATCAAAGAAATGCATAAATTAGCAAATAACAAAAATAAGAAGAATAGAAAACAAAGTGAGGAACAACCTAATGGGGGAAATTAAAATGGGGAAAAACATTAACTGTCTAGGTAACCAAGAGGGAAGAATAATGGAAAAAAAATAAAGTTGTGAAAAAATATACCTACTATGGAAAAGAACCAAAGTAGGAAAAATCGATTGGGAAGAACAACAAACGTAAATAATGAAATACAAACTTACAAAATAACGTACACTTCGATTAAGTTAGAGTAAGACCAAAATCACTACACTGTCTCTCTTCAACCTCAAAACCAGCTTCTTGTTTGGTTGGTCGTTCATTCATTTGTCCTTTCCTTTGGTCCTTCGCTAGGCCTTCAAATGGTTAAATGGCTTTACAAGTAAGAAAATGAACTTTGGCCGTTTTGATCTTTTTACATCTAATAAAGGGTAAAAGCGGGTGTAATTTTGCAATTTCTTACTAATGTCACCTTATTCTGTTTAATTCCTAACGTCAGTGTAATGGATGGGGTTAAGTATGATAAACATTAGGTTTTAACGGAGATAACTGTCAGGTTTAAAAGGCATAGGGAGGTCCATGTAATTAGTTTAATATTCAGAGGGTCCAAGTATAATTTATCCTAATTATATTGATGATAACTTAACGAAAGTGAACTTGACCGAGTGTACTATAGAACTACTAAGCATTTATTTCTCATTTATGTAGAAGTAATAAAAATTACTTCTCAATTGACTTTTCATAGCACAAATTAAATGATATCAAATATTATTTTTGCTCGTCGAGTCTGGATTTAATTCTTAAGTTTGTTTATATAAAAATATTTAAATTATATTTTTATAAAATTAAGTAGTTTAGTGTTAACGTAAATATTCCTTCAAAATTTTGATATAAAAATTATTTGTTTTATGAAAATACTAATAAAATAATATATATATGCATGAAATATTTTTTAAAAAATATGATTTTTAATATTTCAATGCAGGATCTTACCCACATATTCGAACTAATGCACTTAAAAAAATAAAATGAGATTGAACCGATGTAGTATACAGAATCTAAAATGTTCACTCCTACATCAAGTTATTTAAAATATACTATGAATGTATTAAATTCTAATTGTCCATTTAAATATTGAAAAGAGTACACCTATATTGTAATAATAGAAATCATAGAGATTGTCAAGCAAACAATACTAAAACGAAACCTAAATATATTAAGCCAACAATTTATCAAAATTATGGTTTCATTAATTTTTAAATTCCACTAACTACTCTTAGTATTTCTGTTTATCTAATAGTGTAAGTATATGGTGTTCATTAATATGCTCTCAAATAGTATACATACTCAGGAAAATCATAATCATAGAATTGTATGATTTAGATTTACGGAAGTTAGAGGCCGTTTGGAGGTTAAAAAACAAGAAAAAAGAAAGTGAAACTTTTGTTGGTAGTTTTTTGTGTGATTTTTTAGTTACATTTTTTTTGTGTGTTTGGTAAAATAAAGTGTATTTTTTAGCATTTTTTGCAAATTTAGGTGTTTGGTAAAATTTTTACTGTAACAAATAAAATAAGTAGTAACTTTTTGTGTGTTTGGTATGTTTTTTACTATAACAAATAAAAAAATGGTAACTTTTTGTTTTATTTTTTACTGTAGCAAATCAAAAAAGTGAAAAAAATTATGGTTCTATCAAACGCACCAAAAGTTATAAAAAGTTACAAAATATAATTTTTGGTACTTTTTTTTTTTTTGTTAGTTTTTGAGTAGGACCCTTACAACTCTAGATAACATAATACAAAATATTGTGAATAACTAGCTTCTAAATTTCTAATATATGTATATATATATACACACATAACTCTAAAACTTTTGATTTATTTATAAATTTTTTACTCTAATTTAATTTTTTATATATATATAAGCATTGATATTTACATACATATAGTAGAATATTCGGATGTCAAATGCTCGTCCTTCGCAAGTTGCAATCTAGCATGTGCGATAGACGCCAGCAAGCTTGGGAGGATTGAGAGGCGTGAACGTTAGCCCTCCGAAAGAGAGAGGTGCACTTTTTCCTTCTTTCGAAAGATTGGAATTGAATTGGCGGTGGCGAATCACAATTAATAAATAAAAATATAATTATTTCATGGCAAAATCCCAAACAGGCCTTTGGTGGAGAGAGAGAGAGAGAGAGAGAGAGAGAGAGAGACCCGCCATTCCTTTTCAAGAGTGAAGCGTAATTGTTAATTTAGTGATTGGAGTGGCCTGAAGCTCGTTTGGACGTGGGTGACCCACCTGTCAATTATTGGAATGGAAGTGGACAACCAATTATATATGATTTCTTCTTTTATTACTGTTTTGCCATTTAAAAGGTGTTAAATAATTAAAGAAATATTATTCATGTGGAAATATTATAATGTGTTTTTTTTTTTTTTTGGTCAACGCGTTATTATATTGCATTTTTTTCAATTTGATAAAAGCACATTCTTAATTTGCATTTTTATTGACGACACATCCCTAAATATTTTTATATGAAAAATATTCTCTCAATTATAATCTTCAATGATCTCGGTTTTTTTTTTTAAAGAAAAATACTATGTATTATTATATTGTATTTTTAAGTTAGATAACACATTCTCAATTTGCCTTTTCATTAATTTAAGAAAAATACTAATGCTATGTTTGGTGCTTAAGAAACTGTGATAAGAATTTCCTGAATTCTTAGTTTGGTTCAAGGAATTGAAACATTCATAATCCCACATTTATGAAATTATAAGTTTCAAAATTTAATGTGAGATCGAACTTGTCCTCATTCAACGAGCATTTTGCTGCTATTATTACTTTGTTGTGTAATAAATTACCAATCACTAAATTTATGTACCTCGACATCTTAACTTATGTATAAGTATACAAACTTGATATAATCATTATTTTATTCACAATTATCAATTTCTAAATTAAAATCTAACGTCCATCAAATCGTAATAAATTAATCAATTTTAAGGCATAATTGATAAATCATTCCATAACGCAAATATAACTCATAATTTCATTAATGAAAAAAAAAACTATTACATTAATACCACCAAGTTGGTTTTATCAACTATTAAAATTCATATGCTTATTTTCATATATTACATCCAAAAAAGGTTTATTGGTTTTAGTTCAACATGCTGCTAGTCAAACAATAAACTGTCACAATAATTAGAACCCAAGTTAGTAGCAGAATTACCATGCCCGCTTATCTTGAAAAATATATATATAATTAAATACTATAAATAAAAATAATAAAAAATTGTACTAAATTTGGACTATGAAGCAAGGATTAATACATCATCCAACCTTTCATAAGCCAACACATAAAAGATGAAGTATAAATTATTTGAGTTTGTAAATAAATCCCCTTTACCGAACAGCCTAACTTCAAAAAGTTATTTAAATTATCTAACAAAAAATTGATAAGAAAATCATTCAAAAAAAAAATTCAAATTTACACAATTAACATACCTATGGTTTCCTACACTTAACATTAAATATTGTCCACATTAAACTTATGTGCTAGTGAGAAGTTGCAGCAAACCTTTAAAAACCAACAAATCTTCTTCGTGGGTCAGCATCTGTACAAAAAAATTTAAATTTTACTAGGTTTTCTACAATCACATAGGTATCCTCCCATCTTTGGGCTTGGATTTGATTATTAATCTTCTATTTGAGAGAACATTTGCTTCTACTTATTTGGTTTGACAAATAGAAACGATTAGCAATTAACCCTTTCCAAAATTCTTTGTTTACTAAAATCCTAGATAACTCCTGTTTGTCAGATTGATCAAAGGACAATTCAACCTTACAAATGTTTGTAAGGAAGACTTCACGGACAAATAATGAAGTTAAAGACTAGGAATTTACTTAGACACACACTCAACTATTAGATATAAAAGTTGGGTTTGATTCTTTATTTGTGGAATAATAAAAATGGCCATCTTGTGTTGGCATGCGAGGGTTTAACAATAATACTTAACAATTGCTTCACTAATGAATATGAATGAAAAGACCAAATTGATACTTGACTTGAAGTGTTGGGGGGAGGATTTCACAATTACAGCTATAGGAACTAAAATGGAACAAACTACAAAGGTATAAAATATAATTTATATTTCATGTTCTCGAAATTTCTTATATCTTTTGTTGTTAAAAATTAATGCCAAATAAATTTTTTCCCCAATTTATAGCAAATGAAAATTGAAAAATAAAACTAAAATCTCGAGGACAACTAATTAAAGCATTTATGAATTTGATGATTCATAAAGAGTTTAATTGGGCATTAAATCAAGGTACAACTGCTATATCTCCGTGAAACAAATATGTCTTAAAATTTTTATAAAAATAAAAAAGATTTAGTTATATTTATTTAAAATATGTTTGAATCAATGATTATTAAAATTAAATAAAAAATAATTCTAAGTCACTTTTATTTTTTATTTTCCTCACAAATCCATGCTATCAAAACATAGTCTAAAAATTGAAAAGGATAAAAGATATGATATCATATGCACAGTATATATTTGAAATATATAATATATATATTAAAAAGTTGTATTAAATTAAGTTGATGTGTTAATAGTGATTTTGTAATTTTAGAACAATTTGACGAGTTCATTATTTTAAAGTGACAGGTTTACAATACTTTTATATCATTCTGATCAATATTTTGATGGGATAGCATAGAATTGCATATGGTTCAATTTATACTAAAATCTAAACCGAACCACAAATTATCAATTTAGACGATATTAAAATCGCAACCAAACTATTAAACTAAGAAGTTAAACTAAATTGAACCACTTATTTCAGCTTAGTTTAATGATTTTATAGTATAAGAAATATGTATAAATATATATATTTTTACATTATCACTAAGTTTAGCTTAATTAATGATAATAGTTTTTAGATGTCACACACACAAAAAAAAATATTTTTACTCATTCTAAAAACCCAAAAAAAAATTAAGAAATACATTTTGAATGCTGAGCCTTGAATTAAGACGATTTAGTTTTTTAAATAAATGGTTACTTGTCCTAAAAAAATAAAAGAAAAGCATTTTTGATTGTTGAGTTTGGAATTAAAACAACTTAATTCTTTAAATACAAAGTTATAAAATAACTATTTTACAAAGCCATTTCATAATACTAACATATCACAAAATTTTGTATTTTTTAGAAAATTTTTATCTTTCACATATTATAGAATATACACAAATTATATCTATAGTAATAGTTTAATTTGGTCAACTGACTCTTCAAATCAAAAGTCGAAAAGAATTGTTCGATTTTTTAATTTTTAAAACCGTAACCAAATCATAAATTTAGAAAATTAAATTAAATCGAATAAAAAAAAACAATTTGATTTGGTTTAATTAATAATTTGACCGGTTCAATTATGCACTCTTAAATAGTGTTTGGAAAGTCAAAAAGCAGAAAACGTGTAATGCGTTAGCTTCTTCTTGCTATTTAGAAGGTCAAATTAAAATTTGTTATTAGAACATACTAGAACGAAGTTGAATGAACCGTTCTAATTATTTTGATCAAAAAAAAGTAATCCTAAACTAAATTGGCATTACTCTTGTGTGTATTTATATATTGAGTTCATTTGTTCGCAGCCTCAAGGCCCTCAGCCTATGGCAGGATAGAAATAAATCCGAACTCAATTTTTTTTTACGGAAAATTGTATTTAAGTTATACTTTGTAATTTTTTAAGACTATTAGTCAAATAAAAAAAAAGTATTACTTTTAAGTCGCATTAATGTAGAAAGTTTGTGTTCAAGTCATACTTTTGAGGGGGTCCCACGACTTGATTTTAAATATAATTTATAATATGACTTAAATGCCTTTTTGTTTCTATAATTAATTGAGATGAAAGTTGTCGGAAATTGTGGTAACCGCGAATCACGTTTTTCCGTTTTTGTTTCATTCCTTAGAAATTGCGTGAAGATATATATGGTATATTTTTTATTTGAACAAGCATGTAATGAGATAAAAGTCGGTTAAAAAGTCATAAATAGTTAGGGCAAGGATGCGAATAATGGTATATTAATGTTCATAATTTTTTTGTTGAATTTTAACAAGAAATACCACATACATATGGTACTGTTTTAATTTAATACTGTTTTTTCATGCGGTACTGTTTTTTATGCGGTACTGTTTTATTATGTGGTACTGTTTTTATGCGGTATAGTTTTATTATGTAGTACTGTTCTATGTGGTACTTTTTTTAGTAAGATGTATTATCGTATAAACACAGTACCAAACATATCTAGCATTCAAAGACCACCATTAAACACAAAAAGAAGTACCACATACAAAGAATTGTGCTGTTTTAATGAGGTACTGTTCTATGTGGTATTGTTTCTAGTAAGATGTATTATCATATAAACACAGTACAAAATGTATTTAGTATTCAAAGACCACAATTAAACACAAAAAGAAGTATCAAGTATCATGTACAAAGAATGGTATTGTTTTAATGAGGTACTGTTTTTTATGCGGTACTGTTTTTAGTAAGATGTATTATCGTATAAACACAATATCAAATGTATCTAGTATTCAAAGACCACCATTAAACACAAAAAGAAGTACTACGTACAAAGAATGGTACTGTTTTAATGAGGTTCTGTTTTTATGCGATACTGTTTTTTATTCGGTACTGTTTTATTATGTGGTACTATTCTATATGATGATGTTGGCTCGTATGGATGATTTGTGTTATGCATCGATTGATATTTTTTATGGTAGTATGAAAACAGTACCGGTACTGTTTTCAAAACAGCACCATGAATTATAAGCAGATGACAAGTTTTGGATAAGAGAAATCCATGGGGTTGATTAGCATTTAAAGCTATCTTCAAAATAGTACCGGTACTGTTTCAAAATCAGAAAAAATAAAGATACTTAGAAATGATGATTGATTTAAGTTTTTCCCAAATAATTTTGATTTTATTTCCAAAAATCAATTTTGCTCGCTTTGTAAAGAAGATGGAAAGTCGCAGAATTAGATTTCTCCCAAACAGTTTTGATTTTGTTTCCAAAAATCGGTTTTGCTTACTTTATAAAGAAGATGGAAAGTCGCAGAATTAGGTTTCTCCCAAACAGTTTTGATTTTGTTTCCAAAAATCGGTTTTGCTTGCTTTGTAAAGAAGATGGAAAGTCGCGAAATTAGGTTTTTCCCAAACAGTTTTGATTTTGTTTCCTAAAATCGGTTTTGCTTGTTTTGTAAAGAAGATGGAAAGTCACAGAAGTTATGAGTGAAGTGTGCACTATTTTCAGATAAAACTGACAATTTTGAAATATAGTGAAAAACGCGTGATGTCCCTTTTTGTTTTTTTATTGCAAGCGTGACTTATTCACAAATAAATTTTTTGGGTATTACTTAAATCCTTATAAATTTATAAATAGTGACCGACCTCTAAAAATCTTTTTTTTTTTTTTAATCCAAGTCACCGAATACTGCAACATTATTGAAGCCATTGCTTTTTTATTTGGGTTCAAAGTTCAACCCGGCCCGAATTACAAGAACGGGCAACACACCTTCGTCTGCAAATCCAAATTCACGGTAATGCCCAAAAGTAAGAAGACAAATAATTGCCCCTTCGGGGTGGTCGAGTGGAAGTCGGGCTTGCCTTAAGAGCTTGGGTCTCTCGAGGTTCTGGGTTCGACTCCCCCACGGGGGGTGAGTTACCGCTGTAATGGCGGGAGCCTAAAGGCCTCCTCTCGGTCGTGCCGGTCAGCCAGGACTTGCCTAGGCTGGTTAACTCTCCAGGGGCCGTTGCCGGCTCGGGTCCTGGAGCGTGCTTCGCCCTGTGCGCACCCCAGTACAGGATAGTGGCTGCGGATTTCCATGTACCAGAAGAAGACAAATAATTATAAGATTAATTAATTAAAGTCCATCAATCGTAATCACTTTTGATTGAGCATCGTATGGACACTCTCTGCTTTATCAATTTCACATCACGGTGACAAATTTTAGGCTTTTCCACGTCACTTTCACTTAAAAAATTCAAGTGATCATTACATAGTGCAATGTATTCCGACGTTTCAATCAAATTGTTAATTTTTTTTATTTAAGAAGGAGAAGCCCCGATTGAGCAAAAAGAACCCACCAATGGAATATGCCACAAAGTTGGGAGTATAATTGAATACATAAATCAAATTATAGCATATATTTTAATCTATCTTTGTTCGGCCTTTGGAGCATGGCTAATTTCCAAGGCATATGCTAATCTATATTATGCTAATCACTTTTGATTGAGCTATGAAAATTTCTGTAAGTCACAATAAATTTGTTAAAATAGATTTTCACCTTTTAATTCTATTTTTTTTAATAGTTTTGTTGGTTGTATTTCAAAAATTAAAAAAAATTATTAAATCATATTTTATTATAATTTGTGAAACTCCAACTGACTCTAATTCGGAGTACCAAACTTGGCTAAAATTTTTCAACTTTTTCATTTTTTTTATTTTTTCCACTTTTTTTTTTCACAACAAAAATCTCCAACATTTTTTAATTTTTACCAAATTTTTTTAATTTTTTCAACACCAAATACTTAATAATTCAAATTTTGTCCTTCTTTTTTATTTTTTTGGGTCAAAAAGTCACCGTTTTTTTTGGTTTCTTTAACTTTCTGCTATTTGAATAATTATGGGAACGTTGTTTCTTTCAAATGTCACATTTTTTTTATTTGTTTTTAAATATTCTTAGCCATCCACTGTTTGAATAATTGTGGAAACAATTATAAATATACCAGTTACATATAGCAAATACATAAAGTAGGATTTTGACAGTGCAGTAAGGTTCGTCAACATATACGTTTGGAGTTGTAAAAAGTAAGATGAATTGAGATAAAATGAGATAATTTGTGAGTTCGTAATTCGTACAGTGAGATAAAAAATGAATAACTTTTAGAGGTCATTAGAAATTTTCAAAAATTTTTAACATTTTTTAGTAAATCAAACGCACATAAGAATGAGTATATATTTTGATAAATAAGATTTTTACATTCTTTTCTCTAATTATTAAAATTAATATACGACTCTTACACTTTTATAGGTACTAATACAAAAAATAATTATCACACTCTTACAGATACTAATAAAAATGAATAATAAGGAATTTAATGAATATATGATAAGAATAAATATAATTTAATAACTATAATTCTTATTTTCTCTCCTCTAATTATTAAAGTTAACATAATTTTTCTTAATTAATTATTATAAAATATATGATAAAAATAACTGTATTTTTTATTGTAAAACATATGTATGAAAATTATATATGAAATAATATATATTTGTATTCGGAAATATATACAACATTATATTCAAATACTAGAAAAGTAACTCGCGCGGAGTTAAACAATAGTTAGTTGTGTGTGTGTCTACGTGTGTGTGTGTGTGTGTGTATTTGAAAAGTAACTCGCGCGGAGTCAAACAATAATTATGTACGCGCGTAATTAAGAAATTTTGAAGGCATTTGATTTGTATTTGTATTTTTTGTATTTTTTTAATTATTTATTTTCTATTTTATGTGTTTTATTTTTTAAAATCTTAAAATACGAAAAATAAAAAATACATTTGGTTTGACATTTTTTATTTTTCGTGTTTTAATTTTTTTTTGTTTTTAGATTAAAAAAATACTTAAAACGATTTTTTGTCATTTTACGTTTAATGTGTAAATATATTTTTTATTTTTTATTTGAAACACAAGATATTAAATGCATTTTGAGATATTTTCCTTATTTTTAAAAATATAAAATAAAAAATAAGTTCAAAATAAATATAACAAATGGCACTTTTATGTTTTGAATTTGTAACTATTTTTGTTGCATACTCCGTGGCGTTGATTAAAGGAATTAGTTGATACGTGAGATTGAATATAATATGGGATTAATTTTCTATGTGAGATTATTTTTTTGTTGTTTGGTTGGTAAGATATAAAGTGGAATAAATGATGTGATCTAATATGAAATGTGATAGGAAATAATTTTAAACTTTTAAATTTTGACCGGAAATAAATTCAAAAGTAGGGGTATAAGTAATGCCACACCATTTATGGTATTACTTATCTCAAAATTTAAGAGATATGAAATCTAATTCAGAGTTTCAATACTACAAACCAAACATAGAATTAAAGTTGACTTCAAAAAAACAAAAAAAAAGTAGACTGTCAATTCAATCCCCCAATTATATTCCTCAAATAAACATTGCCTATGTTTGGCAGATAAAGCGGAGACATTGAATTATTTTCTTTACTCCTTTCTTAAAACGTTTGCAGTTTACTATTTTCAATGTCATCTATTCATTTTACTATTCTAAATGAGATGTCACACACATTTTAAAATATTTTTATTAATAAAGTAATTTAAACTTAAAATTTGTAAACTGTGTCTCAAACAAAATCTATCCTGATTGAAGTATCGTCCACCGTTTGAATGATGAAGAAATTATTATTATGCCCCAAAAGGGGAAGTCGAGTTGGTTTGGATGGTAAGTTAAAGGGCCTAGAACTAATAGGTCCCGGGTTCAACTCTTCTTGAGAGCAATCCTTTTTCTAATTATGGAGAGCTATCTAACAGCCTTCTCAGCTCAGCCGGTTAGCCAGGACTTACCTAAGCTGGTTTATCTCTTCGTGATTCTTTGCCAATTAAAGCCACAGGGCAGGCTTCACCCAGTGCGTACCCATAGGTAGCGGCTGCGGGCTTCTCCCTGATCTCAGAAGAAATTATTATTATTTTTTAAATATGCATATATTAATAACTAAGTCCCGTTTTTATATTTTTAAAATATTTTTTATTATCCTCTATTTAAATAATTGTGGAAATAATATTCTTACAAACATTTCTTTAATCAAGTAATTTTATCTTTCAAAATTTAAGCACCCATACTTATATCTAATATTAAGCGGAGGCACACAATTTGTATATATTTTTAATTATTTTTTAATTTATTAATAATTAAAAATAGCTCAAATAATAAATATGAATAGTTATTAGTTAGATGTATCTGAGTAGATAGTAAGTAATTCATGGGCATTTAAATAAAATAAAAATTATAAAATTAGTTGATAGTTAAAGGACATTTAAAGAAAATAAAAAATAGAAGGATAAAATTACTTAAATAATTTACAAAATTCAAAAATTACTTATATATATTTTTAAAATTATGGATGATTATTGATGGTTAAGAGATATTAATCGAAGAAAATAAAGGATTCACCAAATAATAAGTTTCATTAATTTTTTGACTTCGCTAATTATTTTTAATTTTTTTTATTATAATATTATAATGTAACGTGAAAATATTAAACTTTGTATTTTTTTCCTCAAAAAGAAGGTTACATTTTATTATTATTTAATATCACCTTATTATTTATTATTTTAAATATTAATATAAACACATTTGAAAATAGGATAAATAATTTAAAAAAAATAATTAAATGACGTGAAACACTCGTGAACTTATCACTTAAAGGCAATAAACTAATAGAAATATATTTTTATTACAACACTGCAATTGCTATCTCATTTTGAATTTTCTGTTATATTTTTCGATAGAATTGCAATTTTCTTTTAGAATAAGATAATATACAAATGGAAAAAATTAAAAAAAAAATAATCAAAATGGTATGGTAATATTATAAGTCAATAAATTAAAAATATTGAACTCACTAAATTTGGACACACACACACTCTCTCTCTCTACAAATCCAAAAAGAAGTTTATTGGAAAGAAATTACCTGTTTCATTAAAATTTAGATTTTGTTCGAATTTCCTTCTCGAATGTTTCTAATGAACAAGACAAACACTGACAATTGAGTTTTACAGAATCCAAAGATTGAAAATCGAGTTTGACGGAACAATTATCAAAGCAAATACACAAGAATGGAAATTTGTCTAGATTAGAACATGAGTAAGGATAATATTT
Source organism: Vitellaria paradoxa (assembly GCA_019916065.1). Lineage (NCBI taxonomy): Eukaryota > Viridiplantae > Streptophyta > Magnoliopsida > Ericales > Sapotaceae > Vitellaria > Vitellaria paradoxa. The sequence goes on from CM034243.1 coordinate 33,131,393, forward strand.
CAATAATATCCTTAACAACTGATATTCTACCATTAACTGTAGAAGGTAATTATGTTAATAAAGTTTTAATAGCTTTCAATAATATCATTAACAACTAATAATATGTAATTAACTGTAGAGGAAAATTATGTCAATAGAGTTTTAGTATATTTTAGCTTCAGAAAAAAGAACCACTAAAAATAGAGTTTGTCAATAGAGTTTTAGTATTTTAGCTTCACAAAAGGAAGGACCACTAAAAAAAGAGTTTTACCAAATTTCAGTGATGATAATAGATACATGAAATTTTCTCATCCAGTAATAATTAATAAAGTAATACGTTTATAATACTTATATTTAGATTAAGAGAGTAAATATTAACAAATAATAATTATATTATATTTGGAATGCTAAAAATTTTAAAAAGGGTAAAAATTAATTGTATTTAGATGAGGATAAATTGACGAAGGGATAAAAATTAATATTTAATTTTAATAAAATATCATAATAAAAAAAGTTATAATAAAATTTAATTAGAAAAATTAATTTTATTATAGATTAATAATTCAATAGTAATTATTTTTATTAATGAATTATTATTTGTTAAAATTCATTTTTATCTTGATAAAATAATTTAGTAAAACAACTAATTTTTGTTTATTTAAATAAATTATTAATTTTAATAAATTACATCAATACAATACATAATCTAGTAAATTATTATTTATTAGAAATAAATTTTATTTAATAAAATATATTAATAAAATAAATCACTTTAACGAGTAATTATTGTTTATTAAAAATAATTTTAATTTCATAAAATGAATAACTTTAATCACAATTAATATTTCAATAGTATTAATTTAATAAAATAAAATAAATCATTATAATAATAAATTATTACTTATTAAATATTATTTTGATAAAATAATTTAATAATTAATTAATTTTAATTTAATTAAATAAATTATTATTTTAAAAAATTTATTATAATTATTTACAGGAGAAAATTGATTTAAGATTTTATTAGGATATAAAGAAATATTTTACGGAATAATGATAAAAAAAATTTAATTTTTTTATTACTCTCTCTTATCCACCCCCACGAGAATCATTTATATCAGTGTAGAGGCAAAATTAATTAATATAATTATTATTTTGAATCATTTATCTCAGTATGAGGCCAAAATTATCCGGTGTAATTATTATTCTTCTTTTAAATTCATATAATGAGGACAAAAATTACCTCAATAAAATTTATCTTCCAATCTCTTAAACAAATATTCCATTAGTAGAATAACGATTACCCTTTAAGAATATTATTCCAACTTCGAAATTTTGGCAAACGTTGCAACTTTTGTCTTCTACAATAATCTCCAAGCCGCAAAAGACAAATGAAATTTGGAGCTATGCCGTTAGAATTTGTACCCAATAATTTTAAGGGCAGTGCCCAGAGTAAGCGGGAAAATGGTTACTTCTCTGTTCATTTATACAAGAGAGAAAAAGAAAAATGTATAAATGAGAAAGAGAGAGAGAGAGAGAGACATTCGCAACGCCGTAGCGACAATCGAGTTTCAAAACCCTAGCTCCCGCAGCTCTTCAAGTCCCTGAGTTAAAAGTTAAACCAAGACTGAAGAAGAAGAGGAAGAATAGAAGCTGCGGAGTGATTGCGAGATGGCTTATTGCACCAACCAGTGTGAAAATTTGAGGCTCATTTCATCATCATCATCGTCGTCGTCTCTTCGCAATCCTCCCAAATCATGTTTCTCGAAGCCCAGTTCTCTCTCAGTCTTTCTCTACTCGAAGAGTGCGGCATTTGGGAGAAATCTATCGTCCTTGAGTCTCCAACTGCGTCCCTCAATTGGGAGATCGCGGAGACTGTGCAAGAGAGTGAGCTGCTTGCGAAGCGAGAAATGGCTAAACGATTCGTCCAATGGAGGGTTTCAGAAAGCTCAGGCTGGTAAGAGAACTGACATAAAGAAGATTCTGATACTTGGTGCGGGGCCTATCGTTATTGGGCAAGCGTGCGAGTTCGATTACTCGGGGACACAAGCTTGTAAGGCTCTCAAGGAAGAAGGGTACGAAGTTGTGCTCATCAATTCGAATCCGGCTACGATCATGACTGATCCTGAAATGGCGGACTGGACTTACATTGCGCCAATGACGCCGGAGCTTGTTGAGCAAGTACTGGAGAAGGAGAGGCCCGACGCTCTGCTGCCTACCATGGGTGGTCAGACAGCTCTTAACCTCGCGGTGGCGCTGGCAGAGAGGGGGTCGCTTGAGAAATTCGGTGTGGAGTTAATCGGGGCGAAGCTTGATGCGATTAAGAAAGCGGAGGATAGAGATTTGTTCAAGCAAGCTATGAAGAATATCGGGATCAAGACGCCTCCTTCGGGTATTGGAACTAGCATGGAGGAGTGCTTTGAAATCGCGAATTCGATAGGGGAGTTCCCTTTGATCATTCGACCGGCATTTACTTTGGGTGGGACGGGAGGTGGGATTGCTTATAACAGGGAGGAGTTCGAGTCGATTTGCAAATCTGGGCTTGCTGCAAGTTTGACGTCGCAGGTCCTGGTGGAGAAGTCTCTGTTGGGATGGAAGGAGTACGAGCTTGAGGTGATGAGGGATTTGGCGGACAACGTGGTTATCATATGCTCAATTGAGAATATTGATCCAATGGGTGTTCATACTGGGGATTCGATCACTGTGGCGCCTGCTCAGACCTTGACGGACAAGGAGTACCAGCGTCTTAGGGATTACTCGATTGCCATCATAAGGGAAATTGGAGTTGAGTGCGGTGGTTCGAATGTTCAGTTTGCGATTAACCCCCAAGATGGAGAAGTTATGGTAATTGAAATGAATCCGAGAGTTTCGAGGTCCTCAGCTCTGGCATCGAAGGCTACTGGTTTCCCAATTGCAAAGATGGCTGCCAAGTTGTCGGTTGGTTACTCACTGGACCGCATTCCTAATGACATCACAAAGAAAACACCCGCTAGTTTTGAACCTTCGATTGATTATGTGGTGACAAAGGCAAGTCATTCTCCGTTCTGTTTTACTCATTATCTCTATTGGCTTCTACTTAATTTTGATTCTTGTTGTTCCTCTCGTATTCTGATGCCGTTCATATATTCTTATACATACTGGTTCGGGGTTCAATATAGGCATAGTACCTTGTGGATGCATTTAAGTATTTTTCCTAGCAAGCATTGATTTTAAGTTGCAATTGATGATGGAGAAGAGGCCAAGCTCTAAAGTCTGAACTTTTCTGCTAAAACTTGACAAATGCATGGTACTTGTCATTCAACCATCAAAGTTTTATTTGGTTCTGATAATTGTTGTGGATAACATTTATGAGCAAGTGAGTGTGTGTATTTTATCCTATGTTCATGTTGTGCATCTACTGACGGTTAATCCATAATGTGATTAAGTGATGGTTAATACACAAAATAATTAAGTGAGAAAACCATAAAGAAAAAGTGAATCTGAAGACTAAAATTGAAAAGGAATTGCAAATAACATCTGGAAGAATTAGACCACAAAGTGCATAATGAAGATTTTGAAGAGAGGGAGAACTGCTGTGGTGATTTGCCTCTAAATAATATTGCACGAATGCCAAGCTCAAGGGCCAGAAAGTTTAACCAAAAATGATTCAATAGTTTTAAGTCCTACAAGCTTGTGTGGTAACAATGGTTGGTTCGATCCAACAAGTAGATGGAATAGATCAGGAAATAACACGAGGCACACCCTTTCCGTTGGATTTCATGCTTTCAATCAGCATTTGGAGTTTTATCGACTATCATAAGTTCTGGTGCGTTAAATAGAGTATGGTGAGGATAGGTAGATACACTTCACGAGACCACATGGATGTCACACTCTTTGAGAAGTTTAAAAAAAAAAATCTGTTCTGTTTTAAACCTAGGGTCCAATGTTTCAAATACAGCCCGGATTTTACCCAGAAGGTGGTGGATCAAAACTGAATACGACGAGATTTTGTGTTAGCAAACTAGGACCCAGGTCAAATGAACCAAGGTAATGTTTATTAAAACACTTTTTTTAGGCTTCCTAAGCAGCAACCAATGGTTCTATCTTGTGTCGCTTGTGCATATCCTTTGACCCTACAGGTTTCTTTTTGCCTTCTATTTTCTCTTCATTTATCATGTGCTCTTTGCGGTAATTGGTTCTCTCTCTCTCTCTCTCTCTCTCTCTCTCTCTCTCTCACGTGCACATGCACGCACACACGCACACGTTTTTTGGGTAATATCAAACATGTTTTTGTTTAAACAATGATGGAATTGTATTCTTCTTATGGGCTTTTCTTCTGAAGCCTTCTTTCCACATACAATGAACCTTCTCTGATCTTGTCCGGGGCTCTAGCAACTATGAAGCATACTTGAAGATTATAGTGGAATGCACATTTGCACAAAAGCATATACTAATTATTATTGTATTGAATTTTGTAATATATAAATATTTTTATTTTGTTTTCATGTGCCTTCGAATCTACGTATACTCATTTACTTCAGCATTTCATTATCTTACATTCATCTACCATTTTAAGTGCATCTATTTTTTTGTTGCATAAATTATGCAGATACCGCGGTTTGCATTTGAGAAGTTTCCTGGCTCTCAGCCAGTATTGACAACCCAGATGAAATCTGTTGGTGAATCTATGGCTCTAGGCCGCACATTCCAAGAATCTTTTCAGAAAGCAGTTCGATCATTGGAATGTGGTTACTCTGGATGGGGTTGTGCACAGGTTAAAGAACTAGATTGGGATTGGGATCAATTGAAATACAGCCTTCGAGTTCCTAACCCAGATCGCATTCATGCCATATATGCTGCAATGAAGAGGGGAATGAATGTGGATGGCATTCATGAGCTGACATATATTGACAAATGGTTCCTCAGTCAGCTTAAAGAGCTGGTGGATGTAGAACAATACCTTATGGCTCAGAGTTTGTCTCACTTGACAAAGGATGATTTTTATGAAGTGAAGAGGAGAGGTTTCAGTGATAATCAGATAGCTTTTGTGACAAAATCCTCCGACAAAGAAGTTCGCTTGAGGCGTTTGTCTCTAGGTGTCACTCCAGCGTATAAAAGAGTTGATACCTGCGCTGCAGAATTTGAGGCCAATACTCCTTATATGTATTCTTCCTATGATTTTGAGTGTGAATCAGTTCCTACAGAAAAGAAGAAGGTTTTGATTTTAGGTGGGGGACCAAATCGGATTGGTCAGGGTATTGAGTTTGACTACTGTTGCTGCCATACATCCTTTGCCCTTCAGGTTTGTAGTTTCCTTGCTGTTTTGCAGGATATTCTTCCTATGTTCCGCCTGCAGCATTGTTTTTTATCTGGTGCCTTATTATAATGTGATCCCAGCTTTTGCATACCTGACATGCTAATTGGCGTGAATTTGAGCAGTAAACAAACCTGCTGAATAGTGTTTCGTTTGAATGCATATCTTTTTCTATTGATAGCTGATGATCCTAGCTATCAACTCTGTGTTACTTTTGACATGCGCTGTAACTACTTGTTGGTGTTATTCTGGCTCTATTTTACACAGGATTCTATGGCTATGTTTGGTATCATCGAGAATGGGAACAAGAATTGGAATGAGAACGGGAAAGGAAACAGAAATGAACTCAACAGAATTATGGCATGTCAAAAATAAGAATGTGAATAGTTTATATTTGTCTTTCCATCAACGCATCACAAGTCCTTAAGATGTGGAATTTCAAGTTCCGGCCTTTTATTCGGGAACCCAAAATTCCTTAGCAGCTGGAATTTCAATTTCCACTAATACAAAAAATAAAAAATAAAATAAAATAAAATAATAGAGGAATTCCTTTAACTTAGGAATTTCCGTACTTGTTCCTAAGTTCAAATGCGCACCAAGCATAGTGCAAGAGGGAACCAAAATAAGATTATTATTTTTGGTATTTTGTATTTGTAATTTACAATCCCAATCCTTCTGTTAATGTAGCATCAACACATGTAGTATGTTAATGTAGTATTTATGTACACTAATTATAGAGATTGTATCTATACACTTGGTAGCCTGAATGGTCACTAAAAGTAAGATGTACAGTCACTTTTTCCACGTATATAAATCCACGCACACATTGAGTTCTTGTGTGTGAAATTCATCTCAAATATATAGTTTGACTTGGTATCAGAGCATCCTTTGTGAGTTCCTTTGTGTGTTGCATAAAGTATTGTTGAACCTGTGCAAGCATCAAAACTAAAAACCGAGGTTCCTCGTCTGTCAAAGCAATAGGCTGTCAACCTGTTGCTGGTTAGCAACTTCATATAGCTCAAACACTCGTTGGAAAAACGCAACCACTGCCAGAGAAGAGCCGTCACCGGAGTGTTCCTCACGTGCTGTCATGCGCCACTTGTCCATCTACGCGTGGGCCTCACGTGCCTATGCTGAACCAGCAATTGTCGACGCATAAGACCCCATTGGACTTTTGACCTTCTTTGCCGGTGAACCTACTCCTTTCGGCGAGCGTACCAGTACCCTTAGTTTCAGGTTTGGACAATGTTTTTCTCTCTCTCTCTCATTGTCTGTCACTGTTCATCTATCAAAACTGGAATTTGAAGCTTCTGTTTGCTGGGTATTTGAAGCTTCTGTTTGCTGATCCTAAATGACTACTGAGACATCCTTTAAATAGAAAATGATGGGTGGTTCCATTCCCATACCTCAGCAATTAACAACGGGAAAATTGAATGGAATGAAAAGCCATTAAGATTGCGTTAACTGGGTATGGAAAGCAAAAGCATTTGACTGAATCTCGACCTCCTAAAGATGATCCTAAGTTCAATGCTTGGGTCCAAGAAGATGCTCACCTTGCTAGTTTATTGTGGAATTCCATGGAGTTCAATATTGCTGATATGTGTACTCATCTTGACACATGTGAGGATATATGAGAATATATTTGTTTACTGTTCTCTAGTAATCTCACTCGGATGTATGACCTATCACTGGAATTCTTTCAGTTCTAACAATTCGACAGGCCAGTTATTAAATACTTCGCTTCTCTTAAGCGCGTTGATGAGAAATTAAATTCTTTGCAACCATTATCCACAGATATTAGTGTTATGCAGAAACAAAAAGAACAAATGGTAGTATTTCGTTTTCTTACTGGCTTGGACTTTGAGTTTGAGCCAGTCAAAGCCCAGATTCTCAGTGGAGCCATTCTTCCCTTATTGCAAAAACCTATTCTAGGGTTATGAGGGTTGTTTCTAAGGATTCATCCACCACTTCGGATTCTACACGTTCTGCCCTAATCAATTAGACTTTCTTAGACAACAAAAGCCCTGTTTATCCACCTCGGTCTCAGTTTGGTGAACGTGGTTGTGGAGGTTGTGATGCTAGACCTAAATGCACTAATTGTGGGGGCCGTATTTGGGCACGTTAGAGAAAATGTTGGGATCTCCATAGAAAGCCAGCCCATATGATTCATGCAGTTTCATCTGATGTTTCTGCCTTCCCAGATAAAACTCAGCATAGGTGAATCATCAACTGTGACTCTTTTAAGAGTAGAATACGCCAAATTTCTCTAGTATCAAATGGGTTATCAGGCATCTCTTCCAATAGTTTCTTTACCCATCAAAGTAATCCTACTACTTGTGTGTCCACCTCTTCCAAACATCTTGGGTTATTGATTCTAGCGCTTTAGACCATATGTCTGGTACCCCTTCGTTGTTTTCTAATATTTAGTGTTCTCCTATCTCCAATGTCACTACAGCTAATGGTTTATCTAATCCAGTAAAGGGTGTTGGTAAAATTTGTTCATCTTCTAATTTGTCCTTATCTTTTGTGTTATATGTTCTATTTTTGTCTTTCAATCTTCTATCCGTTAGTAAACTCACTAGGCAATTGAATTGCTCAATGACTTTCTTTCCTGATTTTGCGATTATTCAGGATTTGAAGATAAGGAAGACGATTGGAGAAGGGAATGAAGCTAAAGGACTCTATTATTTGGCTGGTTCATCTGTTTCTTCATCTATCACTTGTTTAGTAACCGCCTCTCCGATTGAAATTCATTACCGTTTGGGTCATCCATCTTTGAATGGTTGAAATTTATAGTACCAAGTTTGAGTCAACTATAGTCCTTAAATTGCGAGTCTTGTTAGTTAAGAAAGTATTACCGTGCTTCCTTCAGTCCTAGAGGCAATAACAGGTCCTTGAGTCCTTTTTGTTTAGTTCATTTTTATGTATGGGGGCCTAGCCAAGTTATGTCAAAATTGGGGTTTAAGTACGTTGTTATGTTTATTGATGATTCTTCAAGGCTTACATGGGTTTATTTAATGAAAGATTGTTCTGAGTTATTGTCTATCTTTCAATCCTTTTGTCTTGAAATAAAAACTTAGTTTGACGTGTCTATTAAGATTCTTCGCAGTGATAGTGCCAAATAATACTTTCTTAAGCCTTTCACTGATTTTGTGACATTATTTGGCATGCTTCACCAATCATTTTGTCCTTGCACCCAACAACAGAATGGAGTTGTTAAGAGGAAGAATTTACATTTGCTTGAAATAGCTCGTTGTTTAATCTTTCACATGAAGATTCCAAAGATTTTTTGGCGGGATGCTATTCTCACACCATGCTACTTAATTAACAGAATGTCATCTTCTGTTCTGAAGGGATGTTCCCCTTACTTTGTGTTGTTTCCCCAGACACCACTGTTTCCTCTTCTTTCACGAATTTTTGGGTGTGTTGCATTTGTCCATCAACTAGACAGTGTGACTGATAAGCTTGGCCCTTGTGCCCTTAAATGTGTCATTTTGGGATATTCCCGAGTACAAAAAGGATATCGATGTTACAGTCCTTCTCTCAATCAATATTTCATATGTGCTGATTTTTTGTTACTCCTTTCTTCTCTGATGATTCTTCTGATGTAAATGAGAGTTTCCTTTTGCTTGTAATTTCTCCCTTTCATCTTTCTCGTCTTGATTTGCAAGTTTATACCAGATGGTGGGCAGTTACAGAGTCTCTCCCTAATGCTTTAGGCACTTCATCTTATCCTATCCAGTCTTCAGATCCTGCTCTCGAGCTAAAGTTTTGTGATCTTGATTTTCCACTTGCTCTTCAAAAAGGTGGATGAGCTTGTACTTCCCACCTTATATCGAACTTTGTTTCCTATACAATCTTGTCTCCATCATATCATGCTTTTGTTTTGTCCTTGTCTACTATTTCTATTCCTAACTCTGTATCTAAAACACTATCTCATTCCGGGTAGCATAATGCCATGTAAGAAGAAATATCAGCTCTTTAAGCCAATGATACCTAGGATATGATCACTCTTCTTCCTGAGATATCAACAGTTGCTTGTCAATGGTTGTGTAATGTCAAAGTTTACCCTGATAGTTCAGTTAATCGGTTGAAAGTAAGGCTTGTTGCCAAGGGATAAACTCAAGTCTATGGTCTTGATTTTTCAGAAATTTTCTCTCTTGTGGCCAAGATCACATCAATGTGTCTTCTCATTTCTCTTGCAGTCACTTTTCATTAGTCTCTTCATCAACTCGATGTTAAAAATGTCTTTCTATGTGGTGATCTTACCAAAGATGTGTATATGGAGCAACTTTCTAGCTTTGTTGCTCAGGAGGATTCTGGACTAGTTTGCAAATTGAAAAAGTCACTGTATGGTCTAAAGCAATCCTTTCACATATGGTTTGGCAGGTTTAGTCATGCAGTGATAGAATTTGGATTGATACGTTGCAATGTTGATCATTTTGTTTTCCACCACTATTACTCTCAGGAAAAGATATGGTTGTTGGTTTATGTGGATGATATTGTAATCACAGGTGATGATGATACACAAGAAATTCATGATCTAAAGATATTCCTTCAAACTAAATTTAACAGTAAGGATTTGGGTTCACTAAAGTATTTCTTAGGCATTGAGATTGCAAGATCACATGAGGATACTACCCTTTCTCAGAGAAAATACGTTCTTGATCTGCACTCTGAAACCGGCATGTTAGGAGCCAAACCAACTAATACTCCAATGGATCCTAATACAAAACCCTTGGCAGATAAGGGAGAATTATTGGAAGAATATCGCAGATTAGTTGGTCAGCTTAATTATCTGATAGTCACACGACTAGATATCTCATTTGATACAAGTGTAGTAAGTCAATTTCTTGATGCATTTCGGCCTAGTCATTGAGATGTGATTATTCGTATTTTGAGATATCTAAAAGGTGCACCAAGATGTGGTTTGTTGTATCGAGATAATGGTTATACACTTGTTCAAGGTTACACAGATACAGATTGGGCTAGTTCGCCAATAGATAGATGATCAATTACTGGGTACTGTATCTTTGTGGGAGGAAACTTAGTATCATGGAAGAATAAAAAGAAGGCAGTGGTGGCAAGATCAAGCGCAGAATCAGAATATAGGGTTATGGCATATACTTCTTGCGAATTGGTTTGGTACGTCATATGTTGACAGAATTAAGGGTTCTTGGATCCTACCCCTTGGATTTGTTTTGTGATAATCAAACTGCTGTCTACATTGCTTCTAATCTATTGTTTCACAAGCGAACCAAAGAGATTGAAATTGATTGTCATTTTATCAAAGAAAAGATTTTATAGAATGTTATCAAAACAAGTCATGTGAAGTCTAAAGATGAATTAGTTGATTTATTTACTAAAGTTTTAGGAGGAGTTAGAGTGAGATATATTTGTAACAAGTTCGAAACATATGATATATATGCTCCAGCTTGAGAGGGAGTGTTAATGTAGCATTAATATATATAGTATGTTAATGTAGTATTTATGTATACTAATTATAGAGATTGTATCTAGACACTTGGTAACCTGAATGTTCACTAAAAGTAAGATGTACAGTCACCTTTTCCTTGCATAAAAATCCACACACACATTGAGTTCTTGTGTATGAAATTCATCTCAAATATATAGTTTGACACCTTCAAAAATGGGTATTCCTTGTAGCTTCATTGAAATCAAGTAAGCAATCCAGAATTGTAATCTGAACATTGCCACCATAATGGAAAGGGAATGTCGATGTTATGAAGGTGGCATACATTTATATATGCACGTGTTATAACACTGCTCATCAAAGAGACACATGCATACGGTTTGTTTCGAAAATCTAGATGATGAGAAGTCATGCACAGAGCCTGTTGACTATGTATTTATTACATGCATTCAAATTTATTTTGTCTAATGATGCTACTCCTTTGTTTTTCTTTTTTTGGTACTGTTTTTCTTTGTATATCAGCTTTGATTAATATATGTAGTATGTTAATGTAGTATTTATGTATACTAATTATAGAGATTGTATCTAGACACTTGGTAACCTGAATGTTCACCAAAAGTAAGATGTACAGTCACCTTTTCCATGCATTTAAATCCACACACACATTGAGTTCTTGTGTGTGAAATTCATCTCAAATATATAGTTTGACACCTTCAAAAATGGGTATTCCTTGTAGCTTCATTGAAATCAAGTAAGCAATCCAGAATTGTAATCTGAACATGCCACCATAATGGAAAGGGAATGTCGATGTTATGAAGGTGGCATACATTTATATATGCACGTGTTATAACACTGCTCATCAAAGAGACACATGCATACGGTTTGTTTCGAAAATCTAGATGATGAGAAGTCATGCACAGAGCCTGCTGACTATGTATTTATTACATGCATTCAAATTTATTTTGTCTAACGATGCTACTCCTTTGTTTTTTCTTTTTTTGGTACTGTTTTTCTTTGTATATCAGCTTTGATTCTTTTTTATGTTTTTGTTCTCATGCAGGATGCGGGCTTTGAAACAATCATGATGAATTCAAATCCTGAGACAGTATCTACTGATTATGATACAAGTGATCGTCTCTACTTTGAACCTCTGACAATTGAAGATGTTTGTAACATTATTGACTTAGAAAGACCTGATGGCATTATTGTGCAGTTTGGAGGTCAAACCCCCCTAAAATTGTCTCTTGCAATCCAGGACTACTTAGAAGAATTCAAGCCTGCATGTGCCAGTGGGACTGGGTATGTTCGCATTTGGGGCACATCACCTGATTCCATTGATGCCGCTGAAGACAGAGAAAGGTTCAATGCAATTCTGCATGAACTAGAGATTGAACAGCCAAAAGGAGGAATTGCCAAGAGTGAAACTGACGCACTTGCAATTGCAAAGGAAATAGGCTACCCAGTTGTCGTCCGGCCTTCTTACGTACTGGGTGGTCGGGCAATGGAGATTGTTTATAGTGATGACAAGCTTTTGACCTACCTTGACAATGCTGTAGAGGTGGACCCAGATCGTCCTGTCTTGATCGATAAATATTTGACTGATGCAATAGAAATTGATGTTGACGCATTGGCAGACTTGCATGGTAATGTCGTGATTGGTGGGATAATGGAGCACATTGAGCAGGCTGGAGTCCATTCTGGTGACTCGGCATGTTCAATTCCAACAAAAACTGTCTCCTCTAAATGCTTGGATACAATTAGGTCATGGACAGTGAAACTGGCAAAGAGATTAAATGTGTGTGGACTTATGAATTGTCAATATGCAATTACAGCTTATGGGAAGGTTTTTTTGCTTGAGGCTAATCCCCGTGCATCCCGTACAGTTCCATTTGTCTCCAAGGCAATTGGGCACCCATTAGCTAAATATGCTTCTCTTGTCATGTCAGGAAAGTCACTTAATGACCTATCTTTTACGAAAGAGGTAATACCACAGCATGTATCCATTAAGGAAGTTGTTCTTCCATTTGAGAAATTCCAAGGTTGTGATGTATTCTTGGGGCCTGAAATGCGTAGCACTGGTGAAGTGATGGGCATTGCCTTTGACTTTTCGGTTGCATTTGCCATGGCATATATTGCCACTGGGCAGAAGCTACCAATTTGTGGCTCTGTTTTCCTTAGCTTGAATGACTTAACGAAGCCCCACCTACCCAGAATTGCCAAGGCATTTTTAGGACTTGGATTTAGAATTGTTTCAACTTCTGGGACAGCTCGCGTTCTTGAATTAGAAGGCATCCCAGTGGAACAAGTGCTGAAAATGCACGAAGGGCGTCCGCATGCTGGTGATATGATTGCTAATGGGCAGATTCAATTGATGGTGATGACCAGTTCAAGCGATCCACTTGACCATGTTGATGGAAGGAAACTGAGGAGGATGGCTCTTGCCTATAAAGTTCCAATAATAACAACAATTGCAGGAGCTTTGGCTACTGCAGAGGCTATAAGGAGCTTGAAATGCAGCGCACTTGAGATGGTTGCTCTTCAGGACTTCTTTCATGTTGGGAAGGAAACAAGTATAAAGAACTTGCAGCCTGTCTCTTCCACTCCTTAAATTTACTAGGTACTTTGATATGAATGTGTTTTTTCATTCTATTTTCTGTGATAATTTCCTTATTAACTTGTTTCCATCATTTTACTTTGGGCACACTTTTCCTTAGTCATTTTTTTTTTCTGGCAATTTTTCAGCTTCTCATATCTTTTCCATGTAGCTGCTAGAAATAAGTTGGGCAAGTGTCATGTTGGGGTTCAATAACGTCTTAATTTAGAAATTAATATCAGAGATAGTATTTCTAATGGGGTTCAATAACGTCTTAATTTGGAAATTGATATAAGAGATAGTATTTCTAATAGTGTGCTTGATTCGCTGTATATATGATGTTTGTGTAATGTGTATCAAGGTTGTTAAAATCGAGATTTTACTTAAAATTCGTGGAGCGTCCAAAAATCGAATCGTAAAATAGTAAGATTTTACCAAATGCTTATAAAATGAAAATATAGTCTATTATGATATAATTTTTCATTAAAAGTTTCTTTTTTTTTTTGATAAGTTAATAATTTTATTAATAAAAAAAGAGAGAAAAGACATATATTAAGAAAAATGCCATACACAAAAACTTACTCATATTAACAAAATAAATTCTCAACAAAGTTTACAAAAGATTTTATATCTAGTTCTGTACTCTTTTTACCCAACTAAATAATTGAGACAGTTAAAATAATTTGTGTGATCTATGCAATTGACATTAAAATACTGATTTCATTTTATCTTAATTTTTTGTTTGAGTTGACATGTATTTTTAATATCTTATCATAAGTTTCTTAGTTTCTATCCTAACTACTACATTTAATTTATAGTAGTCAATTTGGTGCAACAACGCACATGGTCCTCAACTAGTGTAGTATAGTAAATAATAGTGTTATAGAATAAAAAAAAAATCTTAAAAAAAAAAAAAAGTAACAAGTGAAATAGTTATGGCATGTTACTTGAAAAAAATCATAAAAATCTTTTTATTTGACAAGATTATACAAAAATCGCTTAACTTGTAAAATCGGTTGTAAAATCGAGATTTTACTAATTTTATGTCTCAAAATCGAGATTTTACTTATTTTGCACCTATTAAGATTTTATATAAAATCAAACAAGTTTTCTTACTCTAATATTGTAAAATCGTAAAATTTTAAGATTTAAATCGAGATTTTAACAATATTGATGTGTATATATACGTTTGGGAGATTAGTGAGCTTACTTTTTTGGTAGGAGCATGAAAGAAAACATGTGTTCTATATATTCTAACCCTATGAAAAATAGTGATGTGCCCAGTTAATGGAAGAATCCCAGTCAGAGATTCACTGAAGGTTCATATTGCAACAACTTTGAAGCAGAGGTTTAAATTTAGAAGATCTCGAAGTGAGATTTGGTGTGAATTGCAAGGGTGCAAAATGTAACTTACCCTCAATAAGTATATTTAAGAGGAAAAGGATGTTCCATAAATATATAATTTTTTCTAAGTTTGTGATTTGATTATAAATTATTGGGTGTTCTTTTTTTTTTTGGCAATTAATTATTGGGTGTTCTTACTCTATTTAATATCCAATTGGGTTCCTATAACTTTATATATGCAACAATGATAACCATGAAAGTTCACAAAAAACTAGCTGTTTAATTTAATTCACCTTATTGCTTTAACTCTAGTTAAGAGGGGGTTGAAATTCTTCTCTTTTGTTCACTTTTGAAACTGCTTAATCTTTTATGTGTATATTTGAACTTGCATCAATTTTTGTACATGTTCGTGGCCCAAACTTGGTAGTCAGTACTTGGTTAGTGAGCTAGACTGACCACATGGTCAGTTCTTTAGTCCCATTTGCAGAAGAGAATACGAATGCCTGCAAGAATTCTAAATCTCAGTGAATTTTTGAATGCTGGCGGTATGTTCTGTTGTCAATTTTTCTCCATAATCAAAATTTGCCATTTTGAGTGTTTGGTAGCTATGATCTACTACCCTTAAAAAAAAAAAAAAAAAAGGAAACGAAAAAAAAGATATGATCTACTGATGCTGATTCCATGTGCTGATTGAATGCGTAAATGGCTTAGCAATCAGCGGTTATACTATAGTTCCTGTGACTTTTTAGCTTCTTACTTCACCCATGTTTTATTTTTTTGAACAGCCATTTTATATCATGGGTCCCTAGCTCTCCTCCCTATCAGAAGTCTAGATTACTCCCCATGACATAGGCAAGGAAAATATTACTGTTCTGAAAATGCAATACTTCTAGTTCTCAGTAACCAATTTCCAAATTACATCAATGCAACGACAGGCAGCTCTCTAAAACGCAACAAAATAAGGCAAGATAATTTTGTCACGCTTGATGAAAAAGGACTTGATTTTTGGGTTTCCAAACAAGTCCTATTCAAACCATGTCTAAATTCGACTCTCTATGCTAGGAAATTCCCTAGGGACATCAACCAATATAATCTTGGCAAAGTCTCAAAGCTTTGTTAGGGGAAATAACAAGTCCATGTTCCTGTGAGACATGCTATCAAAGTTGGAGAACTAGCAGCCTGCCAAATTTGTGGAATTCCAAATATAGCATTAAAACACACTTTATTTTTTTTTGGGGTGGTGACAAGGAAACTCCCCAAAGCAAAGCTACATTGGACCAACCCCTATACTAAATCCCGTACTTGTGAACCACTTCACATGATTTCACTAACCAGGCAAGTATAGGCAAAGCCTATGTGGGTGGCCTTGAGGGGGGAGAGACCTTTTCGGAGTTTTGAACCAATGACCTCTCCGAGTTTATGGTTAAGAAGTTTGTCTTCCACAATGCTGGGCTATCCCTAAAAGTTGCATTGAAACACATTTGGTTGTGCGTGGGAATTAAGTTCTAGTGACTTGGCATGACACCTTCTTGAAGATGTGGTAATTGGGAAACAGACCATCATAAAAGTATGCAATGCATCTTGAGATAAAATATTTTTGAAGAGCTGAAAACTAAAAGGGAAAGTTGTCGTAACCCCATCTTTCTCAAGATGCAGAGGCGGACATTGACAATATGGCTGTAGTTTCATTACCAAAACATGTTGAGGTTTGAAGAATTTGTAGACAAAGTCTGTTCCACTTTTGGATACTGTTACTGTTTGAACAGACTCAACAAACACCTAGGATGTATTACTAATCAGCTTTTAGACCTCATTGGCTTATAGGTTTGAAGAGCTCTTGATTAGCATAAACTTAATTCTCGTCTTAGGAAATGGTAATATGTCAAAAGTTTAAACCATGGACCCCAAAAAAATTAAAAAAAATAAATAAAAAATAAACTAATAAATAAACAACGTTCGTGATATTTCTCACTGCCTTAATCAAGAATCTGAGTCTTATTCATCCTAAATGCATCATGAGTTCAGGGTCCTTGTTTTGGATTAGTAATTGTCTGCAAATAGGCTTTTAACTTATTTATGACGTACAATTCTGGATTCTCCATTCTGATGAGAGTCTTGATCTTCTATCTACTACTCTTTTGGTAGACATGCCAACCGATTGACTTGGTTTGTACAATAATTAGAATGGAAATGAACTTCCTTTTTCTCCTTTAAAGCATAGAAATGGGAGACTGTGAAAGGACTTGTGTTTCAGTCTATGCATTAGCCATCTGCATTTTCCCTTTTCTGCTTTTCTAGGAGCTCCTAATTTCTATGTGGACTAGATTCTTTGCATTTCCACAACCACAGCCCCCTTCCCTTCACCCTCAGTGGACGTAAGGAAAATGGAAATTCACCCTTCTTTTTCTTTTTTCCTTAGAAGGAGAGAACTTTGGAATTCTTTGATGAACAAAGGATGAGTGGAAATGTGTTGCACTCATTGTGTGTGACCTGGTGCAAGTGATTGCACCTGCTCAAACTCTCTCGTTTGGAGTTCTAAGTTTTACTAAAAAATATCAAAAATTTTTAAAAATTACTCACTTTTTATCTAATTGCATGAATTATGAGAATACAACTTTTATTAACTTTTACTAACTTTTTGCCAAGATTGGAGCTGGATTTTGAGTCTTGCTCACCTCCACCCCTTCCCTTCCCTTCCCTTGTCTCACAATATATGTAATCTTACATTTAAAAATAAAAATTAAAAAACTAACTAATTCTCCTACCTGTTCTAAGAAAATGGAAAAAAAAAATTAAATTAAATTATTCATTTTTTTCTTATCTTAATTGGTTGTTAGAGGGATGGGGTCCAAGACACATAAATTATCACACCAACATCCCATACTTTCACTATGTTTTGCATCTTTACCTTTAGGTAGACAACTCCTGCGCCACATTGAATTGAATGATACTATTTGTTATATATTTGAGTACTCACTCCTAGAAATTAGCTATTAGAGGGATGAAGCACAAGTTATATAAACCACTACACTAACATTCACATTACTGATACATGACAAACACATCTCATGCTCTAAATAATAATAGGTCATAAGCTGATTATTTTTTTTTTTCCTTTTCTCAAATGCCAATAAAATAATAGTCTAAAAAATATATATATATTTCACAAGGTTTGCTCTTACAAGAAAGCTCATGGAAATTGCACTTCCATCTCTTTGACTTGTTGAAGGAAATTTGAAAAGGTCCCAAGCAGGGGAACACTTGCTAATTGAATCGTTCAAAACTGAACAGGTCTAGCTTATTACTGTCTCTTGGAAATGTGTTGAAAATGCCAACCGGCCATTCAAATCAACGCATGGCTGTCTTTTTAAAACAGCTTGAAAAATCAGAGCCCTCTCTCTCTCTCTCTCTCAATCTATCTGGAAGGAAATACAATTCTTAGGTATAATAATTTTAAAACTCTTTTTCTCTTCTACCAAAATACGGGTCAAGCCGAACCTAACTCTCTCTCTCTCTCTCTCTCTCTCTCTCTCTCAAAACTGGCGTGTCAAGACTTTCGGGAGACCACTAAGCAAGCAGAAGCTTAGACAGTTAAAAAAGTCATTTGATCAAATTGCCTTAGATAACAACCCAACGTCATGTTTCGAACGAATTGACTTGTCTATCATTGTCTCCCCATCCCATCCCATTTTATCCATGAAAAACTAGAATTTAAACCAACTGTAATACAGCTTAATCTTCATTGTAATTTTAATATTTATGATGGATTTTTTTTTTTTAAATTTAACAATGTTTCACTTAATTGATTAGAATCAATAGGAATATTTGGATACTTGTTTTTTTATTTTTTATTTTGTGTGTGTCAATTTCTCGATTTGTGCATGTCATTCTTGTACAGAGGCCATGCTAATCTTCTCTGTATCGTTCCAATTTTATCAGATGTTCCCGTGTGTCAATTTCTTGTTAAGAGAAATTTGGTACTATTTCAAAATATCTTTTTTTTTTTTTTAATTTTATCTTAATTGAATCGGAAGAAAATGGTAATTTTGGAAAAACCAACTCAAGTTCAAAAAGTCTTGTTTCTCAAAAGCGATTTCAACAATCTCACAACTAAATTTAAATCGTGTTTCGGAAACCTGACTTCGGATATCAAATCTGATTTGGCAACCTTGACTTTTTCATGCCTTTGAGCACTTGTGGTTCGGAAGTAAGTGCAGATGAACCAATTTTTTTTTTTTTTAAATATACAACCTTTTGGAAAATCTCAGAAAAGTTAGGCTGGACAAGTTAAACCCAACAAAATTGTGACATAGAAAATAATGTAAATTACACACATAATACAAAATTAAGAAATAAAAAAATTAAATTTAATAATAGAAGTGTTAACGTCATATGTAAGATGATATAATAAAGTTAGTATTTCATTAATTTTATAATTAGAGTGAGTAAGGGTATCTTAAATGATGTAGAACAAGTAGTATGGAATATATGAAGTCATTTAATTCAATTCAGATATCTAGGGATATTTTAGTAATTGTTTAGAAGTATTTGATTTGAATGATCAATATATTGATTCTATTATTTTTTATTTTCACCTCTTATTATCGTCACCTATACTTAGAAGCAAAATTATTTCATTTAGGGCTTCAAATTGATTTTTTTTTTTATTTTTGATAATTTTTAAATTAATTAGAAATTATCATTAGGGTGAGTTTAGAATTGATCACAACAAATTCAATATTTATTTATTTATTTTTTCACTTTGTGATTATGCAATCATCCCATCTTTGTCAATTTTGTTGAATTTTGAGTATATATATTGTCATTTTCTATTTCAATCATTTAAGTTTTAGTTATTTTTCTTATATATATATATATATATATATATATATAAACCTATTATAGCCTATGAAGGAATCATAATTCGTTCCATCCTCTAAGAACCAAGGATGGTTTTTTTTTTTTTTTAAGTTCAAACTATGAAATGAACAACATTAATTGATAAGGCAGAGGTTCAATTGCTCAAGCCTCAAACAATTTTTCAAGTCAAGTTTGAACTTGGTTTATGGTTCCATCACTGTTCTAAGATTCCAAGGTGAGTTGTGCTAGTTGGTGCCTTTGCAGATTCTCATGATATGATTGTCCATCATTTATTTGTTGATTAATTAATTGCATAGACGAAGAGATTGCAGCATGCTCTCCCACCATGCACCTTTTTGATATATATACATATACATATATATATTTATATATATTATATAGGGCTGCCCAAAAAATTATGACATATGCACACTTGTAATGTTGACAACAAAAAGTTAGGTTCTCTTATTTGTTAAGTACTGCTCATTTGGTGATCAACGCCGAACTCTTTGAAATAATATATATGTTCAAATTAAACACGTTCAATTAATACATACATGCATATATATGTGTGTATATATATATATATATATATATATATATATATGTGTATGTCTGTATGCATATAGAGCAGTAAGTCATGTTCATTGTGGAACATAAATATTGGCAAAACCCCATTCACTAAAGATGTTGTTGAATTAATACATTATTATAAAAATAAAAAATCACATATATGGATGTTATGGCGGCCTAATATTATCTCTAAGGTTAGTTCTTACGGCCTACTGAGAATTAGGTTCAAGTCTTTGTCAAAACCTTCATGAAACTTCCTTGTTATAACCAACTTGTACATTCCTGGTACTTTTCCAAATTTTTGTTGTAATTTCTTTGATTATAACAACAAAAACTTGTTAATCCTAGCTAGCCGTGACTGTCCAGCAATTACGGTGTTGAGGTCAAGAGGTGATTATCTTCTTGATCGATCACTTACGTGGCCTAACCCCCGGCCTTATATAAAAATTATGTATTTATATATATAAGCAATGTTGGAGTCACATTTGAAGACTAAAATCCAATTATTTTGGTAATGGAAAATAGCGGTGTAATACTTTTTTCAAAAAAAAAAAAAAAAGAATAGCGGTGTATAGAAACCAAACCAAGTCAAATAACACAATAAAATTATATTAAGATTGAATTCATTTATACTTCGAGCTCGAGGTTGAACGAATCTTCAGTGATTTAGTTTATTTTACAATTTCAATTAAAATTAAACCCCAAATATTAATTATTAGTGTCATTTAAATCCTGACAGGCACTTCGAGTGAAAATATTCGAACCCAAAAATTCACATTTATATCTTTGTTAGTACTTAGATTAATTCTTTTCGTTTCAAACCCATAAATACAAAAGTCAATCACAAATAAAATAAATAATCGCTTATCCAAAAATATTTCAAATAACATAAAGAGCCACTAGCTTTTTCCGATCAATATATAATTATCGAGGTTATATATACATAAATATATATAATGATCTTAGGGGCAAGGGGGGCCCATACAAGTTCTAATTTTCCACTGATAATGAATCACTGATCTCAACCTATGTCCACTGATTTCGGCAGAGCCCAAAGTCTCATATTAGAATGATATTAGAGAAGGAAAGCCAAGGACTTTTGAGTCTCTCACTGCCCGTTAATTAGCTGTCTGTGGTCAGCAGTGGGAGTCTGCTAGCTAGCGGTCTCAATGGGAAAAAAAATGACTGGACACTTGGATCAAATAATCAAACCCAAGTTCAAAGTTCGTTAATTAACATTATCTCCCAAAACTCAAAACCGTGTGGGCCTCTTTTTAACACAAAACTTGGGACATGCATGTAACGCAGAAATGGTGGCTAGCTAGGGGGTCATGCTCTAGAAACTTGACAGCTATCATTTGTTTGCAACGCAAGGAATACATATGTATACATAATACATATTATGTATAATATGTTTATATTATATATATATATACACACACATATGTGAAATAAAGGAGATTTAATGATAATCACTTAATGTGATCATTCAATTACAATCGTTGATGAATGTGAGACTTATCATAAGATTCACATCATTTAATAACTGTGATTGAACAATCGTGATTATCACAGTACTTACCGTACTAAAAGGCTAATATTTCCAACTAGTTTGTTCACTTCATTAATCTATAAAAATCTTTGGTCAAGAATGTTTGGTCCTAGTCTTTTTCCAACACATCATGCACTTTGCAAATTAGCTTAGCTGCCATATCTCAAGAAATTGTCCTTCCCGTCAACTTCAAGACAATATCGAACTAGTCTCTTTTAATTAGCACTGTGCCTTGGTCAAGAGACTCAAAAAAATTGTCCCTTCATCTATATGTATATATGTATATATATATATATATATATATCACTTGCTCATCTCATTGATTAGATTTACATGAAGAATTTTCATTCATAAATTTATTGAGAGCACTTTTGAAGAATTGAGGATGAATACAAAGTTAACGTGCGTAACAAGAATTTGTCAATACAATTGTCATCGTTCGATATGAAAATGACATATTCTTTTACAGCTAAACTATAAATTAATGCGCGTGAAAAGTTTGAGCAACACAATTACGATCATTCGATCAGAAAATTACATTTTTTTGTAGTTAAAATCATAAATGCGTGTAAAAATTTTGATCGTTGTAATTGTGATCTTTTGATATAAAAGTGACATATTGTTGACGATTATATAGAATATCTTACTAAATAAAACACTTTAAAGTTGACAGCGAGAATTCTCATATTTTTAGATATATAACATTAATTACTAATTTTTGCCATAGATTGATGACTAGCTAACTCTTTCCAAATAAATAAATAAAAAAGACAGACGACTTACTCACCTTGCTAGAATTAAAACGCTAGCTAGTCGTTGAAATTGCGTCCTCAAGCTATTGTTTATTCCCATTTAGGTCCAAATAAAACTATTTGGTATTATTTTTAATTTTTTTCATATATTTGAAAGAAAAAATAGCAAAAAAGTCTAGAGGTGCATACCATAATTCTCATTTTGATATTTATTTTCACATAGAAAATATTTTTCAAAATTTAGAAAAAAAAATCTAGATGTGTCTTCAAAAATAAAGTTTCCTCATATAATTTTTATGAAAAAAAAATCTATTCTAATTTTTGTGATATTATAGTTCTTTAATAACGATGAAATATTTATGTTTGGATTCTCAAATTTTACCAAAACAATTCTAACTTTTTTACTAATTTTTTTTTAGGTTTTTTTTTTCTTTTTTTTTTTGACAAACCAAACCCCACAAACATACTTCCATCACTCAAACAAGAATTAATTAAAGAAATTTTATGTTGTTATAATTACATGTTGATTATAATTCATCTCCGCAAGAATCAATTGGTCAATGGACATGGCAAGTTACCATGTGGCATAGGTCATCTAAAATATGACGGGTCTTTGAATGGTCCTAATTAGGCACCAAAGCCCATCGGATACGCACTGCATTTCTTTATCCTTTCCATTCTGATATACATGCATGCACCCATTTGGGGCTGCTTGAATTTCCCCATCGTGCTTTAAAAAACACTGCAGTTTTTTAAAGACAAACAGAAACTGATCCATCCATCTAAAGCACCTGGTGTGTACATAAATACATACACATTAGAATTTTTTCTATTAACCAGGTCCACACGTGATTGAACTTTTGACAGGAGAGAGATAGAAAGGCAGAGAGAGGGGGGAGAGAGAAAGTGTAATATATATATATATATATATATATATATTATAATTGGTATGTGTTTTGGAGAGACAAGGAAGTGCAATCACATCCACCGTATCTGAAAGTTTAAAAGATTATTATTTTTTCTATTAAGTGGAAGAAACTGGCATTTCAGTGAATGGATCTTCTTCTTGATATATATCAACCAATGTTGAATTGGTCTCGTCTCTTGAGTCTAATGATATCTTCTATTACTCGTTTAGATGCTGCTTTTTTCTAAGTCTTCGCTTTCAACTTTTAGCTATTTTATTGGTTAAAAAGTTTTTTTTTTTTTTTTTTCCTGACAAAAGTTAAAGTTAAAAATTAATAAAAATGTGACACTAATTAAACTGATAAACATGCCTGAAGTCTGACAGAGTCATTAATAGTTAAATAGTTATTGGGTGTGAAAGTGGATGTGATAAATTCTCTTATTTAGTTCATTTTATTATTATTATTATTATTATTATTTACACTCCTTAATTAACAATCTATAACAATTCATAACTTCAGTTTACACAAGTAATTTTCAAATATATATATATATACATATCACTTATTTAAATAATTTTACTTTAAACTATTTTCTCTCCTTTAATACTCTTATTACCTCACCTGCTATTAACAAAGTTAGACAATCATGCCCATATATCTACACTAATAATATATAATATGGAATTATCTTTTGGAATCTTTTTCTTAAAAATAATGAAGTATACATTTTATAGAAATCATTTTGTATAATATTTTAATACAATATTTTTGCACGTAATCTATCGTTTTTACTTTGTTTTTTCTTTTTCTTTTTTTTTTTTTATACTTCTTTCAATCGTAATCTTCTTAGTGTGAAAATTTTAATTTATTAGAAATTATTTTCACAAAAAAAAAAAAATATTTTAGTGATCGATATATTAACGTTGTCATTACAATTGGTCTAATACCAAAAATAATTTTGTAATTAAAAATTATTTTATTTTATGACCAAATGATAGTTTTAATGATAAATTAGACTTCATCGGTCATAATTCTACCACTAATTTTCGTATTTTTTTAATGATAATATAAGAATAATTTAAAATAAAAATAATTATTATCACTATATTTTATAAGATTATACAATTGTATAGAAATATTTTGTAATATATTTGAAAATTACGTTTTATCTATTAAAAAAAAATTATACAATTTTGTATATCACACGGTTAACACTAATATTTTTTCGTATTGTAATGTTTTTGTAACAAATACTATATCATTAAATGAACTTTTACTTCCCTGGTAGTGATGAAATTAACCCATCACTATTTTGATTAGGAAATTTAAACATGAGAGGGGAAGAAATTTATTAGAGGTCCCTTCGTATTTTTTTTTTAAAGATAGAAATGTAGAGTATTTTTTTTTTAATTTATAATAGATTATTTAGTTTTTTTTTTTTTTTTTAGCTCAGAGCATCTGGATTAGTTTGCATGTACCTCAATTAATTTCTGGAGTTATCAAATTAACGATCGGGTAAACCCTCAGTCGCCCTGAGGAAACTCAAATTGATAATCTTTGCAGAATAAAACTAAAGCTTTACTAGTTAAGCTACCTCTTAATATTCATTTAATTGTTATTTAAATGTTGGAGAGTTTTTTTTTTTATTTGTTAAATGCTTAAACATTCAGTTTTATTTTTACATTAAAAACACGAGAGGTTGTTGGTGGTCTAACACATGTTTCGCTTTTTTTTTTTTTTGAAATCTATAATGGACCCATTTTGTAGTTATTGTTATTATTATTATTTTTTTTCCTGTAAGTCATGACTATTTTACAATTGTTGGGGTATTTGAAAGATTTTTTTTCTTTTTTATTATTTAAACATAGCATATTATTTTTACAATAAATGTTACATAAACTCATTTCTATCTATTATAAGTTTAAATATATTACAAAAATCTGCAGCAATGTGTGAGGTTATTCAACTAATTAAGTATAATAATTTTATTATTGAAAGACATTATTTATTAAAGACCTGTTTGGTATGGTGAAAGTTAAGAAAAATCTCTGAAAATATTTAAATTTTTTTTAAAAGTCTCTAATATATTTTGCCCTTCTCATATTTCATGAAATTTTTATAAATTTATACATATCTCCATATTTCAATAAATTTTTTTTACAAATCCCAATAATATTTATACAAATCTCAATAACTTTTTTATAAATTTCAAAAATTTTTCAATAACTTTCAAAAAATTCTAGCCTAAAACAGTTCAAATGGATCCAAAAAACCGTTCGAACGCATTCTCTTTTCCAAAAGATGATGCAAAAGTAAAAAATGACATTATTTATATCTAAAAAACGTGGTTTGGTAAAAGTTAGAGAAAATATATGAAAATCTCTGAAAATTTTTTAAAACTCTCTAACACATTTTGCCCTCCTTGTACTTCATGAAATTTTTATAAATTATATATATTTCTACATACTCTAATAAATTTTTACAAATCTCAATAAATTTTTTACAAACCCAATAACACTTTTACAAATTCCAATAACTTTTTTACAAATCACAAAAATTTTTCAACAACTTTACAAAAATTCAAACATAAAATAGTTCAAACAGATTTAAAAAAAAAACCGCTCGAACACATTCTCTCTTTAAAAACCTGATGCAAAAGTCAAAAACGACATTATTTATCTCTAAAAAACGTGATTTGGTGTCTGATTGTGAAATACCAAAAAATTACCAAAATCATACTTTTCATTATTTTTTATTAATTTTTGTCACTCTAAATGCACCCTAAAGGTAAGTAACGCTCGACCAAAGTTGAACACGTACACATAAACTCAATTAAGTGCTATAAAAAAATCACACCTATATTTCTATTCAAATCTATTTTGCAATTAATTTTTTATTATCCAAATTTGTATAAAATGAGATTAAGAGTCCGTTCGGGAAGAGTGGCTACTTTAACAGTAGTTCGACTTTTTTATTTTCTTATATTTTAATCTTCTTTTAAACTTTTAAGGGTAAAAATATCAATTTAACAAAAACAAGTTAGTCACCCAAAAAAAAGTCACTTTTTTTTCCTTCACAAACACAAATTTAGCTAACTTTTTTTTAGTTAGCTACTAACCATTAGCCACTTATTTTTCCTTCTTAAACACAAAATTAGCTATTTTTTTTTTAGTTAGCTACTATCCACTAGCCATTAGCTAATACTAATTGTTCCCAAATGGAGTCTAAATTGGTTGGACCAATAGAAATTAGACTATGATAATTAGCTTTAGGTAGCATTTGGTGAACAAATTTTTAGCAGAAAACAACTCACTTTTGCTTGTTAGGTGTTTAGTAAAGCATCAATTTATTTTTTTGTACTTAGTTAAAATAACTTGCTCAACTCAAAATTTACCAAAATTTCTATTTAACATACAAAAATTATCAAACGTTGTCAAAAAAATTTATCAAATACCAAAAAATTGTCAAAATTTGTTACAAGTTACTAAAAATTAATACTTGTTTTGCCAAACAAATCAAAAATTTCAATTACTAACTTTTAATAAAAAAACAAAAATTACTAAAAATTATACTTTCAAATGACCTGATAGTTTAAAGGTGGGACACTTCTAATTATGAATCTACTTGTGTTGAAACAATTCGCATGAATTTCATGGATTAACCCTAATAAATATTACTCTTTCAATTAGTCCGAGTGACTCGTGGGTATACTCTCCACAGAAGTCATAGGGTTTGATTTTTGACTCAAACGGGGTATCTGTGTGGAGTAGTGTATATCTCCCCGGTTTACCTATCAACTATATACGCGGTTTGTTGAGAACTGCAATAAACCGATGAGAATTTCAGATTACCAAAAAAATCGTTGTATATATGTACCTGTTTGAAAATGAAATTTTTAATAATTTTTGACAATTTTTTGATAAAAGTTAATAAAATTATATATATATTTAATAAAATAAATAGAATTTTTTTAGTAATTTTTGGTAATTTTTGGGTGTTTAATAAAACAAATAGAATTTTTTAGTAATTTTTGGTAACTTTTAGGCTTTTGGTAAAAATTTTAGTAATTTTTGAGTTATATTAAAGTGAAATAACCATTATACCCTTAACCAATTCAACAAAAATTGATGTTTTTGAAAACTGCCAACTCAGCAAAAGAAATAACTTTATATTTTATCAAACAACAAAACTCACCAAAATTTTCTATTTTTTAAACTCTTTTTTACTCTTCCAAACGGTGCCTTACCTTCTCGGAGGCTGAGGAGAAAACTCAATGTTGGACCAACAAGTGGCCCAAACATTGTCTTTTTTCTGCTGGAAAGTCTACTGACGATTTGTCGCAATCCTAGACGGCAGCTTAGTGGGGGTTCATGTTTCGGAGACTAATATTATTTTTCTAATTCCACGTGCCACATGATCTGACCGACATGGCTAAATGCCGCCGTGCTGCCACCGTCGTTACCACCACCATCGTCGAAGAGCGGACACGTGGTTGACGATAGACGGAGACGGTGCTGTCCCTTGGGTGGCAGCTTGCCCAATTAGTCCTGGCCCCAACAAATAGCCCTTGGCTTCGTTGGCTCAACCGAGACCCTTTGTATTGGGTTTAAGGGGCTACAGTGAAAATATCAACTGCAGAGGTTATAGTGAAAAAATAAAAGGTGGAGATTTATTTACACTTTAATGATACATAACTTTTAACATTCCACATTAATAATACTTTAATCAGATTTTTAAAATTTTTATTTTTATTTTGAAAATAATTTTAATTAAAATAAATTAGAATCATTGAATTAAATGTAAATAAATCTCCACCTTTTATTTTTCATTGTAACCCTGCAATTGATATTTTCACTGCAGTTCCTGAATCCCTTTGTATCCCTGTTACTAGTACACGTGCCGACCTTTGATTGCGATACATACAGACATATATGTTATGTAGAAACTTACTGCCGGTGCAAGCAAGTTAGGTCATGATCAATCTTATACTACCCGTTTGGAGCATCGAAAATGGCAAAAATAAAAAATTTTAAAAATTTTATAACTCCGCAATAATTTTTTTTTATCTTGTAAATTTATATTAATTTTTATAAGTTTATATGTATTTATAAATTTCAGTAAATTTTCTATTAATTCTAATAAAATTTTTACAATTTAAAAAAAGTTTTGATAAAAAAGTCAAAAAGTTCCTGTTAAAAATCTATTCAAACGGAACCATTCACCTCTATTTTTTATGATTTGTCATTTACACTATAAATGTCAAAATATTACCAAAATTACATTTTTTAAGTAACTTTTGGAACTCTAAATGCACCCCCCAAGTCTTATATCATTGTTAAATGCTAATGTTGCCTACTTATAATGGTTATAAATTAATATATCTAAATCCCCCCCCCAAGTCTTTTATCATTGTTAAATGCTAATGTTGCCTACTTCTTAATTATAATGGTTATAATTTAATATATATATGTATATGATTAATTAACAATAATAATTGGCAGAATAATTTATAAGTGTCACTTTTCATTCCAGCGTTATGCATAAATTATATGTACTAATTAAGTAACTTCAAAGGGTTAGATAAGATGGTCTTGAGCTGAGACTTAGTGACTTATCGCCCTAAAGTCTCACACTTCTTAATTATAATGGTTATAATTTAATATATCTAAATCCCCCCCCCCAAGTCTTTTATCATTGTTAAATGCTAATGTTGCCTACTTCTTAATTATAATGGTTATAATTTAATATATATATGTATATGATTAATTAACAATAATAATTGGCAGAATAATTTATAAGTGTCACTTTTCATTCCAGCGTTATGCATAAATTATATGTACTAATTAATTAACTTCAAAGGGTTAGATAGGATGGTCTTGAGCTGAGACTTAGTGGCTTATCGCCCTAAAGTCTCAAGTTCAAGTCTCCTCTCTAGCAAAAATTTGGGGCCAGACTCTCGGGCGCAAAGCGTAGTAAATGTTGGTGGAATGGGCCTCCTTGGTTGGACAAATTGTATCTAGTTCTTGGGTGTGGGTCCGACTCCTTGCCGCTACGTAAGTTCGCGATTTACCGCTGTACATGTTGAGGGACCGGTATATGTGGTACAAACCAATAGAGATTACTCTTTAGGGATTTAGTTTAGGGAGTGAATAGAGATTACTCTTTAGGGATTTAGTTTAGGGAGTGAATCTCTCGATGTCAAATCTTTATATGTACTAATTATGTTTTTTTTTATATATTATAAATTCATTTTAATTAATAACATTTTTGCTGCTTAGTTTTTCACCTTGCATTCTTTTTATACATAATTATGTATTATCATTACATGACCAGACCTTTCTTATTACTTGTATTTATATTTAAATAACAATAAGGCATGAAAAACACAACTATCATCACCCTGTTCATAGTCTTATATATATTTGAATTAAAAAATTAAAAAAAAAAAAAGAAAATTTATTTTCCTCGATAGCTTGTTCAGATTAAGCCGCGTGGCCAGAGTATTTCTCGGCGTGCTCATTCCGGCCGCGACTTTGAGGTTTAATTAGTTGAAATAACACCATCACTCGAGTCCCAAAAAACTGGAGAGAGGGTTATTTTCAACTTTGTTTTCATTGGAAGCATGGCAACTTTCTTGCCCCTAACAACTTTTTCTCTATTTGTTTTCAAGGACTAATCTTGAAAATGAGAGACAATAGATATGTTTGGTATCTTAATTTTTGTTGAAAATTTTTAAAAGTAATTTACTTTTCACTATACAAATTACGAATTCATAAATTATATCGATCAGTTATTATATTTTTTATTACTCCAAACACACTCAATATGAGAAAGTCAACTATTTTGAATGTCACTTAATTAACAAGTATTTCGGTGAGGGGTGAAAAATTTTGGATATATTTTTTACTTTTATTTTTATTTTTAGTTGAAATGCAAAAGAAAGTTATTGCATTTGGAAATTTCATTTTTTTTCCAATCCATTTGTAAAAATAGAAAAGCTGATTTAATTTGTTGAAGGTTCTCGAATGAAATCTACCTCCAACGTGGAATATAATCCATTTTTTCATAATAAAATTGCACAGAGTGTTAATTTTATGAGCTTTGTTTTTAAAAGATTGTCCATAGACTTATTATATTTATTGTTTTGCATATCGCTTATAGTTAGCATTAGTAGTAGCATCAAAAGAAGCTATTTATATTTATCAAATTTTTTGTAAGTTAACTTTAATAGTCAATATCGTTCATGCTTCTTGTAAGAAAAATGATGAATTGAAAACTGCTCAAGCTACTAATATTGTTTGTTTGATTTCTATAAATGAGTTTGAGGTAAGAAAAATTATTGAATCAAACAAGTACGTTACAATGAATTAGGTTTACTTGTTGAAGTTCTTATTTCAGGTTAATTTTTAGCTTGGTAAAGATATATACTACCGCATGTACAATTTTATTTAACACCACTTAAGGATAGATTGCAAAAAGTCAGGAGAAACTAAATTGGCCTATAAAATATACATTAGCATCTTTTAAATTTGTTTTCATATTGCATTTTTATGAAATCAACTATGGAGATAACTAATTTATTTTACCTGGTTTTGCAATATCTTTTTTTTTTTTTAAACAAGTTTTGCAATATCAATCCAAGATATATATTTTGAATGTTAGCTATATTAAACTTGTTTCGTTCACAAAAAAACTTTTTCAACAATTTAGAAATGACAAATGGACAAAGTAAAAATCTTTTTGTATGACTCGCAGCATAAATATGTATCCTAAATATGACTGATTCATATGTTGCTAGGTACATTTAAGCTCGTCATCAATAATATAATTTTACAATTGAACATCATTATATATTGAGTGAATATTTTTATGCTACAATTGATTCTCAACTCCAAGAATTAAATGATCGCTGCAGTGGGCATGCGATGGAGCTATTAATTCTTAATTCTTCTCTAAATCTTCTAGAATCTTTTTAAAACTTTTCAAGTTGATGATATATATTGCTTGGGGCTCTATCCTATTCTCAAGAATTTACATATTTTGAGAAAATGCAATTGAAAATGAAACTTAAAAATTATGACCATAATGTAGTTCAACAAGCAGACAACAATAATCTTTCAAATATTTTTAAATTGCACTAGTGGTTGATAAAGACAAAAAATTGTAAAACATATCAACATAATTGAGTAGTTGTATTTATGCTTACTCTTCTTCTTTCTATGATAACGACTGAATAATCATTCTCTATAATAAATATTATCAAAATAAGGTTTTGCAATGAAATTAATGAAGGATGAGTTTCTTGCCAACTCTTTGATTGTAGTTATTGAAAAAGAGATTGCTCAAAAATTTAGTACCGATTCCATTGGTAAAGACTTTCAAGGGATGAAAAATTATTAAGTTTCATTTTCATAAATTTAATTGAATTGTGTCTACATATAAATATTTTTTGACTCGTTATGAGTTCGCATTTTGTGAAAGTTGAATAGATCTTTCTCGAGTTTACTATCTGTAAGTTTATCATGCACGTATTAAATTATCTATATGCTTACCATTTTTAATTAAGAAAAATATAAATTCACATTAGCTGATATAAAGTCCTTATACGTTTCGGCTTTTCATTTTGATTCTTGGCTCTATCCCTGGGAATATAGAAAGAAGATCCAATACTACACCAACTACTGCCACCATGTTCAATGACGGATCCATGATTTTGTTACAGTGAGGTTAAGCTGATAAATAAAGGTAATGTACTTAATTTATAGACAATCTGTTTTGAGAGATATATTTTATGAGGGCAAAATGACAAAAATACCTCAAAAATTATACTATTTTCTAAAGAAATTGTGCTTCCAATGGAGGCAAAATTTGTAAATTACTTGAGGTATAGGGGCAATTTATTTTGAAAGATATATTTTATAAGGGTAAAAATACAAAAATATCTCAAAAATTATACTGTCTTTTAAAGAAAAAAATTTTGCTTCCAGTGGGGACAAAACTTGTAAATTGTTTAAAGTATAGGGACAATTTGTTTTGAAAAATATATTTTATAGAGGTAAAAGTACAAAAATTTCTCAAAAAATTATACTATTTTTTACAGAAATTTTACTTCCAGTGAGATCAATTGACTCCCTTACCCATATGTGCATCCGCCCATGACCATGTTTGAAGCCCCAAAGCAATCTTCCATATTCTCTTAACAATTAAACAAATTAATTAATTAATTTCACCAAGATACCACATCTCAAAATTAAGTCATCTAGGACGTGATCACTTAACAATTGTATTTCTGTGAAGGCTTAGTTTGGATGAAAATTTTGCACTTTTTATTTTTAAGTTAGAATACAAATTAAAGTTACAGTATTTGGATACAAAATTTCATTTTTTCAATTCATTTGTAAAAATGGAAAAGCTAAAAATGTCGTGCATCATAATTTGAAAAAAAAAAGTAAATAAAAAATTAAGTTGATTTTATTGAAGGTACTCAGAATGAAATCTACATTTAAATCAAATAGAGGGCCCGTTTCGTTGGCCAAAAAAAAAAAAAAGAAAGAAAAAATACCAACTTTTACTTATTTTGGTATTTGACAATACCACTAAAATTTGTCAAAAAAAATTTTCACTTTTCACCAAACAACCAAAAGTTTTTAATAATTTTAAAAATTTCTTTAATATTTTACCAAATAATCAAAATTACTAAAAATTTCTAGATGTTACTCAAAATTTTAAAATTTTACCAAATATATAAAAAGTTACATGTATCAACTTTTTTAAAATTTTTAAAATTTTGACTTCCAAATGGGTCCATAATTTTATTCTTAACAAAATTTTATGAAATTTTATTTTTAATAAAATTTGTTTTTCTTTTTTATTTTATTTCTTCTTTTCTTGCTTTGCGGTCTACCACTGTGCGTTTGAGAAAGTATAGTCAAACATCGCCCCGAAAGGGTAGTCGAGTTGGTTCGGATGGTGAGCTGAAGGGTCTAGGACTAATAGGTCCCGGGTTCGACTCCTCTTGGGAGCAGTTCTTCCTCTAATTGTAGAGGGTCATCTAACAGCTTTCTCGGCTGGGTCGGACAGCCAGGGCTTGCCTACGTTGGTTTACCTCCTCGTGGTTCTTTGCCGACTAAGGCCACAGGACGGGTTTCACTCAGTGCGTACCCATGAGTAACGATTGTAAATTTCTCCCCAACCCCAGAAGTATAGTCAAAGATGAAGAGCCACCGCGCGCAGTCTCCTTACTGACAAAGGGTATGCCACAAATGTCTTACATGAGACAAAAGGAAAGATTTGAAAAATAAGAGAGTAAGATTTAGACATGTGGGCCGAGAGAGCAACTAATTAATTTTCTCAACGAAAATCACTTTCCAGGACCATTCCATGTACTTCTTTTATACATTCGCATATATATGTCATTAATAAGTCTGTATTCACACACACATCTAAATTTAGCAAGCAAAATTTTCTAACTCGTGGAGCACACGTACGAGAATTCGCCCACCCCCCATTGGGAAAAAAAGAAGAAGACTTAGAAAACCAACCAAACAAACCTCAAAATAATTAGGAAAATGGAATTGGTGGGGTTGGGATTCGTCGCGTGCATACTGTATCAATTTATTTTTTAGCGTAAAAATTACACCGCTTCCTGTATGTAAGACTTAAATTCAAAAAAATTAAATTTTCGTCTCTACAATTGTAATAAAACTTATACGTAAAAATCAGTTTAATTTTTATGCTGAATGAAAAATCAGTACACGTACCCCCAATCCGAATTGGTGCAGCCTTTATCCTTATTTCCAAATACTTAATTTATTTTAAAGGGGATGATGCCATATTTTCATTCATTGATTTATTTTAAGGGGGATGACGCCATATTTTCATTCACTGACCTCATCTCCATCTTCCTCTTTGTGGTTCACTTTTTCTATATATATCCCATAACATGTTTCCGAGTCTCGCATCCCTACCGCTGCAAATTCCTCCCCCCCCCCCCTCTCTCTCTTTCCTTAATATTTCTCTCTACCTCTTCGTTTATATATATACATACACACACACACACACGCATATAAGATGGAAAGCAGTGAGACAGCAGTAACAGGCATAAGTTCAATATCATCCCCGCACACTCTTTCGCCATCCTCCTCATCTTCTCCGCCTCCTCCATCCAACGTTGTTGCTAGTCCTTGTGCAGCGTGCAAAATCCTCAGGCGGAGGTGCGCCGAGAAATGTGTGCTGGCACCCTATTTCCCCCCCACGGATCCCCTCAAGTTCACCACTGCTCATCGCGTGTTCGGTGCCAGCAACATTATCAAGTTCTTGCAGGTACTTAACATCAACAAAACATTAATTTCTCGTGTGTGCTTGTTCCCAAAAAAAAAAAAAAAAAAATGCTGGAGTGAAAATATCTAAAGCACAACTTTGTTGGTGATCTAGTTTTCAATTGTAGAAACAAGGGGTACGCCTAAAGTCTAAATACAAACACATGGTTGTTGCTAGGTATATATAATTGCATATGTGTGCATCTGATTGTGCTCAAACTTATATATACCGGGTGTTTGGAAGTTAAAAAAAACTCAACTTTTGAGGTTAATGTGATATAAAAATGATAGGTAATAAATTTTGATTGGAGGAATTTGAAAACTTTTAAAATTTTTTTAATTTTTTTGAATTTTTTTGGCTTTCAAACGGGCTCATAATAATAATAATAATAATAATGATGGAAATAAACATCTTCCTTTGTGTTAGCAAAATTAACTCCTTGGGTTCTTTTTTTTTTTTCATAAAATTCTATAAAATTTTAATTTTTTCTTGTAATATTTTTTACACCTTTTATCAATTTTAAAACTGTAATTTATAAAACCAAACCAACGCAAAATCATTCACGTATGCTTTTCTTTAATTATGATAGTTCAAGTTACTATTTAAGATATGTTTGGAGTACAAAACATTAATAAATTTTAATAAAAATTATAAGTTTATAATTCAGATACAAAGAGAATAATTTTTAATATTTTTCAGTAAAATTCAAAACTCCAAAACGGAGCTTTACTAGTTTGGTATATTACAATTAACTTGTACTCTGATTGGTAGTTAGTTTGGGATTAGTGTAAACGCAAGGAGCTAGGCAGATATTTTGGTATACGTTTACGGGGCGATGACATGACTAGTGCCGTTACTGACCAGTTGGGACTAAAATTTGAAAAAGTCAGAAATTCACACAGTGGACCGCGGACAAAGACATATCTTGCATTATCAAAATCTAGACTTAATCAAGAAGGAGGTATTATTAAGCCTCAAACTACCCGAGACTTGCCCCCTCTCTTAACAACTTTATTTTGTTTGGTAAATAGGCCCCACCCAATTTCAACAGCCCTTGAGGTTCCTCCAAATGTCCATCTCTATTCCCTGTATACATCTATATATATATATACACACACAATTATGCAAATTAAAATTAGTAAAAAAAAATTGCAAACCATAAATTAACCGCTCTCATACAGCTATTAGGGTTGAGTTTGAAAAGTAAAAAAGTTAATTTTTTTATTTTTTTGGAAAGAAAAAAAAATTAATGTTTTAATAACTAAGTTTTTAATTATTTATTAATTTAACATTTTTACCTTTTAAAATTTAAAAAAAATTAACATATAAAAGAGTAAATTATCATTTTTTAAAAAATTAAAAAAATTAGCATCTATCAACCTTTTTTTTTTCTCCCAAACACAGCCTAATTAAGTTAAAGATTCTCTGAATTATTTTTCAGGAACTTCCCGAGTCTCAAAGGAGTGATGCAGTGAGCAGCATGGTTTACGAGGCTAATGCGAGGCTCAGGGACCCAGTTTATGGATGCGCCGGCGCCATATTTCAGCTCCAAAAGCAAGTGAACGAGCTCCAAGCGCAATTAGCAAAGGCGCAAGCCGAGGTCGCCAACATGCAGTGCCAGCAGGCAAATTTGGTGGCCTTCCTCTGCATGGAAATGGCGCAGCAATCTCCTCCTCCTCCTCCTCCTCCTCCTCAGCAAGCATCATCAATATCGCAGCAACAGCAATATACAGACAACTACTTCACGATCACTAATCCTCAGAGTTTCTCAAACAATAATCCAAGCCTGCTAGATGAGAGCAATCTGGGTTCACTGTGGGAGCAGCCTCTATGGACGTGATTCATTTAATCCGATTAATGCTATCCTATCAGATCCTAACTCCAGGCTAATTGCAGAAGGAGATACTGAAAATTTTATATATATATATATATATATACACATATATATATATGAATTGAATAAATAAAGTTAAAAAAAAAAAAAAAGGATTTAACCTCGAGAGATTCACTCCCTAGGTCAAACCCTAGAGAGTGAATCTCTTTTGGTTTGTGCCACACATACCGGCCCCTCAACATGTATAGCGGTCAATCGCGAACTCGCGTAGCGGCGGGGAGTCGGACCCACACCCAAGAACTGGATACGGTTTGTCCAGCCAAGGAGGCCCGTCCTACCAACCTTTACTACGCTTTGCGCCCGGGAGGCTGGCCCCAAGTTTTTGCTAGAGAGGAGACTTGAACTTGAGACCTTGGGGTGGTAAGCCCCTAAGTCCCAGTCCAAGACCATTCCATCTAACCCCTTGGGGTTTGAATAAATAAAGTTGATGTATGCATGAGTAGGAATTTATTATGTATTAACGTTATTGTATAAAAAATGGGTAATGCCCTTTGACAATGCAAAATTAAGAAATTGATTGGGGAGTCCTTCTAATTGGATGTTCTCTCTTTCAATAATATTGGTGGGAAAGAAGTCTTTGTTGCAATCCAATCTCATACCTATTATTGAGAATCTAAAAATAACTTTCTGGTCACCTACTGACCATTCTTAAAAGTGATGTTTCACCGGTTCCCCTTTCCAACTACATGCAGCGATCTTGTCCATCTCTTGTACATGTTCAACCATATTATATGTGGTAGATATCTCCGCACTTATCTTTTAGCCCCGTTTGGAATGCTAATCTTCCCTCCCCCCCCCCCTCTAAAAAAAAGGGGTCAATTTTTGTCAATTTTAAAATTACTGGTGTTTGGCGTATTTTTTCAAAAAATTAAAAAATTAATAAAAGATGATAAAAATTAGTAAAAGTTGAAAAAATTTAGATAAAATTGGAGAAAATGAAAAAATTTGATAAAAATAAGAGAAAGTTACAGAGTTATTTATTTTTTATGTGAAAACAAGTTTAAAAAAATTAACAAAAATTTAAAAAAATTAGAATTTATGGGTAAAAATTGACACCCCAACGAAGCCTTTGTGTGTCCGCGTGCGCGCGCACGCACGTAAAACTTGTGCCATGCAGTAACATAGGGTGTGTTTGGAGTTGTATAAAAGTGTATAAAATAAAATAAAATTGTAAAAATAAATGTCTCGTAATTCATGCAGTGAGTGAATAATTTAAATTTTGTTATCTCGTAATTCGTATTTGTAGAGATTTGTAAAATTTTATTTTATTTTGTTTAGCTTCAAACAGAGCCCTAATCTTAAGTGTGTGTGTAAAACTTGTGCCATGCGGTAACATAATCTTAAGTAATTTGTAACTTAAAAAAGGGAGTGGGCGGCGAGTGGGAGGCCCGGGCTCAGGCTCGGGTTAAGAATATTTTCTCGGGTCTAAATTTAATGTTCAGGTTTGTTCATATAAGAATTTAATTATTAATATATATATATATATATATATATATATATATATAATAGTATATAAATAGATAAAATATATAAAAATATATATTTTTTAATATTTTGGACCGGATCGGTCCGGTTTGAGTCTCCAAATTAAATCAATTCGTATTCCAGAAAAACAGAGCGGGCCTTAAACATCCAACCCCCAACAAGCCCATTTGAATTTTAGAAAAGCACTTCTTCATTTCTATAACTGACGTGTGATCTTGCGGCGATGATCAGGACCTTGGAGCAAATCAATCGGTCATCCCCGTAAAACCAAAGGAATTGACGTTGATTTCTAAGCTAATGACTAAAATGAAAAAGCTTGAGAATTAATTAATATTTTTTCTCAATTTAATTGTCATGGTCATTAATTAATTATTATTCATTAAGTTGGTGAAGAATGACCTATTTCTTTGTTCGGGCTGGTTTGGCATACTAAAAAATTACTAAAAAAAAATTCTATAAATCTTCAACAACTCCTCTACCTTTAATTTTCTCGCTATCACTAATTTCTAAAAATTCTAATATTTCACTAAAAAAATAAAAAAATCTGAAAGTAGGTTAATAAAATATGTAAATTTTTTATACAATCAAATTTTTCGTGTTGAAAACTTTCAAATGAGTACAATTGTCGCTATTTTTTGTGAACTTTTTTCAATCCGTAAGAACGGATTTGAAAAACCATTTTTACGATTTGTTATTTTTCAGAAAAAATGGCAACAAAATTAATTCAAAACTACATTTTATCTCAATTTATTATTATTTTTTTTACTCCGAACAGGTCTTGTACAGGAAAGGTGCAATTTCTCAGTTTCCAAAACAAAAATCTTGCATAGGGAAGGTCGGCTTTCGTGTAGCATAAGGAAAAGACCAATTTTTAATGGATAGTAAAAGAAAAGAATGATATTGCTATATATATATATACACATACAAATATATATATACATATATATACATATATATACATAATGTTTCATTACTGAAAGATTTTTGCGCTGTCATATTAATTTGTAGAATATGACTTTGAAAATTTGTTTCCTAGCATATATATTTATATATCCTAATAATTTTCTTATTTGTTTGAAAAATAGTTCTGATGAAGATTAATTGCTTTAATTCAGGGACTGTCCGTCACTTAAAAAAATTTATAAGGATATATGTATATACATATATATATGTATAGGGAGGTTCATGGCCATCTATTTGCTTATTTTTCAAATATATTGCTTTATGGGGAGATAATTAAGAAAAGTTGGTTCAACTTTTTCTTTTTTCTCAGTACTGCCATCTCTAAAACGATTAAAATAACCATACTTATTCAACTTGTAAGCTGGACCGCTCTATGCCTTAAGAGACACGATTTGAACTTAGAACCAGGGTACATAAATACATACATATACATACACATATATATATATATTAACGTTGCAAAGCTTCTGTCCATCAAGACTGCG
Organism: Vitellaria paradoxa; assembly: GCA_019916065.1. NCBI lineage: Eukaryota > Viridiplantae > Streptophyta > Magnoliopsida > Ericales > Sapotaceae > Vitellaria > Vitellaria paradoxa. Next base: position 33,170,827 of record CM034243.1, read on the forward strand.
CGCACGTGCTTTTATTGATGATCATTCCACGAAACTTCTTTAATAATAATATATTAATATTACGTTATTTACCGATGTTAATTTCTCCTAAACGCGTTTAATTTTTAGTCTTTATCGAATGCGTGCATGCCCCACCACACGTGAGTTGATCTTATGGGCTGGGAATTGTTGATCTCATGGGTGGATATGTCTTGCAATGACTTCTTTTTAGAAAAGTTAATCTCCAAATTCCAAGCTCGCGTACGCATAAAAAAATAATAATAATAAAATAAAATAATAATAATAATAATAATAATAATAATAAAACTTTTGTTTTCTATTATGCATTTGAGCTAGAGGAAACCCATTATTTGTTGATTTAACATCTACCAAACCTAGTGATCATTATTTGTCTAGATAATGCTAATTAGTGGGTGGCTAGTTACTTCAATTAATATTTTAAAATTTGTATTGGCTTAGAATACATTTGGAGTGACAAAAAGTGAGATAAAATGATATAAAGTAGAATAAGTTGTGGGTTCGTAATTTATACAATAAAATAAAAAGTGAATAATTTTAAAATTTTTTAATATTTTTTATTATTTTTCGTCATTCTAAACGAAACCTTATTCGGTTAGAATCTATAAATTTGTGACTTGATTTAAAAATAATTTGATTTATAATTCAATTTTATTGTGACAAAAAATCGGATGAAATATGTAGTTAAAAACCACGGTATTAATGACTTGTACAAAGATTGATCCATTTATAATTCATAAAATGCTAGTTGATTAGTTAAAATTACTATCTAATTGCTTTTATATTTTATAAATTATAATACGATGTACTCTCATAAACTAAATCCATTATAAGTTCTTAATGCGCCTGTAAAATTATTATTTAATTATTTATGTAATATCAATTTTTTTAATTAAAAAGAAATTAAACTGATAATAGATTTATAAAAACGAAGAACTAATATTATGAGGAATATTTAAGAAATATTAGATTTTTAAATAATTTTTAATTATTTTACTGTATAATTTTATTTATAAATTATATTTAATTTATTTATAAATAACATCACTATTCAATTTCGACTGACTCAAAGATTAAACTTCTTCACCCTCAACCCAATCATTTTTCTTATTTTGCCCAATGGTCCGATTTCCTAACAATTATTATGAAGTCCAATTTCACTCTGGATGTGGGAAGAATTCTTCATGACTAGTCATACGAATAAAAATTTCTCTCTTACTTAAGTAATATATATATATATATATATATATATCAGGTAAAATCGATGATAAGAAAACAAGCTTTAATTAACGGTCTAATTTTTGGTATTTCTTTAGTTGACCAATAGTGTTGATTGTAAGTCTTATAAGATGGCTTGGATTAATGCCTAATTTCCATTAGCTAGCTTGTGTGCTCCAACCATGATCTGGACTGTCAGGATCAGTCAAAATTAGAACTTTCATCACCATGAAAATTCATCTTCATCACCTGCTCGCAATCATAATTTGATTTATTAGTCTCGTTGCTGCATGTGCAAACCAAAGAATTAATGGTACATAGTATGAGGGCCACCATTATCATAAATCGTGTTATCTAGCATCATTTATGTATATATCTCGCGTGCAAGTCATCTATTATGAAACTTGCGGTGAATATAGTTAAAAAGTCTTGGATTGCATTGAATTACTTTAAAAAAAAAAAAAAAAGAAAGAAAGAAAGAGGATTTTGGAAAATATTAAGCAAATCTTGTTTTGATTGTCAAATTCAATTATGGTGTCTATTTTGGTATTATAATATACTTATTTTGGTTATTTTTGTAAGACGAATTATTTTTTACATCTATGATTATGATTGTGGTTGACAGCCAAAAATTGATTTATTCTGCTATTTTAATCTTAAAATCTCCTCTTTTCTATTTTGTAGGATTATATTTACCTTGGCGATAAGTTAGAAATTTTTCAAAGTTATTAGTTGTTTTATTTCTTATTTTTATATTAATATTATTTTGTTTCCTAGTTTTGATTTTTGCTTTTCTATTTAAACATTATATGCTTATATTTTGATTAATAAAAAAATTATTAGAGAAATTATCTCTATAAAAATTTGTACTATTTTTGAGATTATCAAACTAAAGAGGAATTCATAGTCCATCTACTCTAGCCTACATTTTCTTCAACTTCCCCTGCATCAAGAAGTAAAATTGATAACAACACAGATTTAAAATGATTTGGTAGTTACCAAGTGTATGCCCATAAATATGATAAATTTGAATATTTATTCTGTTAGGAATATTTTTTTAAAAATATCATAATATAAATACATACATATTATATAACGATAATTTGCAAATATAGATGTTTAGAATTAATCCAGTGAGATTGATAAAAAAGACACGCCAAAGATACTGTAATAAAGTTTTATAAAACTTTAATTTTTACACGAAACTCTGGCAGCTCCAAGATCTATCCCACGTTTAAAAAATATGTGAGACTCAATATGCTTTTATTTTCTACATTTTTGAGCTAGGGGAAACCTATAATTTGTTGACATGACATGTACAAATATATGTATAGCAATCTACATCATATTATCACACTAACCAAATCTGGGGATCATTTTTGGACAATGCTAACTACAAGTCCATAACAGAAAGTCAAGGCTGGAATTTCTTTGGTCCTCAAAACTTAGGTCATGCCAATCATGAAAAATATATATATATATATATATAGTTTAAATATATTTAAAATTCTTTGATATATTTTGCTACCATCAATATATTCTACCTCAAAGCATTTCTTTAATTAATTGTCCACTTTGTTCTTCCTCTAGGACCAGACTAAAGATAAGGTAAATGGAATGTTGGTCTTAGGCCCACTTTGTTAAATGCAATAGAGTCTATATTACTTAATAATTTACTAAAAAGACTCATGTTAATATTTCGCCTTAAACCCTTAAAAAAAAAAAAAAAATTTGCTAGCCTATCCTCTCCATTGGATCTAATTCCAAAATTTCCCCTCTATGCATTGCATTTGAAATTTCGTCCATAAGAGTCATCCAGTATTTGAATTTCAAGATGAATTAAACGGAAGGTTAACATTATAATTGGAAAAAATGGTATAACTGAAACTATAAGTTTTAAAGTGAGATTGATAGTAAAGTACAAAAATAAATAAATATAATTAAGAGGCACAAATTTTAACCAGTGTAGTAGTCTTTTGTGATAAAATTATAAAAAAAATAAATAAAATAAAACTAAAAAATCCATGTCTTTGCCTTTCAATGTAGGCTTCATTTGCAAACTATCAAGAGAAGCTAGTTTTTTTTTTTTTTTTTTTTTTTTTTATACATTGAAATTTGATTTTATTTTTTTAGAAGCATTTCTTTTTTTTTTTTTTTTTTTTTTTGCAGTTGGATTTATAAATGCGAATTATAAGTTGAAAGTATTTTTTTTTTTTTACAATTTTTTTACCTCATCTATATGTTGATTTTGTTATTTTGAAATTATTTTTTTGTTACTATTATTTTTATATATACGAACAACATGCATAAAATTACCAAAAAAAAAAAAATCAAATCCAATTTCAATAAAAAATAATACAAGAATTAAAAAAAAAAAAAACCGAAAAGAGGAGCTGATCTAACTTAAAAATTCAACCTTGAGTGCCAAAAACACTAGCTTTGCATCATTGAGATAGCCATAGATAAGTCCATTTCATAGCACAGGAAAATATAGATTTTTCTATGTATATTACTCGAGAAAGTTAAATAAAACAAGTAAGTGAGAAAGAATAAATTGTATAATAGAATTTTTTTGTATATATATTGCTCGAGAAAAACTCTATGCGTGTTACTCGAGAAAATTGAATAGAACAAGTAAATGAAAAAGAACAAATTATACACTTAAATATTTTTGTGTATTGCTAGAGAAATGAGGAGCTGATCTAAAAGTACAGATTTTTCTATGTATGTTACTCGAGAAAATTGAATAAAACAAGTAAGTGAAAAAAAATAAATTGTATGTTTGAATTTTTTGTATGTTACTCGAGAAAAATTCTATGTATATTACTCGAGAAATTTGAGTAAAACAAGTAAGTGAAAAAGAACAAATTGTACGCTTGAATGTTTTTTGTATATTACTTGAGAAAAGAGGAACTGATGTAACCTAAACACTAGCTTTGCATCATTGAGATAGCCATAGATATATAAGTCCATTTTATAGCACAGGAAAACATAGATTTTTCTATGTATATTACTCAAGAAAATTGAATAAAACAAGTAAGTGAAAAAGAAAAAAAAAACAAATTGTACGCTTGAATTTTTCGTGGTGGCTTCCAACGGACCATAGAACTATCAAAGGAATCGACCAGTCCAAGCTAAATATACATATATCATGTGCCAACCGTTGGCTTATGGTTGTGTGAGTTGTTAGGTAATATAAGTTTAAACCCAAAAAACAAAGTCCGTTTGGACACGGAATCCGACCGGCCACTGATGTAATTTTCTTGCAGAGATTTTCCGTGAAAGTTTTCACAATACCATCCTATCATATACAAATGCTATTTCAAAAAATAAAAAAAAAATTATATGTGAAATAAAAGTTAAAAATAAAACATTATCACTTATCCAAAGAAACAAACATAGATCATCTTTGTTTTATTTAGAATAGAGTGCTAGCTTAACAATTAATTATAAAATGAATACGTTAAATACTGTCACGGTACCAAAATTCTTTACTAGAAAAATGTATTAAGATGATATGATTTTTTTGTGAGTCAGTTATTTTAAAGAAGAAAAAGAAAAACTTTATTAACGTGTATTTGTATCATAAGTACTACTTACGGATTATTTTGAGGCAATTTTTTTTGAATAAAAATTTCAATAGGGGCATTTTCGTTGTGTAACTTCTCCAACAACAATGATTTGTTATTGTTTTTTTGAATGGGGAAGTGGCTTGGCATATTTGGTGCGTAGAAAAGCCTAAGCTAAAGTTGGGCCCTTTTCTTTTCTGGGCTTTTGCAATCAAATCATGAGGACAATCTTTGTAATGGTCAGGCTTTTGGTGCATCGAAGCCCTTTTATTTGAGTAGACAAAAACCCATTAAAGAAATGATAGTTTTTTTTTTATTTTTTATTTTTTTACTTTTTAAGAACAACGTGATTTTAATTTACGGAGGGAATTGAACCCACAACCTCAACTAGTGTTTAAGTTGACGATGGTCATTGTTTTGAGGTAGTAGGGTACTTGACTCATTAGGGGATGGGTTGAAATGAGAATGCTTTTATTTCTAACTTTAATTTGAGTTAAAATTATGGAGGAAATTATTAAAATTACAAAAATTTAAAAACATCAATTATACAAGTGAAATGAGAGATTAAGGAAACGTTGCACATAAAATTAAGATCGATTAAATTGAGAGGAGAAATGCATTTAATATTTTATGTGATCATTATATATATTTCAGTTATAAAGAAAGTTCTATATAAATTTAAAGGTCTGTTATACTATAAAGTTCAAAGTTTTTAACAATAAAAATGAATGTATCTCCTATTAAAAAAATAAAAAGTAAAGTTTATGTCAGCTAAAATAGTAAAAATGAGAAAAAAAAATAGTATCAGAAATGTCAAGATTTATTATATGATAAAGATAACATTAATTGAAGATAAATTTAGAAAAAATTATTTAACATTATTTTGGTCATTAACAACGACAATTGGTGGATGCACCAATTAAAAGTGATATAATCCAAATCATGAATAATATAAAGGGACAAAATAGACCAAAATTAACGTAGACGGAAATAATTAGGTGTGTGCATAGGTCCTTTGGTTTGGAATTGTACTTAATCTAGAGCTGAATTAAATTTTTCTATTTCTAAAATTTAGACCCGAAATCAAACTGATTCGAACTTGAAAACAAATCAATTTAAAAATATCGGGTTGATTAGTTTTTAAGTTAGTCCATGCCAATGCCTTTTACAATGAATATTTAAATATCAGTACAACATTTTTAAATGCTTATACTTTCTCTATAATTTACTAAAACATAGAACGGTTCATGCCTAAAGGCACATAAACATAATTTTTTATAAATGAAATAAATAGTGTGAAATGACAAAAAGATAATTAAAGTGGAGAGAAAATGAAGTAATATTAGCCATTGAACAAATCTAACAATTGAAAATATTCTAAATTCAAATTATTGATCTTTTCTATTATATATTGAATATATTAAAATTTAAGAAAAAATAATTACTCTCAAGCTTAATTAATATTTTGGCCTTTTTTTGAAGTTTTTAATTAAAAAAATGGTAAGAGTTATGATTAAAAGAGAAATAATTTTTAAACATTTTCTAGGCCTAATTATTATTTAGGTATTTTTCTTCGTGTTTTTAATTTAATTATTAATATAATTAAAATATACAAATTTTACAGTTATGGTAAATTAATAATCAAGTGGGTCTTTTGTAGAAATTTATATGTTTCTTTTACATCTATTAATATTACATGTTGCAACTCTAATTGTTTTATGTACAAAAGAAGTAGTTTTATATGCAAAAAGAAAAGTAAAATTGTAACCTTGATAAGGATTAGCTTAATTGATGAGATATCGGGTTTACTCCCTAAAAGTCAATATTTCGAGTCTCGTTAGAACTATTGGTGGGCTTACCTAATTGTTAACTTCAAGGTCTTAACATTAATCGAGATGCGTGTAAAATCGTAAACTAGTTTAAACACCTTAAGTTATAAAAAAATAAAAAAATAAAATTGAAATCATATAGCCCTAAGTTCCCGACACTTTAAATTATTTTAAAAAAAAAAAAAAGTGAAACTGAAGTCATTTAGTCATGAGTTACGACACTTTGAATTATTTAAAAAAAAAGTGAAATTGAAGTCATTTAGTCATGAGTTACAAAATATATATATAATTGTAGTCATTTGAAATGTGGGACAAAAAAAAAGTAAAAATTTAGGTTATATTGGAATGGAATCTATTTTTATTTTAACTTATTCTCATGTTTGGTATCAAAAAAATTAAATTATAACCATCTATTCCTGAGTTACAAATATATCTATATATATATAATTGCAGTCATTTAGCAACGTGTGACCAAAAAAAAAATTAACGATTTAGGTTATATTGGATACGTTGGAATAAAATCCATTCTCACTTTAACCTTTTTTCATTTTAGTATCAAAAAATTTAAGTTAGAATACTATTACTTAGGACTAACTATTCTCACATTAGACATTCCACAATTTAAGTGATGGAAAACTCATTCCATTATAATCAAAATTTGAATCAAAAATTGAAAAAAATAAAAAAATTAAGCAACTACTTTATGATCAAAATTTTCTCTCAATTACTCTCTTAGGTTGTAAAATAACTATTCTACCCTTTTATATTATTTTTGAACTAGATCCAAACTCAAGTTGTAAAATGACTGTTTTACACTTAGTCCTATTTTTTTCCTCCAAATTTATATTTTGGGCTTTCAAAATGCTAAAAAAATTATTTATTTGTATTACTTAATAACTGAGCAAATGTTGATCTGATCCAAACATAAGTTATAAAATAACCTTCTTACCCCTGAGTCTATTTTTTGCTCAAATTTGTATTTTAGACTTCCCAAAAAGTTAAAAATATATATCGATGTATTTCTTAATAACTGGGAAATTTTCATTTTAATTCAAACTCAAATTATAAAATGACGATTTTACCATTAGGCCTTTTTTTTTTTTTTGTCCAAATTCACATTTTAGGCTACCTAACAGGTTAAAAAATTATCTTTGACATATTTCGTAATAGTTAAACAAGTTTCAACCCAATGTAAATTCAGACTATAAAATGACTATTTCGCCCTTGCTCTCGTTTTTTGGCCAAATTTATATTTTAGACATCCCACAAATTAAAAAAAAAACATTTATTGATTTGTTCATTTATAGTTAAGAAAATTTTGGCCCAATTTGAGCTTAAATAGTAAAATGATTGTTTTATCCCTAATTCTTTTTTTACTCAAATTTATGGTCTGAAAAAAATAATTTTTACTGTTTTTAAAACATTAATTTTAGTAATTGTTATTATATTTCATTTTATTTTGTCATATTTAAAATATATAATCTAAATTTGAATGCCTATTCTATTATTATTATTATTTTCATATTGACAACCAAACAAATCAATGGAATTAGAGATGTCAAAATTATCCATATCCAGCGAGTATATATCTTTTTAATTGTATTCTATTTTTAATGTAATTTTTAATATTGATTTTTAATTTTTATTATATTTTTTATTATTGGTAAAATTTAAATTTTTTTAACACATTTTAGGGAAAACATTTTCTTTTAATTTATTTTTCAATTTGTTCTTTTAAATATACAAGTTATAATTTTCTTAGAATTTTTATAATATTTTTATTTAATGTTAATGTAATCTTTTAAGTTTTATTAGGATGAATGTACATGTGTTGCACGTATATGTTTATTTTTAATATATGTAATTAAAAAGTAAGTCAACAATGGAAAATACAATATTAATTTAAAAAAAAATCTAAATTATAAATTTTTTATTCTATGTTGAGTTGTTTTACAACTTCATTCATATTTTCTACTTTGTCATCTTCCTCAGTTTTAAATTAATTTTTTCTTCACCATATACCCTCCACACATTTGATAAGCTACTTCACATATGGCCATGTATCGTGATCAATCTATGTATAATGATCCTACTCAGATCCTTTGTCTCCAATTAAACAATCTCCTATTAAATACAATGGTTCATTATTATTTGAACGAATTTTAAGGGTGTCACGCTCTCCCAAAGTTCTAAAAATTTATAATTTTACTATTAATATTTGTAAAATAATTCATAAATTAATTATTCACGTATGTATCTCCTAAAATTTTGACAAATTTTCCACAAAACTTGATAATAATAATAATAAATAGATGAATAAATGACTGTGGAAGTAGAGTTGTATCCTCTCCCAAAAAAAATTAAATAAATAAAATAAAAAGTTACTTCCCAAAAACACAAAAACGATCTACCCCAACAAAGTTGCTTCCGAAACTCAGAACACAGCCTGATATACATGCCCACCCCCTTGCAAGAAGAGATATTAGTAGCCAATTCAGGACAAGTCCTACTCTAATGGAAGACATGTAAATTTTCGGAGTAAAATAAAAAGTGAAGAGACATGTAAAAGCTGAAATGGATTAACAGAGTTTGCTCTTATTCAAAAACATTATCCGAAATTGACTTTCAAATTTCAAGGATAGTTAGGAACATTACAATGATCTTCAAAAGCATATCTAGATGCCAAAGTACAAGGAGCCATCAGCCGTCCATACACTGAAAACAGGATAACCAGAAACAATGATGTAAACATAACCCCAAAAAAAAAAAAAAAAGCAACAGCAGCTTTTCTTGTCAGAGAGGCAAGAACCCTAATCCTAAGCTGAAAATGCAAGGTTGAAAGGTACCAAATCACAAAATATGACCACCCCATCATCCTATAGAAACAAGATCACTCCTCCATGCAGTATTTCCTCTTATTGGTATTGGGAAACCTTGACCTTGATCTTTGGTAAAGTAAGAGAAGGCTCTTGTTAGAGGGCAACAGGAGCCTAGACCACATGGATGCTCAGCTACAGTTCTTTTGTCACCTCCTTCAACTCCTTGGCTCTCTTTTCCTTCATCCTGTTTAGATTTTTCAATAGATGTTTATCAAAGATAATTAAAAGAAAAACAACTAATAATATTCTTAAGGCCAAATAACGAGAGAGAGAGAGAGAGAGGGGGGAAGAGAGAGAGAGAGGGAGAGAGTGGGGGGGAGAGAGAGAGAGAGAGAACCTTTTCACGTGATGTCTAGCCTCCCTTTGGACTCTTGCTATGTCAATCTTCTTAACGGCTTTCAGAGTGTCCTCAGCAAGATTCCAGTTATATTCTCCGGCCTGTTTTGCTTCCTCTCAAATTCAAACGTTGAATCCTTTCCATGTAGTTGCCTATAAGCTTGGTCCATTTATCTTTACAAGGAATTCTCTTGATTTTAAAGTTCTTGTGACATTTAGAATGACAAAACCTGAAAATCTCCATTTAGAGTTTCAGGGGCCTTAAATTGACAGTAACATCAATTATAATGAGTTGATTTACCATTAACCAAAATATTCACAGTAATTTTCCATAACAATTAGATTCAGATATACTCCAAGGAATATCATAAATTGTAATTTCGGCAATAAACTCCCACAATGTTACACGGTGTTGTATTGGTTTGGACAAATGAAAGCTTAACACCGAACCTTAAGTTCATTTTGTCTGAGCCTTTTAGAATAATTTACTCATCAACAATTTCACATCCATTGGTTCTGAGTGGAACCCAACTGTGAGTTCCCCAAGCATGAGACTTGTTTAAAATATTTCACTTAACCCTTACTAAATATTTACGTGTGGTATGTTACACATTAAAAGAATAAACAAATATAATTTTTTGAATAATTGATATATAACCAAGTAAACACAAACTGGCTAACAAAACTTCTCTTGGAGGTCAATATAATTTACCCATAAACAAATCAAACCATATTTCAGCTCAAAATTAATTAATAAAAGGTGATGCAAAAGAGAGAAGGGTCTGTTTGTACCTCTATTATCCTATCCTGCAAAATATGATGATCATACAAGGAAATCATCCTAGAAAATAACCTCTTTGAGATAGAATATGTATGTATGCAAAATCATATTCCATAATGACTCTGCTTCATCCACACTCCGACGCATGTCAAATGCCAGTATAAGAGTGTTAGATGTTCCTATAGTTGCTCCTTGACCTTTGCTTAGCATCCACTTAGATACGTAAGTAGCATTGGGAACCATTAACCGGTAACTTTGTAAAATCAATATCTAATTAGCAGAACCAAGTAATTCTAGATATAAAAAAAAAAAGTTCACTATCAAATTAGCGTATATTCATTTAACCTGATCATTGAAACTAATGTTATTAGCAAAAACATATAGAGATATTATCATTATCATTCAAAGTAAATTTGGTGACATTCACAACAATGAACAGTTTTTACTAGATAATGTGAGCACCCAATATACATTTTATTTGTGGGACTCCCTAAATTGAGGTTGTAGAGATTTTACAATATTGCTTCCGAGTGCATGCTGACATGGGGACGACTTTCACCATATGTATTAATCCTTGTAGCATTTTTAATCTCTTTCTAAATTGTAACATTTTTCTTTCAAAATAATGTTCTTCAAAGTCAAACTATAATATTTTTAACAACAAAAGATGACTCCTCAACAAAGATGACGTGTTTAACAAAAACGTGTGTGACAATAACAGTAAAAACAGGCTGAGATTGGCTCAATATGCGATCAAGCTGGAACCAAACTGATCTATTGTCAGGTCTTATCTCTTTACTACTCAAACTCACATTTTAGTACTTATCATGAGATGGGCCTGGAAAAAATTATATTCAAGTAAGTAAATGGAACAAGACTATATTAAGACATCAAATAAATAAAACAGCCCACTTGATTAGGGGACAAGTTCCAAATGGGTCGCTGACATGGAACTATAGACTGTGCCTAACATGGCTTGAGACTTAACTAAACTCGATTCTCACTTTGCTAACTCAGGGTAGAAATAAGTGACCAGCAACACAGACTTCAACCAAAATTTTACCATATTCAGCAATTGGGGCAGTCTAAGTCACTATGACTATAAAAAGTACAATTCCAAAAGAAATATAACACAAGTTGCAGCATTGCATCATAAATTTTTTTTCATTTCACAAGCTCAAAGATGTAAAGCCAAGGTTATAAAGTGTTTCACAAGCTCAAAAATGTAAGACCAAGGTCAAAAAGTGTTATACTTGAATCACTCGAATCCACTGTTTCCTCTTCCTTAAGATTCGTAGAGCTTTGGCTGTAGCAATTAACGGAAATTTGACTTCCCAAGCAGTCCATTCATCTAATGCACTGTATACAACTTCTTTCTCATTTATAAGTCTAAAAACCTGGCAGATTTAGGTTTACAAGCAGAATGTAAACTTCCTAAATGCTTTTTTTTTTTTAATTTATTTTCTTTTTTTTTTTTTCATTGCAAATATGTTGAAATGATATTTGTATGAGTACATGCTCTGACACGCAGAGTCTCAAACAACTAAAATAATGACTTCCTGAAAAAATGAGCATAAACTTGAAAAACAAAACAAAAGTCAATGTACAACTGGAAATGAAATTAAACGTACTTTTCGAACAAGATTGAGTACCTTCTGCCCAGACCCAGCTGAATTTCTTCTACTCCACAAGTTGCAGAAGTTCTTAGCCTTAACACGAGTCATTATCAGGTTTCGAGGACCCTTGTTTACTATTAATTGGGTCGCTAACCAAGAAGGATACAACAATTCTCTCCATATTTTCTGGTTTGATCACAATAAAATTAGAACACCAGATTAGCAAGCCACAAAATCTAAGAAAGAGAATGGTAAGATGGTGACCTTTGCATCACTCCAAACAAACTGAATACCATGACCAGGATAGATGGTAGAGGAGCAGATCCAGCACTTTTCCGATCTCATGGTGGCTTTGGGTTAAAAATATATATAGATATACATTTCCTGCAAGAAAGAATACAATATGCAAAAGATTAAGCAAACCATATTGCTTAGTCCTCACTTAATTCCTAATAAGTCACAAATCGCCATGATAAGAGTCCTTAATATGTGCATACCAATCTGAATGTGTGGAAGAATCAAAAGTGTGAGCAGCTTGTATCTCGAAAATACAATCCACTAATACTCAAAAGCAATTTAGACACGAAAATATGAACGAAAGAATATGCAAAAATAGTTTGTAGGCAGAAAAGATTTGTTTCCATTAATTAATAATTTACACACTAAATAAAATAAATCCCTATAATGTCCATAACCGCAGTGACCAACTATGCAAATAAGTAAAAAATAACTGTGGAAGTATAGAAGTGTAATAACAAAGTCATTGCTGTGCTACTATCAAATAAACCTTTTTTTTTTTTTGCTTTCCTTATTTATTATGAGTTTCCATCAAATGAAAACTGCCAATTGCATTAATAGTATATACAATTTAGCAGTTCTCTTTTGGAACTATAGAGCTGCTTATTGGAAGAAAATGTAGACTGCTTTATAATAGGTCTACTGAAAGTCAGGGATATCATGATGTCAATGCCTTTAAACATCTTGTGTACTTTTTTGTAATTCCTGTGTCATTGAAATATGAACTGATTTCTAATCTTGGGTTGCCAATTGAAAAACTGATATTATCATGTACTATCTGACCTACATCATATCAAGAATCACTTACACTCTGAATAGTATATATCCCACACTAATGAAACCGATCTATCTATTGCATTTGGTAACCAGGAGTTCGAATCCAAATAATATTTTCAGGATATTCAACCGATGTGGGTGTCCAAAATTTAACATAAAGTCATGGTATATACAATCAGCAAAACCAAAAGTTAAATAAAAAAAGTTCGATCGGATAATTCACAACGCAAAATCCTATCAAATTCATACATCATCAGAGACCCAAAATGGATACAATGACCAAGATCTTGTAAAATTAAAGAAACATCAAAATGGTTACGGGTAAACAAAACATGTAAAGTAATTCACAATCATAAATTTCAAGATAAAATACACAAGTATCTTAAACAAACACACAAAACCCAAAAAAATTATGTTACTTTTACTGTTTCACACACGCGAAAGTGAAACACTCACAAAGGGAATTCGCGAATCCAATTGGCTGATCCCCTATTAACATCGAGCAAATGCAGATGAACAGACTCAGCCGCCTGATGCATACAAATGGAAAAAAAAAAAAAAAAAACAAATATAATAGAGAAAATAATTCAAATGCAAAAAGTGAGTCATTTTTGTACACGAAGAAGTAAATTACTTGGAGAAGAAAGAGTGACTGTCAACAATCCAGACGCCATTTTTTCTTAGCCCTAAGTTCACTGACGCTTGCATGCAAAATGCGATGGTCGTAGGAGTAATGCGTTTTTAGTCGCAGTATAGCATTTGGAGTGACTTGTGGTATTCTGGGATCGGGGGAGAACCCACAACCGCTACCCATAAATGTGCACTGGGTAAAGTCCGCTCCGTAGCCTTAATCTGCAAAAGAACGAGGAGTAAACTAACCTAGGCAAGCCTGTCTGACCGGCTCATCCAAGAAGGCTATCACCCTCCACAATTAGAGGAAGGATTACCAAGAGGAGTCGAACCCGGTATTACGGGAGAGAGTTGAAAGGCATTCATCACAATTACAGTTAAAGAAGGGAGATGGAAGGCCGTCGGCTAGAATGGTTTGGGAGGAAGGGACGGGATGGGGTTAGCTCCGGTGCACCTGCGGATCATTTGATGGACCGTTGGATTAAATGGTAAGGTAGGTCCGGTGCACCTACGGTTGATTCAACGGTCCGTACCGGACCTACCCAACCCAAGAAAGACATGGTTGAATTTGTTTGAAAGAAGAAGGGCAAAATAATCAACAAAAAGTTTTTGACCCATTCAGCCTTTTACATTTATAAGCACGATTCGTTTGGGGTCTAAAAAAAAAAAAAAATTTTTAAAAAAAATTTTAAAAATTTTTAAATTTCTTTAATTAAATTTATCACTTATTATTTCTATATCACATCAACTATATCTTTTAATTTTTTTTAATTTTTGTTGGGACTCTAAACGCCTCCATAATATATATATATATATAATATATAATAATATAGATATACGTATAGATATAAATATATTACATTCTTTTATTTTAATTTTTTATGTTATTAAATTTCATTAATATCATTAATTGAAATTTATAGCAATGTGAAAATAGTTTGTACATAAATATTACAAATTACATTGATTTTACGTAGGCTAAAATATTTAATTTTATTAATTAATTATTATCTTAATATTGTAAGCACTACTTACTCTTAATATTTTAATTTTTATTAAATTGAATTATTCATAAATATTACTGAACAGTACAATTTTAATCTCAATTAAATTTTTCGTGAATTATCTAAATTGATTATAATAATAAAAAAAACACAAATATAATTACAATTTTTATCTAAGTTTGATTTGGTTATATTAAAATAAAAAACACATATTTAATTAATTTATTTAATTTAAATTAAATATATAGTTTTCTTTATTATTTTAAATTAAAATAATAACAAAAATTAATATGTTTATGTAATTAAGAATATTTAAGATAAAAATTAAAATAATTTATAATAGTCCGGATGTGAACAAATTCTAAAACAATGGGTCATACGATTAAATTAGGATAATAACTTTTTTTAAGTTAAAATAATTACACCAAAACAAATATGTTTAGACAATTAAAAATATTTAAGATAAAGATAAAATTAATTAATATAATAGTTTGAACCTAAATAGATTTTAGAAAAATGTGTTGAATAATTAGATTAGGATAATAAATTTATTTCTTTTTTATACTTTATCTTCGTGTAATTAATTTTATTCGTCAAATAATAAATTTAAATAAATAATAACAAGTTTTATTTAAGTTGGATAATATAATTGCGCCATGTGACACCTAAGGGCTTGTTTGGTAAAATAGTCAATTTTTAATTTTTGTATTCAATTTTTATGTTTAGTTTTCAATTTTCTGCTTAATTTTTTATTTTTATAGTAAAAAAAAAAAACAAAAACTTGAATATATGTTTGGTAACGATAGTTGTTAGTTAGTAGTTATAGTTGTTAAAAATTAAATTTAATTAATTTAGTTATTTAAATTACATTTATTATTAAAAAATCTAATACAATAAAAAAATATACTACACATAATTTATTGTATAATTTTAAAAAATTTAATAAATATATTTCATGTTAATTAAATTAATTTGATTTAATTAATTAATTTGACTAATTAAATTTAATTATTTTATTTATATTTATGTTTTCAAAATAATTTAATTCAATAGAACTAAAATATATTCAACATAATTTACTTATATTATTTATTAAATATTGAAGTATTTTTATAGTAATTTAATTAATTAAATTTAATTAAATAATTAATGTAATTTAAATTAGTAAAATGTACTTATTTTAATTATATTTTATTAAAATTTATTTAATTTAATAAAAATAAGATATATTAAATGTAATTTATTATATTATTATTAAAAATAATTTAATAAAATATTTTTATATTAATTTAACTAATAAAATTCAATTATAATTAATATAATTTAGTTAATTTATATATTTAATATATATCTAATATATTAAATTAATTATTAATTAAATTAATTATTAATTAAATTATATTTAATATATTATTTATATAAATAAAAATAATATATTATATTTTAATATTAATTAAATATTTTTAATTAAGTAACAATATATTTAGCGATAACTGGAGATGGGTGGGCAGTAGTGACAGCAGTAAGAAGTGGTGGTCGAATGTTAGTGGCGACCAACGGACGGTTGTGATTGATGGTTGCGACTAATAGTTGTTGTATAAGAAAAAATTGAAAATGAAAATTTAAGAAAACATACTTTCTATATTTTTATAATTTTTAAAAATTTTGAAAATAATTTTTATTTTTTTAAAACTAAAAACAAATTTATCAAACCAGTTTTCTTGTTTAGTTTTCAAAAAATGAAAACGAAAACTAAAAACTAAAAGTTTTGAATGGGACCTAATTGAATAGTGTGATTGTGATACATGTCACTTAAATTTTTAATTTTTAATTTTATAAAATAATATTTTAAAATTTTAATATTTATATAAAATTTATTTTTAAATAGCATTTATTTGTATATTTACAAAAGCAATTATAAATAAAAGAAAAATTTGAAATCTAAGGATGGAGTTACGAACCTACATATTTTTTTTAATTATTATAAATTTATAAATTTAATACTTATCAACTATTTATAAATATTATTCATTCATAAATTTATTAATTTATAAATTGAATAAATTTAAATACTTATTCTTTTTTTTTAGAAAAAATTATATTTTATGTAGAAGCTTATTCTCTTAATTTTTTTTGATAAAAAATTATTAATACTATTACCGTTTTATCCTATAAATATCAATATATATAATTTCGGCTAATAATATTTTTTTTATCGATAAACAAAATTATTGGAAGAAACTTGGGATCGAGCTCGAACAGATAAGTGAGCAACAGAACAACTCGGCAACTACGCTATAGCCGCACTTACTTATAATATATTCATGTCTGTAGAAATCTTACTCTTCCTGAATTTAAAAATTTTTTAAATCGGGGAATTGAGGCTTTTTATATTTCGCTGAGCAGACAAGTCTATTTTAATTATATTTTGGTATTTTCTCTTCAGGCCTTTATTTTGGTAAAAACCCCGGGACTTTTGCAAGCCCGTCTCTCTCCCTCACTTTTTCTTAGGACTACGAAGTGGGAAAAGCCAATCAATGGCGACGACGACGACCACCATCGAATCAGACGACGATCTTATCATCGCCGACGAACAGCGCCGCGAGCTCATGTCATCGCAAACCCTCGAGTCCGACCTCGACCTCGCATTCCGACTCCAAATGGAGGAGGCAATCACCGCCTCCCTCTCCCCCCAACCTTCCTCCTCCTCCGCTACGCCTCCGGCTCCGCCTTCGCCTTCAGAGCCACCAAAAATTCTTGAAAACGATGCCTTCAATTTCTCCACATTCCAGACGGAAGAGCTCGAGAAATTCGAGCGGGAACGCCGCGATCGCCTTCTCACCGAGGCCGAGATGAAGAAGATAAAAGACGATCTCCAGCGCCGAATCCACGACCAGAATGTTGCTTTTGAGATTGACAGCATGCCGGAGGACGAGTGGGAGGAGAACGGCGACAACTTCGAGCGGCCGTTCGGGGAGGGGTCGTCCAACGGCGCAAGTGGAACTGCGGAGATTTTTAGGGTTTATTTCAAGGGATTGGTGAGCGAGGAGAGGGTAAAGGGTTCGAACGTCGTGTTGTCCGGGATAGGCGTCGCAATTTGTGATTCGAGGGACAAGTTGATTTTCGAGTTGAAGAAGCCGCTGCTTGGGAATGGTAGGAGCCGTCAGACTGCGGAGGGGAAGGCTTTGATTGAAGGGTTAAATGCGGCCATTGCTTTGGATTTAAAGAGGATCGTGTTTTACTGTGATTGCTATCCACTCTACCAATTCGTGAGTTTTCGTTTCCATTACGTTAGTTTCAGTTCATGCCCAGTTGTTTTCCGTTGTTTTAATTATGAATGTTAACATACTGTCCTTTCCAGGAAAATACTTGTGTGGATATTTTTGAGTGGGTTCATTGCATAAGACTTTTTGCATATGTCAAAATATCTTTTCCCGAGTTGATGTATGTGTATGAATAATGTGATGAATTACTCGGCTCATTGCTTGTCTGATTGTTATCAAGGTGAACATAAAGCATCAATTATGTGTGGTTTCTTGTCAAATTGACATTTTGTACATCATATTAGGGCCCAAGCTAAGCTGGAAACGCGAATTAAATATTAATACTTAATGAATTAAGGCTATGGATTGGGTTGATTGGATGATGGGAGATAAATATACTAGGATAATGTATGGGATTGGATATAACATATATTGATTTTTCTTGTGGGACTCTCTTTTTTTTTTTTTGGGTGCTTGGTTGGTGTAGTATAAGTGGATAGTGATGACAAGAGATGTGACTGGAAATAATTTTAGATTTTTAGATTTTGGCAGGAAGTAAACTCGAGGGTGGCGGATATATCATTCCACCCCTCCCTAGTATGACATAGCCCTCAGTTTGAGGGATTCGCAATCTGCCATCTCTTTCTTTTGTTACCAAACAAAGGATTTGTGGGACCAATGGATGACATATCCAATCTAGAGTCCCACATCCCCGGACAAACACAACCTAAGGATACACCCAAGCAATGATGAGACAATCTATACCTCCATTTTCGAATGCAGATATAGTTTTTGAGGAAGGTTCAGGGCTTCCCCTGGTATGGGGATACTTACTTCCAGCTTCCTTTTAGTTTTGGAAATGGATAGTAACTTCCCAGGCCATCACACACCATATGGGAATTGATGTAAAATTAAAGAATGAAATATAAATTAAAAACAAAAAGAAAGAGGATGCCAGTGTTTTCTCGAGGACATCACTAACTGCCATACTACTGTTTCTCCTCATCTTATTTTTATTTTTCTTCACTGTCCAATTATCTGATACTGAGTTCCTATTTTCACTACCTAGCAGCACCACCAATCCACCACAATGTGGTCTTTCAGTGGTGAACGTCCACTATTCAACCCTCTCTCATCTTTCCATACTGTGTGACCATTTCTCTTCACCAATAACTTTCACAAGAGAGGTTTTTGAGGGTGTTTTAATTAGTTACTTTATAGGAAAGCCGGTGAGGAAGAGAGAGAACAGTTAAAAATGATGGATAGTGTTTTTTAGAAGTGACATACACATGTAGGGAGAGAGCACAAGTAAGATAATATACAACAGGGTACACGATGAGAAAAACATGTCAACCCTTTTGGCCCTTCATGGACAACCTGTAATGGCTACCTAGGTAGCTGTTAGTTGGACTTAGTCCTTTTCCCTTCGATTTATGGACATGTCGGCATTATTTTGTTGCAACTGAGAGAAAATGTATTAGTTGATGCAGTCAATGTAATCAACAGGTTGTCTCTATCAAACAGTATGGCAGTAAGGGAGCTTTCTACCCATATCTGAAACTAATGAATGCAGTCCTAGGCTTAGAAACACGCATTGCAACAATTAGGTTGGGGATGTATATGAGAATGGGTATCGAAAACCCTAAATCCGACACATACGCTTCCACAAAGAGAAACAAAGGAATAAAACGAAGGTGATAAGCAGCCGAACAACACAAGGAGATAATGAAATAAACAAAACAGTTTGGATATACTCAATTTAAACTAGTCTGGAACTATCAAAAAGTTTGACAATCAGAACTTGTGACACAAGCAAAAGAAAAACTAAGATATGGAGGGATGAATAGCAATGAATATCAATGGATATCAATTCAAAGGTGGCAACTTTGCAGCAGGAATTCAGCATCAACAGTGGGAGGAAGAAGCAGGAAAGGCTTTAGCCACCAAAATTATTCAATGATTTCTCTATCTTCTCTCTTCCACAATTATGATTTTTAATACCCTCATGCTAGTCCTAGATTTCTTTATGTTTGGACATCCTTGCATCATAAGCGGATCTTTTTCTAGAGCTAGGGAAGGGCTTTGGAAAATGGTTTTTTAGAGGATGAGGTTTGGTATGCGCTGAAATGTTTGAATGGAGGTAAAGCTTCGGGACCCGATGGTTTTACAATGGCCTTCTTTCTTCAGTGCAGGGATATTGTCAAAAAGGACATCATGGGCTTGTTCCCTAAATTCTTTGATCAGTGCAAATTCAAAAAAGTCGGAACTCCACTTGCTTAGCCTTGATTCCAAAAAAGGGGTTGCCGATAATATAAGATTTTTGGCTCAATAAGCCTGGTTGGTGGGGTAGATAAATTGATTGGCAAAGTTTAACAATCAGATTGAAGAAACTGTGCTTGATTTCAGAGACCCAGTATGCTTTTGTAGAGGGTAAACAGATTTGGACACGACTCTAGTGGCTAATGAGGTGGTTGATGAGAGGCTGCTGAAGGAGTGACCAAGAATAATTTGCAAATTGGATGTGGAGAAAGCTTATGATCACGTCGATTGGGACTTCTTAATTTATTTTTTGGAGAGAATGGTTTGGAGATAGATGGACCAGATAGATCAGGTGGTGCATTTCCACCGTCTTTTTGCAAATACTTCTTATGGTTTTTTCAACTCTTCAAGGCGTTTGTCTTCGCTCCTTTTCATTTTGATTATGAAAATTCTAAGCATAATGATCTAGAAGGCAGCTCAAGAAGGATATATTGAGGGTTTTGAGATCAGAAAAGAAGGATTTCCATCCATCATCATTCCTCATCTTTTATTTGCAGATGCTACTATTAGTTTTTGTGGTGTTGATCCTCTTCAACTAGGACAGCGTATGACGCACGGATATGGATATGGACGGGTACAGGTGCGGACATATGATATAGCAATTTTCAAAAAAATGAGGATACAAACACGGTAAAGATACGGCAAAAAAATAAAATAAAATATATGTTTTATTTAAAATATTTTTGAAGATAGCATTTATATACAACCACATTATATAAATAACAATTATATAGCATGAAAAAAAACCAATCAATCCATAAATTAACATCATTCATACTCAAAACTACTAACAATAATCATACACAAAACACAAATATAAAAAAGTATTAAAAGCAAGTACAATTTCATACATCCTAAAATGAAAAAAGTTTTTTCATTTCCTATATTTTAGTTGGATCCAACTTCAATCAACTCATTGCATTCAGGTCTTCCAGGATTTGTATTAAGTTATATTTTTTAATTATTTACACTTTGACCCTTAATTAAATTTTATTACTTCAATTTTACCACCGAATAAAGTTTGAAATATTACATTTGACCTGTTGTATCTCAAAAGTATTATTTCCATATCCTAGCCGTATCCTATGCAAAATAGAAAATAAAAAATCAGGATAAACCACATGGTGTCTCCATATGTATCCTGGCGTATCCATCTCTCCCCAATTATTCGATATGAGTGTGCCACGTAATTAGAAATATTGTGCTTCATAGAGGATAGCTAAGGTGTGTTCTTCTTTGCTTTGCAGCAGTTTCAAGATTGAAGATCAATCTAAGCAAATCAAAGATCATACCTATTGGTGAGGCCTCTGGTTTGGAGGAATTGGCTTGTATCATGGGTTGCAACATAAGGAGCTTTCGACTACTTACCTTGGTCTACCCTTTGGAACTTAGGTGAAGACCCACTCTATATGGAATGGAGTGGTGGATACATTTCAGAGAAGGTTGGTAGGGTAGAAGAGGCAGTGTTTTTGCAAAGGTATGAGACTTAGTCTCATTGAGATCACTTTATCTAATTTGCCCACCTACGTTATGTCCTTATTCCCAATGCCTTCTTTGGTTAGCAAGTGACTTGAGAAACTAAGCGGAGATTTTCTATTGGGGGGTCTTGGAGAAGCCAAAAAATTTCATTTAGTGAAATAGGAAACTTCATGACATGGTGGACTTGGCATAAAGAGTCTAAGATATTTTAATACTGCTTTGCTGGGGAAATGGCTATGCAGGTTCGCTAAGGAAAAAGACCAAATGTGGAGGAGGGTGGTAGCTACCAAACATGGAGTGGACTTGGGTGATTGGACCTCCGAGATTGTACATAGCCTTTTAGGATAGGAGTTTGGAGACCATTAGATCTATTTGGATGGAATTTGTGGATACATGTTTGGTGAAGGTGGCAAGAGACAACAGGGTCCGTTTCTAGCCTCACAAATTGTTTTTTATTTTATTTTTTTTTTTGGGGGGGGGGGGGGTTGGGAGGTGGGAGGCTTCAAGATGAGTGTCCACTTATTTCCTCCTAAAGATTTGAACCATGAGGCAATTGTGGACAAATATCTTGGCTTGGAAGATGGTATTCCTCGTTGGCATGTACTTTTGAGAGGAGAAGTCAATGATTGGGAATTATGAGAGCTTCTAGGTTTATTGCACACCTTTTATGAGATCAAATGGGAAAAGGATAGAAGTAGAAGGAAGATGAACTCTGTTGGGAGATCTTTAAGATAGGCCAATTTTCAGTAAAATCTTCTTATTATAGTCTCTTTAGAGGAGGTGAGACAGATTTCCCTTGGGTCAAGCCATGGTGCTCCTTCGAAGGTAGTTTTCTTTTTATGGTGTTCAATTCAGGATAGGATTCTTACCTGTGACAATCTACGAAAGAAGAGAATCACCATTGTTAGTTGACATCCATTATGCAAACATGATGGGGAGATAGTCTCTCATTTATTGGTCCACTGCACAATTACCAGAGAATCTCTGGAATTTGGTTAAGATGTGCTGGGTATTCCCTCAGACGGTTCCTCATGTTTTGGTTGAGTGGTGGTTGCTAGTGTCAGCAAGTGGAGGAGGAAAACGTGGACTTTAATTCCATTTTGTGTGAACTGGCTAGTTTGGAGTGAAAGTAATGAATGTTATTTCAAGGATTAGATGGGTCCATGCACAATTTGAAGGTTTTTTTTGTCTATTTTGTATAGTTGGATTCCCAGTCGTGCGGAGCTGGACCTTCTTCCTTTTTTGGATTTCATAGATGTGTTGGAAGCTTAGACTCCATCTTTTGTAATAGCTTAAAGCTTCTGTATACAGTTGGCATCCCTTTGATACCTTTCAATACATCCTAATTTACTTATCAAAAAAGAAAATAGTAATCTGCAGTTTCCAGAAGGAGAGTTTAGAAGAGGAATTTATTGCCTTGTGGCCCAACCAACAAGGAACTCAATGACTTGTTCAGAAATTTATTAATTGGCTGTCATTGCCTATTACTCTCTTTTCTTTCATTGTAATACTGTGTAGTAAGTACTATTTATAATTTTAGAATTTCAGTAGACTCGTCTTTCTGGTTGATACAACTGTCAACTCTTGGTTGTAATGATCCTTGAACTTTTCCTTGCTGATATATTTTGTTAAAAGGTTATCATCATCATCATCATCATCATCATCCATCTTTTTCCAAGGCTTCAGGTCGATTTTATTGGAAATCATGGGTATCTGTCTCTACATGATGAGGACATCAGTCGGCAGATTTATTTCTTTTTATTATTATTTTATTTATTATTTAGACTCATTTGTTTTGGACTTTATTAATATTGAGTTATTTTATTAGAGGTTATTTGGACCATCTGTTGTGAGTCTTATTAGCATTGAGTTTATTTTTTAGGGGTCTTTTGTGTTTCGACCCATAATTTTGAAAGTTTATTATTTAAACCCTAATTAAGGTTAACAAGAGTATTATTGAATGAATATTGAATACGTTGATTTTCCTTCTTCCCTACAACACTGTTGCTCCTTCTCTTCTTTTCCTTCTTCTTCTCTTCTTCTAAGCTTTTCTTCTAATGTTCTCTTTTTCTTCTTCATTTATTTTAAGTTATTTGGTTCTACATCAACTTTGGTATCAGTGCAAAACTTCGATTACTAAAGCTTCTTCAAATCAATATTTTATTTACTGTCAAGAGCCCAAATCCCGTTGTTCATCTAAAACCCTAACTATCATAGTTTAAAAACACTAGCCATTCACGTAAGGTTGGCAACAACTTAGCAGATCTACTTTCGTAAATCTCGGGTGACACCCAAATCCGGCAAACACCACCACCGGCATCGCCTCCCTGTAGTGACCTTCGGAAGCTCCGGCAAAGGATACTCTAGGACACTCCAAAATATTTTTTTGAGCCTCTTTTAGCCCATTTTTGCAAATTTCAAGTTGTCAATACACTGTCGGCTACTTATTTGAATAATAATCAGATACAAACCCAAATAGTAGCCCTCGCTGAAGCCATTCAAAGATTGGACGCGAGGTTTGAAGAACGCTATTGGCCAAGTAACTCAGTTCACCTCTGTTCTAACCAAATATTGAAATCAAGCCGAATACAGGTTCAGCTCCTCTATTTGGTGTCTTTACCGATATTCTAAAGTCATTGATGAATTGAATAAAGAAGCTAATGACGACCACCTTGAAGTAAAGAGAGCCTAATGATGATCAAATTGAAGGGTTGATTTATGAGCCTAATCCTGATGATTTTATTTTTCAGACGATGATGATGACCAAATCGTGGCAAGCCACTTGATGAAATTGTTACTACTGAAGTCATTTCTCTTGATGAAGCACATTTTCAGTGATATTACTAAAGTCATGTTGGTACTATTAGGTTGAAGAGTATGCTTAAAACTTATGATGCTTTGTGGATTTTGTCTTTCCTAACCTAACCCTCTTCCACAAGTTGGTCCATCTTTTGTCTTCTTCTAACACCTACACGTTTTGTTTTCTGAATCACGGTACTCGGGAGACTTGGTGGAGACATTAGATTTTTACTGCCTCTACGCGCATCCATGAATGTTGGGAATGGGTTGACATTTGCTTTATTCGTGACCCGGCATTGAAGGAGTATGCAAATTTTCAATTCGACAGAGTCGGGTTTTTTTAAGGGGTGGAGAGTGATGTGGAAGCCAAAATAAAAAAAATTAATAATTATTATTAGGATTTTATTTTTAAAATTAGATTTTATATTAGGATTTTACTTTATTAAGGATTTATTTTATTTTAGGAAAATTTTGCTTAGATTTATTTTAAGTAGGATTTGTTAGAATATTTGATTTTTACTTTATTTTTAGTAATCTTGATGATATTAGCCTATTTAAAGTTTAAGATGATTAGAGTTAGACACATTGATGAATATGAAAAATTGAGTTATTAAAGCCACTGTGGCTTATTCTCCCTCCCCTTTTTCTTTTTTCTTCCCTCTCTCCTAAACTTCTTCTTAAGATTTTTTACAATGTTTCAACAATTTGTGCATAGTGCTGTTATAATGGAAGCTGTTATAAGTTATGAGATGTTAACTTCGTATTGTCCAATGCAGGTTATAGGTCGATGGCCACCCAAACAACGGAAGATTGCAACATTGGTTAGTCAGGTGACCCTACTTCGGAAAAAATTTTCGTACTCAGCTGCATCTCTTGTTGCCCGAAATGATATTAAATTTGCATTTAAGCTTGCACGAGAGGCAATAGTTTCTCAGGTCAACGGGCCTTCAGAATCTAGCAGTGCCAAGAACATGTATGAGACGTGTGTAATTTGTTTAGAGGACACGAATGTTGGCCAGATTTTCTCAGTTGATGATTGTTTGCATCGTTATTGCTTTTTTTGTAAACAACATGTGGAAGTAAAGTTGCTTCATGGGATGGTTCCCAAATGCCCTCATGAAGGCTGCAATTCTGAATTGAAAATTGAGAGCTGCAGAAAATTCTTGACTCCTAAATTAATTGAGATCATGAGCCAACGCTTGTTGGAAGCTTCCATTCCTGTTACTGAGAAAGTTTATTGCCCATATCCCAAGTGTTCTGCCTTAATGTCAAAAAGTGAGGTTTTAGAATATTCTAATGGTGCATTAATTAGTAGTGGCAGGGCTGAAGTCCGTAAATGCACAAAATGTCAAGGCCTCTTTTGTATCAATTGCAAGGTTCCATGGCATTTGAATATGAGCTGCCTTGAGTACAAAAGGAGAAATCCTAATCCCCCTGTTGAAGATGCAAAGCTGAAGACACTTGCAGATAGGAACCTCTGGCGTCAGTGTGTAAAGTGCAACCATATGATTGAACTTGCTGCAGGGTGCTACCACATGACTTGCAGGTGCTTGATTTCTTCACAACTTTGTCATTTAGCTACTATTTTGATTAACCCACATCAAAACCAATACTGAAACTAAAAATAGAAGTAATTTTGAGTAGTTTTGCAACTTCTGCAGAATAAGATTGTATCTATGGCTCCAATATCGAGGCATAACTTTGTTTATAACAACACCAGGATGCACCTAAGCATTTACACAAACAACCCTTATTGATTTGAATTTCATGAATCTATTGAAATATTACTGATGCTTTGCATGGCACATGTATCCTTGGCATCAATTAATGGGGAGAATGTGGATGTATATTGTGTTTCCGTTGGAAACAAGCTTTGGCTGTCTTTTGATATGTTACTTCATAAATATTCTCGGCCTTGTGCAGTCACCATTTTTTTATCTTGTATCTTAACTCAAGATAAACATGCTGCTTAATATTTTGGACTGTGTACAGTCGGTCTTGATCCTTCATTTGAAAACCAATATACACCCAACTCTAATTACAATTTTGGTTTTATATTGTTGATGTTTTTTCTAATTAGTCTCTACTCCCACACTATTGTCATTGGTTATGTTCCCATCTGTGCAAGATTTTGTGGCTTTAAGAGTTGTATTTAATTTTGAATGACTTGTGTAACATTCTGTTGCCTGGTATGAGGAAATCACCATGGGTTTCAATCTCGTGGGCATGTTTGGACAGTTTTTTTCTTTCTTTTTTTTTTGGGG
Organism: Vitellaria paradoxa; assembly: GCA_019916065.1. NCBI lineage: Eukaryota > Viridiplantae > Streptophyta > Magnoliopsida > Ericales > Sapotaceae > Vitellaria > Vitellaria paradoxa. The sequence continues at coordinate 33,197,905 of CM034243.1, forward strand.
GGGGGGGGGTTAATCTTCAGATAGTTTGTGAGCTGCCTGTATTTATGGGTGTGTCTGTCTCTTCAATTGAGAATTTGAGAGACTACTTTCATGTGATTTATTTTATGATTACTAAAAAGTTAACCATGGGATCAAGGCTGCATGTGGGAATTAATTTAATGATTGGCAATGATGTTCTGATCTCACATGGGTAACAACATCAAAATTTAGCTCACAACTCGCTAAAAGAGGGGGAGGGAAATTTCTTTGCTGGATTACATTTTTTTTTTTTTAAAGGTATTGCTAGATTACTTGCTGATGCCCTTTTGGATTTTTTTTTTTTGACTAGTTACTCCATGGTCATTAGTTATGTTTATTTTATTTATTTATTTATTTATTGGGTTAGCCATTCCTTGGAGTCCTTTCTGTCAGTATTAGATTAGACGTTACTAGAACCTCCTGAAACAGCTCCTCCGATTGCAAGTGACAATAAAATGAGTAGTTTACAGGAAAAAAAAATGTTTTATTTGGTTAGCCATATAACGAGGAATATGTTGTATATGAAATTTCCTTTCCTTTCATTTGGATCGTGGATTTGTCAAATGAAATTGCTTTCATGGATTCATCCTCGTATGTTTTTATATTTTAAAATTTTGATTTCGGAGCTGTGGAGAGACCTATTGAATGAAATTTTTGCTGTACTTAAAGTAATACAATCTGTTTTGATTGTCAAGTTGTTCAAGTTGGTTTCCATGATAAAATGGTAGTAATAACTGAGCAAAAAGGCATGAATATACGTATATATGCATATTAGCTAGGCTACAGTTTCCATTATTGTATCTAATACTTGCTTGATCTTACAGGTGTGGGTTCGAGTTTTGTTATACTTGTGGAGCGGAGTGGAAGAACAAGAAAGCAACATGCTCCTGTCCGCTTTGGGACGAGGAGAATATTTGTATGACGAAGAGGACTCTGATGAAGAGGACGATTATGATGAAGAATTCTATGATGAGACTGACTCGGATGAATATTATTGAAACTTACAGTTGGGAATCTTGTGTTATTTACCCCCCCCCCCCAACAAAACATAAAAACGCCAACCCTCGTTTCTTTCCCAATTCTCCAATCTTTTAGCTTCATGGTTTGCACGAAACTTGTAAATTTATGTATTTGTTCTGGTAAGGATTTGGTGGTTTATTAACTTCGTTTTGTACTTGGGGGCCGTTGGAAGTCTAATTTTTAACAACTTTTGACATTATTTTGCCAAAAGTTGGTAATTAAAATTTTTGGCGTGTTTGGTAAATCAAGTAGTAATTTTTCATAATTTTTAACTACTTTTGGTGTTCGGTAAAAGTTTTGATAATTTTTAACAACTTTTGTGTTTGATTAAAATTTTGGTTACTTTTGAGGTGAGTAAGTTATTGTAACTGAGTAGAAAAGTGATAAAAATTAATATTTTGTCAAACAATACCTTGGCATGTTCTGCACTTTTTTTTCCTCAATTTATCCAGGCGTGCTTCCTGGCAAGGTCCATGTAAATGCCCATCTTCTATGGTTTATTTATCCAGATGGATACAATAAGTGATATAGTGCTTTTCATACGCAATATATTTATTTATAATATTAAAGCAATGTAGGCTTTCTCTCTTGCTCTTCTTCGCCATCATTTTACGTGGTATATCTTTTTTTCTTCATTTCACTTTTTTTTTTTTAGCAGAAATTTAAATTATTTTTAAATTCTTTCATTCTCTGTTTTTTTCTTTTCTTTTCTCATTTACAAATCTTTTTCTTTATCCCACATAGGATAATTTTTTTTTTTCATTTGTGTAAAAAATTATTAGAATTATGCCATATGATTTCAATACATGTGATGGAACTCATAAGTTCCAAAAAGAGACCCATTTGCAAAACCCATTTGTTTAAATTCAATATTAATGAATTTGAGTTCTAAAAAGTGACTTGCATTTTTATATAGTTGTAAAATTTATTTATTTAAAATACATTCGGAATTAAATTAAAAACACAATTAAAGAACAAAATTAAATTAAAACGCAAATAAAAAATGCTTAAATAATTATTAGATTATTTTTCTCATAACAACTTTTAAAATGTTTAAAATATAAAATATAAAATAATATCGAAATAATTAGATTTAGAAGTAGTTATTTTTTTAAATTTAAATTAGTCACGTGAATTATTTGTTTTATTTAAAAGCACGTACTATATTTTTTTATTAGAGTTATTTTTATAAACAATTAAAAATTATTATTAAATATTATGCAGCACTCTCTAATTCATCATTCAACTTTTTTTTTATTCTTATAAATATTTGAATAAAATTAGTATTGAGAATAATTCTTTTCTAAGAATTATTAAATATTAAATGTTAATTAAATTTAAAAATATAACTTCTCTTACAATAAAAACTCTTATCATATATTAAATTTAAAAATAAAAATACTGAAATATTATTTAATCTTGGGAATAATTTTTAAAAAAATTTTTCAATTTTAAATTTAAGTTGGGCTTGTTGATAATATTTAGTCGATTAATAATATTCAATTTATCTAATTCTAAAAAAAATTATATAATTGTTAATTAAGTTCATGAGTAATAACTTTTTATGAAATATTAAATTTAAATTTAAATTAGTTATATTAACCATTTAGTTAAAAAATTTAATAATATTTAGTATTTGAATTATTTTTATAAACTACGATGTATGCCAAATGATTAATAATATTAGTATTTTTAACGTTAGTTGTTTTTAAAATTAATCAAAATTTATTTTAATACAGTTAAAATTAATAATATTTTAACTTAAATTAATTTTACAAAATGAACTAATAATTAAAATATATTGAAATGGACAAACACTTAGAAATAAAAAAGAGATATCTGAGCAATTAGATAGGTTTGAGATCTAATATATTCTAAACCTAACCAAACTTGATTTTTCAAATAAGGTTGAGTTAAGATTTGATAAAAATATAAATTTTAGTACGCAAATAGAAACTTGACTTTGATTAGTTTTTAGTTTATTAAAACTTACATAAATAAAAAAATATAAATATAAAATTGTACCAAATTATGCGGCTTCATTTTATATATGCCACAAAGCACTTGGCCTAACTAAATATTATCTTACTAAGTGATTCATTCACAAAACTTTTATTTTTTTATCAATGTAAAATGTATAATCTTGTGCATCGCACATGTTAACACTAGTTATAATACTAAAATCATGTAGTTTCTCTTTCTTTCTCTCTTTCATTCTCATCTTATGCGGCATGTCTCTTTACTCTCTATTTCCTTTTCTTTTTTCTACAAAATTTTGATTTTATTTTTAAAACAAAATGAATGATAATAAAAACTTCATTAAAAGGGATTTAGAAAAAAATCAAAAATAAAAAAATGAAACTCAAAAGTCATTTTTTTCTTCAAACTCCTCTCTCTAACTTTTGTTCATCATCTAGAATAATTAATAATAAAAGCTTCATTAAAAGAGTTTTAAAAAAAATCAAATATCAAAAAATGAAACTTAACAATTATTTTCTTCTCCAAATTCCTCTCTCCTCGAGCACTGAACTCCTGTTTTCACCTAAAAAATTTTTGAGTTCAACTCGAAAGTCATTTTTTTCTCTAATTTCTTCTTTCTTTACACACACCTGTTTATTACTTGAAAAACTTTTGGGTTCCCTTCTTCTATATAAGTTTCTCCAATTTTCTCTCTAAATGGTAAATTCTGTGTAACCTGTTCTAAATTTCTCTCTAAATATCAAAAAATTTTCAAGTATGTTATTACATATATGTATTAGTGCATGTATATTAGTGCATAGTTTTTAGGTTTTTGTTTTTTTTCTATTTTTATGAAAATTGGGTCTTTTTTTGATTATTAACAATTCTTAACATAAATGTTAATTTTAATTGTTTTGAAAATATTTTTATTTTTTTAATATTAATAATTTAAAAAAATTTGTATTGTCCAAGTTACCGCTAGTAATATAATTATTATTGTGCATATTTACTCTCTCAATTTAGACATAAGTATTCTAAGCTTATTACCTCATTAACCGTTATTAGGATAACAATTACTCTAATAATTTTTTTATCCCTAATTTTTTCACATTGTACCAAATATTCCCTAAATAGATTTATGATAAATGTAAAATATATGTGAAAAGAAATATGAATAATTGTGTAATTTTAATTAATAAAAAGTAAACTGAGTGTAAGAAAGTAGATGTGGAATACAAATAGACTCACTCTTTCCAAAAATATTAAATTATACGCAAGTATATTGCTAGTTAATTGTAAAAGCGATTACTTAGCTATATTATCATGGAGGAAATCTGCATTTTATTGCATTTCGCCAGTTACAATTTTTAGTAAAAATTATTAAAAATTACAAATAATTGGTGTGCCGAACTGGTTTTTAGTATTTCTTTATTTTAAAATCGTACTAAAATTTTAAATTTTATAAATAATCTCTAACTAGCATTATTTCTTTTTAATGTCTATTTATTTTAAACTCATAAACACTTTTTAAATAATATTAATTTCTCTTTCAGTATTCATTTATTAAAAAATATAAACTCCATTTGAAGTAATAAAAATTTTAAAAAATAATAAAAAATATTTAAAAATATTTTATTTTTTATCTCTTTATGTAAATTATAAATTTATAATTTATTTTATTTTATCTTATTTTTTATCATTGTAAGAGAACAGATAATGAAATTTTATAGAAATAGATAACTAAAACTACTCCCGTCCTCAAACACCCTATTTTATTTTACTCCATCACTTAAAAAATATATATCTTTATCTGGGAAGTTGAAAAGAACTTTCTAGATTATTCCAACTTTATGCATATCTTTTCTCCTTTCGTCAACAAGCTTCCTTCGTACGTTCCATTCTCCGTCCAAACCCTAGCTGCTCCATAACCAGGTCGAGAGAGAGAGAGAGAGAGAGTTTGAATACAACGGTCAGCATTTTTTTCTGATATTTGGCGCGAAGATGGACTATGGAGAACTGCGGACCATAGTCTGCGAGCAAAGCCGTGAAGTGGCCGCCGCCAAAGCCGTCGAGTCCGATCTCGACTTGGCCTTCAAACTCCAAATGCAGGAGGCTATGAACGCCTCTCTTCATCTCCAACCCTCGGCTTCGTTGTCGTTGTCGTCGTTTGCAACACCTCCACAGTTTCAGCATCAGGACGACGATGCTTCCGATGCCAGCTTCGCTAGCCTCCTCGCCGAAGAGATCTCCAGGTTCGAGCAAGAGAGGTGCGACAGCGAGCAGGCCGAGGCCGACATGAAGAGTATGCGTGAGGATCTCAACCGTTGGATCCACGATCAGGTCTTCGCTAACGACCTGAGTCGGATCTCCGACGAGGAGTGGAAGAATTCTGGCGACTACTTTAGTAGCCTTACGGTGAGGGTTCTTCTGCTGCGGTTCCCAACGCCGAAGCGTTCAGGCTGTACTTCAAGGGTTTGCTCAGAGAAGAAATGGTTGGAGGCGCGAAGAAAATGCTGGCGGGTATTGGGATCGCGATATGCGATTTGAGAGATGATCGGATTTTCGAGTTGCGGAAGCCTTTGTTTGGAAGTGCGATGAGCCGCGAAGCTGCTGAAGTGGAAGCTTTGATTGAAGGCCTAAACACGGCCATCAACTTGGGTATAAAGCGCGTCGTTATCTTTTGTGGTGACGATTCGCTCTACCGATTTGTGAGTTATCCCATATTTTTTGCGTATTTACATGAAGAAAATGCACATTTCATTGGCCGGAGACTAGGAAACTTCTGGTTTTTTAAATTGAGAATTTTGCTAAACTTTGTTGAATGTGTAAATGGGTCCTCAAGGTGCATAATTGCAAATATAAATACTCAGGTTGACTCACACTTGCAGGGAAAGAACTTGGAAAGGACAGTGGGTCACGCCCCCCACCCCACCCCACCCCACCCATTACAAATTCTATATATATATATATATATATAATATTTGTAATTCAAAATTTTAATATGAGCATTTGATCCTTTCTGTGTCAAAAATTCACTGAACGTACTGTTTCTCATAGCTAATTTGGCCCTCCTCAGTTACATTTCTAGTTCCGTTCCTGCACTGGCTGATGGACTTCATTTATTATTTATTTTGGTCCTAGATAAAGGATCTTGAGTTGTGTCTAAATAATTTAATAATTCTGGAATAGACCATGTTTGTTTGCCTTAGTGGGATAAAGGGACAGCATCTTCTAGGATGGTTTGTCTTGTGAGGTTTTGGAGGAGATAATATATTACAAATTGATCTGCTGTATCTTGTTGGCATTGGATGAAAGGTGAGTCCTATGTATTTTTAAGCATTGCATCATGTGTTCAATCTATCCCAACCAATGGGATAAATTCTGTGGGATATATATTTCACACGTTTTTCATATGTTTTTACTTATAAAACAATACCATTAATGGGCCTACTTAGGAAAAGATAGAAGCTTACATTTCTTGTTACGTAGATGTAGTGATGCTATATTATGGGAGTGTTTGGTGCGATGAAAAATAACGAAAAACAATGAAAAATGTGGTTTAGATAATTTTTTGGTGTTTGGTGTACAGCCATCAAATCACGTTTTTCAGAGATGAATAGTGAAACTTTTTGATTTTTGCATCAGTTTTTTGGAAAGAAAAACCATTCTAACGGTTTTTTTGGGTCCGTCGGAACGGTTTTATGTCAGAATTTATTGAAAGATATAAAATGTTTTTAAAATTTGTAGAAAGTTATCGGGGTTTGTTAAATATTATTGGGGTTTGTAAAAAATTTATTAGGGTTTGTAAAAAGTTGTTAGGATATGTAGATTATATAAATTTACAGTTGTTTCATGAAGTATAAGGAGTGCAAAATGTATTAAAGAATTTTAGAGAATTTAGTGGTTTTTAGATATTTTCAGAATTTTTCGGTGATTTTCATTGCATCGAACGGGCCCTATATCTGCTATTGTAAATTTACGAGGTATCCATGTGGCACTTGAAGCTTAAGTAATGGTATGAGATATGTATACAGTATGTGTAGTTGGACATTCACCAATAAAAGTGTTTACATAGAGCTATAGAACTATGTATACAACTTTCATGCTATGCATAAAATGTTATGGGTCATCTTGTAAATTTCATTTTACCTTAGAAAATAAAAGAAATGGATTAAAATATAAATATTTTATCATGTCCTTGTGTCCTTACCCTGTCATCGATGGAAACTAAACTTTCATGCATGGATTGTGTTGCTTATTAATGTTTTTACCTTATAATTATTTTTTTATATGGAGTATTTTGTTGAAATCTCATAAAGAAGTACTTGCTAAGGATCACGAATATGAATATGACATGATACAGATATGATGATGGGTTTCTTTTCAAAATTGTTAGGACCTGACGCAGCAGGAACATTTTAATGAATAAATATGTACATGAAATGAACTACTTAATTCATTTTTGTACCAAAAATGTGTACATGTTTTTATTAATATCTATTTTAAAATATTTGCAAACAGTTAAGAAGTTTTAGGTCTTAGAATTAGTAAATAAAAAATAAGTGTAAATTTATATTATTTTTATCTTATCATGTTATTCCACGTTTTTTTTTTCAAATTATAATAATTTTCATTTATGTATAAGTTATGAATGTGTATCTCTCAAGTGTCTGAATAGTATCTAATGAGTGTAGATATCCAACAAGACACTGGTATGTTGCCTTAATACAATCCTTCATAGGGTACTTCAAATCCTAAATTATCAACTCCTGCTCAAAGTTGCCTCAATTTTTTAGTGGATATATATATATATATATTTTTGACATAGGGAATTTTTGGTTGAGAAAATGGCAAATTTAAGCATGATAGTTCAATTAAATGCGCAAGCTAGTTGGTCAGTGGGTTAACAAAAAGTAACTCATTATCCAAAATGTATGTTTTTGTTGACACTCCCTAGTTCACCAGGAGGCTTTATATTCTGTTTATTGAAAGGTACGCATTGCTTTGAAGATAGCTCAAGGCCAATATTATGGATATTGTTTTATTATTATTTTTATTTATTTATTTTTGGGCTTCATCTTTTTCTTCTCCTGAAATTCCTTAAAGACCCAATTTTCCAAAATACTTCCACAAGTAAAGTTCCCAAATGGGTTTCAAAGAGTTGTTATGATGCAAGGCTATAGCAGAAAGGGGCAACTAAAATATCTCGCTGGCTTGTTTGGCCGGGGGGCAATGGTGACAGGAAAAATGCTGGAGAAATCATTTAAAGAAGTCATTGCAGGTTAAAAATGTTTAGTTTACGGTACCTATTTTTTGAAAAGACAAAAAATAACTCACAACAAGAAAAAATCCTTAGTTTCTGTTGTTGCACCAAAATTGGTGTCTTGTTGCAACAAAACCATCATTTATTTAGTGTTGCAGTGCTTATTCTCTCTCCACAGTCTTTCCCCCTTGATAAGTAAAATAGATATACAAAGAGGTACCAAGTCCTTCAAACCATATAAAAAACAAGACGATTAAAACAAGAAACTATGTCCTCTCTCTACACCTGTTAGTCAAAAAACCTCTACAAAGTCCAAAAATTGATTTAAGGATGGTTCAATACCACCAACAACTAATTTTACAAAAGAGAGAGAAGTGTACCTTTCAGCTTAATCAAAGACTCTTATTTTCTCCAAACTTGATGATACCAGTGAATTTATTGTTATGCATTGAGGAAGCTAGCCCGCCAAATGTTTATGACAACTGTGGAGAAATGTTATTTTCTTTGTAAAAAATTTGTTCCTGTCTCTCCAATTTCAGTTTTGTGTTTTCGAAGTTTTCAATTTTGTTAGGCTTTTTATTTGATGGCCTTGTTGTTTGAAATTCTAAACCACTCTTGAAATATGATTTTAGCTATCATTACCATTATCACATCTCTGCTGTGAAAGATGTTTTTCAGTTGTTAGATAAATGATGATTATACTTTATCATTTAGAATTGTGAGATTTTTAGGGCCATTACTGCTGCACTTATTGACCTAATGACATTGCTAGGTCATCGAATACCAGATAGATGAATGGTTACTGTTATATTTCCTGATGCAGGTCACTGGAAAATCATTACCAATGGAGGGAAATATTGCAACCTTAGTTGGTCAGATGACACTTCTTCAAAGAAAGTTTTCTTACTGTGTTCCGTCATTTGTGGCACAGAAAGATATTAAATTTGCTGTTGAACTCGCACTTGAGGCAATAGTTTCTCAGATCACCTCCCCGTTGGAAAGTAACGGCGGCAAGAATTCAAAGGAGACATGTTTAATTTGTTTGGAAGATACTGAAGTTAGTCAGATGTTTTTGTTAGTGATTGCCTGCATCGCTATTGCTCTTCTTGTATGAAAAACCATGCACAAGCGAAGCTGCTTCAAGGAATGCTGCCAAAATGCCCTCATGAGGGATGCAAGATCGAGCTGAAACTCGAGAGCTGCAAAAAATTGTTGACATCTGAATTATATGATACTGTGACCCAACGTCTAAAGGAAGCTTCCATTCCTGCAACACAGAAAATCTACTGCCCATATCCTAGGTGCTCGGCTTTAATGACGAAAACTGAGGCGCTTTAATGACGAAAACTGAGGCTTTAAGAAATGCTCATAATTCTGATGTTAGCAGATGTGTGAGATGTAATGGCCTGTTTTGTTTGAACTGCAAGGTCCCTTGGCATAGCAACATGACTTGCCATGATTACAAAAAATTACAACTTATCTATGTGCAGAAGATACAAAGCTGAATTCTCTTGCTAAGAGGAATCTATGGCAGCAGTGTGTGAAGTGTAACCATATGGTTGAGCTTGCAGCAGGTTGCAACCACATTTATTGCAGGTACTTCCTTCCAGCTTGTTCCATTTGAATTGGCTAGATATTTTCGAGTTTTTGATAATGAAGTTTGAAACTTGCCGTTTGCTCCATAATGGACCCAGTTACATCTCAGTCAGGATACCAGCGAACATGCCTTCCTAAAGAAAGGTTTCATTTTTTTTTTCCTGCTCAAATGATTGGAAATATATTAATAGATGTCATGAAAGGCATTTGTAATGAATACTTGATATGTAGAGTGTGTTTAATTATATTTACAAGAACAAATCTAGCAATGGAAAATATGGCATAAAAAATTAAGGTATCTAGGGTACACATGTCAATATGTATGAGCTAAATTTTGTAAGAGCTAAATGATGCATGGTACTACATCATTTTTTCTTTCAATTATAAAATAACCACTCTTGTTTTATTTATTTAAATTTTGTAAATATTTTGTAAAAAAAGAGATGAATAAATGATACAGAGTACTACTACTACCTATATCATTTTTTCTTTCCATTTTAAAATAATTACTCTTGTTTTCATTGATTTATTTATTGTAGAACAATCAAGTTAAAGGGTGGAAGAAGACCAAATAACATAAAGGCATATGTAATGAATACACAATGTAATATTAATATGTTGACGATTGGGCTCCATTTGTTTCTATTTTCCTAAAAACTATTCTACTTATGCTTCATGATAATATTTTATATTGTAGTGTCTTCAAAGTTTAGATTGTTTATGAAGGTTGTTTATATTTATTTATTTCTTTCAACACGCTTTTTAGTGTGTAAAATTGACTCTTTTCAAAGGGGTCAACGCGTGCGATGTGATGATGAGGTTTGAAATTAAGACTTTACTTGTTTTAGCATGTCAGGGTCAACCATCATCTTAGTCAGAAGATTAAGTTTTTAGGAAGAGGGCACAATTTTATTGTTCATATTAATTTATTTTCTCTTCTAACCTTTAAGCGAAGGGAGGGAGTACTTAATGTGGAACTTTGTTATGTATTTCTTCATTCATCCTTTGTTAAATGAATACTTGCACAAAGTAAATTGTATTGCTGTATATCTTCTGGAGTAGGCTTCTCGGTAAATTCTAATTTAAGGACCAATCTAGATAAAATATTTCTCAAGCTGACTTTTTACCTTCCTTGACTTCAATATCACAAACAACTCTGTTGAACTTGTTACTGCCTGGAAAGGAACAGGACGATCAATCTGAACATGCTGGTTACATTTTTCTTCCTTCAGCCAACTTTTTGCTAATACTTACGTCCTACTCGTGCTTTATTTATTTTTACAGATGTGGTTATGAGTTTTGCTACACTTGCGGGCAGAGTGGAAGAACAAGAAAGCGACGTGTACCTGTCCTCTCTGGGATGAACTAAATATCGTGTACAATGAGCAAGATAGACGTCAACGAAGACGACAATGATAGCCTTTCTTTCTGTGATTCAGAGCGTCATAGAATGGAGTTAATATATATCTAGTAAGCCTATTTCTACAGCTTTACTTTTGAAGAAAAATAGTATTAACGTTTTGGGGATACAATGGATCAAAGTGGAATATTTAAGGAAGCTGCACTGTTCTAATTTTGGTACTAAGGGTAGGCCGAAGTCAATGCCAGGGGCTCAGTCGCTCTTGGAAGGATTTTATGAAACCAAGTAGGGGACATGGAATTGTTTATATTACTGGAAATCTATTTTGTAGGTATCTTTAACTTTTCCATTTCAAAACCTGCATTTTCTTGACTGGTCAAAAGGTTCTTAGTTTTGTTGGAAGCGTCATTTGCCATTGATAGAGAGAAGTTGGGAAGGTGTTGCTGATGTGGACCAGAAGTCCCACATCGCTAAAGAATGAGAGTCTTCAATCATTTATATTACATTGGCTAACCCAGAGGAGCGTCCCTTCGGGGACATCCGATAAAATTGGAACGATACAGAGAAGATTAGCATGGCCCCTGCGCAAGGATGACACGCACAAATCGAGAAATGGTCCAAATTTTTTCTCTATTTTGCCCCAGATGGTCGACTTAAATTACCCAACGGCGCTTCTATTATTGTGTTAAAGCATAATCCTACAACATCAGGAGCTAGTGGTTGTTTCCTCTGGCATTTTTTTTTTTTAAGCTCGATTTGGCTAGAGGAAGGTTTTTTTTTTTTTTTTTTTTTTATTTTGTATATTTTTTCATCAAAACTTAATTTTTTTAAAAATTATAATTTTTAAGCGCATAATAAAATAAAAAATTTATGTTATTTAGATAAAAGGTATCTGTTCGAATAAAAAAGTAATAAAAAAATTAATTTTTTTATTTTTACTCAAATGGATATAATTTTTCTTTCTTTTCTTTTTTTAAAGAATGTAATTAATACGTTTAAAAATTATATATTTTGAAAATTTAAATTTTGGTGAAAAAATTATATAAACAAAAAATATAATCGAGAATTTAAGAAGAATTGTATTAGATAATTATAGATTAATATATGGTTTTTTAAAGTTTTTTAAAAATTTTGCCACCGTTGAATTACAGAAAAGTTGATTTTGAGGTTTTTTTTTTTTTTTTTTTTTTTTTTTTTTTTTAAGTTTTGCTGTATTATATAGTTTTTTATTATAAATTTATCTATTTTTTTAAGCCGTAAATTTTAGATATTTAGTTGGCATTCGAAAAAGTAAAAAGAAAATTACATTAGTAAAAAAGTAAAAATAATTGTTGGTTTTAACAAAAATTATCCGTTTCGGATTTGAATAAAAAATAATTGAAAAAATTAATGTTATGTGATTTTTGAACAAATGCTATTAATATATTAAAAATTACATATTTCAAAATAAGAAATTAAATTTTGATAAAGGAAAAGTCATAGAAGAGAAAAATGTATCATAAATTAATAATAATTGAGGTATATATAATTAATTTAAATCAAAATTAATTTAAAAATTCAAATTTAGATTTTTCCACTTTAAACAGCTTCGGAAAATCTTTTTATAAGAGGTAATTCATTTTTATTGAAAAACGTTGAAAATAAAAATTCAAAAATAGTTAAAATATAGAAATGATTTATGAAAAAATTTGATAATTGTATGTGCGTTTTTTCCAGCTGGGGATGCCCTACAGAAAGCAGGCATATTGTGGGATCATCGTCTTCGAGGTTAGAGAGAGAAGAGAACCAGTCTAGACAGAGAGAGAGGAGAGAGGTGGAGCAGGGAAGAAGGTAGTGGATGTAGCTTTCAAGGCTGGGAAGACCATAGATTGGGATGGCATGGCTAAGCTTATTGTCTCCGACGAGGCTCGCAAGGAGTTCGCTACGCTCCGTCGTGCCTTCGATGAAGTTAACACCACTCTCCAACCAAGTTCAGTCAGGTATTCTCTCTTTTTCTCGTTCCGTATATATCTATATATCAGTTCCACAACTAGGGTTTGCTGTTGATTTCATTATTTGTTCAGCATCAGCGCTTTGTTTTGTATGAGAACACGTGACATGCTACTATCTAGATTTATAATTAGTCGTGAGGTTTGTAACTGATTTAATCAATTGATTGCGATGCATTTGGCTGAGCTGGGAAGAGATCATTGATAAGTTCTTTTCTTCTTGTGATTTTTGGATATATTCACAAATTATTAAAACATTTGATTATTTTCATGTTTATAACTTTGGAATTTGATGAAGCATTGCGCATTTTAGACGATTGATCTGAAACAAACCTGTCCAAAATCATGCCTTGGTAATCCAAATATGTAGATATCGAGATGGCACAACTTAGGTTTGGTTCATTGATAGATGAGAAAATGAAGGCAAAAATTATTCAAAGAGGAGGAGATATCTCAATTCAGTACCTTTATTTGTTTAGGCAGCAAGGTTGAGTGTAGAATAGTGTTGAATGTGCTTGAGGCTTATTGTGAAATGGTTTTGCATTATGCTTATTTCTTGTATTCTATCTCACTTTCCAACTTTCTTTTGGATGTCCCTTATTTCCAACAAGATATTTGTGGTCCAGAAAATATTCCTTTTGTTTTTAAATTTCTCACTTTGATTCCCTCTCTCTTCTCTTAGGCAAATGAAAAAACTTTAATGGAGGGATGTTAAAAATTTTCCCTTCCTGTCTTCTCATGCCAAATTGAGCGAAAAAAAATAATCTTGAGGCTTGTGGGGGTTGCATGGTGATAATCTCTAACTTTTTGGATGCTTATGTTTTGGCCTTTATTTTATAGTTTGTTACCTTTCGTCTTTGATCGTAAATTAAAATATATATAAATTAAAAAATACAAGGGGCATGCCCTAGGGAACACGAATGGGGAATATATTGGGATAAGAGCCATCCCAGCTACATTAGACCATCAAGAATATCGCCAACACTCTGGAGTGACCTATCAACCCAAACTATTTTATACAAGATAACGGTGAATACACAACCACAGCCAACTAGGATAAATAGATGAGCCAAAACCAAGGAGACAAGCAGCCTCATATTACTAAACAAATGCATCCATCTAAGTAAAGGCATAGCTACGAATCCATCATCTCAGCAAGTCAACCCAGCTGCAAGTCTGCATTCCGCCATTCAACTACCAACCAACAAGGCACCGGATCAGCTCCAGCTGGCAGCAACCTTGGTGACATAACATACCAGCAGCACTGCCAACCTGATACAGAACAAGAGAAACAAACTCTTTACTCTTAACTGAGCATTGTTGATCTCCAGCGGCTGCAATTAATCTGATGCCCCGTTTCTGCCCTAAATGTAAATTTTTTTTGCAATCCTAGCAACTTACCCATAAGGCTCACTCGGTCCCTGGCATGCTTATGATTTAATTTATTATAGAGCTCACATACATGTAACAGTTATCAAAGGTCCTTGCATGCCTATGCTTCCATATAGAACAAACAGTAGGAGAGAGGGAGATCTTACTAATGCTATTGTTGAGATTATCACCTCTGAAAGAATGACTAGCCCATTAAACAATATCATGCGAATTAGTACCTGGACATTTCAGGTCACTTTCTTCAAACTTTTTCTTGAAATCCTGTAGGTAAGTTGGCATTGGAAGAAAGGTGGTTATTGTCCTCCGCTGATTCCAATTCAGTTCGAGTTTTCTCAAGACCCCTAGAGGTTTATCTAGTTTTAATTTCAAGACCCAAGGATAAGTTGGGGTATATGCAAGTTGGCCGTTATAAAAATATTATGTGTGTGGTAAGCATGATGGTCATGGATAATTTTTTCCCCTTGCATTTTGTTTCATGCATTTGCTGAGTTTCAGTTAGAAAATTCTGCAATGATTTACCATGCTACAGTTCTTGCAACTTATGATTATGGCTTGGTGAGTTGAAGCTCTAAAAAATGTATGTTTTCCATAAATATGCTACTGCTAAACATGGATTCTACATTGGTAGCATTGTTTTTCAGACAGTAACTGATATTTCATTTCTATAATCCCTTGAATTATCTAATATTGTTTTTATTTATTTTTGATTTCTGAATCACCCAGGAACCAGAACCCATTGACTGGGAATACTATAGAAAAGGAATTGGATCTCGCTTGGTTGACATGTACAAGGAAGCATATGAGAGTATGTTGTATACATTGCTGAATTTTCCTTTTCCCTCCAATTTCATCCTATTATTAATTCCTAATGGGAAATACGTTATTCGTGGACGGTTCACAGAGCTTGAATTCTTTTCTGTGACGGGTTCCCAGCTGTGATGCTGTAAAGTGCCTCGTGGATTGTCTTGTGCTCATCTTTCTGAATTATTTATATGTCTCATATATTAATATTTTATTCAAATACAATAAATAAAGCAATATAACACTATTAAAATTGAAAACTATGTTTTTCATAGCTTAAAAATCAACAAAGAAGTCACATAATGATTCCATTTCATAAAAAATTATAACCAGATCATTTTAACAAAACATAATTCTATGAATCCATAAACTAAAATGTGATGCATCCAAATATAAAATTCACAAAAGAAGTCCAAAATGAGGCTGTAATATGTTCAAAACCCTGTGATATATTCAAAAAAAAAAAAAAAAAAAATCTGACTCGCGAGAAGGATAGTCCAATTTGTGTCCAAGGTTAGTCAACCATGTGTCAATGTCCAACTTGCAAATGGCATCCTGGTGAGTCCGTGCTTCCTATGTCCTACACTACCAGTTAAGAGCAGTATTTCTTTGGTGAGGTAATTTGTGTGTTGTGGAAGTGCTGACCTGAAGTAGAGAACAGACGCATACACTTGACAATCTTATGAGAAAAAATAGAAAAACCGCAGTATATATCTTTCCATTTGCAGTTTTATGTGCTAGATGAATTTATGCCAGAGAGACCCATATGCGAGGTCTTCTTTTCCTAAGCTCATGTTTAATGTTTACTGGTGCTTCAGTTACTGTTTTGTGTTGTTGGCCATCTGGTAGTACCTGCTCTTGTTTGGCTTTAGATCTAATTGCTATCCAGAACCACAATTTGCTCAAGCATAGGAGGTCAGGCACTGCTGACATTTGGTCCTAGTTTTCAAAAATTTGAGTTGATGAAAAATGGAATAGATTATGATTTCAGACTTTTTATTACTTTTTGCTTTTGAAAATCTGGAAAATGAAAGTTGCGGGAAAAATGAAAATGATAAAAACAATGGCAGATTAGTGCAAAAAATAAGAGATGCTTTGTCCTTGCAACAATATGATCATGGTTTGCAAACACGGTTGGCATTTCCTTATTGCCCTGTCAGTAAAATTTTGTTTACTAATAAAAAAAAAAAAAAAAAATGATCCTGGTTGACAGTTACTGATGGTAAAACTTAGTGATATTTGTACAAATGGATTTTGGTGCCTACTCAATTTCTTTGCCCTATTAACTTTCTTTGGCTTTTGGCTTTGTATTCTTTTCTCCACAGGTGTTGAAATCCCAAAGTATGTGGACACTGTTACTCCTCAATACAAACCCAAGTTTGATGCCCTGGTGAGAGAGCCCTAAGTTTCTATTTATTGAGTGTTTGTTGGTAACATTTGCACCATTCATCAACTTAGATTTCTTTGTTATTCCCTTTCAACTTTGTCTTTCTCTATGCCAAAACTCTCTAAGCAGCCATGCTTCTACGAAAATGCAACATCTTGGGGCACTTAGAATGTGAATTTCTATGGACTGCAATCATCTTGTGAGAAATTGAAACCAAGGAGAACTGTATCATCAAAAATAAAAAGACAGATAAATTCTTGCTGAATTGTAGTGCATTTGTGCTAAAAAAAATTTAGTAGTAATTTTTTTTTTTTTGGGGGGGGGGGGGGGGGGAATTTCTTACATCAGAAGAATGGAAAAGGGCAAAACTAGGCACCAGGTTGGGATTCTGGTTTTTACTAGTGGTGTCTTTATGCAATGTGGAGAAACATTTAAGAAAGCTATATGTTTTGGTGTTCCAGATGGTGGAACTGAAAGAAACTGAGGAGAAATCTCTGAAGGAGTCTGAAAGATTAGAGAAAGAAATTTTAGAAGTCCAAGAGTTAAAGGTAATGACAAACATTGGTTTCGTCATTTATATTTTTTCAATTGTTTTCATTATTTTGATCTGTCTGTTTCTGGTGTAACAGAAAAAGATCAGTACCATGACAGCAGATGAATATTTTGAGAAGCATCCAGAGGTGAAGAAGAAGTTCGATGATGAAATCCGAAATGATTATTGGGGCTATTGATGTCATCTGCTTTTGCAGTTCTGTGGATGAGTTTTACAGGTAAATTTTCAGTTCATCTGTATCTGTCTCATCTTTTTAGAATAAGGGAAAACTAAATTGTTCTGCATTGTGGGTCTTTTTAAGAATTTGAACTACAATGCATTCACTTTGAGATTGTTCTCATACAACCTCCTAATAGGGAGATGAATGATGACTGGATGTTAAATGAGTTGATTTCTATCTAAAAAGCAAGCTTGGTTTTCTTTGGAGTTTAGACCAGGCATTGACATGTTTTTCTCTCGCATTATCTGGAAGCATGTAAGCGTCTTTCGTCAAGTTTCTTTTGTTCAAGCTAAATGTCATGGGAGTAGTTGATTTTCTTTTTTTTTTTTTTTTTTACTTTCACAGAATTTCATCCATTTTACCCGTTCCTGAAAAGTTCATATTGACCCCCTCCAGAGGGGAAATATTAACCAATTTGAATTTTTATCAAGTGTACTTAAACATAATTAAAAGAGAGAACTTTACCCTGGAGGGGTAACATTTACTGCCTTTTAATCTGATATGATATGCACCCTTACATTGGAGTGTTATGGACATTTCAGACTAAGTAATTTGGACTATCCATCCAGGCTCACATAAATAGACCATAGAGGTTGTATAATCGTGACTATATATGTGTGCATAGACCGCTGCTTTTTCTTTTGGGTGTTTTAGGGGATAAAGTCATGGTATAAAACCATGAGATTGTATAACTTATATAAGATTTTTTTTTTTAGGGGGGGGGGGGGGAAGAAAAATGCATTAGATTGTATGTATTGTCAGATAAAATTTTGACTTTTAAATTTTAGAGGGACACAATTCCGATTTGTGATATATAATGCCTTATCCCTCTTTTTTATTATTATTATTATTATAATGATATGTTACCACATCTGATTTTATTGTCTGAGAAAATATTCAATATTACGGTAACATCATGTGATATAGTAAATTAATTAACTAAAGACTTTTTATGTTAAATTCTAATTATCAAAATTGATGAATTTTAAATCTCTCATAAAATGATATCACACTTGGACACAAGATGTATATGTGTTTGTATTTAATTGATTTCTTGTACCACATAAGTATGATAATGTGGTATTGTCATTAGATTGAATATTTTTTCTTGTACGGAGGGGTTTTTTTGGGCACCAAATAAGGGATTACATGGGATTGTCCTCAATAAAATGTAGCGTTAATACATTGTCACTAATTATGACATCTAATAAAAGTAGTTCCCCCCAAGCCCACAATAGAAAGAAAAAAAAAAAAAAATCGAACCCCAACAAAATGAGAGGAAAAAATTCTACACCCGCCAAATGCGCACGAAAGGAAGACAAGCATAGATTGAAAGCAGAAAAGGAGAAATATGGCATATTCGTTTGAGGGCTCGTGTTGCAACTCCAAGTGATAGTGAAACTGCAGTGATGAATTGTATAGTGAAATTTGCTTTAAAAGGAATTATCTTTTTTTTTTTTTATAAAATTATATTTATTGGAAAAAAAAAATGGTTACTCTTGAATCAAACTCTCATTTTGTTCCTACTCCTTATTTTTCTTGGTTAAAGAAAAATTTTTTTAGGAAGGGTTTCTTTTGCAAACCCATGGATTCGATAGTGGAATTGGACCAAAAACCTGAAAATTTATCTCATAAAACACAAGTCAATTCAATTGGTATTGCAAACATGAATATTCGAGAAGTATCTAACAAAAGAAGAAGAAGAAGAAGACAAGGCATTGGATGTTTCAGACGAACAAAACCCGTCTTCTGCAAACCCATCATCATAATCAAAATCAAGAGACTATTATGAGGGCCGCCCTCTCAAATAAATAAATAAATAATAATAATAAATAAATTGAAATGCCAAAATGCACATACATCCCACGCGACACACGAGCACACCATGCGAAGACAAAGAACCTTGGGTTATTACAAACAACGTTAACATTTGTGAATTTTACAATAATAAATCAGCAGAGCCTATGAAGTAGGGCTTGTACATGAATGATACCGTGCAACAAATAACAATAATGAAGCATCTATCACCGCCTAAAAACTAGGAGGCTTTAGCACATCTCACTGGATGGCCCTCTAATATATATATATATATATATGTATGCCTTCACTCCAGTTGTTGAACAATGGGCAAAGAAGCTACTATAAAACTATTGCTTCTTTGCATAAATAATTAATAAAGGCAAGTTATTATTGGTGTGGGGGTGTTCCAAACAAATGGACTTATGAGAGGAAAATGTTGATCAGTAATTTTCTCTTAGCTTTGTTTGCTAATTGGGGTTGGTGGTGTTCACCGGACAGACAGAAGCATACTGACAGTAGTTGCATTTCCATCTCTCCTCCTCCAGGGCGAATTTGGATTCTCGTTCTCCCAGCCACAACTCAAGAGTAGACTGGATTTGGCTCTTAAGCCAATCAGAATCATACATAAACTGATCTTCACTGAGCAGGGAGTTATCTTCTTGCGACTCGTATCTGGGACTCCAAACACGACCCAAAAATAATTGATTTGAACAGGCAAACAAGGTGTTATTGCTAATAAGTAGGTGTAAGGGATAAGGCAACATTTTTGACGAACCAGAAGTTTTTCCAAATTCAGTTCAATCCAAAAACTAAGAAGATACTAAATTAATGAGAATAAAAGGGCAACGAACAGTCAATGACTTGGTACTCAAGCACAGGTTATTTAATCTAAATTTAGGTATAGGTGGCAACCGGGGGGGTGGTGAAGAAAAATTAGCTAAAAATAGATATATGAAGTTTTGATTGTCTTTGCAAATAAAGCATGACCTCAAGAACCTACAACCTGAAAGTTGAGATGTCCAACACTGACATTGAAGAGAAAAGCAATGAAAAGCAGCTAACAAGTTTTATGTCCAACCACATTTTTGTACTAACCTCAACGACAGCTGGTCATTTGCTCGAGGAAGTGTTCTGAAAGTGTTCTTGAAATACCTTACTATATCATCAAGAGTCTGCACATACACACAGCCAAGATAACATAAACCAAAAGCTAGGCAATTTTTTCAAATTTTAAATAGATTCAAAACAAAATTTGCAGACAAATTTGTTTTTATTTTTTTGAATGTCATCTTTTGCGCAATCACATACAAGTCTCCATGGCATGTTGAGACACAAATATAGTTAGATTCAACAGATTTTATCAACTTTGCACTTTGATCTTGATTTATGATTCATGTATTGATTTTCATATCATGGAAAGTCTTATGTTTTTCGTTTAAACTCCAATGAGGTGAAAGTACAATTACCCTATTAAATAACCAACAAGCAACAAAATTACCAACTAAACTCCAACTATTACCAGAAGGCTTTATAATGTAATACCCCTCTTTCATCTTCTTCATTTTATCTCTCTTTTCCTCTTTTGTGGTTTGCTCCATCACGGAAGTCATGCACTAGTTCATTCCATTTATTAACGGCGCATCAGACAATGAAACAGAGGGAAACTTGTCACTTTCCCAACTAGTGCAGGATACCTTGGTAACTAACATGTTTTGATTTTTAGTAACTTACTTAAGCAGCCCTCCTTATCCGTGACATGCTGATCACACCTTGCTTTTACCTTCCTCTGGAAGGGTTCCACTTCGGGAATTAATTTGATTTTACAGCAAGGAATTGAGTTCATTTAATTGAATTGATTTGACAAATGAAATTTTGTGTTTAGATTACATTTTTAAATTCAAGAACTGAATTGAAGTTTTCATATTGGAAACTTAAGTAAAATTGAATTGATTTGAGAAAAATATTAAATTTGACCATATTATAAATAGGTCAAATTTGGTACCGGATATAAGCAGTAGTAGTGACATACATTTGGGGCAGTTTACCATTTTTAAGGAAGAATTAATTTTATGTTCTATAGGAATAAAAGAAGTATTAAAAATGATGAAGAATGGGAAAGCGGTTGGGCCAGATGGTATCACTATTGAGGTTTGGAGGTACTTAGGAGAGGATGGCATAAGTTGGTTGATAAAACTTTTTAATGTAGTGCTAAAGAGCAAGAAGATGCCTGATGCATGGAAGAAAAGTATCCTTATACCCATATACAAGAACAAAGGAGATATTCAGAACTGTGCGAACTATCGCGGGATTAAATTGATGAGCCATACGATGAAATTATGAGAGAGAGTTATTGAGAGAAGACTAAGAAGGACAACAAACGTTTCAGAGAACCAATTTGGTTTCATACTTAGAAGATCAACCATGGAGGCTATCTTTCTCTTGAGGAGGTTAATGAAACAGTATAGAGAATGTCAAAAAGATTTACATATGGTGTTCATCGATTTAGAGAAGGCATATGATCGGGTTCCTAGGGAGATTCTATGGAGAGTATTGGAAAAGAAAGGAGCGTGTGTTGCATATATTGAGGCGATAAAGGACATGTATGGTAGAGCCATGACATCTATACGGATGACTGGTGGAGAGACTAATGAGTTCCCTATCACGATTGGTTTACATCAAGGCTCAGCGTTAAGCCCGTACTTGTTTGCTTTAGTTATGGATGAGATTATAAGACATATTCAGGATGAGGTGCCGTGATATATGCTATTTGCGGATGATATTGTTTTAGTAGATGAGACGAGAGAAGGAGTGAATGCTAAGCTAGAATTGTGGCGGGATACGTTAGAGACAAAAGAGTTTAGGCTAAGCCGATACAAGACGGAATATATGGAATGTAAATTTAGTCAAAGTAGGATAACTAGTAGCATAGAAGTAAGTTTTGGCACACAAAAGATTGTAGAGAAAGATAAATTTAGGTACCTTGGATCTATAGTGCAACAAGATGGAGGGATTGATATTGATGTAAATTACAGGATTCAAGCTGGGTGGGCCAAATGGAGGAGTGCTTTGGGGGTTTTGTGCGACCGAAAAATCCCCCTCAAGGTGAAAGGAAAGTATTATAAGGTAGCGGTTAGACCAGCGCTGTTATATGGATCAGAGTGTTGGGTAGTAAAGCATAATCATAGTTAGAAGATGGCAATTGCGGAAATGAGGATGCTAAGGTGGATATGCGGGATTACAAGGAAAGATAGGATTAGGAACGAGGAGATTAGGGGCAAAGTAGGAATAGCACCGATTGAAGATAAAATGAGAGAAAATCGATTAAGATGGTTTGTGCATATTAAAAGGCGTCCAGCAGAGGCACCTGTTAGAAGGTGTGAAAGTATGAAGATTGCCAGGAGTAGGAGAGGTAGAGGAAGACCCAAGAGAAACTGGAAAAAAACCATTAAATATGACCTGACCTACCTAGATTTATCGAAGGACATGCCCCTAAACAGATCTAATTGGCGTCGACAAATCCATATAGCCGACCCCACCTAGTGTGAAAAGGATTGGTTTGGTTTGGTTTATATAAGGGTAGTAGCTTCCAGGAGCTTAAGCAAAGATTAGTATCTGCACCTATCTTTACTCTACCAAAGGAAGGTGGTGGCTTTGTTATTTTTAGTAATGCATCACACCAGGGTTTAGGTTGTGTGCTTGTGCAGCAGGGGAACGTAATTGCATATGCTTCTTGTCAGTTAAAACCACACGAAAAGAATTACCCGCTCATGATTTGGAGTTAGCTGCAGTTGTGTTTGCACTAAAACTATGGAGACATTATCTGTATGGAGAATCGTGTGAGATCTACACTGATCATAAAAGTTTGAAGTATATATTTTTAAGCAGAAATAGCTTAACTTGAGGCAAAGGAGATGGCTGGAATTGCTTAAAGATTATGATATTAGTATCATGTACCATCCTAGCAAGGCAAATGTTGTGGCGGATGCCTTGAGTAGGAAATCTTCAAATGGAACTCTGGCAATGCTCACTGCTCAACCATGTTTGTTGAAAGAATTGAGGTATTTGGATTTAGAAGTGGTTCGACAAGGAAATGAGGCACTTTGCAGTCAGTTAATAATTAGACCCACCTTGCTAGACAGAGTTAAAGCTGTAAATTTGTCCATTTTTTTGAATAACTGAAGAATAAATTCAATTCTCATTAAATTTTATTGTTTTGAGTTGAATTTCAAATGATAAGGAAATTCAAAAATTTGGGTCGTGAAATCAAATCAAATTTAACTCATAAAGGCTTCATTTTGATGAACAAGGGAAGAAATTCAACCATGCATATGCTAGCTCTTCACATATTTTTCAATTGATATTTGGTATCCTGTTCATAGATGGGTGACGGCAGAGCAAAGCAGATTGGCCATTCTCCTCAATAGTGGCCCCACAGTGACTAAAAAATAAGCAGCAAGAAGCATGGAGAAAAGATGATACACTTAAAATCCATCATATATTAGATTTGGTGTTGTGTCAGGCACATAAATGTAAAATACCAATATCCAAATTTTTTGTTGCGTTTTATCTCCAATTTTAATAGTTTTGTTTTTCATTAATTTTGCTTTTATTTAATGAAAAATACTCACAAGTAGAGTGGTTTATTACCTGTGCAGGAAAACCCGACTTGGCTGCGTTCTCTCTGATTTCTTTATCTAAAATGCAGTGCGGATTTAAAGAAAAGGAATCAAAGAATCGTCTGGAGGGGAAGTTATCAGCAACTAAATTGTCCCACAAATTCTTGTAGCACATTAACTGCAGCCTGCCATAGGAATTGCTCATTTTATTGTCCATGAATTCTCATTCTGTTTCCAACTATAAAAAGTACCCAACTGATCATGAAGCAAATAAATGCTTCAAGAAAGCATTTCTCATCAACAGCCTCAAAACAAAAGCTCTGCTAATATGCATACATACTATAAAAAGTACCCAACTGATCATGAGGCAAATAAATGCTTTAAGAAAGCATTCTCATCAACAGCCTGAAAACAAAAGCTTTGCTAATATGCATACCTTCCATTTCTCCGTTGTGGTTCAGTCGGCAGGGTTGCTCGTTCACGAGTTTTTGTGTCTACTAACGTTGGGTTCTTTTCTGTCTCAATTACAAGCATCCGAATTTCATCAACCACTCCCACCATCCATACACCTTCAACAAAACCTATTCTGCATGTTTAACAAAATTGAACAGATAACCATATTTGATAACACAAGATGTTAAAAGATTGCCCCTGATTAATCAGTATGTATTATTATACATGCACATGTGCATGGATGAAAACCAAAATGTATGTTAATATTATTAACAACGAAAGTTCTAAATGGAACATAGGGATCCATATGTAAACATAATATCTATATTTAGACATGCTCGGGTAACCTCCTTCCAAGAAAACCCATAAATCAACATTGAAATAGTCTGTTATCAATTCAGAAAGAGAAAAATGAAAAACACAATAATAGCATGGCATGCTTCCAAGCGTAATTGTTGTTGCCATGCAGAAAATTAAAGGTTTTGTTGTACCCATCTATTTTATGATTTATTTTCGGCTCCCCAGAATAACATTTCTGTGTAAATTGAATGTATTTCAATCTACCGATTCAGGTGTTTGGGGGGGAGTTAAAAGTTGGCACAATCCTACTAAAGCCTATTCATTGATTATAGTATCTCACATGTTTAATTATCTGTAGTCAGGATGCAATAGACCAGCAACATGACTTAAACCAGTTCTCTTAGTTAAAAAAAATAAACACCAATTTTTCAATATATCCATCATAAAGAGCAATCGAGCCCGAACCAGTCCAACCCAAGTCCTCTAGATTAATCAGATTAAACTAGTAATGGCATGTTTCTAGGATATGGTGCATTATGGACAAAGTAACTTATTGCCATAAATTCCAAAATAATTAATGCCATTCCAAGAACCTAAAATATTACATTTTCAATCACTTATCAATGTAAAATTATCATTAGATTACAGTAATTTAAACATTTCAACAACTTGAGAAGCTAATTTTAATAATCAGATAACAAGCCAACTTACAGAGGCAACTCGCGTGTTAACCCGTCAAACAATAATTGAATTATGCCGGTCATGGAATTCATAAATTTTAAAGCCCATTTGTCTTCAACTGTTCTGGTATCAGTGGTATGAACTTTTACTCTTTTCACAACCTGCCCGCATACACATCAATAAATTACCACAACAGATAAAAGCTGATAAGAGAATACATAGTATTTTTGGCTGGCTACCCCAAAATGCGCTGAAATCATAATTCAAGAAAAATGAATTTACATTTAATATCTGGTATTTAATTTTGTCAATTTACGTGTTATTTTGAGCGAATAAAATATTTAAAATGAGATTGAGTAATTTATTTTATTTTTTCTCTGAACCGAGTGCGACCCGAATCGATATTTGATTGGATAATTGGCCAAACCTAACCTTTCTTTTCTCTTTTCTTTCTTTTTTTTTTTCTTTTCCTTCTCTTTCTCTTCTTTTCTTTGTTTTTCCTCTTTTGATGGTGGGTATTCCAGGGAGAGCACAGGGGGAGAAAGAAGAGAGAGGGACGAGAGAGAAGGCAGAGAGCGAGTGCGATCCGACAAGGAAAGAAGGCGGACCAGTGTAGTTTTTGACGCCATGAACGCTATGGTAGTGTCCTTTCGCGTGATTTCGCTCGAGATGAGAGAAATCGACGCCGAAAGTTTAAATGCCAAAACTAAAATCTCTCCATTTATTCTTTTCTTTTCAGATTTGAAGTAAGTGGGACTTATATTTGTATTTTAGACATTGCAAAGGTCATTTTGGTATATTTATATGCTTGATTTGGTGAAACTTTATGAGATGTATATATATACTTACACGGGTATGTATATATATACATATGTGTTGAGTTTTTCATACTTTTGAGCTATGAAAATTACATAAACGATTTGTAAAAATTTTAAGATAAATTTCTATATATTTATTTTATTTAAAAGTGATTAAAATTAGACTGACATCAGGAAATCAGTCTAATTTGGAAGGCCAGTGAGTCGGGGCGTTCACCGGAGGAAATGAAAGAGGGGAAAAAAAAAGAAAAAGTATAAGGAAAATACTTAGAGGTGTTACCATTTAGGCTCAAAGTTTTAGATAATTACAAATTGACCCCCAAAGTTTAGATAATTATAAAGTGACCTCCAAAATTTTACATAATTACAAAGTGACCCCCAAAGGTTTCAAATCATTACAAAGTGGCCCTAAAGTTGAGAAAAATTACGATTTTTCACTTAAAGAATTATAAAAAATAATAATGTTGTCCCTAGAGCTATGAAAAATTATAGTTGATATTATAGTTGATATTATAGAAATTGAAGATGTTAGAAATAAATTGTAAATTTTGATATTTTAAAACATGTTTTGTTTTATGTTGATAATTGTAAAAAAAGAATTACTATGCATGATTAAGTTATATAAGATATAATTGATGAATGAATTATATGGGATATAATTGATGTTTAAATATAGCATGCTTTGTTAATGTTGTGAATTATTGAAGAGAATTATTTACATGATTAAGCATATCACATGCATGGGGTTGGGGTGGTATCATCCGATTTGTGTTGAGAATATTAATTAGTCGAGAGCGCCACATTCATATTGTGACGTGCCGAGGCACGGGTTATATATATGGACGGAATCCATAATTTGAGAAAAATGATAAAATAAGATTTTTAAAAATACCAGATGATCCCTAATCGATATATTTGACTAAAGGTTAGTCATGTGGAGTTGGGATGTTAATTATGAAATATGAGTGAGATTTCCTCCGAACTACAGCCAAACCTTGCTTGAGATAAGCTAATACTTGATTAGGGGTGTAACACAGTTCCCTAACAGAAGGACCAGGGGATATAACATGATTCTCCTGAGTCTTAGTTGATTGGGGGTGTAACACGATTCCCCAACCGCTATTTATATTGATTACCCTGCTTAAGCTAAGCAAATGTCTGACTAGGGATGTAACACGGTTCCCTAGCAGAAGAGCTAAGGGGTGTAACACGGTTCTCCTGAGTTTTACACCAATATGAGTGTAACACGATCCTCCATTCGGTTTATATATATATATTGAAATAATGTGATTGTTACATTTATTGATGAGATGTATGGATCATTCTATTAATCATGAGTTTGGTCATAGGTTTGGTCATGAAATAAGAAATATAAAATAGGAACTACGGTGACCTGATTCCCGAGGTGGGACACGTAAGCAGCTTAGGTTAGAGCAGTCTGAGTCCGATCTTAACTATGGGTGATACTATTCATGTTTAGTTTTCTTAATTAAAAATTTAATTATTAGTATTATAAGTGGTGTGGCCCAAAGGGTGGGGTTTAATACTGATATTTATGATATTATTATTTGGATAGCTATAAACATGGTTATAATAAATGTTCTAATCGTGTAGACCTTGAACGTGGTCAAAAGAAATGAGGTTGAGGTGGATTAAATTATTGATTAATGGACGGTGACAAAAAAAAAAAAAATTATATTATTTTAACTTGAATCAATCACTGTTATGATGATTTTGAAACCTATATTTTGATCGACAGTTGAATTTCAAACTCATAGGTTGTTTGGTTATCTAAGTCACAACATTCACTTGTTCTTTCGGTCCACGTAATTGGGGAATAAATTCCAATTGTGAATTCACCGTGATCCTAGTACTTAATCTAAAAATTAGTTCCATCATTGGATTTGTATCAAGTGCTCGAATCAATACCTCATCCAAATTGCCAAACCAAATGACAATTCTCAAGTAGATACATGGATGTAATTATTTATTTATTGATTTTTTTTATAAATAGTTCCATGACCATATTTATCTACCCAAAACCCAAAAGATATATAAGCTAAACCCTATTGAAACTTTACAAAAAAAAAAACTCAATAAGTTTAATTTCTTGGGGCTATTCTCTTCATAAAAGGACTCGTCCAACTTAAAAACAGACGTCTTGTTCTAGAAATTTGTTTCACAAAACTAGAAACATTCACTGAAGTATGCACTAGACATAGCCAACAGCTAAATGTGCAGTTCAAAACTTTTTTGTCATATGATGATAGAAGGTTCGCAGGATCTACTATAAAGCGGCAAGAGCATTTTAAGAAATTTGACAGTCATGATAACTAGAAGAAATGCTCACATGAAAGAAATTATAACAATTTGGAATAATGTGAAATGTAAATGATATCTAGTTTAGGGTTCAAAAACATACCTCTTCCTCAAGAACTGCATGGCGAGCAATACCTGCTTTCATGGCTTTAGTAACTTCCGGCTTGCCAAATTTTAGAGAGAATTCCACTTGTTTTTCACACCATTCCTGATGTCATGTCAACATGAAACAAGGATGGATATGAGAAAAATCTAATCAATTTACTGGCACCAAAACTTAAAGGGGGAAAAAAAAGTTTCATGTCCAGAAAAATTTCTAAACAACAAAAAACATTTCCAGGCCAATAAAACCTTTTAAATGATAGAAAGAACATTTAGAGATGAGATCACGATGTGAAAAATGTTTTCTGCAGTCAAGGATGCCTTGCACAACTATGAACTAATGCGAGTAAAAATGCTAACAGGAAAGTATACGATGACACCTAAAAATCAACTTAGGCTTGGTTTGGGAGCAAATTTAGCTAACTTTTTTTAGCTAGCTAGTATTAGCTAGCTAGTAGCTAGCTAAAAAAAACCTACTAACTAGCTAAATTTGTGTTTGGGAAGGAAAAAAAAGTGACTTTTTTGATGTGACTAACTTATTTTTATTAATTTGACATTTTTACCCTTGAAAATTTAAAAGAAGGTTAAAATATAAGAGGATAAATTTGATTAAGCATTGTTGGAGTAGCCATTAGCTTGGCTAACGGCTGCCGATGCCAATAAAGGATTGACGCCCAGAAAATTTTCTTTGTAAAAAAAAAAAAATTCCATGCCAAGAAAATCTTTTAAAAGATGGGTTTAGAGATAAAATTACGATGTGAAAAGGTTATTTTGAAGTCAAGGATGCCTTACAAAACTATGAACTAATGCAAGTAAGAATGCTAACAGGAAAGTATACAATGGCACATAAAAATCAGTTTGAGTGCACAGAGTTGCTAAAACATATTATATCATATTTACAAATCCTGAAGAGCTTGACTGCAAGAAGACAGCAGAGAGATGGGTTGGCTAAACAAGATAAATTGTTTCGTCAGATTTAATCAAAGCGTAAAAATGATTAGCCACTTTGCATAGCCACGTATATGCCAATTGAAAATTTTGAAGGATGAAAGTTAGCAGCACAAACTAGAGCCAAAGACACCGCTAAACCCTGAAATTTTAAGTCAGACATCTGTTGAAGGGCAGGGAATTTATGAGAAAATTCTATGCCAGAATCAATTTATCTTACCCAATTCGTAAATAACCCAAAAAAAAAAAAAGTCAATAACTAAGATAAGAAATCGTGGAAAGCATCATATGCTTTGTTACTAATTGACTTTCAAAAGGTTATTTGCTTTTGAATGTGCTACATGTTTGAAAAGCGTAATTGATCAAATCGACCTAACATTTTTCCAATTCCCGAAACTTAAAAAAAAAAAAAAAAAAAAAGATCACTAAAAAGGAAAGAAAATCTGAAATCCAGAAACAATAGAAAAAATCCATTACCGTGGCAGTGATATCAGTGACAAACAAGCCTGTCTTCCCTCGAAAACGATGCAAAAATGACTCAGCAACTCCGTTCCTCTTCTTCCTACTCCTGGAACCAGTAGCGGCGTCTTCGATGTCACCCGGAGAATTAGGTTCCGTCGACAACCTCCGTTTGGAAAGCAGAGTAATTGACTGAATCGACTTCGAATTCTGCTGATACCGAGTCGGTGATAGAGAGCAGCATGAGGACATGGGCGACGACGGCGAGACAGCGGCGGAAGAAACTGCAGAGGAGAGAGAAGGGCGGGTAGCTGCTAAGGCAGCTTCGATGAGAGCCATCTCTTCTTCGCTCACGATGTCTATGGGAATGTTCCCAGGCACTTTGTAGTCGTGGTTCGTTTGAGTAGACTCAGTAGTTGGCGGTTGTGCTCCGGTCATTTCGGGCGATCGTGAGGAAGTTTTCTGAGCAACTGACCGTTGCGATCGCCGCGGACTTAGCGCCATTTTCGCATCTCTCAGGTCTTAAGACCCAGTTTTCTTTTTTTAAATAATTAAAAAAAAAAAGTCGTAAGACCCGTTGCGTGAGGCCGGGTTTTACTTGCCTGTAGAGCGCGCGCACATTGAGATAATAGTGTTCAGGGTACCTAGGAGGACACGCGGCAGACTTTCATACAATATATCAATGGTTGAGGCACTAGCAACTTTAAAGCGACGCTATAATAAGGTCCCGTTTGGTTTTGTAAATAAATTTTAAAAAATTTTATAAATCTCTGTTAATTTTATATTATATCAACTTTTTTCTTTCATTGCATGCATTACGAACTCTCGATTTACCTCACTTTATCTTACTCCAAACTTACCCTAAATGATTCGACAACAAGTGATTCGGTGCAGCCGGTGCAGTATCTTTAAAACGACACTATTTTGACATTTTTTATTTGAAATGATGCTTTTTTACATAAATTTTTATATTTGATGTAAACTGATATATTTAAATACATATTCGAACGTATATTTAAATTTGAAAATTTAAAAAAATAATATTATTTTGAAAAAAAAGATATCAAAATAGCGTCGTTTTAAATTACTGCTATAACTGCAGTAGCCCTCTTACTATAGCTCTCTTCTTCTGTGGGAAGTGAGAGGTTAACATCCTTTTTACGTGGACTTGAGTCTTCGAGACCGTTGTTTGACCTGATAAAATGAAATTGAACTGTTTTTATGTATTTAATTTTTTAAATTAAAAAAAAAATATGAATACATTTAAACTTTTAAATTTTAATTCAACGATTGATGAGATAATTAAAATTTAAAAAAAATTAATAAAAAGAAAAAAATTGACGCTGAAATGATATTAAAATAACACGTAATAGAATTTGATTGGAATAAATAAAAAAAAACTATTGAAACTTTCTCAGTATTTAAAAAGAAAATTTAGAACTCTAAACAAAATACTAAGCTTGAATTAATATAGAAAACAATTTCAGCTTCCATTTTCTTTTCCTCCATGCGAAGCAAAGAAACGTTTATGAGAAAAGAAAAAAGGCGAAAACTGAAAGAAGAAAAAGATGCCATTTTCTTTTCTTCCATGCGAAGCAAAGAAATGTTTTATGAGAAAAAAATATATCTAAATCTAAAAATGTACCAGGATCTAATTTATGTGTTATTTGTATTATTAGTTCACTAAACTTCTTTATACGCAGATGTAAGCAAGTGGAAAGAAGTAAATGCGGAGCTTGTAGTGCATTTTTACTGCAAGATTCTATGGTATTTATGTAAACTGTTGTATTAAACGTAAAACTTCACTTAATGCAAATCCAATACTAGATTCAACAATTGGTATTAATAGGTAAGAGTGGTGCCTCTTCTCAAAGCATTTCTTTTACATGATATAATAAAATATTATAGCATCTGAAATATGAAACTTAAACCTTGTCTAAAATAAATACATATATAATTAAAATATAAATGTGTACGGAGCAAAAATAGTGATCCCTAACATTATAACATCTCAAAGTAAACACGCATATCATACATCTAACAAGTAGAGTTACTCGCAAAAGTCAATGCATATCATACTCATGTATAGTTTGAGAAGAAAAAAATTAATTTTTTTAATTAGTTATTAGTGTTTTAGTAGTTAATTTTTTAATTTTCTATTGATTTGATAATTTTTTATCTTTTATAGTTGAAAAGAAATTTAAAATGTAAAAAGATAAATTTAATCATTCTTAAAAATATCAAAAAAAATTAAGTAGTCAGAAGTTAAGTTAAAATTCTGACTACACTTTTCAAATAAAGCCTTAACAATCGAAAAACCAATCCAAATTCGATTTTGAATCCTCGTCATTCGCTCGAGTGAGTACCTACAAACCTTTTAAACTTTAAAAGCCCAACCAGTTAAGTGTAATGAATGAGCATACACTAATATGAATGTGCAAAAAAGGGTGAGTTAACTCTAGTCCTATTATCCATATTGTCTTGTCATTACATTTCAGGATTAGGAGTTAGGACAACCCAACTCGACCTTTACTCATTCCACTCCCCTAACTAAAATTCTCTGAATTCTCTGAATCCTCATAAATAGGGGTTGGTTGACTTATCCCGAGTTAGAGTCAAATTAAAATATAAGGTAAATTATAAAAATCACCCCCATAATTTTACTTCGCTGTTACTTTAGTTTCTTACGTTTTAATTGTAATAGTTAAATTCTTGTACTTTTAGTCAAACAGTAATTCGGCCCTTTAGTTGGTAACTGTACACACAACTGTTAGATTGAGGATAAAAAAATAATTTCTTTGACAGTTTACCTTCAGCGTCACTTTAGTCCCTCACTTTTCAATTATAACAGTTAAATCTTTACACTTTCATATATGTTTGAAATATATTTTATTAAATTATTTTTAATAAATAATATAAATAAATTATATTTAATATATTTTCTTTTTATTGCATTAAATTATTTTTAATAATTAAAGCAATAATATAATTAAATTAATATTTAATTTAGTTTAATTAATATAACATAAATCTTATTAAATTCAATTAAATTTTAAAAAACTAATAAAATTAAATATTTTATTATTCAATGATTTTAGTAATAATTGTTTTAATTAATAGAATAAAATCAAAAGAGTCGTACAAATAAATATGTGCTCTTGAGTTGAATATATATATAAAATCATATGTGTGTGTGTGTATATATATATATAAAGAAAATTGAAGAGATAGAAAATTTAGAAAGAGTAATTCTAGAACCGTTTGGTAGTGTTGCCGTTTTTCCATTTGTGTTTAGTTCTTTATATTCTAGTTTTATTTTTTTGTTATCATTTTTTTAAACGAAAATTTAAATTTTGATTGGAAATACAATTTTATTTACATAAATTAATTTTTGTTTTGATAAAAATATTTAATTTTATTAATTTTAAAAAAATTAAATTTAATAAGATAGATTTCATATTAATTAAAATAACTTAAATATTAGTTTAATTATATTATTTATTAAAATTTTACGCAAAAAATTATTTTTAATAAAAAATTTGATTCAAGCTCAATTCGTGATTAGAACAAACTTGAATCAAGTTTGATTCATGAATTGTTTAAAATTGAGTTTGAGTATAGAAAAGTTTGAATCAAAAACTCGTGAACTGGCTCGATAAAATAATATATATATATTTTTATATATTTAAAAAATAATATTTTTATATTATGTTTATAATATTTTATTTATTATATTTTATATTAAAACAATGACATTTTAATTTAATTGAGTTATTTATGAATTAATTTTGAATCTAAGTTCTTTTTTATCGAACCGAGTCCATCAATTTGACTTATTTTCACCCCACTCTACTTAAAAGAACCCTACAATTAATTTCTTCCCTAACAGCACATTCATGCCTTCATGAGAAACCTACAATTAATTTCTTGCCTAGCAACACATTTATGCCTTCATGCTTGTAAGTCGATTTCTTGAATGTCACAAAACTAGTCTCCCGGACTAGCTCTCCACTCAAAATCTTTTAGTATTATAGTAATAATAAATAAATATTATTCTAGTCATGTAAACCAAAAGAAACCTACAAATTTAGATATAGAATCAAGAGACTCAATAATCTAAAAGGCTTGAGGGCATATAAAAATTTAGCTTTTTTAGTTGAGGACATGATTGACATTTTGACAATAGAACATAAAAACAGTGCTAGGTTTACTTAACTCTATCAAAAACTACAAATACTTATCAAGTTCTTCTATTTAAATTTTGTTACGTGTTATTTTTACACTTTTTTTTTTATTTTTTTGCCATCTAAATGCCTGCTTAAAATTTCTGTACATTCTTCGTCAACAAATGCCATTTTTTGTGGGTTTGCACATCCACAATTGTGAATTGGGTTCCAAAGGGTTACAGTAAAAAAATTCATTACAAAGGCTGCAGTGAACAATGAAAGATTTAGATTTGATTGTATTTAATCTAATGGTTTCAATTTAATTAAATTAAAATTTTGTTCAAAATGAAAATAAAAGTTAAAAATATCTGATTGAAACACAATTAATGCAGAACATAAAAGTCACATGTCGTTAAAGTATAAATAAATCTAGACATTTTATTTTTTCAATGTAACTTCTATAGTGAATTTTTTTACTGCAGCCCCAGGAACCCTCATGAATTAACCAAATAGTTCAATGACTGATAAATCAGAAATTACATACATGTATATGGGCATGTGTCCATATATATATATATATATATATAACATTGGTGCACACGCGATGCGTGTAAATTTTTGTGTTAATAATCAATAAAAATATTTTTTAGTTTTACAAATTATAAATATTTACTTTGTGACATTCTAAATTTTTATAATTTTCAATTGTATTATTAATTTAAATTTCTATTTAATATTTAGTAATTTAATTGTATTAATTTGGTATTATCTTAAAGTCTAGCTAAGCTAATTTAAATTAATTAGTGGATTATTCAAGTTAATAATTAATTAATTGAATTAAGTTACTAATAAATATTAGTTAAAAAAGGGGTTTTGTGATGGTTGCTAGAAAGTTAATGTGGCAATTATATATAGATACATAGATATATATATATATATATATATATAGTGGGTGGGTGGGTGGCTTACAGGTTCCACAAAAAAAAAAAAAAAAAAAATGAAATGAGATTGAAAAGTCAACAAAAGGGGCTGGAAGGTTGACTTATATATATATGCATATATCTTTGTGTGTGTGCGTGCGCGCGCGCGAGTGCAGTTTACAAGTTGGAAAAAAAAAATAATAAGGAGGAAGAGTTAAGACAGTAGTTGAGGGGATGGTGAGAGACTTTAATGCCTCTCAACAGTATGTATATATATACTTTGCGGATGTAAAGTTATAGAAAGTCAAGAGGAGCGGAGAGGGAAAGAAAACAAAAAAGAAGGTAAGGAAGTGGTAAGCGAGCGAGGAAGAAGAAAGTTAAAAATTTTAGTTTGATTGTTAAGGTAAGTTATTTCATTGTATCAACCTAAAAATTAATCCTGTAGAAAGTTGTGGTTATGTTTTATTTATTAAATTTATATTATCAACTATTTGGATTTATATTTTAACCGTTGAATTCCTGATTTGTATAATTTCTGTGGGTTAAAATTAGGATATGAGGAAAATCAACAACAATCACTCAAATAGTTTGATTTTCTCAGAATATTTGCAGTTCAGGTGGATGTATCAAACTTAAAAATAAAAGGTATTAAATATAAACTGACAAATTTTATCTATTTATTTGATGTTGTTATTATTAATTGATTATTTTGATATGAAATACTGAATAATTATGGATTTATTGTGTTAGATGTGAGGTGTGATTATTTTATGGAATGATAAGTTTGGGAAATAATATTTTAATAGGAAAAAAATATTATTACATACCAATATGAATTATGTGCATTAGACTTGTATTATAGTCAGATGGGACCAATAAGAAAGCCAGATGGGGCTAATGGAACAAGCTAAATTAAAGTCACTGTCCATAGTTGAGCACTCAACACATAGGACAGATGGGGCCAAATGTGTATTGCATTATCATTTAAATCATTTATCAAGCAAGTACACCATAAGATGGCCAGTTGGGGCCTAATAATAATGATAATAGTTGTTGAATGAAAAACGGTGATGAATGATGTGTTGCAATATTTGTATTACTGTCAGTTATGGTATTTTTGAATTAATTATTATTGGATTGTGGGATGATTGTCTATGTAATCACTGTGGATTATTTTCGGTTTATATTTATCATTATTAATTTAAGTATGATACTTTCACTGAGTGTGTGACACTCACACGTAAAATTTACTTATTTTAAGTTGAGTTTAGAAATGGCTGGAAATGTTCAGAAGAGCTTGAGGGGCCTATATTCCTAGTTTAATCATGAGTTAGTATTTAAAAATTTGTGTAAATAAACTTAGAGTTTTAACAGTATCAGACTAACGTATTAGAAATTGGGAGTTTGCACTTATTTAAGTGTTTGTGAGAATTTTGTTTATTTCGCCCGGAGTATGAATATTAATCTAACAGGAGAGATTTTATTTTGAAATAAGATTTTCTACGTGATGTGATTATTAACTTATTGTGGATAAGGTATTACAAGTGGGTTTTCACTATTTAAAGAATAAAACTTGTGCTCTAAAATTGGGGCGTGACATATTGAATTTTTCTATTAATTTTTAATCAATATATGAACACTAGGTGTGTTAATTTTTATTTTATTTTATTTTATTTTATTTTACGACGGTGCACACCTGATACACGTGAATTTTTATTTTAAAACTATGTGTGTATTATTAATTAATTTGTTATTTTATGAAAAAAATTTCTGAAACAATAAATAATGAATAATTATTTATTAAAGTTATTTAAGTAGATAATAAATAATTAAAGGCATTTGAATAAAATAAAGGAACATTATAAGAGTAGTTAGTTAGTAGTTAAAGGAAATTTAAAGAAAACAAAAAAAAGGTTAAATTACTGAAATAACTTGTAAAAATTAAAAAATTACTTATACACCAGTTTTAAATTATATGTAGTTATTGGTGGTTAAGGGTTATTAATAGAAAAAATAAAGTATAACAGGTTCACCAAAAAAATGGTACACCAAAAAAAGGTTTCACCAAACTTATGGGTTTGCTTTATAATAATGCTAGATCTCGGTGCATACATAATGCGTGTGAAATTTTTTTTTCTTAATAAATAATAAAAATATTTTTTACTTTTGTAAATTATAAATATTTACTTAATTTTTTTATTAATTTTTAATCAATTTATAAATAATTTTCTATTAATTTTTAATCAAGTTGTAAATTATGTGTGTGATTTTTTATTTTTATTTTATTTTACTTAATTTTACTTGGATGAATAATATAGATATATACTTACATACAAATGTTAGTAACAAAGTCAAACCCACTAAATTCGTCATTCCAAATGTTCAGGATGCAAAATCCGAACTCACTTTCACCAGAATGTTTAGGAAAAAAATCTCATCAAATCATGTAATAATTGATTACTAAACAAAATTAAATTCCATCAAATCTATCTTTACAAACAAAATAGGCTTAAAAATAATAAAATTTAATAAAAAATTTAAATTCACACTTCGTACAATGAAATAAAAAATAAATAAATTTTAAAATTAATATTTTTCAGTAATTTTTAAACTGTTAAATTTAGGAAGTAACTCAATCAATACTTCTCCACATATATTCACATGGAGAAAGAACCTGTTAAAAAAAAAAAAAAGAGCATTCTCTCCTAGAGGAACCATGGGTAGTCCTAAGAAGCCAGTGAAGATTCGTAAGGTCTGGGCTAGTAATTTGAGAGGAGTTCGATTTGATTAAGAAAATGCTTGTAGAGTTTCCATGCATTTCAATGGATATCGAGTTTCCGGGGACTATTTTCTTATTCCCTCGTTCTAGTTCTCCTCCAACTATCACTCAGTGAAGACCAATGTTGACAATCTGAAGCTCATCCGGGTCGGCCTCACCCTCTCTGACGCCGCCGGCGAACTTCCCGACTTCGAAACCGACGAATCCTACGTCTGGGAGTTCAATTTTCAGGGACTTCGACGTCCAGGCCAACGTTCATAATGTGGACTCGATTGCCCTGTTGAGGAAGCAGGGGATCGACTTTGAGAGGAACAGGGAGGGAGGTATCGACTCCCGCGAATTCGCGGTCTTCTTGTCGACTCTGGAATTCTTTTCGTTGACCGCCTACGATTTTGGGTTCCTGATCAAGATCTTGCTGCAGAAAAAGCTGCCGGAAGATCTTGGCACGTTCATGCGTCTTCGGCGACGCTGTGTACGACCTCAAGTACGCGATGGAGTACTGCAGCGGCTTGGAGCGGCTGGCGGAGGTGCTTCAGGTTGTCGGGTCGCCGGGAAGAGCCATCAAGCTGGGTTAGATATGTTAAGAGAAAAGAACGAATGGAATAGATAGTGTTACAAAGTAGAAATAAAATAAAAGACAAACTCTACTTTAATAAATTTACTCAAACTCTACTACTAGTTATCTGATTATTATCTAAACTTTTCTATTACTTATCTAACTATCATCCAAACTCTATTACTGATTATCTGACTATTATCTGATATACATTGATATCCCCCTTCAAATTCAAGGTGGGAAATTCGAGATCAACTTAAGTTTAGAGACTAAGAACTAGAAAGCAGTCAACACACCCCTTTTCGCTTCGCGCAGGTTATACATCTAAAAGTCATGAACTTAGTTCTTGTTACACACTTGAAGGTCACGAACTTAGTTCTGGTTACACGCACTGAGAGGTTATGAATGTAGTTTTGATTAGATGTCGAAAATTCACGAACCTAACTCTACTTACACACCTAAAGGTCACAAACGTAACTTTAGTTGCACGTTGAAAAGTCATGAACTCAATTCTACTTACACACCTAGAGGTTACAAACGTAACTTTAGTTGCACGCCGTAAGGTCGCGAACTCAAATCTATTTACACGCTTAAATGTCACAAACGTAGTGTTGGTTACACGTCGTAAAATCACGAACCTAAATCTACTTACACGCCTAGAGGTCACAAACTTAGCTTACGAGGGAAAACGCGTTAAATGGCCGAAAGACACAAAGCCAAAAGTAGCAAAAAGTATCTCTAAAAGAGAGAATTGAAATTTAAAAATTTCTAGAAAACTAGACATGGCATAAACAAAAGTAATATAAAATTAGGTAAAGTAGCAGCGGAGGTGACGGTGACGCCAGGAAGGGCAGCACCAGCGGCGAAAGATGTAGTTGCTGGACGCTTAATCTATCTAGGATCAAAAATCATGAGCTCTGATGCTATATTAAGAGAAAAGAATAAATTTTTTTTCAGTTCTTAATCTCAAAACTCAAGTTGATCTCTAATTTTTCACTTTGAGTTTGAGGAGATGATAATGTATATTAGGTAATAGTTAGATAACTATCAGTAGAGTTTGAAATACATGTTAAATAACATGTTAAGAGAAAAGAATGAATGGAAAAGTTGAAAAAATTATATGTATTAAATGTGTGAAATATAATTAAGTAGCAACCCTATTTATAGGGTTACAAAGTAGAAATAAAATAAAAGATAAACTCTATTTTTATAAGTTTACTCAAACTCTATTGCTAGTTATCTGATTATTACCTAAACTCTTCTACTACCTATCTAACTATTATCCAAACTCTATTATTAATTATTTGAGTATTACCTAATATACGTTAACAAGATAGTTTGCTCACTCTACACGTTTTCCTGAAATTCAAAGACTCGCTTGCGTGTGGAGAAGGGGAATCAAAGCACTTTTAGCCGCGATTGTATGGATTAGCCTTGGGTGAATAAAAAAAATGTTTGGAGTTAAAAAAAGGGAAAAAAAAAAGAGAGAGAGTAAGTATAAATTTGTAAAATTTATAATCTGGTAATTTGTTAGTGAATAGAAAATTTGAATTTTATGAAAATTTGTAAAGATTTATTTATTTTTATTAGAATTCTAAACACACCCAAAATTTGTGATACAAAAAAAATTTTCTTACACTATGTTAAAAAAAAAAAAGATTCTTTTTGTAGAATTGATTTGATTTGATAGCTAAAATATTGTATTTAGAATATATGTTTGAATTTAAGAATTGAATTAAATTGATTTAAGAGAAATACTTAATTTGACCCTATATTTGACCTTGTATATTTTATGAAGATAAATTTGTCTATTTATATAGATGTTTGAAAAAAATAATGAAACATCATTAAATTCTATAGCTTTTTTACTGGATTATCCAATTTATAAAATGGGTAAAGTACAAAAAATACCCCTACAGTTTACCCTCAGTATCACTTTAGTCCCACACGTTTCAACTGCAACAGTTAAATCCCTACACTTTCGGTCAAGTATCAATTCGGTCCTTCTGTTAGTTGACTGTTAGAAACAACCGTTATACTGAGGATAAAATGGTAAATTCATTTATAGTTTACTCTCGGTGTCACTTTAGTCCCTCACGTTTTCAATTATAACAATTGAATCCCTACACTTTCGACATATATTAGAAATATATTTTATTAAATTATTTTTAATAAATAATGTACTCTAAAATATATTTTATTAAATTATATAACATATTTTAATTTGAAATATATCTTATTAAATTATTTTTAATCAATAAAATATTTAAATTATATTTAATATATTCTATATTTATTGAATTAAATTAATTTTCAAAAATAATATGATTAAATTAATAATATAATTAAAATACTATTTAGTTTATTTTAACTAATATGAAATATATTTTATTAAATTCAGTTAATTTTCTTAGAAATTAATAAAATTAAAAATTTTATTAAAAGGTGATTTGATGGTTTCATTAATAGTTGTTATAATTAATAGAATAGAATTAAAAAAGTCACATATATAAACATATACTCTTGAATTGAATATATATACAAAATTATATATAGAAAAAAAACTCCAGAAATATAAAATTTAGAAAATAGCGATTCTAAGGCCTTTTGATAAAATTATTATTTTTTATTTTGTTTAACTTTTTATTTTTGATTTTATTTTTTATTATCATTTTTTTTCTAAAATAAAAATTGAAACTACGTTTACCGATGCAATTTTATTTATATAAATTAATTTTTAATACAATATTTAATTTTATTATTTCTTAAAAATTATTCAATTTTAATAAAATATATTTCATTTTAATTAAACTATATTAAACATTATTTTAATTATATTATTAATTTAATCATATTATTTATGAAAAATAACTTACTTCAATAAAAAGAAAACATATTAAATAAAATTTAAATATTTTATTTATAAAAAATAATTTAATAAGATATATTTCAAATTAAAATATGTTTTATAATTTAATAAAATATATTTTAGACTATATTATTTTATTAAAAATAATTTAATAAAATATATTTCAAATATATATCGAAAGTGTAGGGATTCAATTGTTATAATTGAAAACATGAGGGATTAAAGTGACACTGAGGGTAAACTATAGATGAAATTACTATTTTATCCTTAGTCTAACGATTATTTCTAACGGTCAACTAACAGAAGGATCGAATTGATACTTGACCGAAAGTGTAAGGATTTGACTGTTGCAATTGAAATGTGTGGGACCAAAGTGATACCGAGGGTAAACTGTAAGGGTATTTTTTGTACTTTACGCTTTATAAAATTTTATTTTGATTCCAAATATAAGAATTAATGAGAATTTGTATTATTCCAGAATGGAATAAGTTTCCATAAAATCCAGTATTCCAAAATATTCACGAATTGTGATTAAACACGTTGAACCCAATTATACTTATTTAATAATAATTTAAAATTTTAATTAATATTTAATTTAGTAATAAAAAATTTGGTTGATTTAAAATTTTTGAGACATTAAGATCTTGTTTAGTAACGTTTATATTTATTATTTTTCTATTTATGTTTATATATATTTAAAAATAAGCAACAAAAATGTGTTTGTTAAAGTTATTTTTATTTTTTTCAAAAAAATAAAAACGTAAACAAAAAATGTAAAAAAAAAAAAAATGTTTTCACTCTTTTTTTCTATTATAAATATTTTATCAATTTTAACACATTATTCATTTTTGTGGCATCACATTAAAATGAATCACTTTATTCAAATATTTAATTAAACTAAAATTATTTTTAATAAATAATATAACTAAATTAATTTAAAAGGTAAATAATGTAATTGAATTAACTAAATTAAATTAATAATTAATGTATGTTTTCACTTTTTTTTCCTCATTTTTCTTGTTAAAAACATTTTTTTCTAATTTTAACACGTTATTTATTTTTGTAGCATCGTATTAAAATGAATTGTTTTATTTAAATATTTTATTAAATTAAAATTATTTTTAATTAAAATGTAACTAAATTAAATAAATATAATTAATCTATAAAGTAAATAATATAATTGAATTAATTAAATTAAATTAAGTAATTATATAAGATGAAAATAAATTACAAAAAAAATGACAAGTGATTTTGGTATTCAGACGGAAATCTTTAAATTTCTGCCCTGGTAGTTAAAATGTTGTGCAAGAAAAGTATGGGTGTCCGTGGTTGGCCAAAAAAAAAAAATTATAATAATAAATAAATAAAAAAGAAAAAATACCAACTTTTGCCAATTTGATGGTTGGCAATACCATTAAAAGTTGTCAAAATTTCTCCTCAACTATATACTAAATAACGAAAAGTTATTAAAATTTCTTAAATTTTTTTTAAAATTTCTCTAACTTCTTATCAAATAAAATCTTTAAAAGTTACTAAAATTTTTAAATTTTTATTAAATACATAAATAATTATACCGAACAAATTTTGCCAGAAAATTATTAAAATTTCTTAAAAATTTGACATCTCAAGGGGCCTGAGTTATCGTGGCCCTTGGTGTTAGAGAGCCCAGATCTCTCAGCCCGCGGTGCTTCTTTTTTTTGGTAATTAGCCCGCGGTGTCTTGACTAGCAAATGCCAGCAAAACCAAACTACTTTGCATGACCTACACGTATAACCCCCAACCCCAACCTCTCCTCTTGGCATAAATCTGCTCTCTCCCTCTCTCTCTCTACTTGCCACAAGCACTTGATTTTGAGTACCACCACCAAGACCAGAGAAAAGGTCGAGAGAGAGAGAGAGAAAGAGAGAGAGAGAGAGATGGACATGAAGAAAGGAGATGTACTGTTGCTGCTAGTGCTTGTGATATGCCATGCAGTGGCCATGGTGGGTGCGGATGAAGGCCAAGCAGCAGAGAAGGAGTTCTTGTTGGAGGAGATGGAGCAAGTGGTGAGGACTGACGCTGGGGAAATGAAACTGGCGAAGGGTTTTAGGAGGAGTATCACAGAAAGGCCTATGCATATTGGGTTCATCACCATGGAACCCAAGTCCCTTTTCATCCCTCAGTACCTTGATTCCCACCTTATCCTTTTCATTCGCAGAGGTATTACTTAAGATTCTTAGTATATATATATATATGAGGGATAAATTACAGTTTACGATCCTTGAATTTTTTTTAATCAAATTTTATTTCAGCGATTGTCATTTTAATTATAACAACTAAGAATACAAGATTTTAGATTATTATAGTATTAATATTTCCTTAATTTTAATAAACAGGTTATTCATTAAATAGGCTACCCAATCGTATATTAAAGGCATTTACGTATGTAATATA
Source organism: Vitellaria paradoxa (assembly GCA_019916065.1). Classification (NCBI taxonomy): domain Eukaryota; kingdom Viridiplantae; phylum Streptophyta; class Magnoliopsida; order Ericales; family Sapotaceae; genus Vitellaria; species Vitellaria paradoxa. The sequence continues at coordinate 33,241,681 of CM034243.1, forward strand.
TGTATCAATATTATATCTTCAGAGCCGTTTAGACTTATGAGTTTTAGTAATTTTTAGTATTTTTTTATCAAAATTACTAATTATAACTTTTGGTACTTTAGTGAAGTAAATAGTAATTTTTAATAATTTTTTTATAATTTTTGATAACTTCTTATGGGTTTTAGCAAGTTAGAAAACAACTAAAAAAATTGACAAAATTTAGTAATTTTCTACTGAAAATTACGTTGATAAACGGTGCCGAAAGCATCAAAATTTCTATATATATATATATATATATATATGTTATATTTATTGTAGAAATAAATATAACTAACTTAGCTTATTTCGAAGTTAATCTGCAGGGGAAGCAAAACTTGGGTTAATCTACAAAGATGAACTGGTAGAGAAAACATTGAAGATTGGGGATATATATAGAATCGAAGCTGGTTCTGCTTTCTATTTGGTAAACACTGGAGAGGGCCAGAGACTTCACGTCATTTGCAGCCTCGAGGTATCGGAGAGCTCAAGATGGGACACCTTCCAGGCACGTACAATATATATTAATCTTCTCTAATTAAGATTCAAGAAGCATCTGCTATATATGCTAATTTGATTGGGAGCCTTTTGTTCAACCGATATTTTTTTTTTTAACTTATTTATCTTTGCAGTCTTTCTTCATTGGTGGAGGAGCAAATCCCAAATCCATACTTTCTGGGTTCGATCTCTCGACCCTCTCAACGGCATTGAATGTGAGTGGACTCAAACCAATAACTTTGTATACCCTTCATCATCACTAACAATGATACTCCATTAATGGTTCCAGGGCTGCAGGGGGGGTTAAAGTGTGTACATTAAATAGATTTGACTAAATTGATAAATATTATTAGCCATTCATGTCCAGCGGTATAACCTAGTGGTCGAGGCGTGTCTTTTTTGGGCTCTTGATTGTGGGGGTTTCGGAGTGTGGGAGTTCGAATTGTCCTGAGTGTACTATCATGACTGAACTGGGAATGTCTTAGGTCGGACCGCTCCCTCCGATTTAACAGGTCGGGCTCCTGATCGTGAGGGTTGGGACTCCTGATTGTGGGGGCTCCAACTGATTCAGATTCTGAGTTATAAAAAACAAAAAAAAACCATCCATAATAAATGTTATTTGCGTGAATTAATAAATGTCAATCAAATCATAACCATGTACGCACGATACTTCAGCTCTTTCTATGCACTGCAGCCTCCCTGAACCTCCATTAATGGTGAAAGATTGAGCTTTAATTACCAATGTGGCTACTTTAGGTCTCAACATCAGAGCTAGAAGAGATATGGACCAGGCAACAATCAGGTCCGATTATTTACTTACCGCCTGAGTTGCACCCACCAAGCGTTCGGACGCAAATAGGAGCGGAGGAGGAGACAGCATGGTCATTGAAGAAGTTCTTGAATTATTATGTGTTTGGAAACAAAACCAACAAAAAATGTGACAAGGGATCGAGCAAGTTGCCGCATGCTTACAACATCTACGACCAGAAGCCCGACTTTGAGAACAAATATGGATCTAGCATTGCTGTTGATGATTCTAATTATTCGTATCTCTCCGGCGTCGGCATTTATCTAGTCAATCTCACTGCGGTAATCACTCTTTCAAATTAGCTGTTAACATACGTTTAGAGTGTGTTTAAAATGATAAAAAAAATGAGATAAAATGAGATAAAATAAGATAGGTTATAGGTTCAAAATTAGTGTAGTAAAATAAAAAATAAATAACTTTTAGAGATTTTCAGATATTTTTAGAGATTTATAACAAATTAAACGGATCCTTATTATGATTATGATATATAAAGAGTTTAATTAGAACAGCTATATTTGTTTTATTAAAATAGGTATAGAGAATTTGTATTCTATTTTGGTTTCTCATTTTCGTCTTGATAATTAGATTGATTCTCCAGTATAAGAATACAAAATAATTCATACGTATTGTACGGTTGAGGTAGCTACCTCAACGGACGGGGGCACCTGCCCACCTTAGAAAAAAATTTATTATTTATAATTTTTTTATATTATTTTTAGTGTTTAATTGCGTTCACCTATCAAAAGGAAAAAAAAAATTACTCCAAAACCAGTTGTGCTCATCAAGAAAAGAAAAGAGAAAGGAAAAGAAATTAGTTAATACTAGTTGTTCCCTCCCAAGAAAAGAAAAAAATTAATTAAATATCAATTGTGCTCACTTAAAAAAAAAATTTAATTCAATACATACCAATATAATTATACTAACTCACCTAATATATGCTAGTTACAAAAAAAAAAAAAAAAAAAAAAAAAAAAAAAAACTCACTTAATATAATTAGTGATCATCCACGTAAAAATTCTTGTTTCTGCCACGGCATGTTTGTTTCATAATTCTCTCCCTTTTCCTTCTTTTATTTAACATTAGCCATTATTGATTCTTTGTGTACTTTGATGTTCAAATTAGTCAACCATAATCAGTGATTTATTATTGTTTGTTCGGCAACAGAAATTTCTGCCGGAACTGCTGACCACGCCAACCGGAAATGCGATCGCCGACCTGCCGAACAAAGACAGAAAGAAAGGTGACGGCCGGAGAGGAGGTCTCAGGCCGGAAAACCCTCCGACGATTAAGTCAGCAAGTCGCTCAAAAAAGGAAGTTTTATGGAAATCAAGGAGTCAAAGCTTAAGTTGGCAATAGTCAGCTTACCTCTGTGGTTCAGCAGGATATCCCATATATAGTGGTCTGAGTGATGATTACAGCATACCTATGACTTGACGTTACGCACACTGCCGTGTCCCTCTTTTCTACTCTTGCTTTAAATGCCCTTCCCCTTCATTTAATGCCTCAGACCCCTCATTAATACACCGTGCCTTTCATTTAATGCTTCTGGCGGTTTAACACGGCATTACAACCGGAATTTCAGGGTCAGACTGTCTTCCTGTCACATCAGCCACCAAATCGTGACGAGATAGACCGATTTAGTTACATCTCCAGAGACAAGTACCTAGTTCAATCCTAACTAAGGTGCATTTATGGTCACGAGCCTTCTTTAAAGGCTGTGGGTCCTCGGTTTGACATTTACTGGCCGTCGACAGATAGGCCGAGTAAACTAGCTTCCAAGATCCTCGGCTATAGCCACGTGGTAATACATTGTTTATTGATGTCGAGGTTCAAGGTACTCTTTGGAACACTAACTCTAAATCGTGTACTGACATATAACACTCACGTGGAACTCTCGTGCCAATGATCAGTTGTTCGGCGGGACGCCACGTGTCCAGACGGAACGTGCTCGGCAAGTGACTACGTGGCTTATGTGAATATGGTCGGCACTGTGCCACGTGGCACCAGACTAAACTTGTTCGGCAAGAGTACAGATTTAGTATTATTATGCCCAACATTTTGCCCCCACTCTGGTTAGGAAAAGATATTTTCCGAGCAGAGTAGCAGAGCAGAATAACCTTACCTCACTGATCCTTCAACCCTCCTACGCAGTTTGTCGTTTAGTATCTCCCTGACGCGTGTCAAATCTGATTGGACTTTTCTCTCTCCTCGTGACGACACGCGCAATGCCCTTTCAGCTTTTCATCTGCTGCGCCGCTTACGCGGTTTCCCAGATACGAGGTGTTAAAACGTGAATGGTCAGAAATTTGAAAACTGGGGCGGTAATAAATGCCATTTTTACCGCCCATCGCCTTTTCGTTGGAAACGCTTCGGTTACCCTCAGAGATACATACACATATACATATATACCCGATTCATCTTCTCTCACTTCTTTTCCGCGATTCGAGTCATCAGATTTCCCTTGCTTCTTTCCCTCTGAGTTTTCGTCTTCGCGAGCTTTCACCCTTCCCGTCGTTCCTCGTTCCCGGTGAGTTAATCCTCTTTTTACTTCAAATTTTCCGTTATGGGTAGACTCGCAAACGAGCTAAGTTCTGAGGAGAAAGTTAGGATTTTCAAGAAGAAATACCAGATTCCTCAGAACGTAGGTATCAGGCTCGCCGAACAAGGTGAGCGTGAAACAGGGGAATTCCCCATAGTGGCAATCACCGAAGGTGGCCTTAGGTTCCCCCTGCACCCCTTTCTTCGCTCTATGATGAGCATTCTGGACCTTGGCCCTAGGAACCTCACCCATAACTTTTATAGAATCGTTAATGGGGTAATAGAAATAAACAGGCGATACGGATTCCACATATCCGAGTACGATCTTCTTTACTGTTACTCAATCCAGAAGGTGAGGAAGGATGAGAACAGGTGGTACTTGAAATCCCGACCAGAAAAGGCCTTGGTCCACATGCTGCCTGATACGATTAAGTCGGAAAGTGACCTGTGCGTCGTCACAGGTCACTGGACACACGATCCAGACGAAGATCGTTTTCCAATCGTCCCTCGGGTTTCTTTGGGCCCAGGTTGGTTGATTTCAAATGCTACCAGTTCTTATTCTTCTTCGGCATTTTACCCTCACTTCTAAGCATGCTAACTGTTTGATTTAATATCTGTGCAGGTGTTCAGTTAAAGAAGTTCTGGGCTACTGGCATTCGTGCTGACAAGGACCATTTGAAGGAGGTGTTCAAATTCCTCGGGGGTCCAGATCTCTATCCCTTCGCCAGAGCGGTTCCAATTCTGTTCAACTTCACCCCCTCTCATCAGACGTTCATTGCCCCCCTCAAGGTTTCGCAACCTCGGAGGCAATCAGGCGTCTTCAGTGGTGGTTTCGGGCTTCTGCTGAAGAGAAAGAGAACTACTACGCCTTAAGGCATCCAGGGTGGACTCGCCCCCCTCCATTCGCTATTCCATTTATTGCCGAGCAAGTTCAAGCCTCTCAAGTACCAGTTTCTGAGCCTTCCGAACAGCCGAGGAAGCGACGGTTTGTTCTTTTGGACGAGGAGGAAGAGGAAGAAGAGGAAGAAGTTGAGATACCCCCTGCCTTCGACTACTTCTCAGATTTAGAAGGGGAAGAAGAAGAAGTCATGGCCCCGAAGATCGACTACAAGAAGCTCGCCATGGCAAAGGCAAAAGGGCAATGGGCTGGAGAGGCCCAGAAGAAGAAGGCAGACGAGCAAAAGGCTGGTGGGAAGAGAAAGATCGATGAGGGGAGTGCCCCTGCTCCTTCAACTGCCGAGCAGATAATGAAGGTTAAAATGGAGAAGGGGAAGGAGCAGGAGGCAGCTCAGAAGAGGCCATCTGATCCTCCTGTGCAGAAGAGGGCCAAGACACAATCTGCGGACGCGGCTCCAACGGCCGAGCAGGCGAAGCTGCCGAAGGAGGACGCCGCGAGGGGGCCAGCACCTTCCAAGGTCGTGCCACCCACCAAAGACGCGCCACCAAGAACCTCCGAGCCGTTACCTGCTCAACCAATTGGGCCCGTGCCTCTGGCCATCGAGTATCCGGCCAATCCGGTTCGAGACTCCCCTCCATTTATTCCAGAAATCCTTATTCCCAGCCTCGAGCACCCTCAAGGCCGTCCCTTCACTATCCAAGATACAGCCTTCAACCATGCCGAGGAGTATCTCAAGGGTATCCTCCCTCCTCGGGACGTTCATAACACGAGGAAGAATAGGACGGAGGATATCCACAAGACTCTGATGAAGAACATCATCTCTGTAAGTACTATAATATTCCTTTATGTGAATCCTTTCGTTATTATAATTTTTCCTAACTTTCTGTTCTTTCTGCAGACTTCTCTCCACACGATGGAGTTAATTGCTCGGAGCCGAGCTTCCGATGCCAGAGCCGAGCAGGATAAGACGGACATAAGGGAATTGAAAGCGAGTGTGAGGTCCTTGGAGAAAGAGAACAAGAACCTCCAATCCAGCAATGACGCTCTGGCAAAAGAGAGGAGTCAGCTTCGAGATGAAAATAAGGAGATTGAGCATCAACTCAACACTGCCCTTGGCCAAGTTGCTGGAAGCATCGCTCGTGTGCAATCAATGGATAAAATCCTAGCTCATAAAGACGATGAGCTTTTAGAGGTCAAGGGCAAACGTTCCAAGGCCGAGATTGAGTTGTCCTCCACGAAGACTGGACAGGAATTACTCTTGAAGGAGTTGGAGGCTTCCAGGGCCGAGCAAGAGAGATCGAAGCAAGAGCTTGTCAGCCTTCGGGCGGAGCTTGCACTGAAGACTCGGGCCCTGGCAGAGAAAGAAGCTGCCCTCCGAGAAGCCGAGGACAAGGCCAAAGCTGAAGTGGAAGCCCAGATTAATGATTGCGTGGATCAGATGAGGAATGCTCACAACGACTTCTTTCTTGAGGGTTGGGAGGCCGCAATGAAGAAGAACAATATTGATCCCACCAACCCCATGTACAAGGAGGTCCCTTATCCCGATCCAGAGCGCCCAATTCCCCAGTTCAGCTTTGAGCGTCCACCTCAAACTCCCTCAATTCATACCGCCGAAGAAACAATTGATGAGGGGGAGGTTGAGGTGGATAGTGCCCAGAAGGACACCTCCCAGGCGCTTGAACAGATTGATCTAATAGTGGAGAGTGATCCTACTAAGGGAGGAGAGAAGTGAGCCTTTTTGTACATATGTGTATTTTCTTTATTTTATTCGGATGTAACAATAGAGAACTTTTAACTCTAAGTGAATGAAAGTAATTTGATTTTTCTCTAATCTTGTTTTACTTTTTTCTGTCTTTGTTTCTTTAGAACTGCCGATGGGTTGATTGGGGAATGCCTTAGCTGGCTAGCTGATGAGATTATAAGGAGTGCAGCCGAGGAATACTTTGACGTTTTTTCCCACGAAGTAGCTACAAACCCTTACAACAAATGTTAATGCCTCATCTTAGATTTAGGGTAGCTTCTTCGATTGATAATCATGTAAAATGTATTGTAACCGTACTCTGAGGCATGTAATAAAAGCTTATGAATTGTCTCCTATTGACAGTCTGTCTCTCTGTTTGCATATTTTGTGCTTTGTATTGAAGTATGTATGGTGTATGGATTTGTACCACTTTGCCGAGCAATCACAATTTCTAACAGAAATACTTTAAACAGTAAACCCTTCAGAGGTAACAAGTTTATGTAGTAGTTTGCTTTTCATAAAATGACTTCAAGCTTTTGTTAAAGAGGCATAACTTTAATAAATCTCACATACCTCGATAAGTTCGGCTGTCCTCCTGCTTTCACATAATAACGGAAGTAACTGCCTTCTGACAAATCTTCGCTTTTAAACCTCATGCCGAGCATCGGAAAAGTATACCTTTATGATACTGGCGCTGAGCTCTTTAGAACATGCTTCTTTTGCTTCCAATTAACAAACCAAGGAGTCGAATCTTGATTTAAAAAATCGTATCTAGTCGATGAATAAATCAAGATTGGGCCACCATCAGAAATGAGGTGGGTTCTCTCTATACCAATGGTCGGCGAACTGAGTATGGATTTCTTTTGATAATTCTTTTCAGGAGACTGAGGAATTGAATCTCAGTCTAAAGAGAAACCAGGAATGTGCCAACGCTGGGCAAGCCGAGCGTGGCTTCTTTTGATAATTCTTTTCAGAAAACCGAGGAGTTGAATCTCAGTCTAAAGAGAATTTCCTGGTCAGTAAATAAACCAGGAATGTGCCAACGCTGGGCAAGCCGAGCGTGGCTTCTTTTGATAATTCTTTTCAGAAGACCGAGGAGTTGAATCTCAGTCTAAGAGAATTTCCTGGTCAGTAAATAAACCAGGAATGTGCCAACGCTGGGCAAGCCGAGCGTGGCTTCTTTTGATAATTCTTTTCAGAAGACCGAGGAGTTGAATCTCAGTCTAAAGAGAATTTCCTGGTCAGTAAATAAACCAGGAATGTGCCAACATCGATGGAGATGGGGCATTCTTTTCGTACCAATGCTCGGGAAGCCGAGCATGGCTCTTTCCCATGCCACCACCCAAAGTGACGTGGCGTCTTTTTGTTAAGCAGGGAGAGATCTCAAGCTTTTGAGTTTGCTTTTGCTTTGTAAAAAGGATTGCTTTTCAATATTTGTACAAAGTCTTTAATCAACAAATGTGAAGAAAAAATTAATGATAGTACAACTTTAGATGGGCTATATTCCACGATCTTTTGATTGGCTTTCCCTCCATGTCAATTAACTTGTAGGCGCCATTGCCGAGCACCTCAGAGACGGTGAATGGTCCCTCCCAATTAGCTCCAAGCTTTCCTTCAGTTTGATCTTTCCTGCTTCCCATCAATTTTCTCAGCACCCAATCGCCAGTACTGAATTCTCTACGTCTGACCCCTTTGTTAAATTTCTTCCTTGTCTCTTGCTGGTAGTTGGCTAACCTTAGTGCTGTCAGTTCCCTTCTTTCATCAATTAGATCCAGGCTTATTCCCATAGCTTGATCATTCTCCCCTCTGTCAAGTGATAGGGTTCTGACGCTCGGGAGGCCAACTTCTAAGGGTATGACGGCTTCAACACCGTAAGCCAGGGAGAAGGGAGATTCTCCGGTTGATCTTCTAGGGGTTGTTCGGTAGGTCCACAGTACTGATGGCAATTCATCCACCCATCTCCCTTTTGCCGCTTCCAGTCTTTTCTTAATCCCATTGAGAATGACTTTGTTCGTAGCTTCAGCTTGACCATTGCTTTGGGGGTAAGCAGGTGTAGAGTAAATATTCTTGATTCCATATCTAGAACAATATTCCCTTAACGGGGCACTGTCGAATTACGTCCCATTGTCGGAAATAAGTGTCCTAGGGATGCCATACCTGGTAATGATGTTCTTCCAAATAAATCGAATGGTATCAGCATCTCTGATGTGAGCTAGGGGTTCTGCTTCCACCCACTTAGTAAAGTAGTCGGTGCCGACCACTAAGAACTTTCTATTTCCCGAAGCAGAAGGCAGAGGTCCCACAATATCAAGTCCCCATTGAGCGAACGGCCAAGGGCTGGTAAGCGGGCTGAGTTCCTGGGCTGGCTGGTGAGGAATGGGACCGAACTTCTGACATTTCTTGCATCTCCGAACATAGGCCTGAGCGTCATATCCCATCTTCGGCCACCAATACCCTTGAGTAATTGCTCGGTGCGCCAGTGATCTGCCCCCAGTGTGTGCTCCACAGACACCTTCGTGAAGCTCGTAGAGAAAATCTTGCACTTTATCGGGATGAACACAAAGAAGATAGGGGCCTGTGAATGACTTTTTGTATAACTTCTGATCGGGAGAGAGCCAAAACCTGGCGGCTTTTATTCTTAGTTTCTTTGCTTCTGTCTTGTCTTCGGGAAGTGTTCCGTCCTTCAAGTAAGTGATGATTGGATCCATCCAAGATGGGGTTAGGTCAGTACACATTACCTCTACGTCTTTCGTTATGCTCGGCCTCTTTATGACTTCCATAAAGACCTGGTCAGTTAGCCTTGTTCGAGAAGAGGCGGCTAGCGTTGCAAGTGCGTCGGCATGAGCGTTATGATCCCTGCCAATGAGCTCCACGCTAGCTTTATTAAAGCCTTCAATTCTCTTTTTTGCGACTTCTAAATACTCTGCCATCTTTTCACTTCTGGCCAAATACTCACCCTTCAGCTGGTTAGCAACTAACTGAGAGTCAGTCCTTATTACAATATCATCCGCCATCAACCGCCGAGCGATGTCGAGTCCAGCCAGGAGGGCTTCATACTCCGCCTCATTATTAGTAACCTCGAACTCGAGTTTTATTGCATATTCTATTGAGACCCCTTCTGGTGTAGTCAGAACTATGCCCACGCCGCCTCTTTTTCTAGTCGGAAGATCCATCAACCTCGATTTGCCAAGGTTTGTTCGGCCTTATTATGTTCAGACTTATTTCAACATGCCATACTTCTTTTGTCTGACCACAGGCTGGTGTGGAAAATTCCGCTACAAAATCGGCCAGGACTTGAGCCTTTATCGCGGTTCTTGGGATGAATTTTATGTCGAATGCACCAAGGGAAACTGCCCACTTTGCTAGTCGGCTCGATACATCAGCCTTCTTTAAAACATGGCCAATTGGCTGATCGGTGACAACTTGAATGGTATGTGCATGGAAATAATGGGCTAGCTTCCTGGATGCCATTATTAATGCCAAGGTCAACTTCTCTAGGGGAAGATATCTGGTCTCTGCTCCTTGCATTGTTTTGCTCACATAGTAAATAGGATGCTGCTTCCCTTGTTCCTCTCTCAGTAAGACGGCACTGACTGCATGTTCTGAGACTGCCAGATATAGCTGCAAAATATCCCCCGGCTGCGGTGTTGACAATATTTGGACAGTTGTCAGGTATTCTTTAAGCTTTTCCAGTGCCGCATCCGCCTCAGCATCCCATTGCATCTTATTGGCCCCTTTGAGCAGTCTAAAGAATGGCCGGCACTTGTCGGATGATCTGCTAATAAACCGGTTGAGTGCCGCCACCATCCCTGTGAGCTTCTGTACCTCCTTTTTAGTGCGCGGGGGTGAAACAGATTGGATAGCACGTATTTGCTCGGGATCAGCCTCAATTCCCCTTCTGCTCACCAAGTGGCCCAAAAATTTACCCGAGCCAACTCCGAAGGCACACTTGGCAGCATTTAATTTTAACCCATACCGATCAAGGGTAGAGAAAACATGTTGGAGATGTTGGAGATGTGTGTTCGGCTCCTTACTTTTCACCACCATATCATCAATGTAGACCTCCATCGTCTGTCCGAGGTCTTTTTTGAATATTTTCGTAACCAGCCGTTGATAGGTGGCTCCAGCGTTCTTCAGCCCGAATGGCATAACTCTGTAACAGTATATGCCTCGGGGGTTATGAAAGAAGTTTTCTCCTCATCAGGGCCGAACAAAGGGATTTGGTGATATCCCCTATAAGCGTCCAGGAACGACATCCTGGAACATCCAGCAGTTGAGTTAACGAGTTGGTCGATTTTTGGGAGGGGGAATGGATCCTTAGGACAGGCCTTGTTCAGGTCTGTGTAGTCTACGCAGACTCTCCACTTCCCATTCTTCTTCTTGACCACGACCGTATTAGCTAACCACTCCGGGTATGAGACTTCCCGAATGGCCTCCGCCTCTAACAGTCGGCCGACCTCCTCAATGACAGCTTCTGCGTGTTGGAGAGCTGATCGCCTGGCTTTTTGTACCACAGGCTTTACCTCCGGATTCACATTCAACTTATGAGTCATGACTTCGGGGGAAATGCCAGGCATTTCGTGTGGAGTCCAGGCGAACGTTCCAATATTCTTCAAGAGCATCTCCGTTAGCTCTAGTTTCTCCTCGGCGCTCAGGTTAGCGCCGATCAGCAAGAATCTATCATCCTCAACCGGGCCAATTTGATATTTCTCCAAACCCTTCTGTGGCTTTCATCTGCGGATCACCACCGACATCATCGATCTTTGGTGTGTCTTCGGGTAGTTCCGCCAGTTGGACTTGTTCAGGGATCGTTTTGGATTTTAGGGCTGCAGAGAAGCACTTTTGGGAGGTATTCTGATCCCCCAAAATAGAAAATCACTTCCCCGCAATAGGGGAACTTCAGCACCTGGTGGTAGGTTGAGGGGACCGCCTTCAGAGCGTGAATCCACGACCTCCCTACTATAGCGTTGTAGAAGAGGGGGAATCCACAACAGTGAACTCAACCTCTTGCTCCTACCGGACCCACGCTGGACAGGAATGACGACTCTGCCCAGAGGCCAGACAGGAGCAGAATTGAATCCTATGAGCGGGCATTCTGCCGGTTCCAGATCTTCTTCAGTTAATCCGAGCTTCTTAAATAAGCTCAGGAACATAACTTCTGTTGAGCTTCCTGCATCTACCAGGATTCTTCTTACTTCTGAATTGAACATGCCCAGAGTGACCACCAGGGCATCATTGTGCGGCAGCTGTACACCAGGATGCTCGTCTTCATGAAAAGTGATTTCCTCCATGGCGGCTGTCCTTGGGCGCTTGTTCGGCTGACCCGCGACGCCCAAGATTTCTTTACTTGGTGGATTAGGGGCATGATTGATGACACTCGGGGTCGCCGTTCCATATGAATCACGTGGATGACTGCAGGTCTCGGGAACATCTCTGCGCACCCTGGCCCTTGGTGGGGGTTGAACCTTCTTCGGCTGCCTCCTCCTCGGCAGTCCTCTTCTCGTTGCCTCCTTGGCTCTCTATCCTGTGGGGCTGCTTCTCTAGTTCTGCCCTCGTCTACGAACTCTTTAAGGTGGCCTCTGCGCACCAATTCCTCCAGATGATGTCGCTAGCGATCGGCAGGCTCCGGTGCGATGTCCCTTGTCTTGATGGTACGCACAGTAGTTTTTGGAATTCTCCTTTCCAGGGAAATCCTGGCAGCTTTCCGGGCCATCTGAAATATGGCCTATTTTTTATTTGGGGAGGATCTTGAAGATCGGCTCCTTGAACACCGTATTGACCACTTCATAGACGGACTTCCCCTCGTCAATGAATCGGCGGCCATCTCCCCGTCTTTTCTCTCTTGTCTGGCCCTGGGGTCTCCTTTCTTTCTGCTCGGCCGACTGCGTCTCGTCCTCCACCTTGGCGTACTTCTCGATTCGGCACATAAGATCTGACATGTTGGCCGCTGGCTTTTTGGTCAAGGAGAGCCACAGCCTATCCTCCTTCCGCAACCCCAATTGAAACGAGGTGACCGCCAATTGCTCCAAGCATTCTCCCACCTCATTGTAGAGCTCCAGGTAGCGGCGGGAATAATCTCTCAATGATTCCCCGGACTTTCTTTTCATTGTGAGGAGAACGTCAGCGGTTTTGGGCTGTTTTGTGTTAGCCAGAAACCGGGTGACGAACTCCTCCTGCCAGTTGCTGCCAACACCGAATACTGCCAGGGGGACAGTTTATGGAACCACTGAAGCGCTGTATCACCCCAAACTGGAAGGGAATACTTTGCACATGAGGTGGTCGTTGCTGTTCCATAATGTCATGGCCTGCATGTAATGACGGTAGTGGGCCAGGGGGTCAGTTCTCCCATCATAGAGATTAAGTCCTCGGAGTTTGGAATTTCTCCGGAGGCTCCGCATCGATTATTTCATCGACGAATGGGGAGGCAGAGATTCGCCCCAGGGCTTTCCTTGCCATCATTCGAGTGCTCTGGCCCTGAGCGCCCCATTCCTCTGCTTGCCCCCACGTCTTCCATCTTCGCCTTCCCCGCTTTCTTACGCTTCAAAGTTAGCTCTTCTTGGTCCTGAGCTATCCGCCTCCTTCTGAGTGCGCCTCCAGCACCTTTTTTGAGAACTCCTTTGGTGACTGCGCTTTGATGGGCGCGTCAACATCGGATCTCACGTCACGTTTTGCGACGAGTTTAGCACGGCGCGAGTCCTTCCTGGAAGGAGAGACATCACGTCGCGAGCGAGAGCGCACCTCCTTCTATTCATGGGTGTCCCCGTCATCCTCATCAGTGGGGTCCTCGTAAAGAGCATCGTAACTTTCATCAGATTCCGAGTCGGATTGACCAGAATCAGCTGTATGGCTAGCAGGGGATTTTCCCTTTTCCTTACTCAATTCCAGCAGAATCTCCTCCAGTTCTGCCTGCTTTTCACTGGCCTTAGCCATCAGCTCCTCTCTCCGTTTCAGTATCTCAGGATCCTCCATTTTTCTTCTCCGGGCATGCTCCAGACCTGGAGTCCGGATAACCAACGCACTCCCTTTAGTTTTGACAGGAGTGGAAGCGTCTCCTGCCCGTGGAGATGGCTGGTGGGGTAGTGTTTCCTCCCGAAGTCATTATGTGGACAGGGACTGGAGACTTGAACAAAGAAACAGAGAAAAAAGCTAGTGAACAACAATGCTGGGCTAGACAACGAGCCCCATGGTGGGCGCCAAATGTTCGGCAGCAGAAATTATCGCCGGAACTACTGACCACGCCAACAGGAAATGCAATCGCCGACCTGCCGAACAAAGACAGAAAGGAAGGTGACGGCCGGAGAGAGGGTCTCAGGCCGGAAAACCCTCCGATGATTAAATCAGCAAGTCGCTTAAGAAAGGAAGTTTTTATGGAAATAAGGAGTCAAAGCTTAAGTTGGCAATAGTCAGCTTACCTCTGTGGTTCAGTAGGATATCCCATATATAGTGGTCTGAGTGATGATTACAGCATACCTATGACTTGACGTTACGCACACTGCCGTGTCCCTCTTTTCTACTCTTGCTTTAAATGCCCTTCCCCTTCATTAATGCCTCAGACCCCCTCATTAATACACCGTGCCTTTCATTTAATGCTTCTGGCGGTTTAACACGGCATTACAACTGGAATTTCAGGGCCAGACTGTCTTCCTGTCACATCAGCCACCAAATCGTGACGAGATAGACCGATTTAGTTACATCTCCAAGACAAGTACCTAGTTCAATCTAACTAAGGTGCATTTATGGTCACGAGCCTTCTTTAAAGGCTGTGGGTCATAGGTTCGACATTTACTGGCCGTCAACAGATAGGCCGAGCAAACTAACTTCCAAGATCCTCGGCTATAGCCACGTGGTAATACATTGTTTATTGATGTCGAGATTCAAGGTACTCTTTGGAACACTAACTCTAAATCGTGTACTCACGTATAACACTCACGTGGAACTCTCGTGCCAATAATCAGTTGTTCGGCGGGACGTCACGTGTCCAGACGGAACGTGCTCGGCAAGTGACTACGTGGCTTATGTGAATATGCTCGGCACTGTGCCACGTGACACCAAACTAAACTTGTTCGGTAATAGTACAGCTTTAGTATTATTATGCCCAACACATACCCAAGCAATACTGTGTGCCTGTGGATATCCAAGTGTGTTTATGTTATGTGTGTGTATTATATATATATATATATATATGTATATATGAACCACGTATGGAAGAAAGGAATCAAAAAATCAGCAGTAAGTTAACATTTGCGGCTTATGAAAAGGAAAACTCAGATCAGATCAAATCAAATGGGAAGAAATGCTGAGATCTTTACCCACATTGATTTACGCAAGGAATCAACCCAAAAAGCCTCTCTCTTCCCAAAGTGGAACTCCCAGACACAATCTGATGCAAACAAATCAACCCTATTACCATAGGCGGATCCACGTAGGGTAAGACACAATCTGATGCAAACAAATCAACCCTATTACCATAGGCGATTCCACGTAGGTAAGGGGTCAATTGACCCAATTAGAAACAAAATTTTTATAGAAAATAATATAATTTTTGAGATATTTTTATACTTTTATCCCTATAAAATATACTGTTCAAAGTAAATTGTCCTATACTTTAATAATTTACAAATTTTGCCTCACTGGAAGCAAAATTTTTTTAAAAAACAGTATAATTTTTTAGATATTTTTGTATTTTTACCCTTATAAAATATATCTTTCACAATAAATTGTCCCTATACCTCAAGCAATTTACAAGTTTTGCCCCCTTAGAAAGTAAAATTTCTTTAGAAAATAGTATAATTTTTTTAAGTATTTTTATCTTTTTTACTCCCATAAAATATATCTCTCAAAATAGATTGTCCATAATTTAAGTACACTGTATTTATTTATCGACTTAACCCTCCTATAATGAAATTATGAATCCGCCACTGCCTGTTACTTCTGATCAGACATTAGAGCTGTGTTGATGAGAGGATAGGACATCTATTACTATCTTAGCTGAATTCGAAAAGCAAAACAGACAGTATATAGAGATCCTCTTGCGAAATGCTCTCGATAATCTCAGTCGAGAAGGTCTCGCGTTCTGGAAACCCCCACACATGGCTCTACCTCGGGGTCGGCAATCGGCATTCGAATCCGGCCCATCTTCCAGCACTGGAATCCTCCCGAGCCTCTGTAACTCGCCAGTGAGCACGGAGGTCCGGAAACGTCGCCGGAAAAGGGCCAAATGGTGCCGGAAGGTTGTGCGCGATCACTGGTTCGGTTTGGGGTTTCCCTAGTTTAAGATAAACGCAGAGCAGATTCCATATCGTTTAAATATTATAGTACAATTTCTTAATTTACAAAGATAAATATTCTGATGGTATTCCTACTTTGTCTAACAATTAACTAATAATATTTGTACAGTAAATGGTATGATTCTAATTTTGAAATAGTTATAAATCTACCTACATTTAAACAAATATTCAAGAAAAATTAGTAATTTGTCCAAATTTTACTTGATATTCAGTTTATTGACAAATGAGCAAAAAAAATAAAAAAATAAAAAATAGCCAAGGTAAAAAAATACCGCCACCCAAACATATATTTAGAGTTTATAAGTCTGAAAAGTTTTAAATGTGATAAATTCATTCAAAATCTTAAATTAAATATGAAAAATTGGGATGTTTCCAAAAACAATATGAAAAGAAGACATGGATATTTCTAAATTAAAGATGAAGACAAATCACATCAAATTCAGGTTTTCAAAAGATTGCACATGTTCAATTCGAGTCAAATGCTAAACAATTACAATCATACATAGATTAGGAGTAAGCAATCAAAGATATGAAAAAATCGAGTGTACTTCGTATGGAGGGCGCAGGGAGCGCGTCGCTATGCCCAAGTTCACTAAGAGCACGCCGGTTCGCCCCTTTCATTATGTAACTCAGACCAGATTCTAGTATGGTCCACAGGCTAACGAATGGATGTACACGGGTTCGATTGATTAGCGTAGGGTACTCAAGGGTTCGAGTCATGTAATTTTTGAACGTAACTACTTATTTTGTCAGATTAGGACAATCTTTTGTAACTCTATAAATATGTACCCAGACTTAATGAAAAATATAAAATTGGGACATATTATAGATAGATAGATAGAGTTTATTCTTGAGAGTTTAAGTTTATTTATCTAGATTTTTATTGTTCCATTTTAACTTTCTGTGTGAGACAGAAATCCCACTTGTAGGGTTTGTCAAGTGAGTCGAGTAAGATTTGTAAAAGAATTTGTACAAGTGAATTGTAGTGAATTCATGTAGAATTTTGTATCCCGTTAATAATAGAATTTGTAATTGAAGTTTTTCTTCTTATGAGATGGTTTCCTCACTATTTTCTAGTGTTATTATTTTTGGTTTGTGGGTGATTATTTGGTTCGGAAAATTTTCAAAGACATTCTCCACTCATTATCCTAATAACTAAACCAAACCAAGCATTTTCTCACTAGGTAAGGTTCCACTCATTATCCTAATAAAATAATATAATTAATATTCTTCTTACACTAATTAAAAAAAAAAACTTAGACAATTTACATTGGGGTGTAATCCAATCAAGTACGAGAGAATAAAGATAAGATACCAAGGGGAGATGAATAGAAGATTAAATAATTTGATGCATTGTGAGACAACAATTTTAAATGATTATTCAGTAAAACAAAGTTTTATTATAAAAATGTCATTATCACGTCATTCTTGCACACTTTTTTGGTTAAAAATTTTCGAAAATAGTTTTTTATTTTTAAGGAAAGACAAGCATTTAGTACCAATAGGTCCAACAAAAACAAATTGACACCACCAATATGTATTGGCTAATGAGTTATCACCTCAAGGCTCAGCACGGTAGCAAAAGCATGTGAGTCATGGATCTAAGCTAGTATTGACAAAAAAAATATATGAAAGACACTGAGGGTGATATATATATGTATATATCAGTACTGGAAAAGGTGAAACACAGCGTGTGTTCGATTCTGTCACCTATATGCAAGTGTCTTGGCTTCCAATTCAGATCCACTGACACCAAAGAAGTCGTAGCTCCCTCTAATGTTCAAATCAAAATTTATGGAACTGCCTTCTTCAGCCTTGAGCTTGATGTCTTTCCTTTCATCATCCTCTCCCAAGCAAAGAGACCTATTTGGTTTTCTCTGAATATCATTCAATACTCTCTTCTCTATAATGTTTTCATTCGTTGATTCCCCATCCATATTCTCCATAATATTTGACAGAGCTAAATTGAAGTTGGTCAGTTGAGCTTTTGTGGCTTCAAGACTGCCAGTGCCAGAGCAGTTCATATCAAGTGTGAGGCTCTTTTGAGCTTTCTCTAGTATTCCTTGCAAGTACTTCCCTTGGGCCTCTATTCTCATCTGCAACTTCTTTTGTACCTAATATTGCATATTGAAAAATCAATAAATAATCAGACAGTGGCCAAAGACCAGAGCGAGAATTACAAAACGGATCCCTACAAACGTATGAAAATTGATAGCAGAACCATGAAGTAAGAGATTTACCTCAAGCTGCTCTTGTAATCTTTTCTGCACTTCAATCTGACACCTCAGTGCCTCTGCAATTGGCATGTCTCTGTTCAGAATAGGATATTCATTAGCAACAAGATGGACAGATCAAGAATGAACTTTTACTCTTAAAGAAAAAATTACGAAAACTATAACATACGTCAATGGAGCAGGTTTAGTTAAACCATATCCTGATCCTACTAGAAAAAAACTCTCCCCATACTCATCCTCATTCCCGTGAGGGGTTGAACTTCCTCATTTTATACCTTTTCCACTTAATTAATCGGATCAAGCATGTTGAACTTGCTGTGACTTCAAAAATAAAAATAATTTTCATATAAAATCAAAATAATACAAATTATTCGAATATAAAATGTTATATAAAAACACACAACTAGCACTTGTACATTATTTTATTAATAGGTGTTGTTCATCACTATTGTAACATAAAATGGTATTTAAGATATATAGCTATGTAATCAAGTTGGAATGACCAAAAGCCTACGTTGTTCCATACCCCCATCGGATTTTGATTAGTTGTGCCATACCTGTTTTGAGTTTTATCGTTCAAATTCCATACCCTTCCTATTAGGGTCGAGGTGAAATAGATAATGTGGTTTACGGGTGAAGACATAATATTTTTACTTGAAACTCCAGGCATAACTAATCACCCCAAATAAACAGAGAGACAGCTGGTTTTGTAGAAATTTCAAATAATAGCAGTTGAGTTGCCTAAACACTATACCCTGGTTCACTGCTCACTCCTGAAGAATTGGTAGTTGCATGTGAGGAATGCATATGGTAGTCTCTGTAGGAACCACCTGGATGCAGAAAAATATAATACATAAGAAGAAAAAATTTGGGAAGCCATAATAGAAGGCAACAATTTGGAGAAATAAAAGAAAAATGAGACAGAAACGAGAGGCAAGCGAATTTTTTGACTGCCAACAGAGGCCTCAAAATTATTTCTCGTCAGCTTGATATTAAACAAAGGCTTTAAAGCAAAATGTGATGTTGATTATTTCATCCATTATTCAAAATTCCAAAATGAAAAGAGAGTAAAGAGAATGGCAAAAAAGAAAGTGCCAATCGTTTGTTTACTTTTTAACTTGAAGATCTAAAATTGAGCGATACTCATGAAAGTAAATTTCAGTGAGAGGAGAAAATGTTGTCAAGAGGTTGAACAATATTCAGGGTGGAATTAATAATATCTACCAAAAATCATAATCCACTCACCACTGTTCTCTTTGTTTTGTTCTAAATTGCTCTGTTTCTTGGCCTGCTGCCCAAGTCTATATTTCTACCATAAAAAATTTAAGCAACATTAGATCAAGGGTTTTAGCAGAAAGCATTAAGGTCAAGCAGTGCAAAGAACAGGAAATCACCTGTAAATGACTCTTTAAGTGGTACAATGTCAAGCCTTTTAAGCCCATCAATCTCAGCACTGACTTGGAGTTGCTTCTGCAAATGGAAACTCTTCTTTTGAGTTTGTATTGAGCTCGTACTTGCAAAATTCTATAATACTAATGTAGACATTGTGCTATTGTTAGTCTTGGATCTACTAGGAAACATGAAATCAATGAGATTGATGGAACCAAGTAACTCATTACTTAAATTAAAATTCACAATTTTTCCCTCCTAATTTTATACAGGAATTTCAATCAACTGGTTCATGTCCATGGTTCAGAATGGAACGTTTTACACTTAAAAATTTGGATTTTCACATTCTTCATCAAGTCGTTTATGGGCAGAATTTAATCCTGAAGTAACAAATTGTAGGTTCTTTCATAAAGGGATTATTTCTAGAAGTAGTGATGGAGTATTTACCAGCAAAAAAGCATGCAAATTAAGAAATCTACTTCGCAGTTTAATGTCCCAAGAATGACCCTAAAGATTAACAGGATAAGCTAAGGACATAACCCTACTACTAGAAAAGTTAGATTAGGATTAATTTACCAAACCATAGGCAACCTCCTGGAATTGCAATGCAAAAGATGTATTTAAATTATTTTTCATATAAAAAAATCAACAATTAGCTTGCTTGACATTGACAACATGCCAATGACAGATTGTTTTCACTCAGCAATTTCACCAAGTCAGCAGGGTTTCCATCAATATTGCTTTCCCATTCAGCGTGTACAATAAGGCTATGGTTGGTAGAATTGGGAACGAGAACTAAAAATGGAAGAGGGTATAAGAACGAATTTAATATATGACATTATGTTTGGTACATCAAAATCTATTGTTGTTTTTACGACCTTATCCACGTCAAAATCTTCAGAAACATAAACTCAGACTTTATTTTTTCATCATTGTATGACAATTCCTTAAGAAGCGGAATTTCATTCGACTTTTGTTCGGAAAGCCACAATTCCGGAAGGATGAGGAATTTCTAGTTCCATTCCTACATTAAAAAAATAAAAAAAAGGGACCTACCAAAGGGGAGAATTACTTTAACTCTAGAATTTCTGTCCCTGTTCCTAAGTTCAAAGGCATACCAAACATAGCATAAAACAATTCGGAATCACTTTGTGTACCAACGGTGGCAAGTAGTCCCCTATCCCAAAACACCCAACCCAAAACAAGAAAAAAAAAGGGGGGGGGGTCCAAAATTTCAATTTTCTGAAAGAAAGTTATCCCCGTGAATTTTGTTCAAAATGTATTGAATAAGAGAACAAAAAGAAAAATTAACTCAGAAAACCTTAGCATTCTATTGAATGCAATTGTCTTTTTCAACAATTTAGCTGACAGCTTTCTAATTCTGAAGCAGCTGACCTGTGTTCTTTAATGGATCGAATTTACAGTGCATGTCCAAAACTATGATTAGTTGCCAATTAGCCATAATTAGGCAGCCAATACGAAAATCTATAAAATGGCTAGATAGCAACATGGATATGGAAAATGAGAAAAATCATAAAGAAGAGGGAATTTCAGCTTCTTGATTCAAATTTCAAAAAATGAATCAGCGTGAAATTCGATGATGATTCTAAGAAAACCCAAGGACGGAGAGACAGACCATAACAGAAAAGAAAATGATAATAATTTTGCAGAATTCTAAAAACCAAAGCTGCAAAATAAGAAGGATCGATCAAAGTCAAGACTCACTGTCTGGGCCTCCTAGCTTCGTGACTGCGTCAACAAATCGATCGTGAAGATCAGCCGTCCACCTCAGCCTCGGCTTTGGGTCTCTCGACATCACCACCCCACTCTCGTACGGATACCGGCTTCCTCCGCCGCCGCCGCCACTGCCGAAGCCTCTGTCCATCTTCCACAGCAGCACCCCCACCTAGTAATTAACTCTCTCCCAAGTTTGCCAGCACTCTCACCTCACCCAATTCTTAAATTCTCCACCGTCCGTATCTGTATGTACGTGTGCGTGTATGTATATATTATATCTATAAGCAGCCTTGCTTTTGCTCTTCTCTCTTTAACACACCATGTTCTCTCTCCTTTAACAAAGGGAAGAAATCAATGGAGAATGAATTCCATCCGAAAAAAGCAAAAGATCAAAAAGTGTGTGTAAGAAGGTACCAACCCTGTTTGAGAAAAGGGTGTGAAGAAGCTCTGTTTCCTAATGGGTCGAATTTGTTATGAACTGAATTCCTTCCTTCCTTCCTTCCCACCCACCCACCAACAAAGCAGAGTTGACAAAAAGTTCGGATTAGAATTGAATCTTTTGATGCTTGAAATCCAATCCAAGCAGAGAGAGCAAAGAGAGAGAATTTAGATATGAAAAGCTTTGGAGAAGAACAAAAGAGTTGGGAAAGAAAAGCTATTGTTTGCCTCAACATACATTCATTACAAGACAGAACTATACACACATATAATGTTAATATAAACATGTATGCATGTGTGTATGTATAGATTGGCTATATACAAAAAAGACACGAAGAGAAAAGATCGGCGACGAATCTGATGAAAATGATGGCCGATGAATTTATTAAAAAAAATGTAAAATAATAATAATAATAATAATGAGTGTAGACTGTCGGCTTTGTATACAGTTGGACTGCTTCGCGCTAGTAAACGAACTAAACAATTCGCAATTGGTGTATCATCGGACGGGGGAGGGACCGAGGGAGGGGGCCACGTGGAAGCCAGCGAGGAATATTCGCCGGCAAATCAGGGATGGAATATTCCTGTGTCACGTGCTGAGGGAGGGAAGGAGGAATAGAGAGAGAGAGGGGCACGTTCTCGGCGAGGGAGGGAAGAAGTGGTTGAGAGCTGACGAAGAATATTCTTTTAGTCCCCTTGCTAGTATGAAGTCGCTACAACGACTGACGACGACAACAAAGAAGGTGGTGCGGTGTGGTGTGGGGTGGGGTGGGGGGTTAGGTCCGTGAATCTATTGGCTCATGTCCCCTTGCTCTTTCCTACTCCTTTCCGTGAACCATGATTGCCGTTGATGTTTAAGAGGTATTTGGTTGGTAAAAATTTGATTAAAAAGTATAATAAAAATATAAAGATTTGGTGTAAAAGTGATATGTGATAAAATTTAATTAAAAAAATATAAATAATTGATAAATTTTGGTTAATTTTAACTAATCAAACACCCGCTTAATCAAATATGTATATATATATATAAATTAATAACTAAATGCTCCCATTCAACCTTTAAAAAATAAATAAATAAATAAAACGAATATCAAACGCTTTTTCTAAGTCTTGTTTGGGTCAGTTATATTTATTCCCAACAGACTATAGTCTTTAATCATGCCAAACCAAAAAAGAGAGGGTCCCATTAATTCAGTCTGGGAGAAGGATTGACGGTGTTGTGTTTCACATTTTTTTTTAATTTTATTTTTGTCATTACTTTTTTATCAGTACTTTGTTATTTAGTTTTTCACCATGGCATCCAATTACATTTAGGATGCGTTTGAATGTGAAAAATTCTGTAAATTTTTTAAAATTTTTAAAATTTTCAAACACATTTTATATTTTTTGTATTTCGTAAAATTTATATATATATATTCCAACAAATTTTTATAATCTCCAATAAATTTTTTAAATCTCCAATAACAATTCCACAAATCCCAAAAACTTTTCTGTAAATTCCAAAAATTTTTCAACAACCTTTCAAAAATTTGACCAAAATTTGTTGGAATGGAACTTTAAAATCTATCGAAACAATCTCTCTTCAACATTCTGACTGTTCCGACGTAAAAATCAAAAAATTCAACAACTTTAGAAAAAGTTCTAACATAAATCCATCAAAATGGATTCAAAAATCTATCAGAATAGTATCTCTTTCTAACATTTTAACGTAAAAGCCAAAAAATTACATTATTCATCTCTGAAAAACATAATTTAATAGCTACACGTCAAATGTCAAAAAATTATCCAAACCACATTTTAATTGTTTTTCGACTCTCCAAACGCACCCTTATGTTCAAAATTAATTCTTGTTCGATTACAAATATGAAAACTAAGGTTCTGTGTTTTGTCAAGAATGTAGGAAAAAAAATTGCATATTAGGGTTATTGTTCAAGTACACTTCCAAAAGGAGAATGATTTATATTCTGTCACTTCCTTTCTTTTCTTTTTTTTTTTTTTTTCTTTTTTCGGTTCTCAAAAGCTAATTGTTAAGTAATTATGGACATTTGATGTTTTTGCCCAGAAATAGAATCTTAATAAAACTGAAATCTTCATTTCCCCTAATGTAGACGTAAAATATACACAATTACATGCATATATAAAGGATTTATGTTTGCATAAATAGAAGGGCTACTCTTACCATCAGTCCTCCCCTCTAAACAATTGCACATAAGCATATAAAGCGTTGATAAAAATCAAAGTCCTCATCTACATTTACCCTAAATCCTAGACATTACCTGATCAGTTCATTGCTAGTGAAACATTTCTGGGTACATTAATCTTCAATCACCAGAACTGCATTTAGAATTGTTAATAGAGGTGAGCATTCATTGGATGTCATGAGGCCCTTTGTCCCCTCCCTTCAAATATTCAGAGAAAATATGTACATCATGTGGTCTGGCATGTTCTGGTCCAGGTCATTTGTGCTGCTGGGATGATCATACAGAACACAAATCTACACAATTTTTTAAGGGTGTCTTGGCCGGCTTACTTACATCTTGACTTAACCTTGAAATTTTGAAATTAACGATCAAATAAACCTCCAATGGATTTGTGAAAACCCGAATTTGATTCAAATCTACACGCTCAGCATTGAACAAAGTTCATGAAAAGGTCCAAGGCAGACTTTTATGGAAACAACTGCCAATTTTATGAATACGCGCAAGGTTCAACAATGATTCAAGGTTCAATGTTATTTTATCACTGTTGCATTACATCAATAAATTAAATGCCAAGAATAAATATTATTGTGTTCATGATACAATAATTTAATCAGTTGGAAATTGTTGGAATGCAAACTTTGGGGGTAGTGTCATGAGGGGTTCATTCCCACCTAGCTTTCGGATGGCCATTCCCAGGGCATATCCTAGAGCCCGTGCAACAGGAACAGCCACAGCGTTTCCAACTTGACAGTACCTGCAAGTACGGAGGGTTAATTTTTGCAAAGCTTTCAATAGACAACATGCGAAAGTGGTGCAAAACCAATAAGATGCCAAATGCTTCGACGTTTTGTTTTCATTCCATAATTTTTATATAGAGGGGAAAGCTTATCCAATGATGATTGCAAATGACTTCAAAAGAAAACTAAGGAGTGGCTGGAAATGCACAACTTAAAATTCTAGAACTATATAGGCAGCACCAACTTTTGAATGTTCTTTGCTATCAAACTATAGGTGTTCCACCGGAAAGCAACAAATGAGTTTGCAAGTTTGTAACTGGACAAGTGAAACTATTGAACCTTCTCCCATTTGATCATTTTTCATTCACAAACCATGTACAAAGTCTATAATTATTACAATTTTTTGTTCCAAAAAAAATCCCCAAAAGATGGCTGTTTGAAGGATTAAGAAAGAACAAATTAAATTACCACAAAACTGAGGTAGTGACAATACCCCCCCCCCTCCTCCTCCTCCTCCTCCTCCTCCTCGTGGAACCCAGTAGTACTACTGTAAGGCCAACACCCCATCCTAAGTTGCCTGTTATACTAAGATGTGTGCTCCATGGTAACAATCTTTAAATAATACAAAAAACTGGTAAACGGACCAACTATATTTCTCTTGGAAGATTAATAACTGTACCTTTCTTTTACTGTCCCACAGAACCTATAAAAATCAGGAAAGCCTTGCAACCTTGCATATTCTCGTATAGTCAGGACTCAGTCCTGCTCTGGATGCAGTGCTGCCTAAAAACTTATATAAAGTTTTTGTATCCTTCCTTTTCATAATTTCCTCAAAATATAAATTTAAAAAAAAAAGGGGGGAAATGATAGTACCTGGCTGTGAAGATTAGGAAAAGTAACCACAGTTGGCACTGTCTCATCCCACCATAATCTTGCAAACGGTCTGCCAATAACCCAAAACTTCCATTAGAGAGAGCACAAGAATAAATACAAGAAAGCTTTTGAAAGAAGCCTCACACCTTTTAGATTTCCCCTGTTCAAAAGTGAAGGCGTAATCTGGGACCTATAAGGAAACAAAAGGAGGAAATAACAACAAACATTCATGTGTGGAGAGAGAAGCAGTTCAAATATAATTTTGCATGAATAGAAACTAAAAAGGACAATGATGACAATCTCTTTCGAAGAAAAACAACAAAATTCTCACCATTGGCTTTCCAGAAGGCAACATCATTTGCTCTTTTGTAGCATCCCGATGAACCACATTGTCAGGTCCAACAACCACGCCAGGGAGGTCTCTAAAATTTGCTCCCTGAAAAAGTATTAAATAGTCAAAAAAGGCCTAAAAGCTGAAACATCAATGTGAATGACAAATTTATCAAACCTTTTTGTGTGGAATCTGACAGACTCGTAAATAGTCATCCTCGGATAGTTGACAAGGCCGACGGTCGTATAGTATAGGCCTTTTTGCATCTACAACTCCTTTTTTTGCAAATATCATCATCTCTAGACAATAAGGAAAAAATAAAAAGAAGAAATATAATGGTCAAGACCAAGCCCAACAGCCTCTACTTCTTCCACCACACAATTAGTGTCTATTTGAAAATCATCACAGTTACGTAAACACAATAAAGCATCTGAAACATCTTGTATTAAAAAAAAAAAACAAGGTCATACATTACTACAGAATGTGGATTCCCATAAGCAAAAAACAAACTCCGGAGGCATGCGTATAGACTAAACACAAGTGATATAACAAATACCCTCGCATTTGCAATCCTAATATATTATGGAATCAAATATAAACCAAATCCATTGCGACAATAATTAAGTAAATGTCACATACTACCAAATGAAAAACATTGCATATCTCCAGCCAAAATCATAATAATCAGAGTTGAATATGGTAAAATAGCAGAGCAGGTACCATGGATATCATCACTTCTAGCAATTATGAAAATAATTCATTTACAGAGTTCACAAAATTCACCTCACACAATCAGTAGTGGCTGGTAGATTACACTATATCAACCTTGGTGGAAAAAAACAAATGATTGGTGAATGATACATAACTTATTGATTACAGAAATTGTAAAAAACTATTCTCTAACTTCATTACAAATCTTCCCAATCATCATACATGAAATTTCCTAAAGCAACAAAAAACTCCTGATTTCCTCACTGACTAATAAAGTTAAACTAGTAAAATTTTTGAAATCTCATACTGACATTTTCAATCACTGAATTAGGAAGTAATGACTGCAAATGAATCATTCACCATATGGTATATGGAAACTTTTCTCTCCCTCATTTTTTTTTTTTTTTGGTTGGGTGGTGATGGCTAAGAGAGTGTATACGACTCACAGCAAAGAAACACCAGAGGGGTGTTAATTCTATATACGAAGTCCATAAAATGCTTCTCACAGCGAAAAAAACAAGAGAGAAATGAAGTCCACAAAACCAAAATGATTCCCCAAAGTTCACAGAAATCCAATAATCAACGCACGCGTCAAAACCATTTTTAATGTACCAGACATTACACAATGGAACTAACACCCAAAGGCTTCTTCAAATGTGTAGAGAGTCTAAAAGAAAATATAACTAATAAAGTTGCACTTTTCTCTAACGGTTTGAGCTTTTAAGATAGTAGCTAATAATTTTGTATGGTATCAAGCATTCAAATCTCACTACCAATGTAATAGTCAATAATTGCACATGATTGACTCGTTACTAAAAATAGGTACGGCTCAACACGAGAGGCATGTTAAGAATGTGAAATATTATAGAAAAAAGGGCAACCAATGCACTATAATAAATTTACCTATTTCTCTGATAGCCTAAGTTTTTGTATGAGATGAAATCTGAATTTTTAGAATTCATCTCATAAAGCATTTCCCAAGGTCCTAGTACTGTATGTCAGACTTGTAAAAAATGCTCTCGGTGCATGTTAAGAGTTCTCTTCTCTAAAATGCACCACTTCAGCATTTTCCGGCAAAACAGAACACCCAAACAAATAGGATCTAGGAAAACTTTTCAAGTTGGTGGTGTTACTATCGAGATCGAGGAAGATCACAAAACCAAAGGAGACTACAAAATTACAGAACGAGGGAGAGGTTATGTTCGACTTCTAGTTATTTACATGGAAGAACTTAGATGGGTGCATCAGAAGTGCTCAATACAATATAGGAACATCAAAGGTTACCAGCAAATAGGCAGCTTTAGAGGAGGAGCAAGAACTCTTGTCTGCTCAATATACTCAGACGGTAGCAGCAGGATTCTAGAGCTGTGTTTGTTTGCACCTTATGGTAGGAAACAGGTTAGAATCCCTGAACTGTCTTTCGGTTCAGGTTGGAGGTTTTTTACAGATTTTATAAATGTCTTATTGCATGGTGAAAGTGATCCTCTATTAAACAAAAATAAGCTTTACACAAATCTGAATGTCTCTTCTCATGAAGATATATTCAGAGCCCCAAAAGAGGTCAAGACGTATTGTCAAGCAGCTGCTATTCCAAAATGGCAGCTTGCAAACATCAGAAGCAGACACAATGATCACCATGTCATTGTAAACTATGAGGATGCTGTCGAGAACAGTATGCTTCTGAAAAGGTGTTTAGTAAGTAGGCTAGGAGGCCCTGGAGCAGCCAAGATGGAAGCTGCCAAATTATCAGCTTGGGTTAACAATAAATGGAGGATTCCAGGAGGTGTAGGAGTGAAGGAACTTGATGGGGAGAGGTTCTTGTTCACATTCCCTTCCAAGAAGATTGCTACCAAGATATTGCAGAGGCATACTGTCATCAATGGGGAGCCTCTTTGGTTGGATACTTGGCACAGCTGGTGGTGTTGTTCAAGAAGAGGATGGAATGAAAACTCAGTTTGGATCAGGGTGCTGGGACTGCCTATTTTTTTATGGAGTGCAAATGTAATTAAAAACATAGGAAACTTCTGCGGTGGATTTATGGAATCCGAGATTGATCCCTACAACACTGCAAGTTTTAAATGGGCTAGAATTAAAATTAGAGGAGATGGAAGAAATACTCCTGCATCAGTCAAAATTTTAGTGGGCCAAGTATCTTATGATTGTCCAATTTGGGTAGAACGCAGGCTATGGGTTGATTGGGCAGAGGATTATTTGGCTCCTGGAATTTTCTGGCCATCGCAGGGTAAGAAGATGGCGGTGCGTGGCCAAGATGATGGTACAATGAATCTTCCAATCCTTGGAAATCGAAAGGGCAAGAAGTTAATGAATCTCGGGGCTGAGAAACCAGGGAGAAACTCAAAGGTTGCTGAAAGGTTCAATGGATTCGAATAGAAAGAAAACCCACATCATTAATGAGAAAAAATGTCTCATCTTTGGAACAATCAACAGTCAATAGATATGAAACACCGAGAATCTTCCTTGATGAAAAGCAATTAAATGCTGACTCGAAGAAATGAGGAAACTGTTGGAAATGATCATCTATTAAGAGAAGGTGAACAACCCAAACAACTTTTGAGAAGCCTAGGAGAAAAAATAGTGGGGCTTTCTGCAAAAAAATAGATTTGAAGTTTTGAGGAGCCAGCTTAATGAGGAGCAAACCATGGAAGAACCAAGCTTCGAGGCATACCAAGAGGGAGTAACAGAGGAAAATCAGACCACATCTTTGGATTGCTGGAAATTCTATGGGAGGAAGTATGGCTCCAGGAGGACTTCACAGCAATTTTCAGGAAAGCAACAGTTTTATCCACAAGTCAGTATCCCACTTGAGGAACTGCATAGAGTCAGCAATCAAGCAGAAGATCCCAGTGATGAAGGAAAAAACACAGGCTTTGAAAGCATAATTGTTCCCTTTGAATCTCAAGGAAGTGAGAAGGACAACATTCTTGGCTGCCAACCCTTGGCATATTACAAACCAGAAGAAGTTTGGCAAGTGGATTCTAACTCTCTGCTACTGGAGAACTGTGGAAATGACCAAACCAAGATCTCCGCTTGGGTAATTAACAGAATGAAATCATTCAAGAAGATTTTGGGGATATCTAGCGAAGGATTTGAAGACAAGATAAAGGAATTACTTCAATCAATTGAAGAGAGGAGAAAAACCCATTCCAGTGGACAAAAGAAACAAAAGTGCCATACCAAAAGAGGAGCTAGGGAGTTAAGGAACCTGCAATGCTCAATAAGTTATGAGAAGGAAGGAAGGGAGGTTGACCTGGAATCAAGCAGATGGGAGGAGCCAATGTCCTTATGTTTTAAATGATTCCTAAAATTCTAAGTTGGAATGTAAGGGGCTGTAATGGAAATGAGAAGAGGTTGTTAATAAGATCTTCACTCAGGAAATGGCAGCCAGATGTTGTCTGTCTGCAGGAAACAAAGCTTAAAAAGATTGATGATATCACAGTCAGAACTCTTTGGGGAGGAAGCTGGTGCAGATGGGCTGCGTTGGAATCTACAAGAGCCTCGGGAGGAATTCTACTCATGTGGAATAGCAGGAAACTGCAGGCAATGGACTCAGAGATTGGATCATACTCCATCTCCTGTCTTTTTCAGCACATTGAAGAGAACATAGTCTAGTCTTTTACTGGAGTCTATGGACCAGTGGACAAAGCTCTGAAATCTAGATTTCTGGAAGAAATAGGAGTAGCAATCTATAGATGGAATCAGAATTGGTGTTTGGGGGGAGACTTTAACATGGTTAGAAGCATTGAGGAGAAATGGGGCTGCACCAAAAGGACAAAGCAGATGGAAAGGTTCTCAGGTTTTATAGAAGAAACACTTACCACTCAGCAGAAGCAAATTTACATGGAGCAACAACATCAGCAAATCAAGAATCGACAGGTTCTTGGTCTCTCCTGAGTGGGAGGAATTATTTCCTATAACATTGCAGAAAACTTTACCTAGGTTAATCTCCGATCATTTCCCCTTATGTTGGATGGGAGAGGAATGAAAGGAGGCCCTAAACCTTTCCGTTTTGAGAACATGTGGTTGCAAGTGGAGGGATTCAGGGATATGGTGGCTGCCTGGTGGATCAGCTACAATTATGAAGGGTCTGCAAGCTACAGGCTGAATCAGAAACTTAACAACCTCAAATCAGACTTAAAGAAATGGAATATAGAGGTATTTGGAAGAATTGAGCAGCAGAAAGTGCAACTGGAAAAAGAGATCTAGACACTTGATTTGATGGACGAAGCTGGCAGCATCACAGATCAAGGGAGAAAGCAGAGACAAGATAAGAGATTGGAATTAAACCAGTTAATCAAAATGGAGGAAATCAGTTGGAGACAAAAGTCCAGAGTTAAATGGCTCAAAGAAAGAGATCGTAACACAAAGTTTTTCCATAAAATGGCATCTGCAAATAAAAGGAAGAACTGGATTGACAAGTTGCAGATTAATGGGGTTTTGACAGACAATAAAGGAGAGATTAAATATAACATAGTGGAATTCTACAAGAATTTGTTCACTGAAAAAGAAAACTGGAGGCCCAAGGTGAATGGAATGGAACTCTCACAACTTAGCCAACAATCTGCAGCAAGATTAGAAATTCCTTTTGCAGAATCAGAGGTTTTTTCTGCACTCATGGATCTAAGTGGAGATAAGGCCCCTGGCCCAGATGGATGGACTATAGCTTTCTTCCAAAACTGCTGGAATATTTTAAAGGAGGATTTAATGTCTGTCTTTGCAGAATTCCACAGTAGCTGCAGATTTATTCGAAGTTTAAACTCAACTTTTATTGCACTGGTACCAAAGAAGATAGGGTCAGTGGAAATAAAGGACTATAGACCTATAAGCTTGGTGGGAGCAGTCTACAAGATAATATCGAAGGTGCTAGTTGGCAGATTAAAACAGGTGATGCAAACACTCATTTCTAATTCTCAGCATGCTTTTGTAAGGGGAAGACAGATATTGGATGCTATTTTGGTTGCCAATGAGATCCTGAACACCAAGCTAAAGAGTAAGAAAGCTAGAATAATTTGCAAACTGGACTTAGAGAAGGCTTTCGACCATGTAAACTGGAATTTTCTATTTTACCTGCTGAAAAGGATGGGCTTTGGTAACAGGTGGTGCCAGTGGATTAAATGGTGTATATCTACTGTTAGCTTTTCCATTTTGATTAATGGAACTCCTGAAGGTTTCTTTGCTGCATCCAGAAGTCTAAGACAAAGAGACCCCCTCTCACCTTTTCTCTTTATCTTGGTAATGGAAATCTTTAGTAGGATGATGCAAGCAGCAGAAAAGGCAGGATTTATAGAAGGATTTATAGCAGTCAACAATAACAGCAACCTCAGAATTTCTCGCTTATTATTTGCTGACGACTCAATAATCTTTTGTGGCGCAGATTTACTTCAATTAGGCCACTTAAGATGCATTCTCCTGGGATTTGAAGCAGTCACAGGACTGAAAGTTAATTTCAGCAAATCTGAGATTCTACCAGTGGGATCATGCACTGTTTTGAATGAACTAGCTGCTGTTTTAGGTTGCAAAACAGGTTCCCTCCCCACAGTTTATTTGGGAATGCCACTAGGAGCTAAATTTAACTCTAAACTGATCTGGGAACCAGTAATTGAAAGGTGCAGAAAAAGACTAGCTGAATGGAAGATCAGCTATTTATCAGCTGGGGCAAGAATAACTCTGATCAAAAGTGTACTTTTAAGCCTTCCAACTTATTTTCTCTCTCTTTTCCCTGCCCCAGCTTCTGTGATTAAGGAACTGGAAAAACTACAACGTAACTTTCTATGGGGAAGAACTGAAGGAGTTTTCAAACATAATTTGGTGAAATGGGAAGTAGTTTGTAAGTCTATTCAATCGGGTGGAGCTGGAATAAGGAAGCTGAGGGTGCAAAATGCAGCCTTGATAGGGAACTGGCTTTGGAGATTTGCGTATGAAGACTCTAGTCTATGGAAAAGATTGATAGTAACCAAATATGGGGAGAAGAAGGGTGGATGGATCTCAGCTGAGGTTTCAAATCCTTTTGGCAGCAGCATATGGAAAAGCATTAGCAGGATTTGGGACAAGTTTGATAGTTGTATCTCATGGAAAGTGGGTAAGGGAGACAGAATTCTGTTTTGGAAACACAAATGGTTGGAGGCTGGAAGTTTATCAGTGATACATCCTGAAATTTACGCCATTGCTACTGATAAAAATGCCTTGATCTCAAATTACAGCACTGGTTATGGATTGAACAGAGTCTGGAATATCCAACTGAGGAGAAACATGAATGACTGGGAAATTGACAGCTATGGTTCACTAATGAAACTTCTTTATTCTTTACAAATGGACGACAAAGCTGATGCAATGATATAGAAGAAGACACAACATAACAAGTTCACTGTGAAGTCCTTCTACCTATCCTTGCTGGGTGATGAGAAGGATGCTTTTCCTTGGAGGAAAATATAGAAATCCTTGGTTCCTACAAAGATCATCTTTTTTACTTGGTGTGCAGCAAAGGGGAGGATCCTTACAATGGATAACCTACAACTTAGGGGTTACTCAATGGCTAATAGATGCTCTCTATGCCTAAACTGTGAAGAATCAATTGACCATTTGTTTTTCCACTGCCTTTGGTCAGCCGAGTTGTGGGGTTTCATCCTAACTTGTTTCGGAGTCCATATGTGTTTCCCTAAAAATCTCAAGAACTTTCTTTTAGTATAGTGGGGTCAACCAATGGAAAAAAGGAGGAAGAAGACATGGAATATGGTGCCCTTTTGCTTATTTTGGCTGATATGGAAGGAAAGAAACAGGAGGATATTTGAAAATATAGAGAGGAATGTCTTGAGTGTTAAAAGCTTTTTCCTCTCTTGTTTATATAGTCGGATAGAAGAGGGTAGAGAGATTGATCTTTACAATTTTATGCAATTTGTAGCTAGCATGCAAGTGATGGGAGGCAGCTGTAACATGTTTTTTTTTTTTCTTAGCATCTTTTCCATGCTACTAATAAAACTTACTTATCTTTAAAAAAAAAAAGTTTTTGTATGAGATGGGAGCTAACTTTCAACAAAATGGCTCAGAAAATTCTCTTCTCCAACATTCATATTGTTAGAATATATGAGATATTTTTTGTTTCCTTAGTATGGACAACTGTATTGAGTTGTCCTACAATACTTGTATTTTCCTTATTTGATTGTAAAGTCTCATTATAAATATAATTTACAAGAGAACAAAGAACTTACTTCAATTCTCTCATTCTCTTTTCTTTTAACCTGGTATCAAAACAAAGTACAAGTTCCAAGAGAGAAGAGAGAGAGAGAAAAAAAAACAGAAACCCTAAAGAGCTCGTCGCCACTACCCCTGCCTCCGGTCGTTAGAGTTGATCTACAACTACACTAATGTAATCGTCGGCGGCCGACAATTAAAAATCACTTGATCTCATCGCGGATTTTGTCAGACACGCCCTCACGCACCGATCACCACCATGGCTCCAGATCTCGCGCTTAAGCTCTTCAACGAGTGCAAGGGCATGGCTTCCTGGAGGCCTTCTGCCGACTCCTAACAACAATCAAATGATGTAAGCAATGTCATCTCTTGCTTCCTCCTCACTTGATGGTTTTCTGAGATCTTCATTTGATGATTTTTCTGCAATCTCCATGCGACTATGGTTTTTGTTGATCTCGCCCGATGGATTCTGAGGTTGCCGAATGGTTTTCTAAGGTCTCCTTGAGAAGGTCATTTTTTTTGGTTTATGAGATCTCACTTAATTTTTTGTTTTTTGGTTTATGTGAATCATTATTGTCACTTTATAGGAAACCTCATCTATCTCACTGTTACTCATCCTAATATCACCTATGCCGTAGGTGTAGTCAGCCAATTCATAATCTTTGTCTTGAAGATGTTTGCCAGATCCTACAACATTTGAAGCATTTCCTTGCTTGTGGCATTCTATATCGTCTTTCCTCCTCAATGTCTATCACTGGTTATAGTAATTCTATTTGGGCCAAGAGTCGAACTAATCGTCGTTCGACTTCGGGTTACTGTACATTTGTTAGCAATAATTTAGTTACTTGGGGCAGTAAGAAACAACAAGCTGTAGCCCATTCGAGTGCTAAGGCCAAGTTTTGTGCTATGGCTCATACTGCCTTTGAAATGCTCTAGATTTGATTTCCCCTACATGACTATGGTATTGACATTCCTACTCCTATGGCTATGCCTTACAACAATCAAGCTTTACTGCTAATAGCCTAGTGTTTCACAAGTACACAAAGTACATTGAAGTTGATTGCCACTTTATTCGCGATTTGTTGCTTTGCAAGGAGTTGAGTACTCATTTTGTTCAGTCATCTTCCTAGTTGGCTGATTATCTTACCAAACCATTATCTCGTTCTTTGTTTTGGAGCTTTTCTTCGAAGTTGGGCATTTTTTACTTATATGCTTCAGCTTGGGGGGGCATGTTAGAATATATGAGAGATTTTTATTTCCTTACTTAGTATTGGCATCTCTATTGAGTTGCCCTGCTGCAGCTGTATTTTCTTTATTTGATTGTAAACTCTCATTATATATATAACTTAGGGGAGAAGGGAGAACTTACTTCAATTCTCTCATTCTCTTTTCTTTTAACTCACATAAATGAGATAACAAAGGCCAACAAAACCAAGTGCACGCCAACAACAGAAAAAATAAAGCCCCAAAGATGCCAAGCCATTTCACAATGAATTGAAATTCTACAATTCTAACTAAAATTCTAAATATAGACAGAATTTTCATTTTATTTTTAGTGTTTTTAATATTTTTAATTCTATTTTTTTATTTTTATAAAAATTATACATTTCTAATCCACAAGCTCCCAGCACCAATTAAAAAGCATCTTCCCCCCTTCTTCCCATATTAACAATTGTGTGGATAGAATCCAAAGCTGCTAACCAAACAAAAAGAGCAACCTTTGATGGAGGCCCACTTTCCAAATGTCTTTTAAGGAGAAGATATATGACCGAACTTGGTCATAATATTATAAACCATTTAACTGAAAATTAATTTCCCTTCCATAACATCTTA
Organism: Vitellaria paradoxa; assembly: GCA_019916065.1. Taxonomy (NCBI): domain Eukaryota; kingdom Viridiplantae; phylum Streptophyta; class Magnoliopsida; order Ericales; family Sapotaceae; genus Vitellaria; species Vitellaria paradoxa. Next base: position 33,277,156 of record CM034243.1, read on the forward strand.
TCCTCCTCCCACCAAACAATCTCCACCTTGTACATGCCATTAAGAAACTCATCTATAACTTCCAATTCCTAGTGTTGAACCCCTCAAACAAAAGTAAAGCCCAAGCAACTGTATTTGAGAGTCATACACATGTTAAGAAAACTTTTTTTTTCTTGATTGGTGTGTTTAGATAACTTGATATACACTATTGGGTCATTTTATAATAGTTTAAGCTTTAGGAATAATTGGTGACTTAATAAGGTATTAGAGCACTGTTTTTAGAATGTCCCGAGTTCAAATCTTGTTAAGATTATTTCCTGTTTGTTCTAGTAAACTTTGTTATATTTGTATTGGCACACCTGGTTTGGTCTAGTTTGTTTGTCTTTCCGATCTCCATGCAAGACAGCAAAGCATGTTAAGGAGAGTTTTAAGATAACTCGGTAAACATTGTAGGCCCATTTCCAAATAATTTGAACTTCTGAGATAAGCAGTAACTTAACGTATTCCCAACCCTCCAAAAAGACAATAGCTTTGTGTCACTAGGAACCATGTTTTCTCATCAAACTATAATTCAGTGGCACTTCTTGCATTATGCAAGAACTTTATCAAAAATCATGTGCCCCTTTAAATACTCAAATAGAAATGTGCACCCATTAACCACCACACACCTAACCTTTACAAGCGGATATCCTGGTCTCACAATGAGAAGCAATGCAAGACATCTCGCTCCATTTCTAAACAACATCAAACTTTTCCTTCCCCTTCCTAAAACAATACGAAAAGTGATATCTTCCTCAAGGTACAAAAATGGAACTTGCCAGGACTCAAGCAGTGATTCCTAATATTCAAATGATTTCTAATTTCTTTTAAATCACAAAGAGAGATATATCCGTTATTGTCATTTCATTGCTATGCCATCCAACTGTCACTTATTTTCCACAGTTTCCAGAAATAGCAAAGTGATTTAATTAGCTTTTGTTGACACCTAGAATATGTTATGAATGCACTATAAGCATTCATTTCACATAACCTGCAATGGCCATTACATAATGGTCTTCTGAAGGGCCATTGTGTTTGGGCCATATAAATCAATGATGAAAGAAAATAAAATCTGTAACAGGAATGGTAAATATTATTGCCGTTATTTGCACCTATATGTCTCACAACTCATTTTGGCACAAAAAGACACTTTTTCCTTTTCTTTTTTTTTTTTTTTTTTTATGGCTAATAAAAAAGACGCAAAATATATCTCATTTTGCCCCCTTTTTTGAAATTTTTTTTCCCTCTTCTACTAATGCTTTACACCTATTTGGCAAGGAATAAAATACCTTTTCTTACTCTTGAAATGGCCAAAATATTTTTATTTCCTAAAAGACCTTTTGCAAGTAGAATAATAATTTTAATATTCCCAAAATACACTAAGAGACAACATAATATACTTAAAAAAAATCTTTAAAATAATTATTTTTCAACCTTCAAACATTTAGATTGATTTAGATTTATGTTTCTAACATATTTATAAATTTTCATACTTACGCCAATTTTTCAGAACATTTCTGAAATGTTCTCCAAAATGTTTTCTAGATATTTCCAAATATTTTTGCCACAATATGTATTAGAAATCATTACAAAAGTTCAAAATGTGATAAATAAGGTCATAACATGCTTATCTATGAGTACTTTGTCATTTAACAGTACTTCAAAAAAATATTGGGAGATCGGTGTTCGATTCTTGTTACACATTGGTTGATGAGTGTTCCATTCTACAGCTGAAATATTTGATTTGAACCTCATTCAAGTAAGGCAATAAATGTATGATTAGATAAATGAGATCAGTAACATGCATCAAAAAGAAAAGAGTTACGGTGTTTTTTGATAGATCATCAAAATAATTTCATCATCTGGATTGCATATAATATACTCAAATCATTCCATAATTATGAAGGTTTACATCAGTATGTTACAAAAAACTAACAAGTCCAGTAAATGCCGTGATTTAGGAAGCAATAGTAGTATGTTCAACTTCAGTTTAAGAACAGATAAAGTATCAAGTTTAGCTTGGCATTCTGAATTTAAAAGATAATTTCGTTACCTTCTTTATTTAACCTCATATAATTTTGGAACTCTGTTTCTGCAGGCATTTTGTATGCCATCAGCTCACGAATTTCATGACTTGTGACCTAAAGTACAAATTATGTGAGTAAACAGTGAAATCATCTTAAAACAGAAAACCGACCAAATTGAAAAAGATGAAATACAGCTGGGAGATCAGAGATGGCATCACGAAGAACGACAGCTTCTTCAAGTTCACGATGCTCTCCTTCATCATGAGCTACAGTATTTCGCTGAAACATTAAAGCCATCACTCATTAATAAGGAAGTCACAATCCAAGTTGTCCATCTAAGTTAAAGCATTACCTCAAACTCAGGTGGTGGCCAATATCTAACTACAACATCATGTGTAGGAAGCGGAAATTGGGATAGTTTCTGCAAGGCAAAAGCCACTCATGAAGCGCCAACATTTTTTTAAACCCTATATCGAATCAAAATCAATACAAAGCACTCAAATGAGTGTTATCATTTCAATGTATCCTTTGAAGGAACAGTTTGTGGAAATGCAATTGTCCACTGCTATAATACATAGCATTTCAAAGCTTGCATTTTTTTGTCCCAATTGATCATCCTGGGAAGGAGGCTGGGGTGGTGGTTTCATATACTCAATCTGAAAAGCCACATCAAGAAGACGATCACCTCACTAGGAAGAGCACCCCACAAGAAAACACGCAACCGAAACTGTGGAAGACCGTAACAGCCGGCAGCAATAGTTCCAAGCCTTGATTGGTAGTTCATATGTACCAAACGACTTAATGCATATCTTGCAAGAGAAGCTTTATCAAACCTTAAAATGTCAACGACATTTTCCATCAAGACATATTTGGGCCTTAAGAACTTCACGATGTCCATAAAGACAACAATTTGATGATTTCTTTCATCAGTCAATGGAGCATCAATTTTCTGAAGCGATTATAGCCACTAATACCTTGGCATGGAGGGCCGCCACAAAGCATGTCAACATCCCCCTGGAATATATATCCATTGAGTTTGGAGAATGTAGATACAAAAAACCAATAATTTCAAGGACAGTGAACACACTCACTGTATTCGACATCCAGTTTGTAGAATGGTCACCCAAAAAAAAATCCAGTTTGTAGAAACAAGAAAAAGCAACTTACTGGAAGTGGCAAGATTTTAGATTTTAGTCCATATCTAACAAAATCCCGTATGCACTCTTGGCAATTACTGACACAAATACATATTTGTCAGTAATAATGCACCAATTCACTGAACAAAAACAATGGTAACCATGACAACAGGAACAGGGAAAAAAAACAAAAACAATGATAACAAGAAGTTAAAAGTAGTTGTTCTTTTGTTATTCTTGCTGTTTATTTAATTGCTATTACTTCTTTTGATTTTAGTCCATATAATTTGTTCTTAATATTAAATAAAGACAAACTAGCCCTAACCTCAATCCTTCAATTGGTTCCCATGTATCTTCATCTGAACTATATCCCTTCCAGCGCACCTAATAAGATACCTATGAGTGAAAATAATCTTCACCAAACCAAAATTTTTAACAGACTGAAAATAATGAATCTGAACTAGAATTTAATATACTACATTATAATGAAACTGAAAACTAAGGGGTGAACAAAAAGTTAAGCACATGGAACAATGCCAGCAAAATTTGCTGAATGACACAGCCTGCAGCGAGTAGTTAACTTATAATAAAAAACAATTTAACTTGGATTTTTTTACAGTGTACCATATATGGAAAGAGAGAGAGAGAGAGAGAGAACGTTCTTGTCTGAGTAATAATAGCCGATCTTTCAATTATACATATATATATATAAACAATTAGGGTCATCATATCACACAGACAGCCTTGAACACGTGATATTTGCTATTAATATTGAGGGCATGACATGATACAATTACGCAACATAGAAAGTTTCAGACATCCTGAAGGAATGATAATAAATTGAATGCATAAGTTGGAGATGTAATTTTATGAAAGACAATGCCTATATATCTTTAAACCTTTGATTGTAGACAGCCTCTAAGTATCTATAATTAAAAGAGGTGAAGCTTAAAAATATAGGCATTGTTAGGTCCTGTTAGGTCCTGAACTACAAGGTATAATATTAGCTCTGTAGTTGTGAGGTAATCATAGTTTCTTATTACAACAATGATCATCAGTTCACAAAACAAAATAATCCTGTGTTCGTATCATTCAAGCAGTCAAATAAATTTTTTTTTTTTTTTTTTTTGATAGTTAAGTAGGGGAAGGAGGGAGCCCGGGTTTAAACCTAGGCCGTGAGTGGGTAACATGAAAGCTCAACCACCTGAGCCAAGCACCACACTCTAAAGCAGTCAAATAAATTGTTTTGACAACTACATAAAATAATGTTACTTAGAAAATTTATATTCACTCTGCAGACGTTAACTCAATCAAAGACATTTTGTAACTTATGAAAGCAAAATGAATTCCCTTATGCTCTTTATATATATATATATAGAGAGAGAGAGAGAGAGAGTAAAAGGTGTACTCAAATGCATTTAGCCCAAGCTGTTTTGCGGGGATCTCCACAACAAATATCAACTAGAGAGAATAAAAGATGTAAACGCATGCATACATTATATTTACTTTAATAGATACCTTAAATTTTAGCCCACGCTTGCCTGTTTTGCAGGGATCTCCATAGCAAATATCAACTAGCCGCAGAACTTCATACTCTCCAGCAGAAATCTTGGCATCAGATGGAGAATTTACTTTGGTTTTGACTTGTCTGTCGTCTTCTGCTCTAGATTTAATTGTTCTGCCTAAATTACTGAACACATACCACTGGCATAGCTTTTCCCATCCCTTCAGAAGTTCTAGAAAATCCTCAGCAGATGTGTTCCTAACCTATAGAAAGAAGCATAAAAGTATATTGCCTCCAAAGACTGGTGTACACCACTAAATTGGTGGCAATCTGACACAACTACAAAAAATACTCACTTGTGTTTCTGGATGATTCAGTCTCAAGCTATCACATGCAGACCTATCAGCATCAACTGCCCATCTCTAAAATAAATGGCAAATAATAAGATATATAAGGTTCCAGGGTAATACATCAGCTTAAAACAAAACGATTAATTAACCAACGAATGTAAATTTTAAAAATTACCGTATAAGGTTGATACTTGAAAGTTTAGCACCTAAGCACAATCCAGTTGACATTCCACCACAACCAGAGTAGAGATCTAACAATGCCAACTCAGCTTTGTATGGTTCACAGCTGGGCATATCCTCCAAAGGAGTTGCAGTCATCGTGGCACAGACAGTTTCATCTGACGGAATGTCGAAAAATAGGTTAACTAATGTCAAGTAGTTTATTTGGATATCAATTTAACCTTGTCTTGAAAAGTGTTAGCATTTTGGAAATGCAAACACGAGAAATAATGCACATAACTGAAAATGGGGGAAATGCATATGCATGAAAACTAAGTGACACAGATATAAACACAAATATAGATACATCACAAGGCAGACATTGACAACATTCCAATTTTCGAAAAATAAAAACACAAAAATCAGAAAGAAAAATTAAGGATAGCGACAAATAAATGAATCCTTTTGTATGTGTATATGAAAACAATAACTACCTTTTCAATATTTACATTACAAATGTATATACATTTTGTTTTACATTACAAATACATTCATATTTTAGTCTAGTAAAATAGTAAGAAATTGCCTTTTTTTTTAAACATTCTAATATTGGGAAAGAAGAGTAAAAAGGAAATTGCAATATCTATTTTAGAATTTAGTTGGTTCTTCTCATAAATAATTGAAAGTTTCAGGTTTTAGGATTTTTAAAATTAAAAATCGTAAAGGAGATAATTATAGATCCACACCGTTTTTGTTTTACCATTTCGATTCCATTTCCTCTAAGAATTTCTGCCCTCATCGTGTCTGTAAGTCTGTTGCACCCCTAAGAATTTCTCCAGCAACTTCTAGTGTTCTTGGTAGTTTTCTCTTGCAGCTATTCCACCTCATGAAGAGCCTGAAGAATATTAAGGAATCTAGTATTTTCCACCAGCAGGAGGCTGCGATTAAAAATTTCTATGCTGTTCTGACAATCAATCAGGGCTTTGGTCTTCCCAATGGCTTTGAAGTCTCCAGTACGACTTATAGACAATGGTTCTTGAGGACACAGAGCTCAAGTTGCAGCTGGTAGATTTGATCAGTTCTATAAAACTATACCATAAGACCTTCACTCTTGTAGTTGACCGACCACTAGTAATACCATTTGTTTACGTGCCACTTTCTCGCTTCATCTTAAAAATGCAGCTTCATTTGAAGATAGAACATATATGCAAGCAATGCTTTCACTGCATAACTCACCACCCTGCTAGAATGTTCCAATTTTAGCAATAACGATTTTGTGATCAAAATACTTTTCTTGTAATCCTGTTTTATAGTTTACACTTGAGTCCATAATCCAAAGTACAAAACTAAAAGGTGGTCAACTTTAACGAGTGACAATTTCGTTTGAACCAAAAAGGTTGATTGAACAAAAGCTAAGGTAACTCAAATATAACTACTAACATGGAGGACTTAGAGAGGGACCAGAGGGGAAAACACCCCGGCTGGCTGCAAAAATTATATATATTATATTAATTTTTTGTTATTTTTAATATATAGGCCCTCTTTGGACTAACAAAAACTTTGAAAAACGGTAAAAAATACTGAAAAACTCTAAAAGTTATTCACTTTTTATCTCACTACACGAATTATGAACCCACACCTTATCTCATTTTATCTCACTTTTTGTCACTCCAAATACACCCATAATATATAAAATGCCCCCACTGAATTTTCAAAAATTGCCCTTCTAAATATGTTTGAGATAATTTTTTTTTTTTGTATTTTCAATTAATTAAAAAAATTTTTTGTACTTCTTACTACTTTTCCTTTTTTTACCTTTTCTACTCTCTCTCTAAACCAAACTTACAGCCTCTCTCTCTCTCTCTAATGCAAACCTGCCTTTTCATCTTTCATTTTCTACACTCTTTGTTCTCTCTCTATATCTCTTTCTCAACCCACGTTTCTCTCATTCACTCTCTCTCAACCCACCCAACCATTACCCCCCTCTCTCTATCTCCCTCTCTAAAGTTTCAATCTAAATCAACCCACACCAGGAGCCCTTCAACTTTTATTTAATTATTTATTTTTTACATCCCATCTCTCTATCTCTCAAACCCTCATCCTCTTCCAATCAAGACACCATTTTAACATATGCTAAATCTCCACCTTCAACTTGCAATAAATTTATCTCAAGATCAATAATCAAGATTCAATCTCATCTCTTCCAAAAACAACTAAGGTATTTTGTGTTTAAATTTCGATTTGATTCTAATTTAATATTTAATATTTTAGTGCTTTATTTTATTGCACATATTAATCATGTTCAGCTTAGTAATATTATGATATTATATAAATTACAATTGTTTATATTTTATGACTATTGATTATTTATATTGGTTGTCTTACTTATATACTTGTGTTATTTGAAGAATTGTTGATTATTCATTTAGGTTCAAAATTGTATTGATATATATTTGAACTAGGGTTTAACTTTTTTTTAATAAAAAAAGATTGGATTTTTTTTTAACTTTTTTCACAATTTTCCAAACAATGAAAAGTCATAGGGGGCCACTTGTAAAGATACTATATTTTTGAAAGTATATAACTTTTATTTTTGTCTTCTTTTGGTCATTACAAATTACGATTTGATTCAAATTCAATATTTTAATATTTTAATGCTTTATGTTATTGCACATATTATTCATGTTTAGCTTAATAATATGAACTTTATGATATTATATAATTTATGTTGTCTATATTTTATGACAATCGATTATTTATATTAGTTGTCTTACTTATGTTATTTGAAGAATTGTTAATTTATTTATTTAGTTTCAAAATTTTTTTGATATATATTTGAACTAGGGTTTAACATGTTTTTTTAAACAAAAAGATTGGGAATTTTTATTTTTAACTATCAAATTTAGGAATTAAATTCCTAAAGATTTAAGTCTTGAATTAATTCTTTTTAATTTATATAGTTATGAAGATTGTAAAAAATCGACTTCGCAACTGAATGAGTGATCAGTGGATGAATGATAGCTTGCTTATATTTATTGAGAATGAGATTTTTAGTAGTATTATAAATGATGATATTATTAATCATTTCCAAACAATGAAAAGTCATAGGGAACACTTACAAAGATACTATGTTTTGAAATTATATAAATTTTATTTTTGTCTTATTTTGGTGGTTATTTAAAAATTTGTAATGTTTATTTTTGTTTAATTTTGCCCCCACTCAACAAAATTCTTGATTCTGCCTCTATGTCATCCATGCATACATGTAAACTTATGTTGCGTCCACAGCATCCATGCATTCAATACTTAAGTTTTGTAAAGTTGAATTGATTAGACATAATGGTAAATTTACAAAATTCAAAGAAAGAAATCATGTTCAACAATGCAAACTACAAAACATTTTTTACTGAAAAATTATAGGGAAATAAACACTAGCATGATAAATTTTTCCTAGGATAATTATCAAATATAACAAAAAATATTTTACCCTAGGATAATATAGAGCTAGCATGACTATTGAATTTTTCATATTTGCTTTAAATGCTAAAGTTGTTTATATCTCAAATTAATACCCAAACCAATATTAAAACTGTTACTAGTCTGCAAGGTACGAAATGTTGAATATTCCACGCAGTACTCCATATCATAATAAAAGTCAGATGGTAGGGTTGAGTTCAGTTGCAAACCTAGCTGCAATTCACGTAAATATAAAAAACGCAACAACATGATATTCAATATTAACATAAGGGGCGCCCATAAAGAAATTTTCAACACTCCTTTTGAGAAAAATAAATAGGACATAATTAAAATCATTCATTCACTAGCTACAGAATTTGAATGCATACCCTTGGAGCCATTTGAACTACACTGACTTTTGAAATAATGCAATCTAATAAATTATCATTCATTAAAGTAGAATAGAATAAACGCCTCTTGTCATGGAAAGCAGCCTCTTTTTTCATAACCTGATGGAGAAGTGATCAAAAAAGAGAATCACAAATTATTTGGAAAAGTAATATGGCTTGAAGGAAAATTTAACAAAATCCACACACTCACCGTATCTTCAGCTTTAAAAAACCACTGAACTCTGAAATAATTCTCATCATCTGTGGTTTTGAAAAATTCCAAGATCCTGCCAACATGTTTTTGTCTTCCATCACCCTGAAGGAATTATTTAACTTGTAAACATTTTCTTGTCTCCAAAACATAGACTACTTTAATTTTTAAAAAGTGACATTGCTCATTAAGACATTCCAGTATAATGCAACAATCTAGTAGTAAAAAGCCTCGATAATGAATTAATTCAAGTGCTCAAATTTTAAAAACAGTACCCCTTCTCATTACTGCAAGTACAACACTAACCTACAACCCTAGTTCGAAAAAACAAACAAAAAAGGTAAAGACTTTTAAATTCTACATGATTGATAGGTTTGCAAGCTATGTCTAGCCACATCATCTAATCTATTGATACCTTTTTTTACCACATGCTCTGCTTTGACAGACAACTTATTAAGTTTTTCAAAAACAAATGAAAAATAAGGTAAAAAATTCCTTCTACTTTTCCTTTTCTTTATTTAATTTTTATCCGAGGGGGGCTCCAATAACCTGTGGCCTTGAAGCAATGGTAAGGATGTTCCATTGCAAACTAGAGCCACGGGTTCGAACCCAAAAAACTGTCTTTATGTAACCATAGGTAAAGTTGGGTACATCTAACCTTGCAATACAAGTGTCTCGTGCACCAAGTTGCCTTTTTAAAGAGGAAGCTCCAATAACTTGGTGAAGCACCTCGTACCATTGTAGTACGGTGATGAGAAACCCTTGAACAAGCACAATTAATGAAGGCATAACCGAAACCTTATTATTGTTGCTAGCAAGATCAAATTTTCATTTCAGTGGTTTGTTATAGTTAGCACAAAATGGAATCTGGTGCCTTGTTCTATCGTGCTTTAGTGTTCACTTCTGCCCTTCTAAAGATCTCAGAAGCTTTCTCTTGTCATGGTGGAAGCAACCTTTAGCGAAGCATAACAAGGAAGTATGGAATTTGGTTCCACCCTGCCTAACTTGGACAGTTCGGAAAGAGCAATAGAAGAATCTTTGAAACCGAGGAAAGAAATGTAGTGAGAATTAAAAGTCTATTTTTTAATTGTTTATTTACTTGGGTCAATGCTGGTAGAGAGGTTGCCCTAACATCTTTATTGTACTTCATAGATTCCTTAGGTAAGACTGGCATGTAGCCTATATTTGGCCTTGATTGTAGATAGCATCTTCTTGATGCTGTATCTATTGTTTCCATCTAATAAACTTTACTTATCTTTTCAAAAAAAAAAAAAAATAGTTAGCACAAAATGTTTTTGAAACATTTTGAAAACTACATAAAAATATAAAAATACATAAAATAATCAAAATCACAAATTGAAAATTATCTAAATATATAAAAGCCTAAAAATGTAATAATTAAAAAAATTATACTTCAAGTGTGGCATTTATTGGAGATATTTAAATTTTTACTCAGCTATCATTTCGTTTTAGTCTCCTAGAAAATGAAATTTTTTCTACATGTTGTGGAAAATAAATGATATTTTGTTCTTTGTTTGCCAGCCCTTAAATAAATGAAAAAATGATGAAATTAACTTAAGAATGCAACAAAATGACTCATGATCAACATCAAACTAGGCTTGTAGATGGAACCATGTAATATTGCAATTATATCTTTTATAATTGGGAATCAGAGTCTAAATGCACCCCAAAAAAAAAAAAAAAAAGTTTAATAGTTAAAAATAAAAATCCACTAGACATGCAAGAGGAAAACTCAAACTACGTGCAAACCAATTATAAACGAGGAAAGTGATCTCCTAGCCCCATTGAAACTCAGCACACATATATCAAGATCATCCTTCTTATTTACCAAATCGATACTAAAAGTTCTATTAGAAGTTATCCCACATCGGCTTATGAGAAAAGTTAATTCTCCCATATAAGAGATGAACTTCCCTCGCCTTAACACCTAGGTTTAAGGTTGAGGTATCTCCTCTCATGTGTAGTCAGCCTTCTTAACATGATATCAGAGCAGTTTTTAACTAGGCCTCACCAGAGTCCATAGTGTGCCTATGTTCATACGAGCTAGTGAGGGGGGCTTCTTAACATAATAAAAGATGAATTTCCCTCACCTTAACACCTAGATTTGAGGTTGAGGTCTCTCCTCTCATGTGTAGTTGGCCTTCTTAACATAATATCAGAGCAGTTTTTAAATAGGCCTCACCGGAGTCCATAGTGCGCCAATGTTCATGCGAGCTAGCATGAGGGGGGCTGTTAGAAGTTGTCTGACATCGGCCCATGAGAAAAGATAATTCTCCCATATAAGAAATAAACTTCCCTCCCTTAACAGCTAGGTTTTAAGGTTGAACCCCCTCCTCATATGTGTAGTTGAGCTTCTTAACAAACTCTACTATAATTGCATAGTTAAGTTGATACCAAACAACTTCTGAAGGAACATGGCCCCAATCTATTTAGGGATCTTAGAGTAAAATTCCAACTATAACATATTGTCCAACAATACCCATTTTCCCATCTAAAGCAAGAGCAGTCAGAAGCAAACCCAATAGCCCAAAACATTAAGGGCATGCTTGGAGTGAGGATTTGATAAGTGAATAGTAAAGTGGAGTGAAAAAGGTAGGGAAAGGACAAAGGAAACAAAAATCTCAAATAAATATCCTCGTCTAAATGGATTAAAAAGATATAATAAAATAGAAGGCATTCATCAATATATAAGTTTTTTAATTTAATTAATTTTAGTTTCCTGAATTCCAAGCCTTTTCCCCTCCATTTTACATCACAATCCAAACAAGAGAGGGATTTTTGAATTCTAATCCCATTCCTTTACTCTTGATAAAGCCTTGATCAAAATATAGCCTAAAGATTTTACAATTATTCAAATAGGTCATTGGATGGCAGTTCACAGTAGTCACCCTCCTCCAGCCTCAGTTGCACTTAGAACAGTGGCTGCCTCCATATTTTAAGAGAGAAACTGGGAACATGTCATAAGTCATCACATCAATCACCTGCCTCAAGTAGCAATAGAACACATTGCAGAAAAATGTGGGCAGGGGCAAAGCTGCATTGACCCCACCTAGTGAGAAAAGGCTTAGTTTGGTTTGGTTTGGTTTGGTTTGGGCGAAGTTGCATTGAGAGCTTCAAAAGAGTCCTTACTCTGCAACTCAAAATAACATCTTCCCTAAAGCCTTCCACAAGAATCGAGAAATGCAAAAAAAAAAAAAGACGATTATAGGACAACAAAACAAAACTCCTCATATACCATTTGGAGATTCATTGAAATGGAAGAGAAGGAAAGGATGTGATAGAGCAAAAACTATAAGTCCAGCTAACCAGTTCAATTCAATCCCCATTATAAGCAGATCACAGGTCTTTCCACTTCTGTCATCCCCCTCACTTTGATTTCAAGACAAGTCAAGGAAATGGCTACTTAATTTTGGCATGCCAGGAAATTTTCAACTTCCAAGAAATGCCAACATAAATTGCTAGGTTTGAATACATAATTTCAACCCATTGGCTGGATAATCAAGCAAACGCCTGCAAAAGTTTTTTCATATAGGTTCTAGAAGTACACATCCAAAAACCAATTATAACAGTGGGCATTGTTCAACTACAACACACAATAATATTACAACAAAATTTTAATTTTTTTCAGTTCAGGACATATGAATCCAACAAGACATAAAAAAGATCTAGATAAGTGTAGAGATAACAATAAAAAACAATGATGATTGATCAAGATACTTAAATGATCCAAAGCTTGATGGAGCAACAAAAAAAAGGTCCACATAAATTAGCTTGACGGTAGAACAATATGATCCCTCTGATAAACTTTTGGGAGAAATCAAAATCAGCAAAATATGTCATGGGGCAATTTGACAGCAGAAAGTAATGGGGGAGCAATGTTTTAAGGATACACAAGCATAAGGCACATTCACCTTTATGTATGCACAATCTCCAAGACTGAATATGCAGCTCTCAACTTTGGCTTGAGTATAATGGCATTCCACATCAAAAATTATCTCATCCTCCTCATCAGCACTGGAACAATGAGCATGCATAATAATAAAGAACAAAAAGACACGAAAAAGCCAAAAAGAGAAAATGGAGACAACAACAAACAAGGAAAGAAGCTGCAAAAGCTACCTAGGAGATAAGTTCATAGATTATCACTCACCTTAATTTCAAACTTTGGCTCGTAGATCTTTGACTCTGTAAAATCCAATATATGCATACTCAGAACTGAAACATGCTAATGATTTTGAAAATTAAAAGGGGGGGGGGGCAAAAAGGAATATGAACAAAACAACATAGCAGACAAGTGTAGCTGAACAATTCCTTCTCTCCGTGCTGATTTATCCTCATGCAGAACAGTTTGAACGGACCATACAATATGAATAACAAGAAGAATCTAGTATTGGTTTCAAAATCAAAACAGAGGGGGGGGAAAAAAAGAAAGAATACCGCCCACAAGAAAATTTCATTCAGAAAGACAGAAAAGGTAGCACATAAGCTCATCAAACCAGCAAGGTCAGCAATCTTACAAACAGCATTCTGGCAATATGGATATCTACATACCCAACTGAAAAGAGATGTGAGAACCAAGGGTAAAGAAAATTGTTTCTTTTCAACAAAATAATCCAAAAAAAAAAAAAAATTGCATGTTAAGAGACTGAAACAACACACCAGTGAATAATAATTCCAATGTATCAATTGAGACAGTAAAATGCACCAATACACCAAAAATATACCAAACTAATATGTTATCGAATTAATTAATTTAATTAGGCTTCATACATGAAGATATAGAAGTGTGCACACCAATGCCTGTGATTATCACTTCATTTGTGGAATCTAATTAGGGGTACAAAAATAAAATAAAGTGGTGGTTAAATTTTAAATTTGTAAATAACTTAATTAGGGGTCGTCCCTAGAATTGCGCAGGGGTTGATTACTCACAATACAGTAAGCTAGAAACGTACAAAGTTGAGGTAGCTGTCAATGCGACATTGATGTTACTCCTAAGGTGGTTGTTACTCTTTGCCTTTTGCCTCAGAGGCTGACAAGCACATGAGATTGGTGTTTGGGATGGGGTCTTTTGGCCACAGTACCTAAACCCCAGGTTTTTGCTGTGGATGGTTTTTATTTTACAGCATGTTAATATTGGTTTGAGTTATGGTTTATGATATGGTGACAGCATATATTATGCTTTCCCATTTTATTATTACTATCATGTTATGATATGAGCCTGTTTAGGACATACTATATATTCGGCTGTGTGTTGCGCACCCATGTGATAGTGCTCACTGTCCTATTGATTTTATTACAAGTCACTCATAGAACCCACAGGTCATTAGGCTTAGATTTATTCAAATCTTTCTTTGTTGTGTATATGTTAACCTCTGAGTTGAGGGTTACATTATATATAATTCTTTTGACGTCTTGATTGTGAGGCAGTTGTACATATTCTATTATGGGGTTGTACGGACCTACTGAGGCCGGTTTTGTATATACTGTTAGAGCATTGTTGCCCATCAGATGGCTGAGACTTTGTTATCTTGGCCTAGTTTTAGTCTTTGCTCTGATTGTGGTTGTGTATGGCTCTTATTAGGACATGTTCTAAGTATATTTATGATTGCACTATGTTATCTCACGGTCCCCGGTAATTGGGATTCGGGGCATCACACACTTGGCCTTGGATTTATGGAAACCCTAAGCATTCACCACATTTGCTATAATTCCTCATTTCAGTAGCACAATTCAAGATAAAATCACAAAAACCTGAGTTTGAGAATTGTAGGTTATAATTCTTGGAATTGGAAGTTTCACTTTAATTTCAAAGATTTCTTTTGATTGTCAGTTTTCTTTTACAAACCAATGCTAGGGTAGCCAGTCAACGGGCTTTTCTGGATCATCCTTATCAACTTGTATCTCCAACAATTGCACCTCAATTCAAATGCACAACACCGTTAAAAATTTTAAGTTTGAATGTATACCTTGAATTCATACCGCCAGCCCCACCTTTCTCGAGCTTCTTCGCTGGGAACTGGCTCTCCGACAAAGAAAGATGTGATTTTCCGTTTCCTCTCTTTTTTCTCCATAGAAGAACACGATTTAATCTGTTGCCTATTGTCTGCTGAATCATCAGGCAATTTGATTGAAGCCGACTTCTTGGTTTCATTTTCACTACCACCAACACGAAATGGGATTTTCCTAGACCTTAGGCACTTCTCAACCAACACATCCAAACCAGAGCTCCCAAAGGTGGTCTTAATCTCCTTTGTTAGTTTTTCATCCTCTGAAGTATCATGCAATTCAATCAAAGCAGACTTCGTTTCAACCTCTTCATTCCCAGTTACTGTCCGAGAGTTCGAGGACCTCTCACCCGTCACACTTCCCTCGAAACGCCGCCGTTTCTCCAATGGTTCCAGCCATTCCAACAAATTCGACTCCAATCCAGCACAAGATTCCTTCAAATTCACGTTTCCACCATCATCCACGCCGCCAAACCCGACGACAGTAGCGGAAGCCTTCGCAAAGCTTCCCTGGTGACCGCCGGTGACAATGCAGCAAGCACTTTGAGTTCATTTTTCTCGCCGACGCTTTTGCACATGTTCGGGATGAACCCGGGCGACCACCTCAAGAAATTCTCGGCTAACAAGTTGGGGTCGTGAATTTGCAACGGCACAGGCTCATCCCCATTGACTTGGTCTCCGATCACGCGCAACGACAGAGCCAAAGCGTTCGGATTTGGCTCCGATTGCATTTTCGCTGGGGTATTCATCGCAGTGCCTCGAATTATCGCCGGACCGGAAGTCAATGTCCGAGATTTTTTCAAGCAATTCGCCACAAAGCTGCTTTGCGGTGTCGCTTTCAAACGGTTGGTGGGGGTTTTGGATAAGCGCTTCTCAGTATCTTGCTCTTTCTCGCTTTCGCTTTCGCTTTCGCTTTCACCATTGTTGGTTCAATCCACTAGCGAGGCTTCGAACGGAACAAAAAATGTTAATCAAACAGAATTGTGCATCTGTGTGGCTACATCGACTCATTTGCCATTTCAGAGGGGTTAGTGAAGGTTCAATGCGTAATTTTCCGAAGTTGAAGGGTAATTTTTGGGGCGGAGAATCCAGAGGTAAGTGTGGAGGACGACCGCCAAAATCATTTGTTGACTGAATTCGAATTGCACCAATTCAAAATTTCTGAATGGATAATGCAAGATCAGTTAATCTTAAACATTAGAAAAATTACAGTGGCTTTTCCGAAATCACAACCTACCACGGACCCTCTTATCCTTAAAAGTTTAGCACAATTAGGGTTCGTTTGGATTCTTAACGTTTTTTCAAAAAATTCTAAAAAATTTTAGAAGTATTTAAATTTCTTCACGTGTTATTTTAACATTATATTAGCACTAACTGTTGATTTTTAACTCCAAATACCTCCTTAAATTCTTTAGTTAATCTGATTATGGGTGCATTTAGAGGGACAAAAAAGTAAGATAAAATAAATAAAATGAGATAAGTTGTGAACTTATAATTCATGTAGTGAGATAACAAATGAATAACTTTTAAAATTTTTCAATATTTTTTACTATTTTTCATAATTTATTGTCACCTCAAACCAAACCTATATAAATTTGTCTGTGATGCAAATGATCCATTTGATGAAATATCATATGGGAGTCTTTAAACAAATTATATAGATTCGATTTCTGTTGCTCAAGATGGACTCGTTTGCTTTGGTAAAATTTGTTGAAAATTTTTAAAAATCTCTATAAATCTCTGTTAACTTATATCACATTAACTTTTTTCTCTTACTGCACGCATTACGAACTCCTTCCAAACTACAATTTATCTCAATTTATCTCATTTTTTCTTATTTCAAATCAACCCTATATGTGTTTGATGAATTGCTAAAAAGTGAAATCACGCATGTCATGTTAACATCTTTGTGGTGGATAAATGTGTAACTATTCACATTATCTTCAAATGTAGGAAAAATGTCTCCAAAAAGCAATAGAACAAACAATGCTCAAGGCATGTTTCACAATCAATTTTGGGAATGTGGAAGGAAAATAGTTACGAATATCAACAGATATATAAAAATTTTGGGTGCGTTTGGAGTACTGAGAAACTCTAACAAACTTCAATAACCTCTATAATTCACTAAAATTTTCTATCACATTTTTATTTTTTCTGTCTTTTAATTTTAAAAAATTTTAATATTTCGCTAAAAAAATAAAAAATTCGAAACGAGATTAATTAAGTATGAATTTTTTTTTTTCATAATCATATCCTTCACGTCGAAAGCATTCAAACAAGTACCATTGTTATTAATTTATCTCTATTTTTTTAATTTGTTAGAACGGATTTGGATAAATCATTATCGGTGTAGAATCCATTAGAACGGATTTGGAAGGCCGTTCTAACGGTTTTGGCATTATTCAGAGAGAGAAGAAATATTTTTTTGAATTCGTTAGAACAGATTTGAAAAACCGTTCTAACGGTTTTGGCACTATTCATATCCAACAAATTAGTTTGGAAAGAAACGCCAAACGCTCTTCTTTACTCCAAATCACGTTTTTTCTTATTTTTTAGGGTAAGTACAAAAAATACCATTACAGTTTACCCTCAGTATCACTTTGGTTCCACACGTTTCAATTGCAACAATCAAATTCCTATACTTTCAGTCAAATATCAATTCGGTCCTTTCGTTAGTTGACCGTTGAAAACAACCATTAGATTGAAAATGACACTAAGGATAAACTATAAATGAAATTATCATTTTATCCTCAGTTTAACAATTATTTCTAACGGTCAACTAATAGAAGGACCAAATTGATACTTGACCGAAAGTGTAGGGATTTGACTGTTATAATTGAAACATGTGGGACCAAAGTGATACCGAGGATAAATTATAAGAATATTTTTTATACTTTACCCTATTTTTATTACTTCAAATGCTACCTTTATTATAAACAGGCCCACGATTAATATAATTTTTTTTGTACAGTGGCCTAGCCGACTCTTAAATGAAATGTGAAAAACGAATCATATGAATTTGTCAACATAGGGGTTACCAAAACAATGAAAGAGGTTGGAGTGGTTATAATAAAGCTAAAAATGTAGAGGCAAACTAATTGAAAATTAATTCTAACTGGAGCTGTGTTAAGAACTCGGGCCACTGTAGTGCTTATACTTATTATAATATTCGTGAAATAGGAATGAAATCACTGTGTTTATATGTATATGTATGTTTAAATAAGTGGGGGGTTAATCTATGTCTTAACTATATTCTAAATGTAAATATATTCCTTACCTTAAGACTTGTGACTCCTATGTTTTGACTTCTGTGAGTCTTGTTCTCACTACTATTCTCACTCGTGACTTTAAAAATTTACAAATATGGTATGCTTTTGCATTAGAGGGTGTTATTTTTATTTAAATTGTGATTGAATTAACGATTTAAGCAACGGAGTAGGAAAGGAAAAGAGAGAAATAGTAATTCAAAATGAATATAAAATATAAATTTTTGTTAAGTCAAATTAGAAAGCTAAAAAATAAAAAATATTTATCAAGAAATTAATATATTTTTTATTTTAGCATATAACAAAAACAAGTCAATTAAACATGTGTAAGGTTAGTTGTGCGTCCCAAAAATTTTAAAAAAATTTTAAAAATTTTTAAATTCATCTAATTAAATTTTACTATTTATCATTTTTACATCACATCAATCTCAACTTTTAGTTTTGTTTTCACTTTTTGGGTTCCAACGCCCCCTTTTATGTGTTACCGGCTCCCAAATCCCTCCATTTGGGTTTGGTCTAGCATTCAAATCGGCCCAATCAGCAAGAGAGGGCCTAATGGACTGGGGATAAGGACAAAAATTAAATAAAATAATAAAATAAAAATAACAACGGTCGTACACATTCAAAAAAAAATCAGGTAGCAAACCGCCACTCTGCAAATCCCTCTCTCTCATTCACTCACTCACTCTCTCTCTCTCTCTCTCTCACGAACACGAGCTCAGTGAACCCCAACCTAAAACCCTACTAAGAGGAAAGAGAAACCCTAGAAGAGAGGGAGAAAGAGAGAGGGAGATGGGTTTATCAGTGGTTGATTGCAGAGCAGGCTCGTTGGTGTGGGTTCAGAGGAAGAATGGGTCATGGTGGCCTGGCAGAGTAGTGGAACCCAGTGAGCTCTTGCGGTCTCATCTCATTAACCGCCGAGCCGGCACCCCCGTCAAGCTCCTCGGCAGAGAAGACGCTAGTGTGTTAGTCCTATACATATATGTTTATATAGCAATATATATGCATGTATTGGTGAAGCCTTTTGGGTTGCAGAAGTTATATATTTGTCACTTTCATGTTTTTGTTACTCTTTGTAGTTGTTTGTTTGTATGAGGTATTTGGGAACTAAGACGTCTGTTACCTTTATGTTGCTGTGAATGCGAGAGTGTGGAAATTGTGCCGTTAAATATGCTAGATAATGGAATCATGCTTTATTAAGAGGAGGTTTTAGGCATCTTTAAGTAGTTGGAAATGTGAATTTTTTTTTTGGGGGGGGGGGGGTTGGGGGTTGGAGAATTTCAGTTGCATTTACATTTATGACATCCTCATATTTTCTTAGCAACCAAGCAAAGAATAATAGTTTCTGCCATTCTGGTTCTCACATTATGTTGAACTTTTGATTGTTTAGTTAGTTGATTGGATTTTTTTATTCTTATTGTTGTGTTATGTCCTTTTAGAATGAAAAATGTTTTGTTGTGAAGTTCTCTGTCAGCTGTTTTTCTTTTGTAAGGTATGTTAACATTTCATAAGGTGCGAGGAAGTTTTTTTGTTATTGTTTTAGTTTTTTTTTTGCAAATTGATGTCAAATTGTAATATAACACACACGCACCCACACACTAGTCTAATTGGGCAAACGGAAATCATCATAAATTGGAGAAGAATTTAGCACTATTATTTTTATAATTGTTTAGGCAGGCTTTATGACTTTTAAGAAATGTGCACCTTTTAGAAGATACTTGAGTTGATGGAAGTAGATACGTGATGAGTTGACATTCTGGCATAATGAGTTGTTTGAGGGAGAATCATTGAATATCTATGTTCTAAGTTTATTGTTGTGTTTTGATTAAGGATTTATCAATTGAAAAGAAAATGGAAGGGAAATAAAATTATTGATGCACGTTTTTTTTATAGTTAATTATGTGAACAATAGTTTTATTTATTTGGAAATATCTATTATTTTCTTCTCATTTCTCTAACTCAGCTAGAAAATTGGAATAAATTTAACTTCATTCGCTTCATTTTTCAATCCTATCTTTTCATTTCACGTTTACTTTCCCTCCACAAATTTATGGTCCAAAAGTAGCATACATGGGATTGTAAGGGAAGAAAATATGTATATTATAGTGAAGTACTAGCAGTAACCCATACCTACATCACTCTGATCAAAATTAGTATTAAATTATTTATATAGTTGAAACTTTGGATAAAAAATTCAAATCGAAAAAACTATAATAATCCATGGGTTTTAATTTTTTTTCAAAACTTTAGCCCCTAACAGTTATTACTTGTGTTTTGGTCTCTCTTTCTCCAATTAATTTTTGGGAAGCACTATAAAAGAAAATAGAAATTATTAGTTTTAATTTGAAAGGTTCAAGTTCTTAGAAACCATAATTGGGTGGAATTTCAATTGGCAGTTTGATTTGCATATGATCTCCATCCTTAAATATAGTAAAATTTATCAAGCCATTTTATGAGATAGATGGTAGTAGGGTCCACTAAAATAAGAATTGAGTTGAAAGTTAAACCAAACCAAACCAAACTCAGCTTTTTTCTACTAGGTGGGATCGGCTATATGGATTTGTCGACACCAATTAGATCTGTTTAGGACCATGTCCTTCGATAGATCTAGGTAGATCAGGTCATGTTTAATAGTTTATTTCCAACTTTTCTTAGATCTTCCTCTACCTCTCCTACTCTTAGCAATCCATATTTTCACACCTTTAATTGAGTTGAAAGTTAAAAATATAAAAATGATCTCACTCGTTGAACAAAATAAAAACTAATTCTTAGTCGTTGGATCTTAATTTATGAGAGAGACACTTTAAAAAACTGTCCTGTTCTATTATGTAGATGTTAGACTTGTATGATAGGATGCTTATTTTAGGATAGACTTTTGTGATCGGGAGATGGAGGAGGTGGAGATAGGGTATTTCATCACAATCAAGTAATTGGCTTCTTTGCTTCATGACACACGTCAAGAACCATCTTGCATTGGGTTTGGACTGAGCTGAGATGTTCTTATAACTGACCACCACTTAATAATTGATTGTATCTGTTATGTCGTGGTGATGGGGGAATTTCTGGGGCTAAGATTCTTTCCAACTTTTTTTTCCCCTTACAAAATTCTCCATCTTGTTACTCTACACTTTCGATATTATGTTTGGGTGGCACAATTTCATTTCTAGCTCTTTAATTTCAACTTTTAAGAGAATAACATGGTTTTCATCAACCTTAGGGACTGGTACAATTTAGAGAAATCTAAGCGCATCAAAGCATTTCGATGTGGTGAGTTTAACGATTGTATTGAAAGAGTTGAGTCCTCTCAGGCCAATTTTCCAAAGAAAATTGTCAAATATGCACATAGGGAAGATGCTATACTTCAGGCTCTGAAGCTGGAGAAGCAACTAGTGCAGAAAAAACGTAAAGCACCAGGTACTTTTTCTTACTGCTGGACCAATGCATTCCTTGTGGTCTGAGAAAAGATATAGACAAGTCTTCAACTTACAGGAAATCCTAGGATATCTGAAAATCATTGTTTCTATTATTTTCTACTAACGAGAAGGATGATAATTATGAAATCAACCCTCAGATGAGAGGTTTGGAGGATTCTAGGCTCTGAATCACTATTTTAAAAAAGAAGCTATCTTGCGTTGCTTCTAACGGAGACCTTGCTCTTGTATAAGTATTATTTTGGGAAAAAGTTACCATTTTACTAATCTTTGCAATCTGTTGATAATGATGTTTATGCTCTATCAGGAGTGCAGCAGGCAGGAAATATTTGCCAAGCAAAGAGAAGCAGATGTATTTACTTGCCAGTTGAGTCAAATAATTGCCGGAAGCGCACAGCTTTTCATCCTAAACTATTGCAGGTTACATCCTCTACAAACAAAATGAACAAACGTCCTATGCAATCTGGTTCGGCTAAAGCTAACATCTCTAGCAGATTGATGGGACCAAATTCATCTCAGAGTGATTCTAAGGGTCAAGATAGTCAAAGCAACGCACAACTTTCAGGTGCATTACCTCTCCTCATCTTTCCTTAATCACTATGTCTCTCACATATTTGAAAGTTGAATCCAATAAATGTTTGCTTTTCTTATGAGGAAGTTTAGTTTGTGTACCTTTGCAGAGTTCAAAATTAAGCTTTCACATCACCGCTTTACTATTTTTGTATGTGAGATTTTTTGTTTGAAATTCAGTACAATAAACAACCACTTACTTTAAATTGTTAATTAACCAATTCCCACTCACAAAATTCTCTATTTGAAAGTCATATAGTTACTCCTCAGTTATTGATATGAACACACATGTATATACACACACGTGGGTGTTTATAATTTATTACGCATTTTTTCTCTAAGCAGGAGATGCATAATTAATTGTGTACTCTGTTTTAAGCAAGTCAGGTAAGGATGACGGGCAAACTGGAGACATGAATGGGAATGGGAATGGGAATCGTGTGCAAAAAAATTTGTCTGACTTTCCTCCTTACCACCTGACTGCAACTGATTTTGGGGTACAAAAAATGGTGTTGAAAGGGGAAGAAAACATTTACAATCTGAGCAAAGGGCAAGAAGAGGTAATTGATGCAAAGAGTTGCAGCAAATTCAAAAATGGGATACATGGTGAATTATTGACTTCAAGTTTTGCTTTAAATGGTCCAAGTAGAACTGAATTTGACAACAAAGCAGGGGAAAACTTAGTTTGGATAGGCAACACAGCATTTCAATCAGCTACTAGAAGCAGTTACTTGGAAGATCCAAGCAGCCAGTGCCTCGATCCAGTAGATAGTGGGACGGAAACAACATTTAAAGATGTGGAGTTGACAGTCCAAGCAAGTTATCGAGGAGAGCATGTCCCTTTGGTTTCTCTAATGAGTAGACTAAATGGGAAGGCGATAGTAGGGCACCCGGTTGACGTAGAAGCATCAGATGATGGTTATTCCGAGATACTGCTTGCTAAAAATCGCAAATTTGGCCATGGGGGGTTTGGTAACGATGGGAGTGCTGTACTTCAGCTAACTTGGAGAACTTCAAGAAGGACTCCTGTGTGTTATGTCCCACAACCCTATCCTCATTCCACTATGAAGGATGATGAAAATGCACAAGCTTACCAAAGAGAGTTTCTGAGGAAGCCTCCGAAGAAACCTAGCTCGTGTAACCAGAAAATGAGAGCACTCTCTTCATTCGACGCTAAACAGAAACACAATTGCAATGGGGATGATCTTCAACCTGTAAGTCAAGGCAGCATGAGAGATGGGCTGCTCAAAGCAGAAGACAATTTGCCTAGCAGAGTTTCCTGTGTCCCTATAAAACTAATATTCAGCAAATTGCTGTTTGCTGTTGGTAGGGTGCAATCTTGAGTAGCAAAGTTAGCAACTCGTGGAGTTTTTAACTTAATGCAATGCAGAAGGAGAACTTGTATAGCCTGAAAAATACGTGGTTGTAACAGAAATCAAGTTACTTTCTTCAATATCTAACTAAAACAGAGAACAGCTTAAAAGTAGGGTGCTGGCTCTTAATTTGAGAGAGATCCTCCACCCTCCCGGGGTGTGTTGTTGAAGGGAGTCCTTTTCGGCAGGTGTGGATTTAGGATTTTCACAAGGGGAGCACCGCACATATTTAAGAAGAGGACAACAGTTATGTTATGGTTAAAATTAGAGAAGAAACAATTAATGTTTTTTTTAAGGATAGATAAAATTACTATTAGAAAGTAGATCAATGAATATATTTATTACAGTTTAATGATTTAACTAATCTTTTTAGTAAATTTGAGATTTAATAGGAATGTTACTTGTCACTAAAAAAATATATCTATTATTAAGTTTTATTATTTATAAAATTCGTTTATGTTATAAGTATTTAATAATGTAGTGAGAGGATAAATTTTACTTTATAAAAAATATTTGAATTCAATTCTTATACATTCCTTTTATGTTGAAAATTTTTTAATTAATTTTAATTTTTCATAAAGCCAAAATATTTTAGTTTTGAATTAATTTAATTTTTTAATAAAACTAAAAAACTAAGAGTATTTTGAGTTTCATGTCCACAATTAAGGGAGGTAGGTCTCAATATAGGTTTGCCCGTGCTTTTGGGTATTATTTCTCACTGGGGTGTCCTTTTGGGAGGAATTGTTTTGGACGCAAGTTTGAGATTCTGTCCCATCTTATCCGTCAATGTAAGTTTAGATGAAGAACAATAATGTTATCTGTTTCATATAAAAAATAACTAATATTTTTGTTAATATGTCATGCATTAATTAATTAATAACTTTTAACATAACTAATATGAATTGTATAATATCTCATATAAACTTTTTGTTAACCATAACTACTATACTTACATTAAAAAAAATATATTATATTTATGTATTAACATTTTGTATCGTAATTATATTTAGGGTGAGTTTATTTGCACTTTACAAATTATTATTGCAATCTACTTTACTTTTTCATTAATTAAAATTATAAAACTAATCTTTTAATTAGTTATTTTATATATAATTTGAAATGGCATAATCACCTATCATAAATATATCTTTAAATATTTGGACAGTTTGATACAAGAGAATTGAAAAAAAAAATGTTTTAAAGATTAAAAAAAATTTATTTGGGTAAATTACACCTACTTTCTCTTAACATTTAGCTAATTATGTTAAGAATTCACAACGTTTAAAAGCTACGTTTGCCTTCCTTATTTTAAAATATTATTAATATTAAACCCTCTTTCAGTAAATCAATTTTAAAACTTAACAAAAAATGTCAAAATACTTAAAATTTTAGGTATTTATTCTATTTTATCCCCTTCTCTCATTTTTGTCAATTTTTTCTTTTCCCTTTTTAACAAAAATGGCCAAAAATAAGTAAAAATAAAAAATTTTGAAGATTTTTGTTAATAAAATTAACGAGATATGAGAAAAGAAATGATAAAATAAGAAAAATACTTAAAATTTTAGCTAGTTTAACATTTTATGTTAAGTTATAATGATTGATCTTATCGAAATGAGGTCAATATTTACAACGTTTTAAAATAAGGAATACAAGTATAACTTTTAAATGTTATGGGTGCTAAGTGTAATTAACTAAATGTTAAAGATAAGTAAGTGTAATTTACCTAATTTATATTATTTTTAACAAGCATATTAAAATTATTTTTTATATTTTCTAAATTAATAATCAAACAACAAAATTAATTTCTTTCATTTATTTTTCTTTACAAAATTTTGCCATCACTCTCGGTCATTTAATAAGAGTCTATATAAACTTTTCAAAAACAAAGCATAGAGGAAATACTTACCCAATAGCTTCGACTTCCCTTAGGGTTGACTTTCTTTCGATTTATTTGTCTACTTCTTTTGGTCTCTCAAAGGGTCTCTCTTTCTTTTATTCGATAGAAGGATACAATCACATCCATCGTTGGAGAAGTCCGTTGCGAAAGTTATCTCTTCGGGACGGAGTGGAAGAAGGCAAGGGGATACTTTAAGTCCCTGTCTGAAGGGTGCCCTTCCCTTATCTGATTCCCCGGAACTCATTCTATAGGCAAGCACGGCCCTTAGTAAAGGAAAGGCGCGGATATAGTAAGAGGTGACCTCGAGGTCAAATTCTCAATTGAATCAAACTCAATGGGAATGGCATCGTCAGCTACTTCATTGTCTAGGTAGCTTTTCGTGCTATATGAAGAAGCGCCGCCCTCCTTCTTAGAATCCCTTGGGGGGCCTCGGCCCGGGAAGGGGAGAGTGGCCGAGTGGTCAAAAGCGACAGACTGTAAATCTGTTGAAGTTTTTCTACGTAGGTTCGAATCCTGCCTCTCCCACTTGTTTGTTGTAGACTTCAGAGAAGAGAAAGGAGGCATTCGTCAGCGTAGGAAGGCCAACCGAGCGAAGCTCTTTCTTTTTTTTGGCCGTGCCGTGAAGTGAAATTGTATCGTATGTTAGTTAGAGAGGTTGGCGAACTACTACGATCTATAGATTCCCCATCTATATCCAATCCCAACGAGAATAGAAGCGAGTCGCTTCCGGCTTGGCTTGTAGTCGTAGTCTTTTAGCTTATGTAGTGGTCGGCCTTCCTACACGCACGCGCCCGCCAGAATGCCTCCTTGGTTCGGGACGAAGCCAAGCCGATACATACGATAGGCGAAGGAAAGACCCCCATTTCATAGCGCCTGGGGAACGCAAGTTTGATCGAGGATTGGAGAGGAGAGGTGGAAGAAAAGGCTCGGGATGGATTTAGGAGTCTTTGTGCGAGCCGTATGCGGTGAGAGTCGCACGTACGGTAACGAGGGGGGTTCGCGTCTATACGTGTAGTGTGGTGGTTGGGCCTAAAAAAGATCACAATGAGTAAATTAATATATCAAAAAATTGAACTTCAAGCAAAACAAATTATCCAAAAAATCATAAGTATAATTATTCTGAAAATTTAATTCTTTTATAATAAAAAAATATTTTTTTAAAAAGTCTAGAATTAAAAATATTTTCATAATACAGTTACTACTTACGTACTATAAATGATTTTTTTTAAATTAAGGTGTAATTGCTCGTCTGTCAAAAAATCTAAAAATAAAAAAATATTTTTGATAAATTATATTTCCAATATTTTATGTTAAAAGATATTTTCTATTAGAAATAAAAGTACTTATAATATTATAATTATGCCTTAATTTAAAGTTTTCTATAAAGATATTTGCGGTATTATAATTATGTATAATATGATAAAAAAAAAAAGAAAGAAAGAGGAGATTGTATAATTTCAATTAATGAAAAAAATAATTAAGTGACGTGCAAATAGTTTTAACCTTGTATTTATATATTTAAATGTTACCAACCAACAATCCATGCTAATGGTCCAATGCCTAAGGAACCCACCCGCCGCCCAAATCAATTGCAGACGCTTCGTTCTTCGTTCCACAATCGCTGTTTCTTCAGTCTTCTTCTTTGATTTTGAAACTTTTGTAATAATTCACAAATTAGAAAGGAGAGAACAAAATTCTAAGGAAGAATGGAAGAACATCTAGCACCTCATGAAAGTTTGAAGCCGGAAGAAGACGAACAGTCTTAATCTTGATTTGGAGCTGGAAGGTTTGATCATTCGATTCTCACTTTTATTTTTTAATTTTTGATTTCTCACAATGCCCAAATCATGTTTTTCTTGATATATATTTTTTTATTTTCATACTTTGAATCAGAGTTTTGTCTGATCTTGTTAAAATATTATGTTTTTTTTTTTTTTTTTTTTTCTCTCTGTTTTTCCTTTTTTTTTTTGGGTCCTTTTCTCTGTTTTGTTGATTTTTTTGTCAAGGGACGTTAGTGTGACATCATCGTCTATGGTGGGGGTGGTGTGATTACGGCTCTGCTCCTTGCATTGATTCCATTGCGTAACGGAATTTTTAATACCATTCTGAGGTTAGTCTGTTGGAATAAATTTTGTACAATTGTATGCAAATATTGTAATATTGATTACATAAAATAAAATATACGGAAGCGTACCGGATTGTGATTGCTCCATCTTCAACTCTGAAAGGTAAAAATATTAGGACTTGGTCTTCCTCTCCATCACAATCAATATATGACGACTATCAATGGGAATAACTGTTTTGCCTATTGTGAAGAGAGGGGACCTAGCTATTGTATAGAGGGTGAACCCTAGCCTTACTTGGCCTTCCCATAAAAGGCCTGCAGTGGGCTTAACAATTGGTCCACACTAACCATCTATTCTCATTATCCTTATTAGGTGCACATAAGCCCAACAAAATAGATTACAACAATATGAGCCTTATCATGTACGTTCTCATCTTTAACTTGGTTCTAACCCGTTTTTGACAAAATAAAAATTAATTAATGTATGCTCAACATATGAAATTTCCAACATTCTCCCACTTGAGCAAATATTAATTATTTCCTGTTTAATTTAAAAAAATTTTAAAAATGGACGTCCTCGCGGTTAAAGACTATATGTGGCCACATTCCAAATCCAAGTAAAGATGAGAAACAACACCTCAAAACAATCCCGTCCAATAAAATAATTGATATCGAACCAAGGCAGACATTACACTTATAACACATGTAATACTAACTCATGACTCAAATATCAACGATCTTATCGACATGGATCAAATGAGGTAGTGTGGTGGAAATTAGCACTCAATAGGTTGATCTCATAAATGTACTAATCCCTTATCAGTCCAATTCTCTTTAGAGTATACTCATCAAACAAGCAAGAGAATTCAAATATTTCAAATGGAAATCAATAGCCTTACACAAAATATCTCAAAAGTAAGGTAAGACATATCCAAAATGCTTAAGTAACAAGAACTTAAGATTTCAAATATAACATATATATAAAGCATAATATATTCATTGTACCAATGGTTATCAAAAGAACATAAATGATAACTTTCATTCAATATCAATAAAAATAAGAAATTATAAGTCTCAACAATTAAAAAAAACTATTACATAATGTAAAGAAATAACTCCCCACTAACCAAGTACATCAAAGGATTCTATAACACCATGTTAGAAACATGCCTATTAAAAATAATAAGTCTAAGTCCCTTGATCAAGGGATCTGCCATCATCCGATCGGTATCAAGTATGCTCAATGATAATGTCTCATTTCTTTACCAAATCTCTAACAGATAAATATCTGATCTCTATATGCTTAGACCCACTTGAAGATTTGTTGTTTTTAGAATAAGAAAATGGGCCGCACTATTATCACAAAAATCTTTAGTGGTTTAGCTATAGAATCAATCGCCTTAAGTTCTGAAATAAAATTTCGTAACCAAATAACATGAGTTGCAGCGCCAAAACAGGTTACAAACTCAGCATGCATAGTAGAAGACGCTATAAGAGTTTACTTGACACTTTTCCAAGAAACAACTCCACCGGTTAGCATAAATATGTATCCTAAAGTAGACTTCATGTCATCCACACATCCAGCAAAATCTGAATCTGAATAACCAATAACCTCAAGATTGTCAACTCTTCTATAAACAAGCATATAGCTTTTAGTTTTCTACAAATATCTCATAACTTTCTTTGCAGCTACCCAATGATCTATTCCAGGGTTTGAGAGATACCTTCAAGAACACTCACAACAAAAGCTATATCCGGCCATGTACATACCCGTGCATACATAAGACTACCAATTGCACTGGCGTTAGGGTACGTTCTGCATGGTTTTTACCTCAAGATCATTCTTCAGACTTTGACTCTTGCTAAATTTATCTCCCTCCACAACTGAAACTTCACCAGGTCGACAATTTTGCATATTAAACTTCTCAAGTACACGATTAATGTACCCTTTTGAGAAAGCCCTAACATACCATGAGATCTATCACGAATAATCTCAATACCCAAAACAAAAGAGGCTTCCCAAGATCTTTCATATCAAAGTGTTAGACAACAGCAACTTAGTATCTCTCAGAAGACCCAAATCAGTACTAGCAAGAAGGATGTCATCAACATAAAGAATAAGAAAGATAAAATTTCTCCACACTGACCTTGAGATATATGCATTGATCAACCTTATTTTCAACAAATCCAAAAGAAGTGACTGTTTCATCAAATTTCAAGTACCATTGCCGTGAAGCTTGTTTCAAACCATAGATGGACTTTTTCAACTTATACACCATGTGTTCCTTACCTTTTACCCTGAAACCTTCTGGTTGTGTCATATAAATCTCCTTATCTAGGTTACCATTCAAAAAAGTAGTCTTAACATCCATTTTGGTGGAGCTCCAAATCAAAATGAGCTACTAAAGCCATGATAATCCTAAATGAATCTTTTGAAGAAACAGGTGAAAAGGTCTCATTATAATCGACTCTATTCCCTTTGAGTAAAACCCTTGGCAACAATCTAGCCTTAAATCTCTCAATCTGCCCTTTAGAGTCCTTCTTAGTTTTAAAACACCCATTTACACCAATAGGCTTACAATCTATGGGTGGATCAACGAGCTCCCATACTTCAGTATGTACCATAGATTGCATTTCATCTGACATGGCATCCATCCACATGCTGGATTGAGGGCTCGAAACAGCACTAGCAAAACTCACTGGATCAATTACAGGACCCACATCATAGTCATTCTCTCCAAGATAAACAATGTACTCATCAGAAATAGTAGATTTTCTCTGTCTCCCAGATCTCTTAGCAGGAGCTTCTGGAATAGACTCAACAGGTGCAGGAGTAGGGAACAATAGTATGGGCAAGTACAGTGTCAAGCTCAAGTTGCTGATGATCATCTCTGTGAACAGGTGCAGGCTCAACACTTTGCTGAATGGTAGGTAAAGGATAGCAATTACCTCAACTTCCCTATCCTCAACGATTGGTTGTGATATCACCACATCAGCAGTATTAAGCTCTAAGAACTTTGCTATCTGAGACTCAACAATCCTAGCACCCGGTGTGGGACAGTAGAACTTGTGTCCTTTAGAATAATTTGGGTACTCAATGAAGTAACAACGGGTGGTTTTGGGATCGAATTTTCTCTCAAATGGGTTATAAATTCTCACTTCTGCTGGGCAACCCCAAACACGAAGATGATTAAGGCTAGGTTTTCTACCAGTCTATAATTGAAAATGTGTTTTGGGAACAAATTTACTAGGGACTCTATTAAGGATATAAATGGCACACTTAATGGCTTCTCCCCAAAGGTATGAGGCCAAGTTAGACCTACTCATCATACTCCTCATCATATCTTTAAGGATGCGTTTACGCCTTTTAGCCACACCATTCTATTCAGGACTACCAGGCATGGTATATTGGGCAACAATCCCACATTCTTATAAGTACTTGACAAACGGTCCCATATGATGTCCAAGTGACATCATGTTTACCATAATACTCACCACCACGGTCAGACTTCACAATTTTAATCACTTTTGACAATTGTTTTTCAACTTCATTTTTTAAAATTTTAAATTTTTCAAGAGTCTCTGATTTATCTTTTATAAGAAAAATATAGCCAAACGAGAGAAATCATCAATGAAAGTGAGAAAATATTTGTTTCCACAAAAAGTGGTAGTGTAAGGTCCACTTATGTCAGTGTGTATAACTTCAAGTAGGCCACTACTGCGAGTTACACAATTTTTCTTAGTCTTAGTTAGCTTTCCACGAATATAGTCAACACAGGTGTCTAAGTCCCCAAAATCAAATGGCATTAGAATATCATCATTAATAAGTCTTTGGATTCTTTCCTTAGAAATATAACCTAATCTTTTATGCCATAAGAAATAAGACTTATCTTTAATTTTAGGTCTCTTAGACACACTATTATCAACATGAAAGGAGGCATACTCAAAATTATGGACTAAATTTAACTTATAAAAACCATTATTCAAAATACCACGCCCAACAATCTGAGAATTATGAAATAAATCAACCATGCCATTATGAAATTGAAAACAATAACCAATTTTGTCTAAAGAAGAAACAGAAATTAAATTTCGTCTAAAAGATGGTACATAAAAAGTATTTTCCAAAATAAGTTTAAAACCAGACTCTAAATTTAAAATAATATCTCCTACGAACTCGACTCTAACTGCTTCGTCATTCCCTACTTTGAGCTGGGCTTCATTCTCACTTGGCTTCCGTTTGCTTTTGAATCCCTGCAAGGATATAGCAACATGAACAGTTCCACCACTGTCAAACCACCAAGAATTTGATGGGACATCAATTAAATTGGATTCAAAGCAAACTAAAGCAAGTGAGTTACCTCCTTCCTTTTTTTCTTTTTTTTCTCTAACCAAACTTGAAATTTGGTGTAATCCCTCCTAATGTGGCCCTTCTTTCTACAGAAAAAGCACTTGACCTTTTCTTAATAACAGCATTTGGACTTAACACATTTTGACGCTGACCATTTCCTTTACCCTGCTTGCAAGTGTCCTGACCCTTATGAAGAGTATTGCCCTTAGGTTTCCTACGGTTCCCAAAATTCCCCTTTCCATGACTAGGTTTGGATTGCGAAACAAACATGGCAGTAAAGGTTTTCTCCTTCTTAAGTTTCTCTTCCTCTAAAACACATTTGGCAATAAGATCATTCACACTCCAGGACTCATCTTGGGTATTGTAGGCAGTTTTTATCTGGCTAAACCCTGGTGGAAAAGAATTAAGGGCATGGTGAACAATAAACTCATCAGAGATTGTGACATCAAGGTTTTTAAGTTTGGACTGGATAAACACAAGTTTGAGGATATACTCTCGTACCCCACTCACACTGTCATATTTCAAAGTGGTAAACTCATTCATGAGGGTCCCAGTTTCAGCCTTACTGGATACTTTATATCTCTGTCCCACAGCATCAAACAGTGTCTTGGCATTATTGGTTTCAGGTAGACCACTCAAAAGATGCTCGGAGATAGATCTCTTAATCGCTAAAAGACCTAGGCGATTAGATCTCTCCCATTTTGCGTACAACTCCTTTTCAGATGCTGTACTAGTGGCAGTAAGTGCGGCAGGCTCAGGCTCTCTCAAGGCCATATCTATGTCCACAATTCCTAAGGCAAACTCAATGTCTTGTTTCCACTTCTTATAATTCGAGCCATTATGTAAGACAACAGTAGTATTGTTATTGTTAACTGCAAAAGTAACTGAATAAAAAAAAATAAATAATGATTAGCAATCAACGACAAAAAAAAAAAAAAAAAAAATGCTTTAAACTTAATCAAGCATAAACCATAAGGGATGGCTCTATGCATCACTGCCATCTCCCCTTTGGGCAGAGAGTGCAACATACTATGCGATCCCTTCAGTAAACTACCAATGAGAATACCTAGCTTAGAAAGTTCAATCCGCTTTGGGCAGAAAGTTCAATCCCCTTTGGGTAGAGAGAACATTCTTACCTAAATATTTTCTGATCAGTCACTGATTTTAACCCTGTCATTAGTACATACAATAACCCCCTTTGGGCAGGTTATTATATGTAATAATACAATGGCTCGTCATATATAAATATGCAAGAAATATCAAGAATCAACGAGCGTACCCCTTTCGGTAGTAACGCTAATATCAACTAAATATTTCTTGCCATGACATAATTATACGTAAATTACCCATGATTGGAATTATTATTTTATACATTTAAAAATGTGCCAAAATAAAATAAATATATAAATAAGCACTTTTAAGGCAATCAAATAGCTAAAAAAATTTTTAATAGTAATGCAATTAAAACCAGTGAGAGTAGATGTTAACATTAAAACCAGAATATTAAAATTAGATAACCAGTAAAATTTCACTAAAAATTACTTCACGGTCTTCAAGATATTGCAATATATATATATATAGCCCCAAAAAAAATACCAAACATATTCCTAAAAAAAAATTTCAGATAATTTTTTTAATATAAATAAAAAATCCTCGGGCCTTCAAGGTACTTGAAATCATCTCACAAAGCATATATATATATATATATATATATATATATATATATATTAAGTAGAATTCCCAGGCGATTTGATTTTCCTTTTTTATTATTAATTAAAAGCAAAAGTTCTTAGGTGTGAGAGGACTTGAAAAGGCTTTTAAAGAGCATATATATATATATACAAAGGCCTCGGTTTATACATATATATATATATATATATATATAAAATATTAGTTTACTTTATATATATATATACAATGACGGTCAAATCCTCAGCCCCTTTCAAGGAAATTATAAGTCCTGGCGCCCTTTTTTTTTTTTAATTAGATTAAAGTGAAAGTCCCAGAAAACTTTAAAACAAATTGGTTTGCCTGCAAGAAAAGGCGTGAACGGACTGGAATTCCTCTGCGGGTTTCGCCTAGAAGAATCAAAATTATATCGAAAACTAATGTTTCCGAAACAATTAAATTACGCAGCTTTCATAAATCAACATCATGGAACAAACACATATATATAATTTTCAAACTGAGATTTCATATAAAATAAAACTTTGTATCAAAATTTCCTTATTTCGAGAGGAACAAAAACCCTTTATTAGATTCTAAAAAACAGTAGATGATTTATTTATATCAATCAACACAACATCCGGTTTAAACTTTGAAATCAAAGTTTAATGTAAAAAATAAAAAAAAATTCCAAATTCACATACAATTGGCTCTGATATCAGTTGTTGGAATAAATTTTGTACAATTGTATGCAAATATTGGAATATTGATTACATAAAAATAAAATATGCAGATACCGAATTGTGATTGCTCCATCTTCAACTCTGAAAGATAAAAATATTAGGGCTTGGTCTTCCTCTCTATCATAATCAATATATGACGGCTATCAATGGAAATAACTGTTTTGCCTATTGTGAAAAGAGGGGACCTAGCCATTATATAAAGGGTGAACCCTAGCCTTACTGGGCCTTCCCATAAAAGGCCTACAGTGGGCTTAACAATTGGTCCACACTAACCACCTATCCTCATTATCCCTATTAGGTGCACATAAGCCTAACAAAATAGATTACAACAATATGGGCCTTATCATGTACGTTCTCATCTTTAACTTGATTCTAACTTGTTTTTGACAAAATAAAAATTAATTAATGTATGATCAACACATGGAAATTTCCAACATAGTCAACTATTGAAGTCACAATGGATCGCAAGGAGATGTAAGGCGATGGCTGATCGTGTAGAACTTAATGAATGGCAGTGGTTGATTTAGGTTCTGGGGAAGTTGATGACCTCGGTGTCAGGAGTTTGGGATGAGATTTTTGGCGACGAAGTAGAAGGGGGCCTGCAGCAAGAGGTAGGTTACTGAAGTCACTGTATTACTCCTAAAATGACGTTGTTTTAATTATTTTTCACTTCAAATAATATCGTTTTATTTAAGCCTTCATATTTAAATGTAAATTAATTCATTCGAACGTGAAACTTAAGTGAAATGGTGTTATTTGAAATGAAAAAAAACCTAAATGACGATGTTTTTGGGTACTGAAGCTGCTACAATAACCCTCCAACTACAAAGTCGTTGAATAGTGTACTGGAGTTCTAGCACTAAATTTGTTGTAGAATAAATAATAATTAAATAAAAAACAAAAGAAATTAAGCTAAGAAAGAGGAGGATAAGAAATTAGAGGAGAAAGAATAGCAAAGGCATGAATTTTTTTGGTTGTGCTGCTATTTTAAGCAAATTTTGCCTATATGCTGATGATTTTTTAATATTTAAAAAATATTGTTAATTAAAAAAGCACTCTTTAAAATAGTGCTTTTACAAAATGCCATTTTAGAAAATATTTTTTAAAAGGACTTTTTCAAAGAATGATTTCAACATATGAGTCTGTTTGGCGTGTTGAAAGTCAGGGAAATTTTCAAAAAATCTCTAAAAATTTTTAAAACTCTCTAATACATTTTGTCCTCTTCAAATTTCATGAAATTTTTATAGATATATATATATTACATATCCCACTTAGAAACCTCAATAAATTTTCTATAAATTTCAATAATACTTATACAAGCCCCAATAAATTTTCAACAACTCCCAAAAACATTTTAACGAGTTTTAAAAAATTTTAACATAAAACCATTCGAGCGAATCCCAAAAAATCCAAAAAACCATTAGAAGGCCTTGTCTCTTCAAAAAGCTGTTGCAAAAATAAAAAAATAGCATTATTCTTCTTTGAAAGACGTAATTTTTTTTACTGCGGGTCAAACACTAAAAAGTTACCCAAATCACATTTTTCGTTATTTTTCAACGTTCCAAACCCCCTATAGTTATAATTTTTACCAAATTATTACAAATTAAATATTAAATTTATTTTGTTATATTTAGCAAGAATAAAAGATTTAAATATTTTGCTTTTGCTGACATAAATTTCACTTAAATAGCATAGTATTAATATATTTATGTAATCAATATGTACATAAAAAATAAACATAAAAAATTAAAGTGGAAAAATAACAAAAATCTTTGGGGAAAAAAATAATATATTTATCTACTTACGTGTTAATATAAAAGACATACTTTTGAAAAGAACAATTTCAGAAAATAGTACATTAAAAAAAAATTTAATTAGCAAAAATAGAACTTAATTAACTAAATTTATATACTAAAAAATGAGCCAAAAAATAAAATACGACCAGCTCTATTTAAAAAAAAATAAAAATTACATGTCAAATAATATGCAAAAATTCACTTGAAAAAAATTCATACCATAAAAATATTAAAATTTTACTAGAAAAAGTTTAAATAAATAATTAACAATTAATTGCGACTCACATTATTTTAATTTTATATTTTGAAATTAAGTTTAGAACTGGAAATTGTAAGATTTTACCTTGAGTTGAGGGAGCCCTTCGAGAATTCTGAAAGGGCATTGAAGAATTTGCCAAAAAAAAAAGGGAAAAAAAACCTAACAATTTGTAGAAAAAAATCTTACTTACCCAAAAAAAAAAAAGAAAAAGAAAAAAACAATTTTAACCCAACAAATTTTCTTCCAACAATTTCAACAATTAACTCATCAATTTCAAAAATCAAAAAAATTAGGCAAAAAAAAAACTATGTATTTTGTATGTACAACTAATCACATTTATATACAATATAATGTATATATATTTACATATAACATTCTCTCTATGTGTAAAAATTATAATTATGTTGAAAACATTTTTTAAAAGAGTACTTTTAAAAAATATTTTTTAAAAGTGTATTTTTAAAAAAGCACTCTTTTAAAGAGTGTTGTATCATATAACAGTATTTTTTTTTAAACATTGAAAATCATCAATATTTAGTCAACATTTGAATAAAATATCAGCACAATGGAAAAAAATTCGCACAAAGGCACGTACTTCATTTTCACAATTAATTTCAAATCATCAAATCTCTTTAATTGCCTCAAACCAAAAATGGAAGGCTTCCCAGGAGTTTTGTGTTGATTAGCAGCGCATAATCAAACCTCCAGCTCTTTCGCAGGTTCATATCCGACGCCCAAGGTGCAGTGCTGTAACATCCCACCTTTTCTCGGAAGTTGATGCGCTCTTCATGTGGTCAGCTTCATTCCGTTCAAAACTTCCGCAAAGGCTCAGCTTGAGACAAATATTGTGGGGAAACAAGCTTCTCCTGTTGTTTTAGCCCAGTCCACGTAAGGTATTATTTATTTGTCAACTTCTAAGGGTCCCGACTCGAGCTCTATAACTTAAGTAAATTAAGGTGGGTTGAGTGGATACCATGATCACTCAGGCTGTGTTCAAAACATTCTTCGCAGGATTGATTTCGTGCTTGCATAATTTATGTATCTGCACCAGCACCGCCATCACCATTTCAAAATAAAACATCCCATATGTCACAAACTTCCATTGCTTCAATTGGAAAGGCTATTTGCTTAAGCCTGGGCAGAGAATATTGAATCAAAGATTCTCATGGAAGTACATTTGTTGGATGGTGTCTAATGTATACTTCTCCATTTCTGAAAGTAGAACCATCTCATACAATACTTTGTATATGGCCTTGGACTGAGGATGTGATTCATCTGCAACCAAAAAATCATGAACCACACCCTCCACCTCTATGGAGCTACGTCCAGGAGTCTTCTTTACACCTCTTTCTCTCATCATACTCCTAACCGTCCGCACATCAATCCACTTTTGCTTGTCAGCGCATATACTTGCAAGAAGCATGTAAGTGCCACTGTCTTGAGGGTTTAAGTTGAGTAGCTTATCAGCTGAAAGCTTACCTAGCTCAACATTTCCATGTATCCTACACGCATTAAGGAGGGCTCCCCAAACAGCTTCATCAGGTTCCATTGGCATCTCTCTCATTAATGCATAAGCTTCTTCAAGGAGCCCAATTCGAGCAAGTAAATCGATCATGCATGCATAATGTTCCACTTTAGGCTTGATACCAAAAATCCTCTCCATTTTTCTAAAATACTCTCGACCTTGGGCAGCAAATCCACCATGACTACAGGCTGACAAGACGCCCACGAATGTGATGTCGTCGGGCTTTAATCCCATATCTTGCATTTGCTCAAAAAGGATGAGGGCCTTCTCAGCATGCCCGTGAGAGGCGTATCCAACAATCATGGAATTCCAAGAAACCAAATCTCTCTCTTGCATCTCACTGAAAAGCTCTGCAGCCGCATCGATGCTTCCACATTTAGCGTACATGTCTATAAACGCATTCGCCAGAATCACACTAAGTTGAATCCGCTTTTGGTTGATGTAGTAGTCATGAATTTCTTGACCCAAATCCAAGGAACCTGATTGAGCACAAGCAGAGAGTACACATACTAAGGTGCCCTCTGTGGGAACAAAACCTGCTTTCTCCATGTCATGAAACAATTCTAGAGCTTCCCTTGGGTGATTGTTTTGTGAATATCCAGCAATCATTGCATTCCATGAAACTACATTTCTCTCAGGCATTTCGTCAAAACAATTTCTCGCTAAATTTAACATCCCATTTTTGGCATAACCATTTATCATACTTGTCCATGAGAAAACATCCTTGCTTTCCATATCATCAAAAATCTGTCTAGCAGTGCCCAAGCAACCACACTTTGCATACATATCCAATAATGCATTCATCAAATTCAACGTACAACTAACATTTTTCTTCTTCACATAGTCATGAATGGATTTCCCAAGGCTTAAGTCCCCTTTTTGAGAGCATGCTGAAAGCACCGAGATCATCGTAACCTCGTTGGGTTCAACACCACTTGACAACATTAAATCAAAGAGCCTCAAAGCGTCGTCAGACCCATTTTTCTTTGCGTACCCATCAATCATTGTGGTCCAAGAAACAACATCTCTCTCGGGACTTTCGTCGAACACTTGACCTGCATAGCTCAAACACCCACCCTGGGCGTAGTAATGGATCAACCCATTTCGCACAACCAAATCAGAATCAAACCCCACCTTCCAAATTCGACAATGGATCGACTTCCCCACTTCAAGCCTGCGAAACATCTCACAAGCCTTGAGCGCAAACACGAAGCTCCGCCTGTCCATTTCGACCCGCTCTAAAACCATCCTGCGAAACAAAGAGAAACCCTTTACGGGAAACCGAGCTTTGCAATACCCTTTGATCATCGTATTCCACATATAAACATTGGGTTCGCAGATCTGCGAAAAGAGAACGTGTGCGTGGCGAATGTCGCCGGTGTCGGCCAGAGCACAGAAGGACAACACTCGGCTCACGGGGAAGAGGTGAAATATGAGGCCGATTCTTGTCATGTGAGCTTGAATTTGCTTCAACTGGAACATGGAATCGCATGACTCCAGGAATAGAAGAGTTGGGTTGGTGATGGAGAGAGTGCTCTTCGAGTTCCATTTGGGTTTTTGGTCGGAGTTTGAAGAGGAAAATGGTTTCAGGGAATGGAGGAGAGTTCGGGGGTTGAGAGTAAGGTAAGAGAGGGATCGAGCGCAGTCGCTGAAGAAAGAAATGCGTATCAGAGGAGAGAGAAGGAGTTTCATGTGATGAAGGCAAAGTTAAAAATGGAAATATGGGGGGAAGTAGATGATCATCGTGATGCCACTGAAGTTCTCTCATCTTCGATTAGTGGAATATTTAAATTTCATATACGTAAACTTTTACCGGTAACTGATTTTTACCAGCTCTGGTTTTTTTTTTTTATAATGTAGGATAATTTTTGAAAATTTACTTTATTCGTGTTTTAGAAAAATATTTTTCCCAAACATAAATGAAAAAAAATAAAGCCGCAAAGAGAGTGCAAAAAAAAAAAAGTTAATTTTAAATTTGTTAATCCATTAAGATAAAATTTTTAACATCATTTTTTTCTCTCCCCCTCAAGTTCTATCTATTATCATTTGATACAATTAAGGGTGAGTTTGGAGTAAGATAAAGTGAGACAAATTAAGATAAATTGAGAGTTCGTAATGCGTGCAATGAAAGAAAAAAATTGATGTGATATAAAGTTGACAGAAATTTATAGAATTTTTTGAAGTTTGTTTGTAAACCAAACTAACCCTAAATTGACATGAAATAATACTTCCATTGTGCTTGAGCTCCCTCTGGAATTAAAAATAAATAAATAAATGAAAAAAATTTTTAATAACTTTTATATTTTTTTTATTTTTATCATTTGACAACACCTCAAAAGTTATTAAAATTTAAAAAAAAAAGAAATTCAATTTTTTTTTCTTTTTTTACCAAACAACTATAAGATCTTAAAAGTTTCTAAAAATTTTTTTAAATTTCTTAATCAAGCAATCAAAAATTACTAAAAATTTTTAGAAGCTGCTGAAAATTTTAAAATTTTGCCGAATGCATATAAAGTTACACCTAATAATTTTTTTTTAAAGAATTATATAAAATTTCTAAAAATTCACATTCAAACCCTTGATATTTTTTTAAAAAGGGGAGGCAAACATTTAATTTTGAGACATGCTATTCTACTATAATACTTTTTTTTACTAATAAAAGGCCATAATAATAATATAATAATATTTATTTAACAAAAGATTTTTTTTAAATAGATAAATCCATAAATATTCTATTGTATTCCTGGTCTTTAATTTTTCTCTATTAAGTAATTCTTGTTATTTAATTAAAGGGATAAAAAATAAGGAACAAAGGAATTGGTTTTTTTAGTGGTGGTAGTGTATTGGGGGGTGGTTACTAAAAGCTAAGCTTGCTATTTTAATTATTGTTTAATTAGATAAAGGAAAATAAATAAATTAACAAGAATATACCTAGGAGGTTTTTTTTTTTTTTTTTTCCATTTTAGATTTTTTTCTTAAGAAATGAAAATGAAAAGAGGACTTAACTAGCAATAAGTTGGGGTGTACAAAAGTGCTTAAAGAATAAATACTTGAGAATGCTGGGTTAGATTGATTCGATTTTATTAAAATTTATTTCAATTTTTAGATAGAAGATTATTAACTAGATCAATTTTGACCTGAAACTTGAGTAACTAAATTTTGTGACTCAATTCAACCATTTGGGAGTTTTACATTTGTATAGAAATTAAGTTTACAAATTGTAACGGATGGGCCTATAATTTAAAAACTTTAATATATGAATTTCCCAAATTAAAAATATAACACGCGCAAGGGTAAAGTATGTGAAAATCAGTTGATCCACAAATGCAATACTAACTTAAAGTCTCGACTATGGGCTTAAAAGGGCTGAAGTGCATCAATTAAGGATTTTGATTTTTTTAAATAATCTAATAGTTCTAATTTAATTTAATTAAAATTAATTTTAAAATAAAAGTGAAGGTTAAAAAGAAATTGATTTAAATGCAATCAATGCAAAATATGAATAGTCATGTTTGATTGGAATTGAGTCAAATCAGGATAATTAATAAATACACTTCGACTACTGAATGAAAAATTAAAGCAAGTATATGCTGAGAAAGATAATTAAAGTCTTAAATATTTTCAACACTGAACATCACATTTCATCTCCTAAAAAATGAGCAAACAATTTTTACAATCAATATTGAAAAATAATCTAACAGAATGAAAAGAGACACCCCTAATTGTAACTTAAAAGAGGTCATAAGTTCGAAACTCTACAAAAATTTTTCCCGTGTTAGTGTTTGTACGGAAAATATTTAGTTGGTAATTCTCGAACAAACATTTTTAATGTATTTGTAAAGTCTAAAAAGTTACAATCGTATCACGAGATCCGTAACTATTCAAGTCAAGTGTGTAAACATGTCAGAGATTGTTTGGACAGTTTATTAGCATCATTGATAAATGTTTTAAGGAGATTGCATTAATAAAAGTTTGGATGAACAGCTCGGTTGAGTTTCAAAGATTTATATTCTTTATAGATAACTCGTCCAGGACCAGCTCGTGAGAAGCCTGAGACATCTCAATTGTACGGATGAAAGAAATTCTATAGAACTTTGTGAGTAGCTCACACTCTAGTTACACCTGCAACTTGCCCATGAACTCAACTTGACAAAATCTTCAAATTTAAGTGACTATCAAGATTTATGTAAAATGCACCAACTTTCAACCTTGTTTTTTATACAATGACCCAACCTTATTTTTAATCACTTTCTCTATTTATAAATATAATAAAACATTTCCTAAACCAAAAGTTATTTCCCCAAGCCTAATCTATCAACTTTTAGAGAGGAAAAACACGCCAGAAGTAAAACCAATCTTGATTAATCAGCGTCTTCATTCAGATTTCTTTAGCAAAATCACGTATTCTTGAATCATAGATCTAAGGTTACCTCCTAAATTGGGAGAATGCCTCTACTGCGATTAGAGCAAATGGAATTTCACAAGAAAAAAAAAAAGTGCATGACCTCTGCTTGGCAATTATGGATAAAGAAATATAAAACAAGTTAATCAGTATATTTGTTGATTGAAAAAGCTTGTAATCTCTCAGGTAAAATCCTCGTAAACAAGTAAGTGAAATTTTTTGTCTAATTCACATCAAGAACCTATAATTTTTCTCCTTAGTCTAAAGAGTTTCACTAATAAACGATCTTGGTCTTATGAATATCTCACTTGTTATTCTGGCCACAAGGTCTATAAATCCTAGCATCCATTCTTAAAGTAAGATTTATAAATCCGACTGTTAGTTATCCGTTTCATATTGGGTACTTGTAAAGATTTTGCAATTTCAATCATCTGCATAGGATTTACCCGTACTTGTTTAATTTGCAAGTCTTGAGAGTCGTTAATAGGCCAGGATTTACCCTATAAAGATAAATCCAATATGGCCCTATTTTTTGGAGGTTTCTCGGCACTGAAAGAACAATAGTACAGTTGAACTTGCACATCAATATAACACATGCATAGAGAGAGAGAGAGAGAGAGAGAGAGAGAGAGAGAGAGAGAGAGACTTAATTCTCCATGGTAGGCTAAATATCACTTCTGTTAATTAAGAGCAAGAATAAAGTAATTAAAGGTAAACGTAAGGCAAAAAATGGCCTTGTCACCCAAATCTGTGATTGACCAACCACCACGTGTAGATTAGCCTCATACTATGATGAACATCTGTTTGGGTTGAATCATTTTTTTCCCATCAAAAACAAATGAAATGATAGATATATAAATTTAC
The DNA here is from genome assembly GCA_019916065.1 of Vitellaria paradoxa. Taxonomy (NCBI): domain Eukaryota; kingdom Viridiplantae; phylum Streptophyta; class Magnoliopsida; order Ericales; family Sapotaceae; genus Vitellaria; species Vitellaria paradoxa. Next base: position 33,320,642 of record CM034243.1, read on the forward strand.
AACTGGCTAACGATTGCAAAAAAAAGTTTGTGAGTGCCATGGCTTTATCGAGAATCCTGTTTTGTAGTCACCTGGAAGGGGTTTCAGACGGCTGACTACTATTCAAAGCAGAATTTGAGGGGACTGAAGGTAAAGATCCATTTTCTTGAGGTACTGTGCCACCCCATTTCGGCTCGGCATCACATGGCTCGATCACATGGACTGAGCCATCACTCATTCCAAGAGCAATTTGGTTAGGTTCAGATGGATGTGCTGCAATCACCACAGGAAAGGCACTGCTGCTACCACTGCAGAATTAATAGCCTTGGTTAAAGGTTGATTCAGCCTCATATATCATTCAGGAAATGAGACAAGTTAATATAAGGATTATATGTCAAACTTCTAATAACTTTACCCATATATATAGAGAGAGAGAGAGAGAAAGAGAGAGAGAGAGATCTTTAGTCTCAAACTCGCGTCATAAAAATAATCATGCTTATGATTTCAAAAACTATAAAAACGACCCAATATGAAGTTGGATAAGAACAAAATTTGAGTAAATCTACTAAATCTAAATCACATAGAAAAAGCATGTCCCAAAGTTGCCCAACAATTTGTACCATATTTTCAGCTCATTGAAGTGCCATTTTGGAAGCCAAGTACGTGGCCTACAGGGAAGTTAATTTCAAAACAGCGTAATAGGATAATATGACGCACAAATGACAAGGATGAAACTACAAAAGAATGTAATGGTTGTAGCTGTTAGAACTCGAGTGGCTGAAAACCAAAGAGATGGAACTTGCAATGGCTTCGTTAACTCTCTATATTGCTGGAATGTCATCACCAAAGGCCTATAAATATGTCATGAACAATTGCCCATCAATGTCCAAGAAACTTAGGGACAGAGAGCAATCATCGTCATCCAGATAAGAATTTCTCGCAAAGATGGGTCTCAATAGAAGCTTCTACCACGCTGTTTTGATGGTCTGACTATATATATATATTTGGTGGGGGGGGGGGGGGGTGTGGCATTTGGTGTTATCAAGGAAAATTTTCACAAACATCAACACAAACAGTCTAAATCAGACAAATTTCATCAAGAATCAAAATCTCAACTATGATGATTTTGGAGGCTTGTAAGTTTCTTCCCCTTTGTTTTGAACACATCAAAACAATGTTGGAGGTAAGCCACCTCTGTGAGAAGTCAAATAAAATGGTATAGTCCCAGAAAACTTTGTAATGACCTCCAAACCAGCACCAGAGATAAAGCAAAAAGGAAAAGAAAAGCCCAGTGTCCTAAATTCTCTATTATGAATAGGATGGTAATCAAACGAGTACAAGAGGGTACCCAACTTGCCCAAACCCTAATAGGACCCATTTAGAAGTACCGTAATTGCATTTGGACAAGTTTGGAATTAAAAATAAATATCTAGGCGGGTTTGAAATCTGTCTATAGAAGTAATAGATATCTGTTATGCAAATAGGATACCAGATACCTGATTAATATATTATTTTATATTTTATATATAGTTATGAAATTACTGTTTCATCCCTAAAAATAGAAGGGTAAAAGCCAAAAAATCTCTCCTGCATCAAATCAGATAATTAGTTCCGAGATTAGATTTCAAATCCCGAGCTACCTTTAAACCCTAGTTGCCTCATCTTTCTCCCACAAAACCCTAAGAAGCAGCAACGGCAGCCATATCCATTCTCTAGGCACTATTCCTAGCACAGACATGAAGGTTCTTGAATCTCATCCATTCATTGTTGATTGTGGAAGATTTGATTCTTCAAGTTCTTCAAGCAAAGCCACCTCAAGTTCAGCATCTTCAGCTCTCTCCCTCTTAAAACCATAGCTTCACTCTCTGTGAATGTGTGACAGAGATTTAAAAAAAATTTTGATTTTTGAATTTGTGATGGTTATGTTTCCGTGTCCATTGTCTTCTGCCAAAGCTTGATTGCTTTCTTTGGATGTTTTTCAAACTCAACACCTTCTTAGCATTCAAGATTATTCTCTCTCTCTCTCTCTCTCTCTCTCTTTTTGGGGGGGAGGGGCAGGGGGGATGTTTTTGACCCTTCGATGTCATTTTCGTCACTAGAAACAAAAATAGCCTTCTGTGTTGTCTCACTTTTATAGTGACTATTTCTGGTTTGCAGTCTTTGGAGACCATGATTCCTTAAGATTGACATTTTTGTGTAAATTCTGTTTTCAGAAAGCAATTCTGGGTTACAGTCTTTTACGAGAGATTTGATGATCAAATCATGTTGGTAGTGCCTCTACTACTTGGAAGTATTCCATGGCAGACTCCATTATTTTGTGCCTTATCTTGGATTGTACTTCTATTTGAACTTATTTTTTGTATCATTTTGCTGACAATGAAACATAGTCAGAAGGATAAACACTTGTGATTTGCTTTAAAAAATAGGGGTGGAAACGAATCAAGCTATTCGTGAGCCATTCGAGTTCGGTTCGAAAAAAGTTTGGCTTAAGCTCGGTTCATGACTAAACGAGCTCGAATCGGGCTTGATTTGTGGTTAGTTTAGATTCGAGCTCGGATCAATAAAATAATATATATATTTAATAATATTTTTATATGTTTAATAATATTTTTATTATATTTTTTTTAACTAAAACGACGTCGTTTTGGTTTAATCGAACTATTCACGATTTGAGCTCGAACTCGAGCCTATATGGAATTTCAAATTGAGCTCAAGCTCAGTTTAAAAAGCTCAAGCCGAACTCGAACAAGTTAAAACTCGGCTCGATTAGACTCATTTTTACTAAAGAATAGATGAAAAAATTTGAGGTCTTCTCACTAGATATATGATTTTAATGTTTGAATTACAATTGATGGGCATCATAAAACAAGGTCACTTCCTATAAACATAAATCCATATAAGAAACTTGTTAAGGCATCCCCTACTAGTAATGTGCTACACCTTTTCTACGGAAGAGTGAATTGATTCAAGTAAAAAGGGTAAAAAGAAAAAAAAATAGACGTAAGATCACATAAACGGAAATTGTGAGAAAAATACTAGGTTCATACAATATCATGGAAAACATAACCCATGACAGAAGTAAATGGACGAAGAGAATTAATGTAGCCAAACCCAACTAGTTTTGGACTAGGGCTTTATTAAGTTATATAACTTTTAATTGATACTTTAGTAATCAAGTTTTCAAATTTTTTTATGCTAGCACGACAACGGTTTTCAATTGTCCGTCCATTCCTTCTTCTTCTCTTATAACAACACTTCTTTTTTATTCTCTCGTCAAATCGGGTTTTGTGCAAAACTCGTCCCATCTTGAACCCAATCAAGTGGGACAAGACGAGTATGGTGGCTTCAAGATGAAACGGGTTTGGGACTTCCAATCATGGTTTAAAGTCACGATCACAGTAGTCGTATCGACTCAAGAATATTTTATGCAGTGTCACGGCGCAGTATCAGGCAAAACACAACTTTTTGCATTTTTTAGCTTAAAAAATTCAAAAAAATAATGAAAAAATTCTAAATGAAAAATTAATGTACTACATAACCATTACCAATAATATGATTCGTTAAAATATATATATATTATAAATCCATTGAATTTACAAACTTATATTTCCATAATTTATTTCATCAAAAATAATTATGAAATTATTGAATAATGGTTAAGTGTTTTTTTTTCCAACAACTATTTAATAATTACAAAGTTTTTTTTATTAGTTATTAGGAACAAAAATATAGTTTGTTTTTCAATATATATTGATCTATGGGCGTTTGAAGTTCTGAAAAGGTTCCCAAAAAAATAAGTAAATATTAGTGTTGATGTGATGTAAAAGTGATAAGTGGTGAAATTTAATTGGAAGAAATTTAAAACTTTTAAAGTTTTTTGGAGTTTTTAAAAAAAAAAAAAAAATTGGGGCTCCAAACACCTCCTAAATTTTTTTTTGGGGGGGGGGGGGGAGAACTGTACAGTAAATGGGTTTGAGCAAGGATTGGGTCAAAAACTTCAAACGAGGGTTGAAAAGTCACTGTGCGAGGGAGATATGCCGCGGCACTACAACAACAACGATGGTCCAATGGCGGCAAGGTTGCACGGCAGCAATGGTAAGGCTGCAGTGGCGTTGACTGGCAAGGCTGTGGTTGTGCTTATGAAAATGAGCGCCGAACACTGGCGACGCCGACGCGATTGCGAAGGTCCAGATTTCAGTTGGGATTGCGAGTTGGGAAGGTTCTCTGTTGCTCTCCTTCAGATCTGAAATTATTTGGGTAAGATATCCTCCCCTAAATTTAATATTCATCTTGCTGTTGTATCGCCGCAATTCTCAACATATCTGAGTATCCCCAATATCTCAGAGTGTCTCGACCGAGACAAGACGATTTACCCACTCTCGGCGAGATTCTTCGATGCGGGCTAAGATCTCAGCGCAACCTCCCTCACTACCGAGCCAAGATGCTGAGATATCGGTTGTCACAGCCAATGCTTTGAACCATGCTCCCAATTAAAAGAATAAACCAATTTGGGACAGGAACAAGCAAAGGGATGGGTTCTGGAATGGGAATGTTAAATCAAGGGTTCCCTACCAGTTGCCACTCCTAGTTATGGAACAAAAGCAGAAGGATGATGAAATTTAAAATTTCCTAGCCTATACAATTAAAGAAGTGGAGGGAATGAAAGAAGCTGACATCCACCTGCTGTAAAAATTAAATTTAAAAAAAAAAAAAAAAGCTATCAATTTCCTGGTTGGCGTACCTGGAAATGGATGAAGATATATAAGCGGATGGTGCTATTCGGCATCGAAGACTAAAACTGTCTGCATCAAAACTCCAACTGAACCATCACAAAATCCAGTGAAGACTAGTTGTCCATCACATGAGTATATTGCACTTGAAATGGCAGCAGAAAGTGTCTCTCTTGGATACCACTGCAAGAGAGTTTACAAGTTAACAAAATCAAAGGAAAATAGACAACCATGTGGATTAAAATATATATATAGGTAAAATATATCCATGCGGTCATATTGTACTTTGTGCCTGAAATGCAGTCAAGCCTGATGAGAGATGGTGATATCTTGCAGATCAACTATAGATGAAAACGTTAATCAACGAATATGTGCTACAGTTTTTGAGTCTCGCATCAAGACAAAAGATACCTAACAGCAATTTACAGTTGTTGAACTATTTATTATAACATCAGGAGTTCATGACCAAAGGTAGATAATATTTAGGCTACATTTGTTATAAGGGGATGGGTTGGAATGGAACCCTCATTTGGTACACTTATAGGAAGTGAGAATACCCATTTCCATGGAATGCTCATTCCAACAAAATATAGGAATTACCATTCCATCTCTCAAGGGAAGGAATGACCATTCCCACATTTTCATTCCCTTCTAGAATGAAGGGGGGGCGGAGAGAGAGAGAGAGAGAGAGAGAGAGAGAGAGAGAGAGAGAGAGAGAATGTGAAACTAAATGGTGGCTGCCACTAAACACCACAACGACTTGCCACCATAACCATGCATCCCATCACCAGCTCCACTAACACCCACACATGACCACCTCCACCTCCACCTCCACCTAACCACCAAAATGACCCCCCACCCACCATCCATCACCATCGCCGGCTATCACCACCCCCCCTCTCCCATCTCCACCTCCACAACATCACAACTTTCACCTCTACAACCCACCCCACCTTTAAGATTTTTTATTTTAATTTAATTTAAAATAATATTAAAATATAAATGACTATTTCCACTCTAGCATTACTTAACTTGACAATCAAATAAATGAATAAGAATAATCATTCCATTTTAACATTATTCAATTTGACAACCAAACAGAGGAATAAGGATGGTATCTATTCCATTCCCACCTTCATTTCATTCCAACTAGGGTGTGCAACAGGTCGGGTCCATGTGTTTTTAGGTCGAGTCCAAGTCGACCAGTTAATTTTTACAAACCCTTTTGACCCACCCATTTATAAATCAGGTAAACGAGTTAACATTTAAATGGGTCGGGTCAAACAGATTATTAGGTTAATCAGTTATTTTTATTTTAAATATTTTATTATTTTTCAAAATAATTAAAATTTTAAATATATTTTAATGTTATAATTTATTATTATTTATTACAATAATTTGATTTTAAAAATATTTTTAAAACTTCTTTTATACTAAACAGGTCATATGGGTTATTGACCCATTTGACCTTTCCCCCCCCCCTTTTTGTTTTTTTCAAAATGGGCTAGATCAACCCGACCCATCCTGTTAAGGAATTTTCAAGATAGGCCAAACAGATAATTTTGGGTCGCAGTTCAACTACACACCCCTAATTCCAACATCCATTCCCATGTCATCCCCGCGTAACAAACATAGCCTTGGTGGCAGTTTGTGTTGACATATTCGATCAAATTGAATCAACTTTAAGTTTGTGCATTCATATCGTGTCGTACTTGTGTTTTTTCTTAGTCGTTTAGGGTCGTTTATCATATTGTATCTAATATTTCCACCCCTACAAGCATTTAAGACCCTAGTGATAATACTGAACCCCTATCGTGTGATCTCATTGTCACAATAACTTTTGTAGAATAATTGACGAAGTCATACATGCTGTCAAAATAGAAATGTAATTAACAACCTTGGGAGATTGAAACTTCAGCAACAAATACCGGGAAACAAAGCAATATAGGGTTGTAAAAAATACAATTTGAAAAGATATAATCATGATCACGAGGTATAACATTGAAATATTTCGATGAACCAGCAATCCCAATGAATTTATAAAAGAATCCCACTGATTACAACTCCTAGAACATAAAAAGAATGAGGCACACTTACCAATCGCAAGCATTCAAGCTGGCTATCATAAACAGCAATTTGGCTTTCATGGACCACTAATATATGGGTTTGATCATTATGGAACTGAACTTTAGTTTCTCCAACCAGGGGAGATGGGTAACCTGGTGGCGCCTGTAGGGGCCTTGCTTTCCTTTTCTCCCATCCATCAATGTTCCAGACGCATAGCTGCAATTCATATCAAGTGCAAGCAATTCAATGTAAGCAAACTAACAAGAAAATAAAAATGCAGTCATTTTTTTCCCATTTCCCAACAAAATATTGCTTCCATCACAAGTTAGATTTGCAGAAATGATTCCAGATGAAGATGTAATTTTATAAGAAAGCAAAAGAAAGATATCTCTATTACTTTTGACACTTACTTGTGCATCAGCCCCAGATGATACCAGTACATTCAGAGTCTGGGAAAATGCAAGACCTGTGATTCGTTTCTGGTGACCCTTGAGCTTAGTTTTTACCTACCAAAAGGGTCAAAAGTTAATTTAAAAGATCCAGAGGAGTACTGTTGCCCCTAAGCAATCAAAGACTGTGCAAACACTGCCATGCCTAATTGCAAAATTAACTTTTAGAGAAACACATGAACAGCAAAGTTGTTCAATATTCACCAACTCAATGACAAATTATTACTGCAACAATAGCAAATCAGTTGCCAAAACAATTCCAAACTAAATTCCACCACCACCCTCCCCAAAATCAACAGAACCATACCATTCCACATCCTACTTTTTATATTTTATTTCAGCAACTGCAGAAAATCAGCAAGTGTAGGACTATGCAGGATCAGCATATTCAACATTTAAGGTTTATCGTCTATACAAGTACAGTTAATAACTCCTTGAGTGGTTAAAATATGGGTGTTTCACCTCATCAACCCGAACATTGTATATTTGAACAGTAGAATCCTCCATTCCTATGGCAATGATATTGTTGTCCTGCGGATGGAATGCTAAGTAGGTTGCTGCAGGAGGTGGAGGCATGAAAGTTGTCATAACCTGATCAGAAATTACAAGTTTTATTTAATCATATATCAATAAGCAGAAATTGTAGAGCTGTCTACAATCTGGAAACAAGCAACAGAAAACAAACTCCAAGTCCAAGATTATCTCATTGATGAGTAGAAGGATAGCTACCAGCGTACCAACCTTAAATGTCATCATGTTAAACAAAGACACCTTCCCACCCGAGGCAGACATGACATAAGAATCATTTTTAGATAATGCAATGCATGCAGGTGCAGCTGACTCTTCGGCTGTTTTAGTATCACTCAAATCATTTGTCATGAGAGGCCCAGTTGAAGGCTGCCACAACTGTGGCACAATTGATGCACTAGACTGAAAAAATATTAAGGAAATATATGAGAAATTGGACAGACTAAAAACTATAATTTAAAGAAATGAAGTGATTGAAAAGTACATATGTTCAAATACTGACTTTCCCAGATGGATTGCGATTGTTATCCTGCCATTTCCAGAGCTTATGAACAGCATTGGAAGCAAGCGCAAGCAACGCTAACCCAGATTTAGTGTAGAGCAATCGTACAACCTATGGCCCATGACATATGAGTTTTATCAGTAAATAGTCCGTGAGTATTGATTGAAATTACTCTTACAAATGTGCGTGTGCGTGTCACACACCAGCAATGAGGATGAACACCTCAATAGACAGAATTTAAGCATGCCACGATGAAAGCAGGCACAGTGTTCCTCACACATCAAAGAAGTTGAGAAACACATTGCAAGGCAATTGTAAGATATATTTTACATTTGAAAATCAAATGTCCTTCAAAGGAATAGGAATAGAAGAATCAGATGACAATGGGCATCTTTCTACACATACCTTGCTTGCTGTCAAAGGATCAGGCAACCGTAAAGCCTTTAGTTGAGCTGAGTCAACTATATCAGGGAACTTCCAGCTTTTAATTTTGTCAAGATTATCAGATATCCTTGGTTTAATATCAGCCAACCTGCTGCTCTCAACAGCAGCCTATAATATTATCAAGCAACTAAGTTGAGAATTAAGATGATAAAATCAAATAACGAATATAAAAGGAGTAACAAATTACAAAAGCGCCAATCGATACAGGAGGTTGTATTCTGTCGGAACGTTCTGGGATTGGAACTACAGGGCCAGAAACATTTGCCACAGGGCCCAATGCGCCAGCAATTGAAGGCTGCAGAGATAATTGTAAAGAATAGAATGAAAACCAAATTCATGTTGGTGCAGTACAAATCAGAAATAATTAAGACAAATGAACACAAATTACTTTAACATTGACGGCTTCAGAAAGACCCCGAGACCCCTCAAATGCCCTGCTCTCCAGCATCCTAAGCATGCGCTGCCCATCAATATTTGCTAAAATCTTGATTCCATTGTCATTTGTTGTAACAGCAAGCAATGAACCCTCCTTGTTAAATCTTAGCCTGGGACTTGCCTATGAGGAGGCCTCGATATCAAATAGCAATACAAGAGTTTTGAATAATTAATGTGCTGTGCTCAAATGACAAATGAAATGCAAAAAGCATACTAACAGGCAATCCACCATCTCCATCAGTAACTGTTAATATGTTGGTATTATCCATATCCCAAAACTTTATCTGGAATTCATCACCAGCAGCTAAGAAACGGTTCTTTGTTGTATCAAACTGCACAACACCTAAAGAGCGCTTTCTAAAGCCAGAATATGGCCTCTTAATAGCCCCTTCACTCTCATTCCACTCAACAAGGTGGGATTCACCCTCTTTGCTTGTTCCACAAGAGAAAAGTCTGGAGAGAGATAAAAAGAGAGAGTACAAGGATCATGCCAACATAAACAGAAATGGAATTTAGCATTTGTCATTATCACGATAATCGTGATACGAATAAGAAAAGCAGAAGCAGGAGGACAAGTAGAATAACAAGGATACTTTACTGAAATCAGTATTTTGCTTAAATGAACAAATTTTTTATTAACTCGAGAAGATCTCAGTATTGCTGAAATGAACAAATTTCTATTTTGAAAAGAAAATGGAATCAAAATATTCACTATTATGATACGAAATTGTTAATTTCAATGCCACGGCATTCCTACACTCAAATGTTAGGATCTTAGCATCTTCTGCTAACTCTGTTTTCCTCAGTTGTGAAAATTTTACTGTATGGGCCTCTAAAAAAACTCAAAAACATAATGTATATATACGTTGTCCATCCTTTTGCTTATCCTCCAATAATTCAGATTTTTTGTCATTCTCTCACTGTTGTTTCCCCCCTTTCTTGGCATTGATTTTTTGTCTCCTTGCCAACTTCTCGTACACGGTATCCTGTCAAACTTCATTAGATATTTCTTTTTTCCTTTTTTCCCTTCCTCTAACACTATGTTTGGTATGCCTATCAACTCAGGAATGGAACGGTCAATTCTCAAGTCAAAGGGAATTCTTCTCTTTGCTATATATTTTTAAGTAGAAATGGAATGTCAAATTCTTGCATTTTACGAAATTTTGGGTTCCCGAATAAAAGACTGGAATTATAAATTTTGTTCCTTATGTGCTGATGGAAAGACATAAATGACTTTTTTATGTTCCACACCATAAATGGCCTTTTAAATGCTTCTTTAAAGGAATGGCATACTTTTACTCCTTATTCCCCATACTCCTTGATATACCAAACTTGGTGGTTCTCTTAAATTTCTGGTCCTACTTCTTTAAAGAGGAGATACTTGGTTATTCAATATTTGACCATTCATTAAGTTATTCAGTAATTTTTTTGGCTATCATCTTGTATTAGTTGATCTAAGTATCGGGGTAGTTTTATGGATTGCCACTATAAGCATTGCGTCCTTTGGAATTCTTATGTCAAGCTATGGATCAAATAATAATTAGTCCTCCTTAGGTGGTCTACCACTGCTACTCGATCAATTAGTTAGTAAATACCATTAACTCTCTGTGTTTACCAATATATCTATGCGTGATTCCATGAAATATAAACTTTCTCTTATTTTCCTTTTTCTAGAAAAAGAAGTTAAATGAATTGAATATATTTTTATTTTTTTAATTCATCATTTGAGTTGATGATCTAACCCAAATAGTTAATGAGTGAAAGAAAACAGCTTATAAATTCATAGTAAAAAAATATGACTCATTCCTCATGTACAGGAGTTGAGTAAATCTATACTATTATAGAAATGAAACACTAGGGGCATTTGGTGAAGCCTCAAGTTTAATGAAACCTTAAATTTAATGAAGCTTTTTATTTTTTTCTATTAGCACCCCTCAACTTCCCACAACTACTAATACTTTTCATTAAAATATATATATATATATATTTTAGTAACTACCACTAAATTAAGTATATTTAATTTTGCATATTTTAGTATTCCTTACATTTTTAGTAACCACCCCACCACCTTTACATTTTTTTATCTTTTTTAATGTCATTTAATTACAAATTATTTATTAAATACCATTTAAAAACAAATCATCTAATATTTAACAAGTGTTCCAATAAATTTTTATTTATTTTGAATTTGTTTAGTAATTTATATAAAATTAAAAAATATATATATTTACTTAAAAAAAAAAAAAGCCACACAGTGTCTGCACCTACATCAAGTAGGGAATGGTGAACAGCATAGATTGTTTACCCCTCCCTTCATCAATCAGTCATCGTGACTTGAGGTCAGTTTAAGAGATCAACTCTGTAGAGTTTTTACTATCCACTACCATATATGTATTAATAAAACAGAGGATCAGACAAAAATGGGTGGATGGTCAGGAACACCAAGATACATAAAAGGATTAGTAATGGAAATTATGAAAGTTATCCAACTTGATAATTCTGGGTTTCTTTTTTTTTGTTTTTTTTTGGGAGGGCGGGGTGTGCAATTCTGGGGGCTTTAAGTTAGTAGAAATATTCAAGCTGATTCCCATTCCCATTCCCCTTCCCAACGATTCCACATGCAGCACAAGCATTTGGACAGTAATAGCAAGAAGTTACTGTCTCTTTCTGTATCTTTCCATTTTCCTGGTAAATTTCCATGAATGAAGATTATACTAGGTAATATTTGATAAATTCAAACACGAACACCAAGATCCTACCAGTGGCAGCAATGCTGACATTTACACTTGGGCTACAACCCCCCCCCCCCACAACAAAAAAATAAATAAATAAATAAAAACATTTTTAATCCCATTTTGCACCCTTAATGTTTTGAGTATTTATATTAGTACATACCCACCCAACCCCCAAATTTTGAAAATTGTTTCCTTGTCCTCTCAACAAATGAAAAATTTTACCTTAGCCCCCTCTTACTCAAATTTATGGGTCCGCTACTGCCTTTAATAACAATATCATCAAACTGAAGATGTAAGTCAAGTGCCTCACATGCTAAATGGAGGTCAGAGGGAAATCCAGCCATATGCTTAAGATGCATTCACTATCAGTAAAGTATTAGTTTAAAATGGTGATAAGCATAGTGACTGCTATAGTAAACTTCCATAAAGCATTCCAATAACGATAACAAAGCCACCGGTGATAGTAAAAAAATAAATAGGTAAATCATATTAGATCAGAAATTATCAAACACCACTATTTCAAGTGATGAAGAAGACTGTCATAAGACAAGAAGCCACTTGTTAGCACCAGCTTTTAATAAAAATAAGACCTGGTTCCATCGGCACTGTAAGCCATTGTGGTGCAACAAAGCCCAGGAGCATCATAATCCACCCTTGATCCCAAGCAATTATAAAGCCATGCTTTAATTTTTCCATCAACAGCAGTTGAGAAAATAAACTGCAGACAGAAATAAAATAGATTGAGTAAATCTACCAACGGAAAAAACAGAGACCCTCGGCCAACATGTGCCAACATAATCATTCTTGTGACTCCAAAGAATTGATAGTAAACAGATAACAGAGAGCTCTCAAGAAGCAAATTAATCACCTGTATGTTCTCTTTATAATGGGGGCAGACAGAATACACGGGGGCTTCATGGCCTTCAAATATATACTGCCTGCGTCCAGATACAGCATCCCACACCTATTTCAATAAGAGATGCGTTATTATAATTATTATTATTTTTTTTTTTTTGTTCGATAAGTTTCAATAAGAGATGCATAACATAGCAAATTACTTAATAAAAAAAACAATAATAAAAAATGCACAAAGAGAGAGAGAAGAAAACTCAACCTAAAATACCCCAAAACTTTATTAAGAATTAATAGGTTGATACCTTAATTGCCTTGTCATCACCACATGTGACAATACAGAGTTGCTTATTAGGATAAGCAAATGCAATATCATTGACACCACCAAGATGAGCATCAATCTGGCACATGGAAAAAGTCATCAGGTACTAGAACCTTGGTCTAATAAATAAATAGTAGAGCTTACTTCTAAATGTTGTCTTAGTTCTCCTGCTGGATTGTACATATATATTGAACGATGTGCTTTGAGAAAGCAACGCCTGTGAAAAAAGAAGATAAGCGATAAACAATTATTATTATTTTTTTTCCCCGGGGGGGGGGGGGTGGTTTGAAAACACTCCACGACTAAAACATCATAAGCATGTACCGAGTATAGATCCATCTGGCCCCCAAGTGCAGCGATTAACAGATATGGTTGCATCTTTCACCAAAGTTGTCTGGACATTACAAAGGTTTTGCCATGAAATTGTATGACACAAAAATTTGTTTGGAACACCTTATCAAAGGTAGCTAACACCAATGAAATTCTTACCTTCAATGGCGTTGAACAAGCTGAGATATCCCAAACCTTGAATTGTTTATGTGCTAACCTTTCTCGAGATCCAACTTCCCAAATGCTAATGTCACCAACATTTGTGCCAACTACATGGTAATAATATAACAAGTAGTAGATTCAGACGTCACCTTCTAATGTGTTATGGTAAATGATGTTCTCTACAAGATATAAACAGACAGTCACTAAATACAGAAAAGCGATTAGGGAAAGTAAAAAAAGGTCACTCAAGCTTCAACCTAGAAGAACAGTCTGTTGCTGTGGATGAAAGTCCATGCTCATTACATTAGATCCTTGGTTTAGGTTCCTCAAAACAGTTTTTGGAAGATCATCTGGTGAATAAATGTTAGGAGGATGTGTTGAACCAGAAAATGACACTAGACAATATATTTGAGCGTATCAATGTGCAAGCACAAAAATGATAATTTACCCAAACTGAAAACAAAAATTCATGCTGGACATGACTTTAAAAAAATTCACCTCATCATTTTGGCTGGATCTAAGACGTTTCATCAGGTGCTCTGAATCTACCGTTTGATAATCCATCCCGGGAGCACCCGGTGGAGTCCTAGGATGTTTCAGGAATGCAGCTAAGGATATCAGAATAACCAATATTCAGTAAAAGAGGCTTAATATCTTGTTATAATTGCAGCCACCCTAGCAGTAAATATTCAGGACTAACCAGCACCAGGAGGCTGCACAAGACCAGAAGGACCTGCTGCAATGGCAGCGTGAGGTATGGAAGGGTTAGCATTTGACATCCACCCGGCTATGGCACTTGGAGGTGGAGAAACAACTGGCTGGAAAGGCTGCACATAAGAAAGAATAAGCTGAATGAAATTTGAAGGCAGCAAACGTCCACTACAGGAAGCAATTCAGCTACACTTACACCATGGGCTCCAATAGGAGGAAAAGCCGCAGCCTTAGGAACAGGTCCAGCAAAGGGCTATTAGTAGGTTGAGGAGCACGAGTCCGTTACTAGAAGCACAAGTATGATCAGTAAAAAGTGTTTTGATATCAGGGTTTGGACGGGGGTTCTTGCAAAGTTGATGCTGCCAGTTTAGACTGAAAATTCCAAAAATTAAATTTGATAATGACAACATTAACAAAACATACTAGTTCGTAAATATCTAATAAGTGACTAAAATCCATTAGAAAATCATCCCCAAGGTGACAGGACTAATAATAACAGCAACAACGAGACAAAAATTGAAGGAAGAAAAGTACAGCAGCAAATTAGTGGACTATAACCTCTGATTTATTAGTGTCCGCATCGTGAAAGCTTTGAGTGTCGGAAAAGTGAGTTTGTCACGAAAAAGTGGATTTGCCTCTATAAGCTTCTTAAGTTCAACCAACATAATATTTCGCGCTGACTTTGTGTCCCCCATACTTGGAAAGCTGCTCATTCTGCCTAATAACCACACACACACACACACACACACCAAGTTACAATACAAAACAAAACTAAATTATTAGCTAGTGGCTAGATATAGTACCCTAAATTGTCAAGAGTAAGAAGCTGGGTGATCTCTTTGAAAAGCTCTTCTTGAAAGAAGAAAAACCTTGCAGATCCTTCACAAGAATCTCCACAGCTTTGCTCGATCATGCCTGCAAAGCACGATATTGAAGACTAAAGAATGAACGCTATTTAAGCGCCTCGGAGTACCACCAAGATATAATACAGATAACATCATAAGACTCACCGATCAAGAGCCTCCAAGTATTTTTGTTTTCGTATTTCAAAGAATATCTTCATCGAGTATCGGTTGTCCTCAACTTTTGTAAAGCCACCTAAATAGCGCTCAACTTCATCCCATTCACCTGCTTGGACTTGATCCTCAAAGTACTTCATATTGAAGAAGAACCCAGACTCTTGTTCCAACCTAAACACATGCATAAAGTTACAAGTGAAAAAAGAGCTGTACTATTGAGCCCATCTGGTCACTCTTTTGGTAAGGTTAAATAAATAAAATACGCCTCCCTCGTTCAGATGCCAAGATAACTGATTAAATATAGAATATACATTTATTTTCTCATGTTAATTTGGTTTTCCAAATATGAATCAATTATAGTTCTGAGTAACTATAAACTCAGGTCCAAACAGCTTAAATACTAAAATATTTATCCTTTTTTTTCACTCACAATATTTTAGTTTTCTAAAAATATATTAAAAATTTCAGCCTAGGTAAGCCTCAAGTTTTCCAGTTTCCAATTACTGAAAAGGCTGGAATTTCATATCATAAGTTTTTAACCCAATTTCATTCCCACAGTCCTGAGCGGCATTATAAGCTTTGCAACTATAAGATAAAGGCAGAAATGAACTCACTTATGGACTGTTTCCTTGAACTTCTCCTCATCTAGGAACTGTAGGATTAGGAAAACCAGCTCCCGACTCAAGGACGACATGCCTCCCACTCCAGTTATCCCTAAGCACTCCAGCGCAAATGATCGATATCACCCCCAGAACTCAAAGCATGAGGAAATTGTGATTACCAAATGATGCAGTATTTGACCTTTTCAAAAACAAGTTCAGCTTTCTATAAATTCTTAATTCTAACAACTTCCACAAAGTAATAATTTTTTTTTTTACTTCTAATTGGTTCAAATCCAATAAACCAACAATGCAATTACTGGGTATTCCTTTCCATTTTGCACTCAAAACCATCCAATTTGCATTACTTAATCAAGTAACTCATACATTTACCGTTCAAAAAGTTGTTCAGAGTTGTTCCCAATCCCTGCAAAATCTCCAAACAATTGATGCAAGAGTACCATAAACTAAAAATAGCCCAGCACTTGGGTCCTGAAAAACTACTATCTTCTGGTATTTTCCAATTTCAATCCCTTCAAAAATACTCATAAATAGACCAGTTCTTGCCTTCGATTACCAACACAGAGCACCCCAAAATTTTGAAAAGGTTAGAAAAACACACCACAAGCAGACGCCGCTTGAGCCCTAAAACATCAAAGGACCCAAAAAGATGCACAAACCAGAATTATCACCTCAGATCTGACCATAGAACCGTGTGAAACAAAGAAGAAAGGAAGCGGCTTTACGGGCGAGCGAATCAGAGAAAACAGAGGTCTAGGGTTTTCAGAAGGAACATCTTTCCTCTCCGACAAAGAAGACCAGTCCTTTGCTCCCTCCTCCTATCTCTTTCTCTCTGCCTCCCACTCTTTCTCTAATCAGCAATAAAGCTATATAGGTGTGCGTGTCTCTGTGCCTTTGGATTTCTCTCTCTAAAGCTACCCTTTATATAGTGGCCGTGTTGAGGTTTCTCTCTCCCACCAGCCCTGCCGTCTTAATGACTCCGGAACTACTAATATCACGTGACTGTAAGTGACAGATTGAGGAAGGAGAGTCAAAGTGGTCATCTTTTGCGTACGTGTTGTGTATTGATTGGCCCTTTCTCTAAATTCTTCACCGGCAAACTAGTTATCTTATTTTAACGTTGAAAGGCTACGACTTTCATCTACTTTGGTGTTTTTGGCACTTTCCTCTCTGTTTCTCAATGCAAACGTTCCGAATTACGGTTGGATTGTCTATAGTCAGGCCTACATCAAATAGTACACTCCGATTTATTTAACTTCGTTCGGTAATAACTATCATTTACTCACTTTTAACTTTTAATTTTTTTTTAAATAATTAAATTTATTTTCTTATATTTTTATTATTTTAAAATTTTTAAAAATAAAAATATTAAATTAATTAAAATTAAAAAATTAATTATTAAAATTTATCTTTCTTTCCTTTCTAAACCAAGCCTTAACTTAACACCCTCGTAATGATGTGATGATTCCTTTGGAGAAAGTCTTGTACAATTATTAATCAATTAATTGCAATAATCCAGCTAAGGGCAGATGAATTGGATAGAAAATACTATTTAATTTTTTACTAACCCGTTGTGAAATTATTTTTTAGACTTAATTTGAAGAGTAAAAAAAGTTAATTTTTTTTTTTTAAGTTTACTACCAGTTAACTATGACAAAATTAGTCTTTTAAGTTTGAGAACTAGGGAAAAAATAACTAATTGTTAACTTTTTGTTAGTTTAAAATTTGGTTTTCCGTAATTTAAAAAAATTAACATTTAAAAAATAAATTTAATCATTTCAAGAAAAATAACAAATTTAAGCAACTAAAAGATGAGAAGTTGGTTATGCCTCCCAAATGCAACCTAAATTAAAAGCAAGTAACGTTAGGCTAATCTTGAAGGTTAGCTTAGCTGGTAAGACCTTGAATTACTTTTCAATGGTCACTAGTTTGATTCTTCTCAAGGTTACTGGAGGTTTACTTAATTGTTAATTTCAGGATTCTAGGGATTAGTCGAGATACGCGCAAGTTAGATTGGGCACCCTGAGATATTAAAAAAATTCGATTCTCCTCAAGACTACTGGAGGTTTACCCGGTCGTTAATTTCAGAACCGTAGGAATTAAATCGAGATACGCGCAAACTGGGTCGGATACCTTGAGATATTAAAAAAAAAAAAAAAGGTAAAAGAAGCCAAGTTTTGCAAACTAAATTTAGCCATTTTTAGATTTTATAATTTTTTTTAAAAAATGATGTTTTATCAAATGCATAAAATTATTGCACATTAAGATTAAAAAAATTATAAAATTTCTCCAATTTTAGTAAAAAAAAAAATAGACCAAACACATAAAAATTACATTTTATAGCTTTTGATTATTTTTATCAAAAAATATGAAAAAAGGGTATGCCAAGCATATCATAACAAAATTAATTTGTAGCTCGTTAGAAAATTACTCCAAATTTCAGTTTTCTTAATATGAAATAATTTTCTTGCCAGTCGGGGAAACGAGACACACTGAAAGCTCTTTTGGCAACACTACTTTTACTAATTTTTTCTTTTTAAAAATATCAAAAGTTATAAAATGTAATTAATTTCTTTTATATTGGGTAAAAAGATTTTTATCGAAAGGTAAATAAAATTTTTAAATTTTATTACTTTAGCACATGTGGTAATTTTTTTTGTGTTTAATAAAACATTAGTTTTTGATTAAAAAAATAAACTTTTATTGAATAAAAAAATACAAAATTAAAAATTGTTAGAAATTTAAGTTGGGAAATGCGCCTGAACATTGGTATATCCTTAAAAAATGTTTATAAATTCTTACATGACATATATATATATATATATATATATATATAGGCTATAAACCCGAGATTTATTAATGAATATAAAAATACCATCGTGAGAAACTTTGACGCTTATTATTTGTACTAGCAGCATTATTTGGAGTTAAAAAAATATAAAATTCTACAAATTTTTATAAATACGAATTATAAAATTATAAAATTTAAATTTTTTATTTATTGTACAAAATACGAGACACTAATTTATATAAATTTATACAATTCCAAGCACTCATTGATCAATTGTTTGATTAAAGTAGCCACATTCGAGTTAATTATTTAAAAAAATATGTTATGTTACGTAAGGAAGGAAGAATCGTTCTAATTAGAGTTATTGGCATGATGAGAGTCTCTCTCTAGAAATTCTGGTTTCTAAGGTTTCTACTCTTCCTTACGCGTTCACTTTCACTTTCAGATTTGCTTTCATGGCACCTAGAGGTTTCAAAGGTGGCCGATCTCAATCTCGGTAAGCCCCTCGCAAGGCATTGAAGGTTGGTGCTCTTCCAATGGCCATGAGTTCTTCTTTGGCAGGCCGTAGATCCTCTTCTATTGGTGATCCTACTATGCATGGTGCACAACGAATGGATGCTCAATCTCTTGGTGATAATTCCATGGAGATTGGAAGTGAGTTTCCTTCTAGTAACGCTGTTAATGTGTTAGAGGGCGTGCAACTTAATAAAGAGCAACCAGGTTCGATGGCTAGGGTTTCTTTGTTGCGTGAAGCCGCACCATACCCTAGAGATGTCATGACAATAACAACTGGAATGGAAGCTGCTGCTTCATTACCGACTCCTAGGGTTTCTGATCTTAAAGAGGGAGTGGCGGCTAAGGATCCCATTTCGAATGACTAGGAGGCTGCTACGGTTTCCTCTTCATCTTATGCGAATCTGGTTGCCAATGGAAGTCCAGTTTTGCTTGCGAAGTCTCATGCTCCTAATGGTAACTCGTGGGCCTCCATTGTTGCCGGCGATTCTGGCTCTCCTATGAAGCTTTCCTACATTCAACCTCCCCCTCCCTCGTCGGATGGGAAGATTACTATCAAACCACCATCTTCCGTTGCTCAAAAAGGTATGGCTCGATGGAATACCACGCTGGTGGGTTTCTTTTTGGATAAGCTTCCATTTATGCTTGTACAAAGTGGTGCTCAAAAGTTATGGGGTCGAAGGGTTTGATGGAGGTTCTCACCAATAATAATGGGTTTTACTTTTTCCAGTTTTCAAGTGTTGAAACTATGAATCTGGTGGTTGAAGGCAGACCGTGGTGTTTTGGGGGAAGACCCATTTTTTTTTCAAAAATGGGTGCCTTGCATGAACCTTTCCAATGCCGGTTGCAAGAAAGTTCCAATTTGGGTACATTTTTATGATGTCCCACTTGAATATTGGAATGAGGAAGGCCTTAGCTTTATTGTTAGCGCGGTTGGTAAACCTTTGCATGCTGACAAGATGACCGAATCCATTAAAAGAATTTCCTACGCTCGGCTATGCATTGAGGTCAGCATAGATTCCATGCTTCCCGATTTCTTTCATCTACAATTGGAGGATGGTTCTTTAGTGGAAATTTTTGTTGAATACAATTGGGTCCCTAAAAAGTGTGACTATTGCAAGGAATTCGGCCACCTTTCTAAAACTTGCAACAATTAAACATATTCGTCAAGAATGGGCTCAAAAACCTCCCCCATCGGAATCTACTCTTCCAACTCCCTTGAATGACGATTGGCAGCAAGTGAAGAGGAATGGCAAAGCACCTATTGTTACTAAATCTCCCTCTCCAAAAAGAAACCAAGCTAAGGCTTTGGCTATTGGTAGTTCTAGTAATTCTTTTACTCCTCTCCTTGAGCAGAATGCTGAGATGGCGGATATGCCTTTAATTCAAGAGGGAGCAATGGAGGATGAACCACCCGAGGCTTCTCATGAGTTTCATGATGTCCCACTCCTTCTGGATACTCAAGCTCCTTCCATTCCCTTGGGAAATCCCTTTACAGCTCAGATTGTGACTTCTCCGTTTGCATCTACTCCTCCAACTGAGAATTGGGCTGGCATGGATGGTCCTACTTTTTCTTTATTGGATAGTAATTTGACACCCATCAATGTTTCCTTTGTTCAGAAAATACACTCGGTTGATGAACTTGACTTAAAGAAAAGAGATGCGACGACCACGAGGGGAAGCCTTGGGAGGTATGATAATACCTCAGGTAATTCTTCTTCTTAAGAATTCTCATGATTAAGGTTGCTTCATGGAATATAAGAGGTCTCAATGATCCCTTAAAACAACGTGACGTTAGACATCTAATTCAATCTCACAATTTGTCATGTATTGCTTTGATTGAGACTAAGGTTAAATCTTGTAATAAGGAGAAGATAGCTTCATGCTTATTGAAGGGTTGGCAATCCTATGCTCATTTCGAAAATGATTTGGCTCACATTTGGGTTTGGTGGAATCCTCATTTACTTCATGTGGATGTTCTTGAAGCCAAGGCTCAATTTATTCATATTTCTCTTCATATATTACATTCGGATCAGTGTTTTCATGCCTCCTTCGTCTATGGTTCCAATGATGCATCAACAAGAAGGGAGCTTTGGCATACTCTAAAATCCACCTCTCAGCTCTATGGGGATGTTCCTTGGCTTATCATGGGAGATTTTAATGCAATTCGCTTCCGACAAAAAAGGAACGTAGGCTCCTCTGATTGGCCTTCTTTATGAATGATCTTGATGATACCTTGAATGAATCTGGGCTCAATGATCTACGCTTTGGAGGTATGTTGTACTCTTAGCATAATTCTAGAGCTGAAGGTCACATTTGAGGAAATTGGACAGAGCTTTGGTTAATCCTTCTTGGCTTAATTCTTATCCTAATGCCTTCGCTGAATTTCTACCTTTTGGTCTGTCGGATCATTCCCAGGTGATAGTTGATATGGGATTGTCTATTTCTCTTATTCGCTGTCCTTTTAAGTTTTTTAATTGTTGGGCTGATTTTGAGGAATTTCTTCCATTGATTGAGGAGATTTGGAGTACACCCATTGAAGGTTATGCCATGTATAGGGTCTACAAAAAGTTGAAGCTCGTTAAAACAGCTTTTAAGAGCTTAAGCTCACATAAGAATAAGGAGATGGAAACTACTCTTGCACCTTTGCGAAATGAACTTGCTGCAATTCAAGGTGAAATAGCAGCACTTGGTGGTAATGAAGCTCGGATTGCTAGAGAAAAGAATGTGTTGCACGGCTCTCCATGGCTAGTAAAACATTTGAAAGTTATGCAAAACAATGGAGTAGAGTTCAATGGTTAAAGGGGGAGATCACAATTCGGCTTTCTTCTTTCACTCAATCAAGAGCCGCCATAATGTGAACAAAATTCTTGCCATCCAAGATGTTAATGGTGAATGGATCAAGGATAAGGACAGCGTATCCGAATCTAGAATTAATTTCTTTAGAAGCTTTCTTGGTACTGATTCTTCTTCTTATGGCGGCCTCAATGCCTTACAAGAGTTTGTTTCTACCTCTTTGAATGCTCATCAAATGGAGACTATTGATGCTTCTTTCTCGGATTTGGAGATTAAAAATTCCATTTTTAGCCTACATCCTAATAAAGCACCAAGCCCATATCGTTTCAATGCCTTCTTTTTTCTAAAGATATGGCATATCGTGGGAGATGAAGTCACATGTGCAATTCGTGAGTTCTTTTCTTCAAGCATCCTACTTAAGGAATCCAATGCCACTATCATTGCTTTCATCCCGAAGACTCCCAATGCTTCTTGGTGGAAAGATTTTCGGCCTATATCTTGCTACAATACCATATATAAGTGCATCACTAAGCTCCTTGCCAATCGATTGAAACAAGTGCTACCATCTTTGTTAATGAGGCGCAGATAGCTTTTGTTAATGAACGACATATTGGGAACAATATCCTAATGGCACAAGAGTTGGTACGGGAATATCACCTTCCTACTTCTTCTCCGAAATGTGCACTTAAGGTTGATTTAATGAAGGCTTTCGATTCAGTATGGTGGGAATTCATTTGGGATACACTTGCTCTCCTTGGTTTCCCTCTACATTTTATTGGCTGGATTAAAGCTTGTGTCTCCACTCCACGCTACTCTATATCTATTAATGGTGAGTTGAAAGGCTATTTTGAGGGGAAGAAATGTATCTAGCAGGGTGATCCCCTCTCCCTTTACTTATTTGTCATTTGTATGGAGGTTTTCTCTCATATCCTTAATAAGAAGATATGGGATTCCTCTTCTTTTAAATTCCACTGGCGGTGTCGAAAATCCAGAATTTCTCATTTATGTTTTGCGGATAACCTTATGATATTTTGCCAGGGGGATCTTGATTCTATCAAAGTTGTTAAGGAGGCTTTTATGACTTTCTCCTCCCTCTTGGGTTTTCACCCTAATTTGGCCAAAAGCATTGTTTTTCTTACTGGAGTTGGTGATCCTTTGCACTAGACTATTGTGGACTATTTGGGGTTCACAACGAGCTCTTTTCCTATTCGTTACTTGGGGGTTCCCCTTATTTCCACTAAGCTCAAAGCTAGTGATTGTAAAGCCTTGGAGGATCGCATTTTGAGAAGAATCAAAACTTGGACAAACAAGTTCTTATTTTTTGCTGGAAGACTTCAACTTATACACTCTGTTTTGTTTAGCATCCAATCTTATTGGTGTTCACACTTCATCATTCAATCTAAAGTCTCCAAATCTATTGAAATTTTACTCTCAGCTTTTCTTTGGCAAGGGGTCTCAATGGGTCCGCATGATGCAAAAGTTTTCATGGGATGAGATTTCTCAGCCAAAAAATGAAGGGGGCCTTGGCATTAAAAAGATAGAGATTGGAATTTAGCCTTAATGTCCCGATATATTTGGCAACTTTATCAACCGTTATCCTCCTCTATGTGGGTATCTTGGGTTAAGGACAATTTGCTTTCATACGAATCACCTTTGGGTTGCTAAAGTCCCATCGACTTGTTCTTGGACTTGGAGGAAGATTCTCAAGCTTCGCGATAAGATCAAACCATACATTACAATGGATGTCGGAGATGGTCACCATACTTCTCTTTGGTTTGATTCATGGTTGCCTAGAGGTCCAATTTACTCTTCTCCAAATGCTCGGGTCATTTTTTATTCCAAATTGCCTAGAGATGCCAAGGTAAGTGCTATCATTTCTTCGTCTCATTGGACTTGGCCGATTGTAAACTCTCATGAACTCATTGAGCTTAAGGAAGAACATTGTTATTAGCTCCTCCAAATATTGGCCGAATGGATAAAGTGATGCGGAATAAGCTTAGGGGAGGTCATTACTCAACAAAGGCAGCTTGGGCCCTTCTACGAGCTCATTCGCCCCAAGGTGGAATGGTCACATCTCGTGTGGTTCAAATATTATATCCCTAGGCATTCATTCATCCTATGGTTGGCTATTCGGGAAAGGTTGACTACCTAAGACCGACTATGCTCCTTTGGGATTGCCCAAAGTATGCGTTGTTACTTCTGTGGTAAGGATGTTGAGGATCACAACCATTTATTCTTCTGATGCAGCTACTTCCTTTCGGATTTGGCATGTTTTAATGACCAAGTGTACTTATCTAGTTGATTCTTCTTCTTGGGCAGTGGTTAAAACATAGGCTATCTCCCATTTTAAATGAAATATGCTTCTCTCCTTCATTGGGCGACTTCCTTAACATCGGCGATTTATATTATTTGGATGGAGCGCAATTCCCGTAAGCATGGCAATCTTCCAAACTGAACTTACTTTGATCAATATGATAAGTAATCTGGTGTGTATGAGATTAGTGGATTGCTATGGTTTTCCATGCACTTCTACTAATCTTCACTTGGTCCAAGAATGGAATCTTCACCCTTATTGCATTGGTAGATCCTAAGTGATTTTTTCTTTACTTTGTCATGCATGAGCTTCACTCCTAATTCTTTTGAGCAATGCTCATGTAATTGTTCCAATGGTATGCCCCTATGTATTTGTATTATTTGTTTTCTTAATATAATTTTCTTACCTTTCAAAAAAAAAAAAAAAAAAAGAAGAATCGTTCCAATTTACAAGCCAAGGCACAATTTAAGTGCAAAGAATGTGCCCTATCTTCTACCCTTGCTCAAATATTTTAAATGTATTTTCATATTAATATAATATTTTCTTAGTTATTGGGTTGGGACTAAAAAAAGTCAAGCTTGAATTTAAGCCACCTACTTAAATTAATTTATTTTTTAAAAATATTTTGAATTATATTTTTCGATAAAATAATTTTATGATTATAAAGTATAGAGTTTAGCACTAAAGTAAAATTTTTTTTATTAAAAACATAAATAGAATACCGTAAAAATATATAAAGTATTAAAATATGACCTTTTTTATTAATTTTGGCCTGACAGAGTCAATTTTCACTATTTTTAAATCTAGTTCAATTAGTTAATATGTTTAAAAAGAATTCAAGCTTGAAAAAAAATAAGGCTCGTCGACGTTATAATTTTGAATTTATTTATATCCACCCCTAATTGATACTAGTAAAAAATAAAAAATATTTGGCGTAATAGATATTATACTTATAGGTGGCCAATCAATAATTTATAAAAATTTTGATAACACAACGAAAAAAATTGATAACCCATATTGGTTGATTGTTTGTCTAAGTTATTTTGAGTGTATTTAATCTATTTATAACTAGTATAGCTATATATGTGATACACAAAATTATATATATAATTTTTAAGAAATTATATACTTTTTTAATGACAACAAATAATTTTTAAATATATCATAAAATATTTTAATAAGTTGCATAATTTTATTAAATAGTTATTAAGTTATTTTCTTAATATATATATTTTTTATTTATGGACAGTTTTGTGAGCTGAGAGTTAATCAAAGTTGCACTTCTATGTGAGCACTAAGAATTTATATTTTATCATTCCCAATCCAACTCAAACTTAAAAAAATAAGATTAGCTCTAGAGTATATATTAAATCTCAAACTTACTAATCAGTCGAGTTACTTTTTTTATTTCAAACCATTTGTTATTTTTAATATACATTTTTAGTTTTTTTAATTCTTGACTTGTTTTACAAATTAACTTGAGTCAAAATACTATTATGATAATTATATTAAAATAATTTTTTTAACTATTTTTATAAAAAATAACTCAAATAATGATGGTTGTTTTAATTAAGTTTTTAATAAGATGGTTAATATGATTAGTTTAACTTTAAAATTAAGAAATTTTTTTAAATTACTTCTCCACCCTAAATTAATTTCAGACATTGCCAATTAATAAGGGGCAGTTTTCTGTGGCAGTTTTTAAATTTAAAATCTATACCTAATAATTGTTAGTGTGAAAGTAGTTGATTTTTTAAATTTAGTTATATTAAGTTAGTTTTTACATCATTTTTCAAACCTACATTATTTAGATATTTTATTATGTTTTTAAATTTGATTCCTAAAATGTTTAAGTATGTAAATTTTACAATGTACGATAGCAAATTAATGGCAAGTAGGTTCATTTTAGGAAGCCATTAACTTATTTCTCATTAATTAAAATCATATGTTATAACCCTAGTAGTTATATAGATAATAAATAAATAAATAAATAAAATTGTGATTATGTACTAATATGGGACCAAATGTAATAAAATGAGAAATAGTACTTAAAAATAAAGAAAAATATGGTATTATATTAACAGAACTTCTAAAAAAAGACTCAAATACTAAATATTATTAATCAAGTTTCCAACAAAAGTTCACATGACTAATTTAATTTTAGAATTTAAAAACAATATTACCCTCTATCCTAATTAATATTTAGGTACTCCCAATCCCAATTAGTAGTAGGCATTTTTTTTTGTTTTTAAAATTTAAAATATACTAATAACTGTCATTGTGACGGAAGTTAGAGTTAAGGAGTTAAAGTTTTTTACTCTAACTCCACTAGCAAGTGGGTCTATTTTAGTGACCTAGTAACTCATTTCACAATACTTAAAATCACATATTATGACTCTAGTTAATGATGATAGACAAAAGAAAAAATAGAGATGTGATTATATATCGAATAGTGACAAAATGAAAGTGAAATGAGAAAAGAGTATTAAAAAAACAAGAAAGAGAGAGTATTATGTTAAAAACATTTCTAAAGGGAAAAAAATAGAATGGCAAATGGAGATAGTACAAATAAGATTTAATTTAATGGGAAAAAAGGAGAAAGAATTATACAATTTTAGTTTATGGATATATATAAATCTAGATTTATAAGAGAACCCAAATTTCGAGTATTATTAATCACTTGAAAATTATATAGACATCATCAATTTAAATTTATTTCTTTAAAAATAAAAAATTATTCTATAATCTAAATAATTTTACTTTTTTGTATTTTTAAATTTAAATTATAATAAAAGTTGTTATCGTAAAAAAAATTAAATTTTTTAAATTTAACTAATATTTAATGAAATTTAAATATTTTTCTAATCTCAATCAATTCCTTATTTATTTTTTTGTGTTTTTAAAATATAAATTTTATAATTACAGTAAACTAATAGACAAGATTAATTCATTAAACTCACAAATTCACTTTAGATTGATGAATATTATGTTACAATTATTGTAATTTCATTGATTAAAAAAAAAAAAAAAGGAAGAAGAGACCACAGTTAGGCCTTGTTTTGCCTGGGTTCCCAAATTTTGTTGTTTGGCTATTTTTGAAAAGTGGGCTAGTTATTTTATTTCGTTAAAAAAATAAAAAATTAATTTACGTTCTAACAAAAATCTAAAAAAATCTGAAAGTAATTATCCGAAATACACGTTGCTGTGAAGTTTTGGAACGGCCCGTCACATTGCCTCGCCGAGTGTTGCTGCCACAGCGACACTGCCATCACCGTCGCCGACGTATTCTCGGACAACATTGCCGACTATGCCTTCGCCTTCACCGTTATTATTCTCTGTCGGACTCACTGATGTTCTCCGCGAGTCTCAATCAACGACGGGTGTGTTCGGTCCAAGTTATAGCCTGTGAATGAAGACCATCCTCTGGGCTCCAAAATCAATTCTTTCTGTCCTGTTCGTCAGTTGATGCGTTCATTTTCTGAGCCAGGTCAGAGATGGAGAGCGCCAGCATCTTAACTATTTCATATTCTTGCCAACTACCAAGTGTTCGATAGAAAGCCTCCGTGAACAACTTGGATTTTCCTTTTTTCAGAACTACAATTAGTGTAATTATTTTGCGTGTAAACCATTTGACATATTCTACTTCAAAACAAATGAAGCCCAAGTAGAAGTTACTTTTTTTTTTCCTTCACCCTTTTGTCTTTGTTTCTTTGATGTGAAATAGAGTAATTTTTGGGTCCAGTTCAAAATTTTAGTCTCATAAAATTTTCCTTCACAATAATTGCTCTACACGCTGTCAGTCTTCTGGATTGATGTTAGTTCATCTTGCAGAAGAAAGCTATGCTGGCTTTTGGGTGCCGAAATCCTATTTCCTTTGAATTTTCCCCAGTTGGGCAAAAGCAGGTTGAGTGCTAATCTTCTCAATGAACTTCTTTTTGTGCAGTGTTTATTGATATGAACTCTGTGTAGGATGTTCAGATTATGACCAGCAGCAGAGCAAATCCTTTGTTAGGGCCTGGGTATTTGAAATGCAGATTTTCTTCCTTGCAGAAGGGTACATGGCTTACTGTTTTCACAGAGAAGGCAAGTGGAAATAATTGGTATATCCATTATATTTTATTTTCTAAAAACTTTTTTCCTGTAAGGAGTTTTGACCTACTGGGTCTTTGAGTTTTTTTGATTTTTGGGCTAAGAAACATTAGATATTCATACGCAGGTAGTGGGTATGTCTCTGGTCAGTTGCTCCCACAGTCAAATTGGGCAGCCTCGAACTCACTCCAAGGCTGTTGAAAAGTAGGTGCACTCTCTTGCTTATAATATCATTGGGATACCAGTTTTGCAACTGCCATTTTTTGGTTTACGTTACGGCTTTCTTACCTTTTTATTTCAAACGTCTGGCGTATTTGGTAATCTTGCACTACAATTTTGTTTCCTAGTCTATTAAAGCTGTTTCAATGAGATTTTCTTGGCATGGAATGCAGGAAAATTACTAGGAAGGTTGGAAAGAAAGAGCATCACTTGTGGAGTAGAAGAGATTCAGCTGGGTCTGGGCAGAAGGCGCTCAATCTTGTTCGAATTGTATGTTTAATCTTCATTTCCAGTTGTACATAGACCTTTTTTTTTTTTTTCTCTTCAAGTTTATGCTTGTCTTGCAAGAGTCATTATTTTAGTTGTTTGAGACTATTGAGTGACAGAGCATGTACTCATACAAATGTCATTTCAGCATATTTGCAATTGAAACAAAAAAAAAAAAAAAAGGCATTTAGGAAGTTTACATTCTGCCTGTAAACCTAAATTTGCCAGGTTTCTGGACTTCCAAATGAAAAGAAGCTGTATACAGTGCATTAGATAAATGGACCGCTTGGGAAGCTGAATTTCCATTAATTGCTGCAGCCAAGGCTCTACAAATCTTGAGGAAGAGGAAACAGTGGATTCGAGTGATTCAAGTATAACACTTTTTAACCTTGGTCTTACATTTTTGAGCTTGTGAAATATTTTATAACCTTGGTTTTACATTTTTGAACTTGTGAAATGGAAAAATTTATGATGCAATGCCATGGGCGGATGCACATAGGGGGAAGGGGGGTCAATTGACCCCATTGGGAGCAAAATTTCTGTAGAAAATAGTATAATTTTTTAGATATTTTTGTACTTTTGCCCCTATAAAATATATCTTTCAAAACAAATTGCCCATATACTTTAAACAATTTACAAGTTTTGCCTCCATTGGAAGCAAAATTTCTTTAAAAAACAGTATAATTTTTTAGATATTTTTGCATTTTTACCCTTATAAATATATCTTTCAAAACAAATTACTCTTATACCTCAAGCAATTTACAAGTTTTGCCCTCATTGGAAGCAAAATTTCTTTAGAAAATAGTATAAATTTTGAGGTATTTTTGTTCTTTTGCCCCCATAAAATATATCTTTTAAAACAATTACCCATAAGTCAAGTACATTGCTTTTATTTATCGGCTTGACTCCACTGTAACAAAATCTTGGATCCGCCACTATGCAATGTTGCAACTTATGTCATATTTCTTGTTGAATTGTACTTTTTGTAGTTATAGTGACTTAGATTGCTCCAGCCGCTGGATATGGTAAAATTTTGGTTGGACTCTGTTGCTGGTCACTTGTTTCTACCTCACGTTTCCAAAGTGAGAACTGAGTTCAATCAACTCTCAACCCATGTTAGGCACATTCTATAGTTCCAAGTGAACGACCCATTTGGAACTTGTCCCCTAATCAAGTGGGCTGTTTTATTTATTTGATGTCTTAATATAGTCTTGTTCCATTTGCTTGAATACAAATTGTTCCAGGCCCATCTCATGATGAGCACTAAAATGTAGGTTTGAGTAGTAGATAGATGAGACCTGACAGTAGATTACTTTGGTTCCAGCTTGATGGCATATTGAGCCAATCTTGGTTGGTTTTTATTGTTATTGTCACACATGTTTTTGTTAAAATTTCACCTTTGTTGAGGAGTCATCTTTTGTTGTAAAAAATGTTATAGTTTGACATTCAAGACCTTTATTTTGAAAGAAAAATGTTACAATTTGGAAAGAGATTAAAAAAGTACAGGGATTAATACATACGGTGAAAGTTGTCCCCATTTCAGCATACACTCAGAAGCAATATTGTAAAAGCACTACAACCTCAATTTAGGGAGTCCTACAAATAAAATATATTGGATACTCACATTATATGGTAAAAACTGTTCATTGTTGTAGATGTCACCAAATTCACTTTGAATGACAATGCTAATATTTGTATATGTTTCCACTTATAACATTAGTTTCGATGATCAGGTTGAATGAATCTACACTAATTTGATAGTGAACTTGTTTTTATATCTAGAATTACTTGATTTTCCTAATTTGACGTTGATTTTACAAGGTTACTTGTTAATGGTTCTCATTGCTCCTCAGGTATCCAAGTGGATGCTAAGCAAAGGTCAAGGAGCAACTATGGCAACATACGACAGTCTTATACTGGCATTTGACATGGATCGGAGGCTGGATGAAGCAGAGTCATTATGGAATATGATTTTGCATACGTATACGCGTTCTATATCAAAGAGGTTATTTTCTAGGATGGTTTCCTTGTATGATCATCATAATGTGCCGGATAAAATAATAGAGGTATAAACAAACCCTTCTTTCTTTTGCCTCACCTTTTATTAATTAATTTTGAGCTGAACTATGGTTTGATTTGTTTATGGGTAAATTACATTGACCTCCAAGAGATTTCGAAAGTGCTGTATCTCTCATATAATGCAACCTTTATTTTCTAGAACTGCTGCATATTAGGAAGCTTAATTAGATAATAATGATCTTTTGTGGGGTTGAATTTATAGTTTTCTTCTAAAATTTTCAGGTGTTTGCAGATATGGAGGAGTTAGGTGTAAAGCCAGATGAAGATACTGTCAAGAAAGTTGCAGGTGCCTTCCAAAAGCTAGGTGAAGAAGACAAGCAGAACCTCGTTCTCAAGAAGTACCAGAACAAATGGAAATACATTCATTTCAAGGGAGAACGAGTAAGGGTAAGAAGAGATCCTTGGGGTGAATAAAGCTATTTAGGCGTTTTCCAAACCAAATTGGTTTGAAATTAAACATTTGCAAAGGAAGCATTCTGCTTGCCGTTTTTCTGGCTCCCAGCTTTAGACCTTGCGGATTGAGGAAGGTTGGGTTGGGCACATTTTGGTGGTTCCAAGAGAAGTAAACTTGCTAACCCTGTTTCACAAGGCACAAGCCATCCAATGGTTGTCCTTTTTCTACGCTGCTATGGAGATTTTGTCAATTTGAACATCTGTCGCTGTGGAAAGAATCAACTTGGTGTTCTGGTATAAATTCTATTGGTTTCCTCGTCAGAACAATATTCTGAAGGTGGTAATTCCTCCGGTCATTATGTTGTCTAATGATATGAGGATATGTCTAGAAATACAATTATATTTGCTGAAAGGGTTAATTGTACCATAGGTGAAAATAAATTAGTAACACCCTTGAACTTCAAACACTACTTTTATACGCCATAGTATATGGGTTCAAAGATATGATTGCGTTGGTTAGCATAAATTGAATATATATCTCATAGGTAATGTGTCTTTCCGCTCTCCCATGACTTTTTCTGCCATTTTGCAGTTGGCTTATACATTAAAAAATTCATTTATAAGATTACGTCACGTATGGTCATTCTTGTAAAATTTTGTGATCATATAATAAGTGTATTTGGAGTGATAAAAAGTGAATTAAAATGAGATAGAGTAAGATAAGTTGTGAATTCGTAATTCGTGCAGTGAAATAAAAAGTGAATTATTTTTAGAGATTTTCAGAGATTTTCGACAAAAATCAATACATCAAACACACCTTCAATTTGGAAAGGGGTAAGAGGGGAAGAGATATTCTTTTAAATTTTTTGATGGAAGGTAAGACGTGGTAATGTTATTTATGTGATTTTTTTTTTTTTTGGTAAGTTTATTTATGTAATGTTATATAAATAAATTGAACCCCCATAAAAAAAAATGACATTTTGGAGTTATCTTGTTGTATTTTGGGCACAAAATGTTTGACAAAGGTCCAAAGAAATTATTGTAACATACTAGGTTTGGTCTTTCTACGTCCACTTGATCTGTGGGATCGCTGCTTCCTGTCAACAAGGACCATTTTTAAGATATTTAAGTGACATTTGATTTACTTTTTTTTTTTTATTTTTGTTTTATGTGTTAAAAATCTAAAAATGAGGAAACATAAAATGCTCTATTTTCCTTATTTTGTGATTTTTCTTATTTTTTGTTAAAAATTCTCAAAATGACTTTTTGTCATTTTTCATTTCATGTGTAAAGTCATTTTTCTTTTCGAAAATAAATTTTGAAAACATAAGTAAATAAATAAGTTTTAACCTGTTTCTTTTATTTTCAAAAGCATAAAATAAAAAATTTCAAAACACAAAATGAAAAACAAAAATAGAAAATAAAGAATTAAAAAACAAATCAAATGAACTCTTAGAGATTCATTACTTAAATGCTATTTGATTGAGGTCTCGTGAAATTCTAATAATACCACGCAACAAAAAAATTTTGTTAAAAAGAAATTCAGAACAATTGAGGTGAAATATTTACCAATAATAAATTGATAAAATTTTATTTTAAATGAGATTTAATTACAGTGGATCATTTTAATTTCATATTTTTCGTATATTTTTCTAATTCAATAAATTTAGCCTCTGTCAAATTTATTTTAAATTGAAAAGGGGAGCATGATATCAGTCATTTTCATGTTCTTAATTGTTTTGACTTTAATTCAACGGGTTAAATATATTCATAATTTTTTTTAATTTAAAAAATATAAGTATATTAAATTATTAAATTTTAATTCTAACGGCTGACATCAATTTTGAACAAACAGACTGCTTATTTCTTTTTGGCAGCTGGCATAGCAAACGCTTGCCTCGAGATGTCAACCAATAAGAACAGGAAAATAAGCAGTCAAACCCATGATATTAGCTAGAAAACCCACAAGATGGAGATTATTACCATAAGAATTTTCCTGGCACAGATACGAAGCTACCAAGTTGGAGACAAACAGAGAGAAGCAGAATGCTGAAGAAGGCAGCAAGACCACTAGGAAGAGGCAGTTTTGGGGTTGTCTCCTTGGCCATTTCACAGCCAAAAGACGAGTCCGGACACAATTTTCCTTCCTTCATGGCGGTGAAATCTGCTGAAAGTTGTCATCAGCTCCATTCACTCCATAAAGAATGGAAGTTGCTCAGCAAATTAGCCGACTGTCCTAACATTCTCCGTTGCTACGGAACCTTTGCCAGCCACGAGAATGGCAGGATTCTATTCAACGTAATCCTGGAATACGCTTCCGGCGGCAGCTTGGCCTATCAAATCCGTCGCTTCGGCGGCAGAGGATCAGGATTGTCCGATTACGAAGTGAGATGGTACACAAAATCCATGCTACTAGGTCTGAGCCACATCCACAAGCAAGGCTACGTCCACTGCGACATCAAGCCTCACAACATACTACTCGTGGGCGGTTCTGGCTCGTTAACATCTCTGCGCCCAAGGGGGAAAAGGGTTGAGGAAGAAACTCTGAAAATTGCTGATTTTGGGAGTGCGAAGAAGGCTGGAAAGAAAGGGAAAGGTGGGTGGAGGGGCACCCCTCTTTATGCGGCTCCCGAGTCTGTTCTGTTCCAGGAATATGAACCTCACTCTGACGTTTGGGCTTTTGGGTGCACTGTCTTTTAGATGATTACTGGGGAACCAGCTTGGAGATTTGAGCTAGAAGCTGAGACTTGTGCTGTGTTGTATCGGATTGGTTTTACGAGGAGAGTTCCGGAGATACCCAGTTGGGTTACGGAGGAGGCGAAGGATTTCTTGAGGAAGTGTTTGGTGAGGGATCCGGAATCGCGGTGGACTGTTGATATGCTATTGGGTCACTCCTTTGTTTCCGCCAAGGTGATAACGTCGCCGTCAATGGAATCAAAGAGGAGAGAATCATGCTCGTTTCCAACTAAGCAGGGAGAGTGAGAACTGGGACGTGGGTTATTTGCAATCAGCGCTACTCA